>CM045760.1:183781946-184381946 GCA_025200525.1 Camellia lanceoleosa
ACCACACCTTGTTGCCTCTGCTTAGAGGAACACTGTAGTTCGAGAGACCACTTTTGGTTGCATACCACTTTTGGTGCTCGTCGGCTAGTTTTGGCTTTGGTCGCGTGCTTTGCCTCCGATCTCGTCTTGCATCCGCTTTTTGGTTTGTTTTGGTACAAACCTTGTTTTCTGTTTGGAAGGTGGTACAAGGGTGGAGACCACCTTTTCTCCTTGGAGACCACTTTTCTTTTTGTCACTAGTTTTACGGTTGGATAACTGGCTTGTTTGGTCCTTGGGCCACATTTTCTGGTCGGCCACCACACCACTAGCTTTCTTTCATGCTCTAGACCTCTCCCACCTATGGCCGACCAGTTTGTGTCTTGGAAGACCAGTTAAAGTGGTCGGCCGGCCACTTTAAATGTGAGCTAACCACTTGAAGTGGTGGGTTGCTGACACCTTCTTGGAGATATTTTTGGCCTTGCAGCGCAATTGCAGCAGGCACAGTATCCTCCATACGTGTATGGAGGGATTGCCTTGGCCCTTAGCTTCTCCAAGAAGCTTTGGCATTTGCTCTCTATAAGAGGGAGGCTCCTCCTCCCTCCTCTAGGTTCAAAAAAATGAAGGCTTGAGTTATACATATAGCCTGTATCTATACTTCTTCATTTTGCTCTTGTTTTGTGTTCAACAGTGTAGTTTTGTCTTGCTTTTTCACACAAATACACACTCAAACACCATCCTTTTGCTACTGAGGTGATTAGGAGCTGGTTTTGGTGTTCTTGGATTGCTTTGAGCTTGAAAAAGTTGCTAGAGTTGCAGTGGTAGAGAAGGTCTTCAAGGGTGAGTCTTTGACCTTTAAAACTCCCATTTTTGCTTAAGCTTTTGGACCCTTTTGCATCTATTTTTAAGCTTAACTCTTAACTAGAAAAAGTTCTTTTTTTGCATGCTTAAAATAGTTGTTTAAGGTCACTTTTTCGTTTGGGGTAATTTACCCCTTCTTAGGCCTTGTTTTGAGCCATCCCTTTAGACTCTTGTTGAACCCTTTGCATGACCTTTCTACCACTGAAATCCAGAGGATTTTTAGTGGTGGGAAGATGGTTTTGGTGTCCTAAATAGGAGAGGGTCATCCCCTCTCCTTGTATTGTGTTTACTTGCTTCATATGCCTCATGTTTGAGCATGTATTTGTGTTTGTTTTGCTGAGGCATAACACTGTTTTTGCTTGCTTCGGTCACTCCATGCATGGTTAATACACTTGTAGTGTAAATCACACAAACTAGCTTTATGTGCTTCATGAAATAGCATGTCATTCTAGCTTGTTTTCTTTCCATTTCAGCATGTTTTTGGTGATGTTTTACCATGTCATGACTCTTTTTTAGTTTGGTTTGTTTGGCCCTTGCATGCTCCATACACTTGTAGTGTTGTTCCATGAAATAGCCTAACATGCATCATGTTGTAACATGTCATAGCTTGCTTTTGGCTTAGCTCTAAGAAGACTTTGCTCATGTTTTACCATGTTTAAGGTCTGATTTGTGTTGTTTTAGCCATGCATGACTTGCTTTGTATAGCTATGGTTCAACTTAGCATGTTTGCTTTGTGCATCAAGTCCACTAGCATGCATTAGTTGGCCTATTTACATGATTTGGCATCATTTATTATCTGATTTCAGTCCATGTTTCATGCTCATACACTTGCATTTATCACTCATTCAATGCGTTGGAGGGTTGGCCCCTTTATGCCTTAACATGAATCATTGCACATGCCTTCATGCCATAGCTTGCGAGCCATCATTTCAGTGCTTATTTGGGGTTATTTTGTCATGATATAACTTTGATTTTTATTGGTTAAGTCATTCCATGCTTGGTCCTAATAGGTGTAGTGTTATCCACCTTATTTGCCTTGTATGCATCATGTCTTATGCCCTCCATGCTAGCTTGTTTTGGCTTCCTTCCATGCATGTTTTAGACTCATTTTAACATGTTCTAGAACTGTTTTGGGTTGCCTTGGTCACATGCTTCATGTTTTGTAGAGTTGTAGCACAAATGCTCTTGCTTGCCTCAAGCTTTGAGCACCATTGCATGCTTCATTTGTGTTGTGTACATGATTTGGCATCACGTAACATGACGTTTAAGAGCATATAGACTTGCCATGTTCCCACTTCGTTCACCCTTTGAGTGCCTCCAAGGGTTGTGCATTTGTTGCCTAGTTTATGGCTTAGCTTGTATGCTTGCATGCCTAGGTATTTGAGCCCTCGTCTCAACATGTTTAAGTCCTTATTTTGACCTACGTGAGCTCTGTCCATGCTTAGTTCATGCATTTGTGCCATGTATTGCATACCTCCTTTGTAGTCCTCTTACTAGCTTCATGCTTTAAGGACCCTAGCATGCCATAATTGTGTTGTTTGAATGATTTGTCATCATTTCTTACCTCATTTTAGTGCACTTAGTGTTGTTGCACTTCCATGCTTTTCACTCTTTAAGTGCTCTTGAGAGTTGCACCTTAGTGCCTTAATTGGTAAGCCAATTGGCATGCATGTTTGGATGTGTTTTCGGTGCCTTCATTTTAGCATTATGACCCTTGTTTTGGGCATGGTGAGGTCTGTCCATTTGGGTTTAAGTCCATTGAGTATATGGTTTGCATGTTGTTGCATGTTTGGTGCATTGCATATTGTTGCCCTTGTTGCATTGCATTGTGCATGCATGCATTACGTGGTGTTTAGAACCTTATGATTGTCTTGCATTGAGTATGCCGTCTAGTTCTTAGCATTTAGCATTGAGTATGCCATGTTATCCCTCGCATTGTGTATGCTATGTTGTTAGTTGCATTGTGCATGCTTGCCCCTTGCATGTTGCTTGCATGCCCTTATGTTGCATTACATGTTTGCCATGTTTCTTGTTGCATGTGTTTGGGAATAGGTGTTAGTCCAAACCACGAGGACGAGGACATTTCATACTTAAAGCGATGAAACGTGCCTCAATTCTCGGTCACCGATGCTCTTGATCATACATGATAGAGTTTTAGGCTTTATGTGTTTACTTGTGCATTCATTTCCATATTGAATTGTGCAACTTTGCCTCTCGACCATCATGCATTGAAATGCGCAATTGGTGGCCCGAGGGTCGAGAACCACACCCTCTTGAGTTCATGACATGATAGGGAGGGTGGTTGTGCACAAATATCTTGCAAATACATTGCCATGTCCTTTCTTACTCTCTGTTGCAGCAAATTGCAATTTAGCAGCAACAACTGGCCGGCCAGCCAGAAAAACTAGCTGGCCGACCACTTTTCTGGTTTTTCAACAACCAAAAGTGGTCGGCAGGTGTCTGGAGAGACCAAAAGTGGTCGGCCACCCTCCCACAGGCTTCCCTAGGTGGAGTTTCATCTTTCTGGAGCTTGGTGCAGAGTTCTGAGGACAGATGAAAACATAGACAAATCGGGGCATCGCATTGGATTTCCGAACGAGGCGACCAGGCTTGCATGCATTCCTCTTCCTCTGAGGCTCCTGATTTACTACTTTCCTTAGCTGTCATGCTTAGATAGCTTGCTTTTGCTTTGGTTTGTACCTTTAATTAGTTAATGCATTAGCTATTCAATTCGTTTTGTAATAATTAGTTAACTAGGATTAGTTAATTAATTTGTTGTGTAATAATTAGTTTAATTAGCTTAGATTAGCTAGTTAGCTTCTCATTCGGTCCCTCTTTCGAGAGGGCGTATTGTTGTAATAAGCGTGCGTGTGTGTGATGCATGTCTTCCAACCTCCATTTCTTTCTCCCTTTTACTTAACCACTTACGATGGTTAGTTTTAGGGCATATTTCATTTAGCATACTTTATGCTTTGCATGCGTGCATACATTAATCTATTTTGCATGCACCGGGCTCGGCACATCATACTAACTGCATTGTATTTCAATTCCAATTTGAATACATGTACCAAGTTGCATTTCACATGACATTCTAGAATAGTCGAGCCTATTTTAGTCGCATTCTCGCATGTGTTGCATTAGCCATCTTAACATGAACTAGGATCATGCATTGATTTCTAACTAGTTCTTTATTTTGGCTCGGAGTACACTGTAAGTGTTTATACTTTAGCATATTGCATGTGTGTTAATGTTGCCATGAAAGCATGCTTGCCATGAGGCTAACTGCTTAGTTGATTAAGCGTCACGAATGCTGTGGGTGAAGGTTGGACTACTTGAATTGGAACAATTCATTGAAATTCGCATTTTAGCCTACTTGTGAGTAGCAAACTTCAAACCGTTTTCAAATGAATATGCAATGTTTTGTTCCAAATTAGGTGATCTAGTCTATACTTGTTTGCTGTGCGCATCACATAGTAAGATTAGCTAAATGTTAGGAATAAGAGCATATGTATTTTCAAAAACAAGATATCATGCTTAGTACAGGCCGATCTTTAATCGGGCAAGTGGGGGTGCTCATTAAATGACCTTCCCCAATCGTACCCAAGTTCTCGAGCCGAGACAACTTTGGTGATGACGGACACGTGACCATAGTTACGAGTCAGGGTTTTCTAAATTTCCCGAAACAAAAAACATTTAGGTGGTGACTCATGTCCGCAAAGCAATCCATGCTTGGCACTTCTTTCTTAAAATCAATTTTCCAAAACGATTTGTCGGTTGGACTCTTTGGTGATTTATCGGTCTCATATCGCACATTGTGAGATTAGATTGAGAACCGTGACATTTAAATCGAACTTGTAGTAGCTAGAGAACAAAAGCAGATTCCGTGCCTTTTCTGACATGGAGCAGAGTCCTCGGGCGCGTCTACACCATACCTTATTCGAAAAGCATTTTTCTCAACATCTTCTGCTTTCACTTTCAACTGATGATACCCGGATCTCAAATCAATTTTAGAAAATACTTGTGATCTATGCAATTGGTCAAGCAGGTCATCAATACGAGGTAGGGGATTTTTATTCTTTATTGTTACCTTATTCAATTCTCGATAGTCGATACACAAACGTAAGGTTCCATCTTTCTTTTTCACAAACAACACTGGTGTACCCATTGGTGAAGTGCTAGGTCGGATAAACCCTTTGTCAAGCAGGTCTTGCAACTGTTCTTTCAGTTCTTTCATTTCAGCAGTAGCCATTCTGTAGGGAGTTTTGGAAATAGGCTGGATGCCTGGCATAATTTCAATCATAAACTCTATCTCCTTGTCCACCAATTCCCCTGGTAATTCATTTGGAAATACATCTGGAAATTCTCTAACAATAGGAATACTATTCAATTCGACATTCACAGATTGTTCAAATAGCACACAACACAAATAACCCTGGCACCCTTTCCTGATTAATTTGCATGCCTTCATTGCAAATATTAAGTAAGGTGGAGGCACTACCTCATTACCTACAAACACAATTTCTTTATGTTCTGGTGGTTTAAATACAACCTGTTTTGTCACACAGTCAATGGTGGCACAATATTTAGTTAACTAATCCATGCCTAGAATTACATCGAAGTGTTTAAAGTTCAAGGACAACAGATCTACATATAGCATAGCATCCTCAATACGCATGTCACAAAATTGATATATAGATTCACCTGTCTGATTCCGGATGGAGCGGATACACATAGCATATATGCCAATAATTCTAGAGGTCTACTCGGTCTAGATGCAAATGCACATGTTACGAAAGAGTGTGTTGACCCGGAGTCAATTAACACAAAAGCATCTTGATTACATATAGAAATAGTACCTGAGACAACTGCATTAGCATTTTGTGTATCACCCGGAACAAGTGCAAAAACTTTCTCTTGCCTCACGATGTCTCCGGTGGTAGTAGATCTCATAGTATTTCCCGGTTTTGGGATAGATCTTTGTGGAACTATGACTATCTTCCCATTGTTCTGATTACAATCTCTAGCCATATGCCCTTGTTTACCACATTTAAAATAGGCTCCTGACACACGGTAACAAACCCCACAATGCCTTTTACTACAAGTATTACATATTGGGGATGTATTTCGGGAAGAATTAGAATCTTGGAGGGCAGTGATACCTTTTCAAAAATTTCTTTCTTCGAAAAGAAGCCTTGTCTCTTACTGCCTTTCCAATCTGTTGTTGGTTTAGTTTGTCTAGCTATGTTAGCTTCTGATATTATGGCTCGGTCTAGCACCCAATATAGGTTTCTAGCTTCAGGACATTCACCCTTTCTAAAATATCACTTCGAAGCCCACCTTCAAAATGCCTCGCTTTCTTATAATCAGTATCGATCACATGTGGTGCAAACCTGGCCAATTCAGTGAATTTGGCCTCATACTCAGCCACTGTCATGCTATCTTGTTTAAGTTCCATAAACTCCAACACCTTCCTGTCATGGACACATTGTGGAACGTATTTGTCGTAGAAGACTTCTAGGAATTTCGCCCAGTTAACATCTTTATGATTTTCACACATTAACATCCACCATCTTCTTGCTTCGTCTTCTAACATAAAGGTGGCTAGAAGCACTTTCTGTCTCCAAACAAGGGAACACTTCAAATAGCTTTTCGATGCCAAGGACCCATGCTTCGGCTTTCAATGGATCTAATCCCCATGAAGCGTGGCGCTTTATTTTCTTAAACTCTTTGGTGAGAGCTATTATTAGGTCATCATTTTGTAAGTGCACGCAGTAGTGCGGAGGTGGAGTTGGAGGATGTGGTTGCTACCACTATTGTTGCCACTGTTGTTGTTGCCTCAATGTTTCTGTCATTTCCTGAATCAATCTTTCTATCTGTCCATTACGGCGTGAGAGGACTCATTTATCTTATCACCCTTTATTCTCACCATCTAATTAGACTTGCATTATACTTTATACAAAAGATTCATAGGTATGCATATACTAAAGAGCATACATATTCAAATAATTTACAATGCAAGCAAATCACAACTTGTAACACATAATCGTTCACGTTAAAACATTTAAGCGTATTCTCGATGCTTTTAGATTCATACTTATCACATGAATGCATCCTAGATCTTTTCTAGACACTTATTGCTCATTTGGACAAGTGTGTGAGTTATTAACTCGTGCTCTAATACCACTCTGTCATGACCCAAACCCGCCCCTATGGATTAAGGACATAACCGGCCAGTAATCAAGGGATTACCTACGGCTTCAAACCAAACCAGACTTAACTCATCAAAGTAAAGGGGCCAAATGGAAGCAAAATAACAAATTGTCCATAGAGCTGTGCTTACATGGCACATCATAACAATCCATATACATACATGTTAATAACTCACGTCAAAATAGGTAATAACACAAAGTTCTGTACATACAGAATCATTAAGTCTAAATCGGTCAAACCCAAAGCTTTTATACAAAAGTAGTTCAATGTTTTCGCAACGTAACAAAACTATAACAAAAGAACAAAAGAGGCGAGTCTCATGCGTGAGACGTTTGGTGACTCTCCAAAACCTTGATTTTTCATACAAACTTCATGAGGCTAGATTTGGACCTCCTTGGCTCACCTCTGAGACACATGAATGAGCGTGAGCGAAAACCCAATGAATAATACCAAATAAAGAAGATACATGAACAGTATTTAGAACAACATACATCAGACAGCCTTAGGCCCAATCCATATTTCTATCTAGGATATATATATATATATGTCAAGTGACTGCGGTTCCAAACACATCAAACGGTCTTGGGCCCAATTCATTCATATCCAACGGCCTTTGGCCCAATCGTTCCTGTCCGACGGCCATTGGCCCAATCATTCGTTCGTGTCGAATGGCCTTCGGCTTATTCATTTATGTCATGCGGCCTTTGGCCCATTCATTCATGTCATACGGCCTCTGGCCCATTCATTCGTGTCATACGACCTTTGGCCCATTCATTTATGTCATACGGCCTCTGGTCCATTCATTTACGTCATACTTCAAAATATCTTTATTAAGATATTACTCACAGTGTTCTGCCGGTGGATTTTCCCTGGAGCTCGACCCTACACATTACATAACACATATGGGTCACAATCAATTCAATCCATTCTTAATTCATACATCCCTCTTAGGCTTCTTTCTTATCCTTGTAATTCATGTCATAATGCTCAATGCATGCCTAAGAGTACTTAGAAGTGAAAGAGAACGGAAAATGAAACACAGAACACCTTTACAAAATTTAAAGCAGGGTCCTGCCGAGCATGGGTTCCATCGCTCGAGCGGACCCTCATGGTCTGCAAAAGTGCTGGTTACCTCATTTTTACACTTGAGCGTAAATTTGGATGCTCGAGTTGAAGGTCACACTATATGGCTCCCCGTTCGAGCGCGAACCTCTCCGCTTGAGCAGACATCCATGTCTGCAAAAAATTTTAGGAGCTCGTATTTCATGCTCGAGCGGCACCTTCCCTGCTCGAGCGGACATGCCAAAATCTGGGTTTTCCAGAATTGTTCTTCAAGTTCAAACTCGACCTCCAAAGGTCCAAAACCCATAATCTTGGTTCAAAACATGCAAATATATTATACCACATGAGAATATGAGTATATGGGACCAAATTGTTCAAAATCACAATCTAATTCTCAAATAAATTCTCATTTCTCTTGTATGGCCCAAACTTATGTGCTCAAGCTTCATACCAATTTCATAACTTCATCAATCATGCATGTCAATTTTTGAGTTCATTTATATTTCCAATGGTGCAAATGGTGTTCAAAATCATGAAGCTACACAAAATTACTCATGCATGTAAAGTTTGGTGCTCAATTCTTCATATTCAACATGCCTCATGCTTGAACATACAAAATTACAACAATTATGCACATGCATGTTTATACAAGCTCCAAATTCAACAAATTCAATTCAAGTTATGTTCTTGATCATCATCAAGCCTTGAATTCACAAAATTACAATATTAAACTTATGAATTTATAACCAATTACTCACCTAGAAGCTCAATCTTCCCAATCTATGGTTAATTCTTGACTTTAACTTCAAGATCCCAAGCCTCTTGATCAAACCTTAGATTGTCCCCCGCTCTCTCTCTAGATTCGGGTCTCTCACTTCCTAGAGAGCTAAATTCAGCCAAATGAATTAAAAGAGAGTAATTGAGTGTATAATGGCCCTTTTTATAGCCCCACTTAATCAAATTCCATTAATACTAATTAATTGAGCACTATTAAATTAATTTAATCTAATTAATCTGATCCAAATCAATTTTCAATTAAATTTCACCGTAGGCTCTAAAAATTACGCTCATCGCAATAGCGTAGTCAATTTCGGTTTCGGTGGCCGATAAGGCCTTCAATTTACATTCCAAAGCAGAAAGTCAAATAGATTTTCCTACGGTGAACATGTAGAAATTCCAAACCACATATATTCATATAAATGACTCCAAAATCGTATCAACCACATAATCACATTCATAACTAAGATTAATTAGCATAATACGGACCAGGGTTATCACACCCGTACATAAGTAAGTAAACATGAACGAAACCACATTTCATGCAGAAAGGATGTAAGAAAATTATGCAATCTGAACTGCGTCTTACACAAAAAAGGTAAAGAACAACAACCGTCGGGCGCACCCGAGGCGGCAAACAAGATCCCAATGCATGGCACACGCGAGGAACGAGAAGCAATGATAACAAATGACACACATCCAACTGTTATGCAACCAAAACAAAGAGCGGTATAAGCATTGGAATCTGTCCAGATGCACTTAACCAAAGCGCCCAACGCGTCACACACACGAAAGGGAAAAGAGAGCGGTGTAAACACCGAAGAGTGGTATAAACATTGGGCATACGGCCCAGTGTTTCTAACCAAAACAAGGTATAAGCGTCAAGTGCACGTCCCGAACGCTTCTAACCAAAGCGAGGTATAAGCGACGGGCACACAGTCCAAACACTAAGGTATATGCGTCGGGCACACAGTCCAAACGCTTCTAACCAAAGCGAGGTATAAGCGTCGGGCACATGGTCCAAACGCTTCTAACCAAAGCGAGGTATAAGTGTCGGCACACGGTCCAAACACTTCTAACCAAAGCGAGGTATAAGCGTCGGGCACACGGTCCAAATGCTTCTAACCAACGGGGTGTGGTGTAAGCACCAGGCATACCTGAGTGGCTCTAACCAAAAATCAGGAGTTCAAAGGACAGGAATGATCTTACCCGAAATTCCTCTGAATGAACCATACATACAATATCGTCTGGTTGCACCAACTTTGAATGAACCATACATACAATATCGTGCCTGCATAAGAAGGAAACTTAACAGGTACAATTCAATACAAGTGCGTATTCTATGCAAGATCAACAACATGCTCTATGCTAAATACCAAATGCATGTTCCATGCGAATGTGAAAAGTGCATATTCTATGCAAGTGTGAGAAGTGTATATCTTATGCAAACGTGGCGAATGCATGCTCCATGCAACATCAAGATGTATGATACAACGCTTAAAGAGACATGTTTTATGCACATCATGCAAGGAACAGAACAGAAGCATGTTCTATGCAACGGAACATGGAGCATGTACCATGCAACACTGAATGCATGTTTAATGCAACAGGCACATACAATTTCTATGCAAATGGAAGGGCATGTAAAATGCAATACAATGCAATATGCAAACATGAGAACATGTGTAGTGCAATGCAATCATAGCATACATATTTTGTGTATAATAACAATGTATATGTCAATGCCATATCAATAACATGTTCGATGCAAAACACTACAATAAGAAATGTACGTCTTAACAAGACTAATTCGCATTGTAGAACTCCGATTCACCTCTTGAAGGAGTTACAATGTATTTTGTGGGAGCCGAATTTACTTAGATCAATAAAGACGAATGGACCAGTTCGATCCAGAACATAACCTCTATTCGGCATTGATCCTGGTCAATTGAAGAGCCGAATAAAATGGCCGGCATTCCAACCAGTAAAATAAAGGCCGAGTAGAAGTACATGTAAAGGATCAAGGGTCGGCCAAGCCCTAAGGCCCAAAGATAATACTATAAATCTGAGGATCTTGATCGAGAAAGGTATGTGAGAACTAGTAAACTTAACTTAAGATACAAGTAATCAAGAGAGTATATACTGACTTATCCGTCAGAGTGCTAATTCTGACACCCCCGACTGGAGTGTTTATTCCTTTTCAGGTGACTAGTTGAAGATCACGAGCATCCCCTAGGATCTAAAGAGTATTTCCAAACCACTTCCCCACAATTGGCACCGTCTGTGGGAATACTCAAATACATCCATGGCGGGCATAACAGAAGACCCTCCGATAGTCACTGACGAAACCACATAAAGAGATGACTTTACTCCAACAAACATTCTTGGACCTGAGACGATCGCTGCAAGGCGTGCCTTGAACTTCGCCTCACCCTCGACTTCAGCGCATGAGACAATGCAAGCGATCATGGAACAAGCAAAGTAAAATGAATAGAGGTTGGAGAATATGATCGCTGAGAACGAACATCTCCGTCAGGATTTGGCCTTGGAAGTGGCAAAGTCCAAACAAGCTGTACGCCCAGATCCGGAACGACCTCTGAGGGCAGGTGGTCAACGGCCTCGAGCCCGACAACAAGACACTGATAGCGACTCTGACTCATTATCCCTGGAGCCCAAGAAGAAGGGATGACCTGAAACTACCAGTTCCTCTGAAGAAAGTCCACGTATAAGGCATAAGCGAAGAAGAAACAGTTCAGACAAAAAAGACCAACACGATCCTTTGTACAACGGATTGCAAGGGCAGTGCTACCCAAGAAATTCAAAGCAGTCCTTCACCTTGTATGATGGTAAATCGAGACCCCACCGACCACATCTGCCATTACAAGCAAGCCATGACGCTGCATGCAGACGAAGAAGCTCTCATGTGCAGAATATTTCCAAGCAGTTTGGGGCCACTGGCTGTCATGAGGGATTATAAACTGGAGTTGGCATCGATCAAGAGCTTCCACCAACTCAAAAATTCTTGAGGCGGGGTTTATTCTTGATGAGGTCCAAAGCAAGTTGACTCCCTTTGGGCAATGCAAATTCAACTGGGGGAAACCCTTCGTGCGTATTCGGCGCGGTATTGGGAGTGTTTTAATCTGGTAGATGATGCTGCAATGACTCCATGGCCATTACCACCTTTAAGATGGGATTATATCTCGACAGTGCCCTCCACAGCTCTTTGACTGGATGTCCCCCCAAAATAGTTTGGTCGTTGATGAAGAAAGTTGAGGAATACTGTAAAGTAGAAGATGGCCTATGCGGGTTAAAGCGAGAACGTGACCAACAAGATGGCTATTACGCAATTGCTGAGCCGTTAAACTCTCTACCACCTCAGAGCCCTGAATAGCGGCATCGGGCTAAACGAGACAAGAGACGGGATTCTCGTCGATCGAACGACCAATGCCCCCACTGAGCAAATAAATAACTGCAAGTCGATAGCAGGCGCACAAGGTGCGCCGACAAGAAATACACAAAGTTGTCAAAGCCGATCAATGCGGTTATGTCCAAAATTGTAACAACCCTAACCTCTGATTAACGTTAATCCATGATTAAGTATGCCTAATTAGTAATTAAGGAGAAATTTTGAATTAAAATGCATGTGTGTGTTGCATTGTTGTGTTTATATCTGTTAGGCGTAGGAAGATTTGTTCGTGTCCTAGTTTCGGTTTGTGAATTGAAAGCCTTATCAGTGTCCAAATCAGAAATTGACTTGATTTATATGCCAATTAGAATTTATAGAATTTTATGGTAGGTTTAATTAAAATTCAGTTCGGGGCGATTAAATTCGATTAAAATAATGCTATTTGATTACTTTTGATCAATTATTACTTAATAGGCCATTTTACGGCCCACTCACCCCCTTTATTCATTTGATCACACTTGAGCCTTCAGAGAAAGAAAACGTGGGAATGAGGGAGAATTTAGGGATTTGGGTCCTAGACTCAAGAATTAAATTCAAGGAGAGAATTGCTAGAAGAAAATTTGAAGCTTGCTCATCTTGTTCAAGATTCTAGTACCTAAAGCCCAATTAAACATCTAAGGTAGGAAATTCATTCTTATAATTGTGGATTTAAGTTGTTCATGCATGAATTCAAGTAATTTGAGTTATAAGATGTGAGAATCAAGCTTAAGGAGTAGGGAAGTAGATCAATCTATCCATGCATGCATGTCTCATGGCATTTTGAAGATTGATTTTCAAGAATCCTTTCATGTATATGTCAACCTCACTTACATTTTGGTCATTCATCATGTTTTCCATTAAATTACCAAGTTTGATTATGTTTTGGAGTGTTTGAATTCAAGGAAGTTCTTGCATGTTGTATGAATGGCAAATTCATAAAGTTTGTGTTGGAATTTTTGCACAATTAGCTTGTTTTGGGCCATGATCTCTTGAAATAATACTTTAAACATGTTGCTTTATGAGTTACTAAGTGTTTTCCAAAGTTTTGGCCTAGAAAAATGAGTTTTAGATGCTTCAAAGGTTGAATTTGAGCCTAGTGATCAAATCTGGAAATTCAAAATTTGATCCACGCCGGCGGAACTTCACGCCGGCGTGCACTCGAGTACATGCACCTCTGCTCGAGCGTCGGCGTTCGCTGAGCGTGAAATGCATATACCGAAGTTCTTGTGTTTTGCGGTCCGATCGAGTGAGAGAATCTACGCAGTGAGGGGTATGAGTCTCACGCCGGCGAAGGTCGAGCATCCATCGAGCGTAAAAATCATGCATCCAGCACTTTTTCAAGAGTTTACAGTCCGCTCGAGTGGGGAAAGTCACACTCGAGCGGAGCTTCATTGTCTGCATGTCCGCTCGGCCGGAAATTCTGTGGGACCTTATTTTCAGCAAGTTTTGAGAAATATTTTCTAATGCATTCTTGCATCCTCATTTCATCCTAGGCATTCCTAGGCCATGTTTAAGATTCCATAATGAGGATTAAAGGTTAGAAACACACTAAGAGCCAACGAAGTAAGTTATGTACAATTAGAACATGTGTTTCAAGCGTAAGTCTGTTATATGTTATGTAGGTCACGTGCCACGTACCGTTTGACCAATCTGCTTCGTGTATCTGTCTCAAGGCCAACTGTGAGTAATAACATAGTAAAGCTATGTTCAACCTTACTTATTTTTTGTATGATGAAATAAGAATTGTTTTCTGAAATGTTATGTTCTGTACAATGAATAATTGTCTAATTTCTGATATGTATTCGTAACATCCTTAGCATCATGTGATATCTGTTGGCTGTTACCCGGTATCGGAGGTTCCATCATGGAACTTAATCTGTCTGCACTTTGTTACCCGTACCAGAGGCTCCGTCATGGGGCTCAGCGTGTTTATTCTCTGTTACCCGGATCCGAAGGTTCCTTTATGGAATTGGTTATTCGTAACCCTCACGTGTCTGCATCTATTCTGTATCTGCTCTGTTAATGCTAATGGATGTATCACGTATGCTTAAGCATACCTCATGATTTCTGTATATTACTGGACAAACTATGAATTTGATATGAAATTGAATTATGATTTCTAAATCTGTACGGACTCATTCATTGAAACCCCTTTGCTCTGTTATTATTCATTGAGCCTTCGCTCACAATTTATATTATGTATGTAGGTGAGTCGGCGCGTGATCAAGGCCAGAGTTGATGGCCTTCATTTCTGTTTTTTTCAGCCAACCGTTGTGCCTCCCGAGGAGGTTCCGATCGAAGCTTAGTTGCATGGCTGTTTTTGTACTTATGCTAGTCTCTGTCTGTTTGTAAAGTCGGGTCCTGGGAATTACACTTTTGTAAATGTTAGTAAATATTGATGTCCTTCGACCGACATGCTTATGTATATGCAAGTTTTGAAATATCCTGTCCCATGTATGTTATCACAGCTCATTGGACCTTGTCTATTTTGCATAATTGTTTCCGCAACCCCTTACTATGTGCTTATCTGTTAAGAGGCCTTTGGTAATCCACGAATTACTAGCCGGTTGCGATGCTAAACCTACAGGGGCGGGTTTGGGTCGTGACAAAAATCCAACATCTTCCGTTCTTCAAATGGCCATCCAAAATGGTGGGACCTCTCGAAACCAGAAGACGGGATATGCGGTGCGAGTATCACAAAGATCAGAGCCATGATACTGAGAGTTGTTACGCATTGAAGGATCACTTGGAGGAATTGGTACAAGATGGTTGGCTACAACAGTACATCCGAAAAGGCAGCTCAACCAAAGCAATAGCCTTAAGACAGGATTCTCCTCTACTCGGCGTGATTCACGTGATATACAGCCTGCCAATGTCATCCGCGGTGCATATGATTCAGTCGAATCCCAACCCTCAAAATCAACTCACTCCAGCTAAACGGCCCCATGAAGCTGCATGCATTGCTTTTGATGATTCAGATTTGGCTGGAGTGGCACTCCCCCACATCGATCCCTTGGTGATCGAGTTACGCATAAACCGATTCACCGTTGAGCGCGTACTCATTGATCCGGGGAGCACATCAGAAATTATGTATTACAAGACATTCACCAAACTCGGCTTCTCCGAATCGGATCTCTCTCCGGCACCTTATCCACTATTCGGCTTCAACGCCAATCCAGAATACCTGTTGGGAAAAATCACACTACCCGTTCGAGCAAGCTCTCAAATAGTGGAAGTGGAATTCTTGGTCGTCAAGCTGCCATCGCCGTATAATCTCATTATGGAGCGAACTTCATTGCACACCATGCAAACCGTGCCGAGTACGTATCATCAGTTTCTACGCTTCCCGACAGAACGCGGCATTGAGCAAATCTATGGCTCCCAGAAATCAGCACAAGCATGTTATCTCCTCGATAGAAAAACGCCAAAAGAGTTGCAAGTGAATTCCATTAAGGTGTCGGATCGGGAGAGCCTCGACGATGTTGAGCAGCTCCCAAGTGAAAAGGCCACGGAAGCCCTAGATCGAGTTAAAATCGACGGAAGCCCAGACAAGTTCTTTATGGTCGGTGCCTCCCTGAATCAAGCCGTAGGCAATGACTAATTTCTTACCTGATCAGCAACCTTAATGCCTTTGCGTGGACTCCATACGAGATGCCGGGTATAGATCCGTCTGTTTCACAGCACCGTTTGAATGTTGACCCTAAATGCAAGCTGATCATTCAGAAAAATCGGTGATCAGCCGCAGAGCACACTGCCGCCGTTGTCGAGAAGGTTGATAGCTTGCTTGACACCGAGGCAATCAAGGAAGTGACCTACCCTACATGGCTCTCTAATACAGTGGCTGTGAAAAAGAAAAATGGGACTTGGCGAGTGTGCGTTGATTTCACGGACCTAAACAAAGCCTGCCCCAAGGATTGTTTTTCCCTACCAAGAATTGACCAACTTGTAGATGCGACGGCACGCCACCAGCGTATGAGCTTCCTCGATGCTTACAGAGGCTACCATCAAATCACCATGCATCCAGAGGACCAAAACAAAACTGCATGCCTCACCCCAAGAGGAACCTACTGTTACAAGGTTATGCCATTTAGGCTGAACAATGTAGGGGCGACTTACCAAAGACTGGTCATTGCCATGTTCAAGGAGCAACTCAGCCACACTATGGAAGTGTACATTGACGATATGGTGGTCAAGTCCAAGGAAGAGTAGAATCATATAGCCGATCTGGAAGAGACATTTGGTATTCTACGTAAATATAGAATGAAGTTGAACGCTTCCAAATGTGTGTTTGGGATCGGCTCTGGAAAATTCTTGGGTTACATTGTCAACCACAGAGGAATCGAAGCCAACCTAGGGCAAATCACAGCAATCCTAGGACTCGGCTCCCCTCGATCGGTCAAGGAAGTTCAAAAGTTAATGGGGATGGCTGCCGCACTCAATAGGTTCATCAGTCGTTCCACGGACCATCACGACAATTCTTTCATACACTATGGCAAGGCAAGGCTTTTGAATGGTCCGCCGCGGTTACTTTCACTTGACCTCAAGACCTACCTCGATTAGTTCCACTCTTGACAACACCTTCGCCCGGTGATCCGCTCACTTTGTATCTGGCAGTTTCCGACCGGGCCGTCAACGCCATACTGATAAAGGAAGAACTGCGGGAGCAGCGACCAGTGTATTATGTAAGCAAGGCAATGGTTGATACTGAAACACGCTACCTTCCGTTGGAAAAACTCATTTTGGCCCTTGTCATGGCGGCAAGAAAACTGATGTATTACTTCCAGGGGCATAGCATCGGGGTGCTAACAGATTACCCTCCGTCGATTTTCAAGTCTGAAGCATCGGCGACGTTTCAAAGTGGGCTCTTGAACTTGGCCAGTACGATATTCAGTTTCTACCTAGAACCTCAATCAGGGGACAGGTGCTTGCCGACTTTGTTGCCGAATTCACAGAGGGTCTTACCAACTTCAAGTCTGATGAAATTCGACCTAAGCCGAACTGGAGAATTTATGTTGGGGACATTTGGTAGTTGTACTGTGATGGATCATCCAATCAACGGGGCAGTGGAGTCGGAGTAGTAATCATGGCTCCCGATGGTGCAATAATTGAGCAGGCCGTCAAGCTCGGCTTCGAAGCATCAAATAACGAAGCCGAATACAAAGCCCTTCTAACCGGTTTGCGTAATGCACATCTTCTAGGTGCTCGGTGTTTTCTTATATTTTGCGATTCAAAATAGGTGATCAATCAGCTAAAGGGGGAGTACGCGGCAAGAAATGACCGTGTTGCGGCTTACATAAAAATGGCTAACTCCTTGTTGGCAAAATTTGACCATCATGAATTGAATCAGATAACACGTGATCTAAACACACATGCAGATGCCCTAGCTTGCCTAGCCTCCGCTATTAACTCAGAAATGAAACAGACCATCGAAGTAGGCTTCATTCCGGAGCCGAGCATTGGCCCTTCGGAGGAATTCCAGGTCAATGTTATAGAATTTGGACTGAGTTGGATGGATCCCATTCTTGCATTCTGTCTTCGACAGCTTCGGAGGGTAAGAAAGAAGCGCACAAGCTACGAAACAAAGCCCTGCGGTACTACTTGGATCCGCAAGGAAAGCTTTACAAAAAATCCCTTGCTGGTCCATACTTGGAATGCATGCATCCGGACAAAGTTGAAGAGTTTCTGACTGAAATACATGAAGGCAGTTGTGGCGCCCATTCTAGAGGGGGCTCTTTGGCTCATCGAGTCGTGACACAGGGGTGTTACTGACCGACAATGAGAGCCGATGCCGAATGTTATGTGAAAAAGTGTGAACAGTGCCAAAAGTTCTCACCTTTAACCCACCTGCCTGCTGAAGAGTTAAGCTCTATAACCAGTCCTTGGTCGTTCACCCAATGGGGACTTGACATCGTCGGACCACTGCCTCGTGCCCCGGGTAACAAGCGGTTTTTTATTGTCGCGACAGATTATTTTACAAAATGGGTAGAAGCGGAGGCATTAACGCACATCCGAGATACCGACATGAAGCGTTTCATTTGGAGAAATATCATAACACGATTCGGCATTCCAAGAGCACTCATTTCAGACAACGGCACCCAGTTTAATTGTGGCGTCTACCGAAAGTTGTGCAGCAAGTATGGTATTCAGCCTTACTTTTTCACGCCGGCTTATCCACAAAGCAATGGTCAAGTTGAAGCTTCTAACAAATCCATCTTAGACGGCATCAAGAACAGGCTGGAGAAAGCTAAAGGCAAATGGGTCGAAGAATTGCCAAGTGTGTTGTGGGCTCATCGAACTACGCCAAGGCGATCTATTGGGGAAACGCCGTTTACTCTATGCTTTGGAACCCAGGCAATCATACCCTTGGAGATCGGCCTCTCAATCTTGAAATCGAAAGTTTTGATATGGGCCAAAACGACATGATGTTGGCCTTGGATTTGATTCTGATTGAAGAATGAAGAGATCGTGCCCTTGCATCCATAGCGCGGTATCAGCAGCAGCTTGCTAAGTCATATAATCAACGTGTTTAGCTGCGCCACTACACACAGAGAGCCGGTTACGAAGAAAGTACTCGGTGCCAGAACCGGGTGATAGACAATTGGGTCCTAACTGGGATGGCCTCTATCAAGTCGATTCGATCGCGGGAGTAGGGGCATATTGGCTCAAAGACATGTCCGGAAGGAGTCTACCACGGCCTTGGAATTCAACGCACTTGCGTAAATTCTATCATTAAACTCGACCTGTGGGGAATGATACTAGTTTTGAATGGCTCACCATGTACACATTCCAGTTTTGTAATGCAAAGATTCCTGTTTACTCACTGCGAAATCCAATTCAAAAGTGTTCTAATTAAAGCCTCCGGATTCAGAGTGCCTGTAAACACCCCATTTTGACCGGCCCTAAGACTTGGGCACTTTCTTTTGACCACCCCATGATGAAAATTGGAATATGCCACTTTATGAATTTCTCAGCAGAAAAATCAAATTGAAGCTTTAATTCCAAACCTCACCCATTTTGGCCACCACTAATATTTTATTAATTTATAGTATTTTATAATTTTATATTTTTTATATAAATTTATATGTGTATATATTTGTTTGAGGTGTGTTTTATATTGATAAATATAAAAGAAAAAAAAAATGAAATGACAATAACAAAACAAAAAAAATAAAATAAAATCAGAAGAAAAAAAAAAGAGTATTATCATGGTATTTTTGGGGAGACGTTAAACAAATTTTGTGGAGGAATGATGATTATTATATTCGGTAGAGAGATGAGCTGTGTTTGAGAATATTAGAAAGCATGAAAGAAATGGGAGGATTCGGTGGAAAATTATTTGAGAGTGGGGTGGTTTAGAAAAAAAAAAAAAAAGGAAAGATGAGTGGAATAGGTGGAGAGTGTCTTATTGAGAGATAACATTGAGAAAGAAAAAACTGGGGTTGGTGTTTGTTTTCGGTGGAAGATAAGAGGAGAGGGCAGGTGAAGATTGAAAAAAAAAAAGGGAGCGGTGAGTGGATGGTGGGAGAATACAATGATAAAAAAAGACACAAGGCACATGGGCTGAGGGATCTCTCTCTTGGGTGGAGTATTGAATGGAGGATTGACACACACAGGGGCTCTCTCCCTCCCTTCCTCACTTGGCAATCTTCTTGCACTGCACGCTCTCTCTCTCTCTCTCTCTCTCGGCTTAGAGAAATGTGAAGAAAGGAGATACTACAGAGAGGATACACACACACGGTTAGAGAGAGAGGAGACCACGGCTACACCACGACACCCATATACACATGCACATGGCGGACCAACCTTCTTCTCTAATCTCTCTCATAGTTCTCCATAAACACACACGGGGGGAGAAAAATGTGAGAGAGAGAGGACGCCATGCACAGGATACACCACCCATCACAAACCCAACACAGACCATAGGACACACAACCCATTCACAGAGGCACACATTACACACACACACGGTGAGACACCCAGAGACATAGCATATATTCACCCACGGGACACCATAGACACACGACCGATGCACACACAACCCATTCACAGAGGGCACACACACACACACGGTTTTGAGAGCAAAAGACACTCACATGCACACGGAGACACTCATACACACGGCACATGCATACACATGCACACACGATAGCAAGACATACAGACACACATGCACTAGGTCTCTCTCTCCTCTCTCTAGGACACACCACACACATATGGGCTGAGGTCCTCTCCCTCTCTCTCGGCAGGTTGGGTTTGTAAAAAGAAAGAGTAACATATACAAATTTTTCTCTTTATATCTCTCTCAAAACCGATTCAACCATGGATCATCATCATCTAAAAAAAACACAGTTTGATCTCTCTTGGCGCAAGTTGCTAGTACAACAATTACGTGGGTTAGGGAGCTGGCTCGAAATCGTAGACAGATGGAGTCGCTGGCGCTGGGTTTATCTATTCCGGTGTGAACTATATCTATTAGGCGTGTGGAAAAATTTGGGCGTGTGCCTCACGGCCGTGCGAATGCGTGAGCTTCAGTTGATGCAAAGTTGTTTTCCGGTCAAAACTCAGCCGTGTTTGGGTCTGGTTGGTGTTGTTGTCAGCGTGATACAGATACCAAGACAAGGTGTGTGGAGGAGCAACATGACTGCACGATCGAGTGGTCATATGATATAGCTATCCGTGGGCCTGCAGAGCTTGACCATTCGTGATGTGTACGCATGGAAAGTGATGAGTGATGTCCCTGGTGCTATTGCAGGTCCATCACGCGTATGGGCCTCTAGTGGGAAATTCAATTATTAGATAATGGACAAGTGGTTTTGAATGGGTCAGTCATGGCTATCCTTTTTTAGTAGGATTTGTGGGTTTGACCCACGTAATGTTAGTAATGGTCCATGTGGGCTATGGTCAGTATGAGTTGGGTTGATGGGTTGTCGATTAGGTGAAATTTGGAAATTTTGGGGCTCGACAATTTTGGGCTCATTTGTTGGGCTCAATTTTTATTGGAGAAAAGGAGTGGAATGTACCAGTGGACTATTGAGTTGGGTTATTAATTGTGGGCTTTTAGTTAGTTTGTTTTTTTTTTTATTTTAAGTGTTTTGTGAGATTTTTATTTTATTTTATTAGTCCCACCCCTCTCCTTCGGGTATGCCATAATCTAAAGTATTGTCATAATCCCCCACCCGCTTCTTATCTATCCCATTCTTTAATCGCTTTCCCTAACTGTATATATATGTATATATCTTGACATGTCACGCATCTCCCCCCTTTACATTCATGTCCCATGCATTAAGATTCGGCTAAATTTGCATCTTTATGCTTTAATTGATTATCCCATAATTTTGTGCGCTATCATATGTTTTGCAATGTTTCACATGTCATATCTAAGAAGCCGAATCTTTAGTGCATCTCATGAGTGAATTACATTAGGATTATGTATATAAGATCATGCGTATTTTACTAACCTTGTTTTGTAGTTGTTCGAGGGACGTCGGTCAATCTGTGAGTTTTTATGCTTTAGCATCCCATCTGTGTGTGTTTTCTTGCTATGTGTTAGCATTTTACCATGAGGCTACTTGTTTACTTGATATAAGCTGTATGAATACTGTGGATGAAGGCTTGTTGTTTGAATTGGAATAATTCAATAAATGTCGTTTAAGCCCACTTTGCGTTGGTAAATTCACAAACTTTAAGCCTACTTTGTCAAGTGGCAAATTCAAACACTTTTCAAAAACAAACATGAAGTTGAATTGTTCCAATTTGAGCAAACTAGTCTAGACTTGTATGCTTCACATAGTAAATTTTAAGATTTACTAAAATAATCGAGAACATGAACATATAAAGAAAATAAAAGTCATATCATGGTTTAGTAGAGGCCGATCTTTTGATTGGGTGGCGGAGGTGCTCATTATTGACCTTTCCTCTCTTACCTAAGGTTCGAGCCAAGCATCCTTGGTTCTGACGAGCGATGGCCTTGGCACCGAGTCATGGGTTTCCTAATTTTCCAAAATATTAGGTGGCGACTTTGAGTTCTGATGACATAGTCCATTTTTGACAAAATTGCAATAAAATAGATTTTCAATAAAAGTTGTCAGATCTGGACTCTCATCTACGTTTTACATTGCACTCGTGAGACTAGATCAAAGAGATCTCGGGAGTCCGAACTGTTTAGCAGCGTGGGTACCCCAGGCATATTCTGATTCTGGCGACTCTCTTTGAGATTTTATGAAACCTTGACTCGAACTCCATGATATGACTTTTATTTTCAATTATATGTTTATTGCATTGCATGCATTGGTGCACTTAAAGTCCCTGTGCTGCCCAGATGCTGGTGGGAGCACAGGCACACTTTTTGTGACACTACACCTATCTCTACGTTACTTTGGAAGCCTTGTGTTATAATCTTTTGAGATCTAAAGGTTCTCAGACTTTGAAGAGAGGCTATATTGACTCTTTTGATTTTCTAAGATCTTCATTGGTTATAGCCTAAAGGACTCTTTGGTAATGTCACATTGACTTTAACCCCTAAAGTAAAGCCAACCTTGTACATATAATGAGCTATAGTACCTTTCAAAATTAGGACAGGACGCTCTCCCATTTCTAGGATGTATGATACCGCTTGTTTGAATAGTGAAACCCTAGATGATTTCAAAGCTAGGACGGGATAACCCTACCCTCTTTAGGGGTGTTTGTTCTCTTTCTACTGTGTTATGTGCAATGTATTGGATCTATCTGAGGGTTCTCAAATTCAAGTGAGTGGTTCAGGCATTTCAGTTTGTGGGGTTCAGTGTGTTTTTAGTGAGGGCATAATTGGAAGTTCCATTTTGTTTCTGTGATTGGGGAGTGACCCACCTGTTGATTACACGGGCTTTATTTTGAATGTTGTCGATGGCCCACACTTTGACTGGCAATTTAAGAATGGTTTTACTTTGAGTTCTGAATTGAGTATTGAGTCTAAGTTTGACTCCACCAAGTTTGTAGAGTTAGAGTCAGGAGTCTGTTGATTTCGATAGTGCTAACCTAGACATTTCTGTCCTGTCTAGGTCATCTTTGTCATTTTCTTTTGAGTATGTTGTCAAAAGTCTATTGTCATTGCTGAGTCACAGTCTCTTTTCAATAAACAGAAAAACAAAAAAAAAAATGCCATAGAGTCTGCCTACTTCTCTGTGCCTTTAAATCATTGCATTGACCAAAGTTTTTCAAAACTTTTTCCAAAACTCTGATAAAAACGAAGAGGAAGAATTTCCTCGGGATTTGCAAATTTTGATCAACTGAGAGGAAGAGAGGTGTGCTAAACCCTTGATGAATGAGATCATTTTTGTTAATGTGGAGTCTTGAAGGATCTTGGGCTTGGTCCAAATTGGTTCTATCTTATCTTCGTAAAAGTACGAGTGATTAGTCACTTTGTAAAAAGATTTCAAAAACTATTTTTGCGTGGTCCTATGAAGACATGCCTGGAATTGATTATACAGCATAGGATCCCTCTTGACTCGTGGTCCGACCTCCTTAGCTCCTTAGCTTTCAAACCTTGATTCGAAGTATTCAATGATCAATCAAAGTGTAAGGCTTGCATAGCGAATTGGAAATAGCCCTTGAACTAAGGGCCATGATGTGATTCAAATGGGCGACCCTTCAACTAGGGGCAATAAGATTGAATATGATTTAGATTGGAAATAGCCCTTGAACTAGGGGCAATGATGTGATCCAGTTGGAAGCAGACCTTGAACTTCGAGGCGAAGAATGTGATTCGATTTGAAGCGACCCTTGAACTAGGGACAAAAGGTGTGAGGCTTGCATAAATTTGAAATGAAGGCGACCTTTGAACTAGAGGCAATAAGGTACCACCCTTGAGAGGCTTTTGGGTTGAAAACCGGAAGGCGACCGAGCAAAAGTTAGAGCACAAAAAAAATAAAAGGAAAAAAAAAAAAAGAAAAATGAAAAGCTACAAGGTTGAAAACCGAAAGGCGGCTTTGGCAAAAGTTAGGCGTAAAAGGAGAGTGTCAATACGAGTGAACCTTAGCCAAAACTATGTAGGGCACTGTGATTGATTGGAAACAACCCTTGAACTAGGGGCAAGAAGGTCGGATGTGATTTAGATTTGAAGGAGCCCTTGAACTAGGGGCAAAGGTTGGATGTGATCAAAGAGTTAAAACTGAATCGTCTCCCAATGAAGACCACCCAGAAAGGCAAAACCCAGAATTTGAGAGAATGAATTTTATTATTGAAGGACAGTCGAGGTCCTATCCACTACACTAGGGGCAACACTAGAGACAAATTCAGACCCAATTAGTCTAGTCCCTACATCATCATATCTACTGGTCAAGTGTAGCAGTCGTTCTTATAGATGGCTTAGAGATTTCACACCCAATCAACATGGACAAGTTAAACTGAAAGTAACCCTTGAGAGGCTCGCTGGGCTGAAAACCCGAAAGGGGCGACCCAGGCAAAAGTCAGAGCAAAAAAAAAATAAAAATCCAAAGAAATAAAAAAAATGAAATGAACAAAATGAAAAACAAAAAATGAAAAAATGAAAAGCTCACAAGGTTGAAAACCCGAAAGGGCGGCTTTGGCAAAAGTTAGAGCACAAAAGGAGAGTGTCAATACCCGAGTGACCCTTAGCCGGAACTACGGTGGCCTGATTCCTATCTTTGGGATACATAGGTAGCTTCATCTTGAAGTTCGGCCCTAATAATTTTTCAATTCATTTATTTCGTCCATGTTTAATTGGTGTATCTATAGTCGACTTGGTTGTCCTATCCGTGTTTGATTGGTGTATTTTCATTCTGCTCAGTTCAGTTGGTTTCGATTCAACTTGGTTCGGTTCGGTTCGACGGTTCAGTTCGGTTCAGTTCTGCTCAGCTTCATTCGGTCGAATTGGCTTGGTTCAGATATCACCATTGATTATCTGGCTTGGGACTATGCACCCCAATGGTTGATTCCATGTTAGTTGAGTAGTGACCATTTGCAAAAATAGATTTTGATTAATTTGAATGAAGTTGATGAATTTTTCTCGAAAATTGTTTCATTTTTGCAAAACTTTGACCATTCTTTAGATTTGAAAAAAGGAAAATTTTCAGTGCTCACAGTTTAGCTTACATGATTTGAAACAAAAAATGGAATAAGTAGGCTAATCTAACTCTCATGTTGATCAAAACATTTTTAAAAAAAAAAATCAAGAGACAAAAAAGGGTCAAGGCAATGAACTAGGGGCATAGTCGAGTCAGTGATTCTGTCTTCTCCACCGCTCGAGTCAACTATTTAGTGTATATAAGTGTGTATTCATACCAAGGTATTTATACCAGTCAGTGTATATAAGTATATATTCATACCAGTCAGTGTATTCATACTAGTCAGTATATTTATACCAGTTGGTGTATTTATACTAGTCAGTGTCTATAAGTGTCTTTTGATTGTTTTGCTTCGTTCTTCTTTCGTTAAGTCATTTTTTATTTAGGTCAGTATGGAATCAATGTCCAATTCAGAGTTCAAATTCAATCATTATCAAATTCAAACAAAATTGTTTTCAAGCTCAAAGTGATATGCCAGTCATGCCAGTGATGAGCAAAAAAAGAAACTAATTTTATTACAGTCAGGGGAGGACATCCCTGATCACAGAGACACAAAAAAAAAAATAAATAAATAAAAAACAACAAAAAAAAAAACCAACAAAAAAAGCAAAAAGAGAGGGTAGCATTTTCTCAGTTTTAAATGAGCTTCGGCGGCGAAGATTACAACTGGCTTCATTTGTACACAACTTCGTTGCTTGACTTTACCATCGGCTGCCTCACTTCATCTTTACTCCTTGAAGCTTTTGAAGACCCTCCCTCGGCCTTGGCAGAGCTTCCAAAGGAGATTATTCCTCGCCGGCCATCAAATTGGTTATGCGAAGAAACTCCGAATCGAGTCACGGAGGTCGTCAGTCATTTCAGCTCTTTGTTCTGCTTTTTCAACCCACCAATTTCTACTCGAGCGTCTTTGTACATACGTTGAAGGAGGAAAGTTGTGCATGTAATCGATGTACTTCACACGTCCGATTCTGCGGTCGGCGGGACAAGTTAGAAGCTTGATCACGGTCTCCACACATGACCTCGGCATATCTGAGTTTGCCGATGTCGGTGTGCGCCATGATTTGTTCAACTGACATCATTTGGAAAGTTAAAAGCAGGAGAAGGAAGAGGAGCTCGTGGTTGAGGTTCGAGGAGTTGGAATTGGTCATCTCTATCGTGGACTCGTTTAGGTGCGGAAAAAGAGTGAAGAACCTTGTGAAGAGGCCATGGCGAGAGAAGAGTAATGCAAAAGAAAGAGGTTGCAGTGGTGGCAAAGAAAGTTTGCGGGCTTTTCTGCTCTCTCTCTTCCTTGAGCCTCAACTTAAAAGAGGATGAAGCCAAAGAAGAAGACAAAGAGGAGGAAGGCTCGAGGCGATCATTGACAATCGGGGTAGGATTGGATAGCACTGTCGATCGGCCGCGATTGTTGAAATCATGACAGAACTAGCCTTCGAAGAAGATGAAGGAAGAGAGAGTGAGACAAAAATAAGAGAGGCGGGAAAGTTGTATATATATATATGTATATGTATTGTATAGCTATGTAATATATATATTTGTTTGAACATTTGGGTCACAGGTGTGGCTTGGGTTCAGTGGTTTGGCCCAGTGGTTGAAGAGTGAGAGGCTGAGCCTGAGGTAAGGGGTTCGAACCCCACAACAAATGTTTCTTTTGTTTTGTTTTGGTTTTATGTATATATATGTCTCATATACTTATATATATATATATATATTTGTTTGAATATTTTGTCACAAGAGTGGCGTAGCTTAGTGGTTGAGGACTTGGAGGCCAACTTGAAATCAGAGGGTCGAACCCCCGTGTCCATGCATTTTGCGTTTTTCCTTTCTTTTTTGTATGTTTTGCGTACGTGCGTTGACGTCAGCAAACGGAATATGCCTTCTCGATATGGCATCTTCCGTAGCGATTTACCAAGCGGAATATTCTCTATCTGTGTATATATCCGTATATGTTGTGTATAGGTCCGTACATGTCTGTGTCGTATATACCTGTATATATACTGTATATGTTTGTGTATATATCTGTATATATCTATCTGTATGTTGTCTATATATGCATATGTGTATACCATATGTACATATATGTGTGTATTGATATGTAAATATTTGTGTATTATATTGGTTATGTTTGCAATGAGTTACTAGGAGATCAATTGAGACGGTGGAAATTAGAGCTCGAATGGCCGAGGCCTAGAACGCAAAGGTTTAGAATTTCCGAGACTAAAGTCTGGTTTAAATACCCAAGAGTGTATCCTCGGCTTGAAATCTGTATGGCAGCCCCATAGGTTGAGGTGGCGTGTATGCGCCTCAGTGCAGATCTTGAACCAACCTAGTTTGTCACCCGTTGGAGAATAGGGAAAGTTATGAATATGATCGAGGGTAAAAGCGGCATCCGAGGCCATTCAATCGGTTAAAAACAGCAAGGGTGCTTCCTGTATTTTTGTCAGGTATAGGAGACCTTAAATCCTCTGAAGGTGCAAGTCCTTTGGTGTTTGTCGTGCCCAAATGACTTTCATGGTCTAGGAGACCTTAAATCCTTTAGAGGTGCAATTCCTTTGGTGTTTGTCGTGCCCAAACGACTTCAATCGGTCTGGTATAGTCACCTGACTATGTTTGTAACGAGTTCCTAGGAGATCAATTGAGACAGTGGAAACTAGAGTTCGAATGGCGATGCCTAGAACGAAAAGGTTCGGGATTTCCGAGACTAAAGTCTGGTTTAAATACCCAGGGGTGTATCCCCGGCTTGAAATCTGTATGGCAGCCCCATAGGTTGAGATAGCTTGTATGGGCTTCAACTCTAGAAACTGAACCAACCTAGTTTGTCACCTTGTTGGAGAATAGGGAACATTGCAAACATAGCCAGGTAGAAATGTGGCTTGCTTCGTGTGTTTTACACAAAACTTGCCACCCATGTTGCCATCTTCATAGCTTTATCATCACTCTATGACATTGTATTGCATTGCACAAATCATGAATTTTCAAACACCCGGCTTCGCGTAGCGTGTAAGTCCAACCACTCAAATCGGCTTCGCGTAGCGTATAAGTCCAATTATCAAAACCTAAATCGGTTAACAACAGCAGGTGCGCCTGTCTGTTCACACCACCCAAATTGGTTAACAATAGCAGGTGCGCCAGTCTGTTCACACCATCCAAATCGGTTAACAACAGCAGGTGCGCCTGTCTGTTCACATCACCCAAATCGGTAAAAAACAGCAGGTGCGCATGTTGCTTACACCACCCATTCTCCTCTCGCATGAGACGCATTAGGTTGTTGATTTCACTCGATTAAAAACAGCAGGTGCGCCTGTTATTTACACCACCCCTTCTCCTTTCGCGTGAGACGCGTTAGGATTGCAAATCGGTTAAAAACAGCAGGTGCGCCTGTCTGTTTACACCACCCCGGTTAAAATACACTCAGGTGCGCCTGTCTATTTACACCACCTCGGTTAAAATGCAGTCAGGTGCGCCTGTTTGTTTACACCACCCCGATTAAAATACAGTCAGGTGCACCTGTCTGTTTACACCACCCCAATTAAAATACCGTCAGGTGAGCCTGTCTGTTTATACCACCCCGGTTAAAATACAGTCAGGTGCGCCTGTCTGTTTACACCACCTCGGTTAGAATACAGTCAGGTGCGCTTATCTGTTTACACCACCCCGGTTAAAATACAGTCAGGTGCGCCTGTCTGTTTACACCATCCTTCCTCTTCTCGCGTGAAATGCGTTTGGATTGCAAATCGGTTAAAAATAGTCAGGTGCGCCTGTCTGTTTACACCACCCTTCCTCCTCTCGCGTGAAACGCGTTTGGATTGCAAATCGGTTAAAAGCGGTCGAGTCTGTTTACCACCCTTCCTCCTCTCGTAAAAGCGTTTGGATTACCGTCGGTTAAAAATAGCATGTGCGCCTGTCTGTTTACACCACCAAAATCGGTTAAAAACATCAGGTGTGCCTGATGTTTACACCATCCTTCCTCCTCTAGCGTGAAACGTGTTTGGATTGCAAATCGGTTAAAAACAGTCAGGTGCGCCTGTCTATTTACACCACCCTTCCTCCTCTCGCGTGAAACGCGTTTGGATTGCAAATCGGTTAAAAACAGCAGGTGCGCCTGTCTGTTTACACCACCCAAATCGGTTAAAAACATTAGGTGCGCCTGTATGTTTACACCATCCTTCTTCCTATCCCGTGAAATGCGTTTGGATTGCAAATCGGTTAAAAACAGTCAGGTGCGCCTGTCTGTTTACACCACCCTTCCTCATCTCGCATGAAACGCGTTTGGATTACCGTCGGTTAAAAGCGATAATGCGCTGTGCATTTTACACCACCATTCCTCCTCTTGCGTGAAACGCGTTTGGATTGCAAATCGGTTAAAAACAGCAGGTGCGTCTGATGTTTACACCATCCTTCCTCCTTTCGCGTGAAACGCGTTAGGTTGTTGATGTACTCGGTTAAAAACATCAGGTGCGCCTGATGTTTACACCATCCTTCCTTTTTTCGCGTTAAACGCGTTAGGTTGTTGATTCACTCGGTTAAAAACATCAGGTGTGCCTGTTGTTTACACCATCTTTCCTCATTTCGCATGACACGTGTTAGGATGTTGATTTCTCTTGCTTGAGGTCTTCCCTCTCTGGCATGATCATAAGGTTTTCAAAAATAATCGGCTTCGCGTAGCGTATAAGTCCAGTTCTCACAATCTTCAAGCATATCATTAGCATCTTGCCCCTGAACTACGCTGGTTTGATTCCTTGCAAAGGGATATGTAGGCAACCTTCGGGTTCAACCACTTGCATTACATCTGGTTTGTTTGCCCAAGTCTTACGGCCTTATCAAAAGGGTCGTCTTTGGGCTTTGACATTCACTCACGTCATGAAATGACTTCGAGCTCTGTCAAAGAAGGGCAACTGTAGACATCCCATTTTGACCGGCCCTAAGACTTGGGCACTTTCTTTTGACCACCCCATGATGAAAATTGGAATATGCCACTTTATGAATTTCTCAGCCGAAAAATCAAATTGAAGCTTTAATTCCAAACCTCACCTATTTTGGCCACCACTAATATTTTATTAATTTATAGTATTTTATAATTTTATATTTTTTATATAAATTTATATGTGTATATATTTGTTTGAGGTGTTTTATATTGATAAATATAAAAGAAAAAAAATGAAATGACAATAAAAAAACAAAAAAAATTGAAAATAAGAAAAATAAAAAAAATAATAGAGTATTATCATGGTATTTTTGGGGAGACGTTAAACAAATTTTGTGGAGGAATGATGATGATTATATTCGGTGGATAGATGAGCTATGTTTGAGAATATTAGAAAGCATGAAAGAAATGGGAGGATTCTGGAAAATTATTTGAGAGTGGGGTGGTTTAGAAAATAAAATAAAAAAAAGGAAAGATGAATGGAATAGGTGGAGAGTGTCTTATTGAGAGATAACATTGAGAAAGAAAAAAATTAGAATTCGGTGTTTGTTTTCAGTGGAAGATAAGAGGAGAGCGCAGGTGAAGATTGAAAAAGAAAAAGAAAAAAAGGGGAGCAGGTGAGAGTGGATGGTGGGAGAATACAATGATAAAAAAAGACACCAGGCACATGGGCTGAGGGATCTCTCTCTTGGGTGCAGTATTGAGTGGAGGATTGACACACACAGGGGCTCTCTCCCTCCCTCACGGCAGCAGCAACCCAGCTGCACAAACACTCTCTCTCTCTCTCTCGGCTTAAAGAGAGAAATGTGAGAGAAAGGAGATACTACACAGAGAGGATACACACACACGGTTAAAGAGAGAGGAGGAGACCACGGCTACACCACGACACCCATATACATATGCACACGGCAGACCAACCTTCTTCTCTGATCTCTCTCATGGTTCTCCATAAACACACACGGCAGGGGGGAGAAAAATATGAGAGAGAGGGAGACGCCATGCACAGGATACACCACCCATCACAAACCCAACACAGACCATAGGACACACAACCCATTCACAAAGGCACATATTACACACACACACGGTGAGACACCTAGAGACACAGCATATATTCACCCACGGGACACCATACACACACGACCGATGCACACACAACCCATTCACAGAGGGCACACACACACACACGGTTTTGAGAGCAAAAGACACTCACATGCACACGGAGACACTCATACACACGGCACATGCATACACATGCACACACAGCAGCAAGACATGCAGACACACATGCACTAGCTCTCTCTCTCCTCTCTCTAGGAAACACCACACACACATGGGCTGAGGTCCTCTCCCTCTCTCTCGGCAGCTTGAGTTTGAAAAAAAGAAGACATACACATACAGATTTTTCCCTCTATATCTCTCTCAAAACCGATTCAACCATGGATCATCATCATCTAAGAAAAACTCAGTTTGATCTCTCTTGGCGCAAGTTGCTGGTACAACAATTACATGGGTTAGGGAGCTTGCTCGGAATCGTAGAAAAGATGGAGTCGCTGGCGCTGGGTTTATTTATTCTGGCGTGAACTATATCCATTCCGGCGTGTGGAACAGCTGGGCGTGTGCCTCACGGCCGTGTGAATGCGTAAGCTTCAGTTGATGCAAAGTTGTTTTCCAGTCAAAACTTAGCCGTGTTTGGGTGCGGTTGGTGTTGTTGTCGGCGTGATCTGGTACCAAGACAAGGTGTGTGGAGGAGCAACATGGTTGCCGCGATCGAGTGGTCACATGGTGTAGCTATCCGTGGGCTGCAGAGCTTGACCATTCGTGATGTGTACGCATGGAAAGTGATGAGTGATGTCCACGGTGCTATGCGGTCCATCACGCGTATGGGCCTCTAGTGGGAAATTCAGTTATTAGATAATGGATAAGTGGTTTTGAATGGGTCAGTCATGGCTATCCTTTTTTAGTAGGATTTGTGGGTTTGACCCACGTAATGTTAGTAATGGTCCATGTGGGCTATGGTCAGTATGAGTTGGGTTGATGGGTTGTCAGTGGAGTGAGCTGGAAATTTTGGGCTCATTTGTTGGGCTCAATTTTTATTGGAGAAAAGGAGTGGAATGTGCCAGTGGACTACTGAGTTGGGTTATTAATTGTGGGCTTTTAGTTAGTTTGTTTGTTTTTATTTATTTTAAGTGTTTTGTGAGATTTTTATTTTATTTTATTATTCCCCCCCCCCCTCTCTCTCTCCTTCGGATATGCCATAATTCAGGTATTGTAATAATCCCCCCACCCCGCTTCTTATCTATCCCATTCTTTAATCGCTTTCCCTAACTGTATATATATGTATATGTCTTGACATGTCATGCATATCCCTGCTTTACATTCATGTTCCATGCATTAAGATTCGGCTAAATTTGCATCTTTATGCTTTAATTGATTATCCCATGATTTTGTGCGCTATCACATGTTTTGCAATGTTTCACATGTCATATCTAAGAAGCCGAATCTTTAGTGCATCTCATGAGTGAATTACATTAGGATTCTGTATATAAGATCATGCGTATTTTACTAACCTTGTTTTGTAGTTGTTCGAGGGACGTCGGTCAATCTGTGAGTTTTTATGCTTTAGTATCCCATCTGTGTGTGTTTTTCTTGCTATGTGTTAGCATTTTACCATGAGGCTACTTGTTTACTTGATATAACTGTATGAATACCTGTGGATGAAGGCTTGTTGTTTGAATTGGAATAATTCAATAAATGTACGTTTTAAGCCCACTTTGCAGTGGCAAATTCACAAACTTTAAGTCCACTTTGTCAAGTGGAAAATTCAAACACTTTTCAAAAAAAACATGAAGATGAAATGTTCCAATTTGAGCAAACTAGTCTATACTTGTATGCTTCACATAGTAGATTTTAAGATTTACTAAAATAATCAGAATATGAGCACATAAAGAAAATGAAAGTCATATCATGGTTTAGTAGAGGCGATCTTTTGATTGGGTGAGCGGAGGTGCTCATTATTGACCTTCCCTTTCATACCTAAGGTTCGAGCCAAGCATCCATGGTTACGATGAATAGTGGCCTTGGCACCGAGTCATGGGTTTCCTAATTTCCCAAAATATTAGGTGGCGACTCACGAGTTCTAATAGCCTGATCCATTTTGACAAAATTGCAATAAAATAGATTTTCAATAAAAGTTGCCGTCTGGACTCTCATCTACGTTTCACATTGCACTCGTGAGACTAGATCAAAGAGATCTCGAGTCCGAACTGTTTAGCGCATGGGTACCCCGGGCATGTTCTGATGCCGCCGTGGATTTCACAATTGGCCAAATAAAGTCTCGGATTCGGAACCCCATCGGCGCATGGCGCCTTTGGTCGACAAAGCCTCGGATTCGGGCGTCGCCGTGGATATCACAATTGGCCAAAAAGTCTCTAGATCGGATCCCCATTGGCACATAGCGCATTTGGGCGATAAAGCCTCCGGTCGGGCGCCGCCGTGGATATCACGTATGGCCAAAAAGTCTCCAGATTCGGAGCCCCATCGGTGCATGTCGCCTTTGGGCCGATAAAGCCTCCGTATTCGGGGCGCCCTTCGTGGAGATCATGATTGGCCAAATAGTCTTGATTGAATCCCAATCGGCGCATAGCGCCTTCGCCCGATAAAGCCTCCGGATTTGGAGCGCCCTTCGTGGATATCACGATTGGCCAAATAGTTTCCGGATTCGGAGCTACATCGGCGCATGGCACCTTTGAGCCAATAAAACCTCCGGATTCGGAGCGCCCTTTGTGGATATCACGATTGGCCAAATAGGCTCTGCATTCGGAGCCCCATCAGTGCATGGTACCTTTGGGCCGATAAAGCCTCTGGATTCGGAGCGCCCTTCGTGGATATCATGATTGGCCAAATAGTCTCCGAATTCGAAGCCCCATCGGCACATGGCGTTTTGGCGATAAAGTCTCGGATTGAAGCACCCGTAGATATCACGATTGGCCAAATAGTCTCCGGATTGAGCCCCATCGGTGCATGATGCCTTTTGGCGATAAAGTCTCCTGATTCAAAGCCCCATCGGCACATGATGCCTTTTGGCGATAAAGTCTCCGGATTGAGCCCCATTGTGGATATCACGATTGGCGCATGACACCTATGAGCCGAATAAGACTCCGAATTTGGAGCGCCATCGGCGCATGACGCCTTTCGGCCAGTTAAGCCTTCGGATTCGGCTGTCCAAGTAAAGTCTCCGGATTTGGAGCCCCATCGATGCATGACGCTTATGAGCCGAATAATATTCTGAATTCGGAACGCCCTTCACGACGAAGGTTAAAACATACAAAACAAAACATTTACACATCAAAGTGGGATGCTCCGTTAAGTTGAGCCGGCAAAAACCATTTACACATAAAAGCATATAAACACTCAAAATGAAATGCTTAGTTAACTTGGGCCGGTCCAACCGCATGAACAAAACAAAACATACCAACATTCGAAATAAGATGCCTAATTAAGCATGTAAAAATTCAGAATGAAATACAAACATTTAAAATAAAAGATTTTATTCAATTAGACAATAATTACACAATCTTGCACACAATTTGCGTTTGAGCATTACAATGTTTATTTTTGTCTGGCATCTCCCTCGTCGTCACTCTTCTTGACTTCGAAGGCGGAAAAGGGGAAGTGATCACGTTGGTATAGCGGCAACGCCGAACCAACGCCCGTTGCTCGGAGAGCTTCCTCGGCTTGAAGTGCCTTGATCCAACCGTGCTTAAATCCACGATTTTCACATCGACGAACTTCCTCGGCGAGCTTTTCCTTGGTCTTCTGTATCCCTACTTTCCGGCCTTCATGGAAGCCTTTTTCATAGGCCCTCCCCTTTGCAGACTCTATTACAAACATGCTCGCCGTATCGCGATCGGCAAGTGCATTACTAATAAGTCGTTGGGTCACCATTTCTTCCACAATTAGGTTAGCCTGTCCGGCTGGTTGCTCTAAGCGGCCTTAACCTTCCTTAGCTAGCACTCAACAGCTTCCACGCGAGCTTCCAAGCTTCGAATGCCTTCATCATTCTTCTCTATTTCTCGGCGCGCAGTACGAAGGGGCATGCTGATTTTATAGGCGGTGTACAACTCTTTCACCGCCCCATGAACACCCTCTCGAAATACCTCGAAGTCAGGTTGACCAGCCATCGACTGCTATACTTCCGACGGAAAATCGTGTCGTGCAAATTCGACGGCCATGTTCAGGTCCCAGATAATGGAATCCGCCTCTGTCATCGGTCTGTTCCCAACGAAAATAGAAAAGCTCAATGGGCGTGGTGGTCCACTGGCCTCACTTCGCGAACGAGGGGAGCTCCCCCGCAGGCGTTTCTTCTTTCTTGATGACCTACTTCGTCGACGCGGAGAGTGGCGCCTCTCGTGCTCTGCAGATGCCCTACCACCCATATGGGGAGGCTCACCACCTCAATTCATTGATGAGTCCAACTCCACCAAAGTCCTGCCTCCTCCCTTACTATTAAAGAAAAGTCTGCTTGACATTCACACTTTTTCGGCCACGAAAGACGAGTAGAATCGAGTCGCCTTATGAAACCCAGATGGAATCTCTCAACCCCTTTTTAATCACTCAGGAGTGCACCCCACTCCCGAGGTGACATCATCAATGCGCGCACTCCAGCAACCACCAATATTCAACATTATTGATTCATTTCGATCTAGAAGTGCTATTCGGCTTTTGGAGTTCATGCATTGGCTGGGGCAATGGCAGATTTATTAATCTGATCAGCCAAATACTTAAGCCTAATGCCGACCAATTTGTATCATGACCACTCCATGAACTAATGATATTCGGCTTTTGGAGTTCATACATTGGTTGGGGCAAGGCGGTTATTAATCTGAGCGGCCAACTACCTAAGCCTAATCTTGGCCGATTTGTGCATGACTACTCCATGAACTAATGATATTCGGCTTTTGGAGTTCATACATTGGCTGGGGCAAGGGCATATTTATTAATCTGATCGGCCAAATACCTAAGCCTAATGCCGACCGATTTGTGCCGCAGCCACTCCATGAACTAATGATATTCGGCTTTTGGAGTTCATACATTGGCTGGGGCAAGGGCAGATTTATTAATCTGATTGGCCAAATACCTAAGCCTAATGCCGACCGATTTGTGCCGCAGCCACTCCATGAACTAATGATATTCGACTTTTGGAGTTCATACATTGGCTGGGGCAAGGGCAGATCTATTAATCTAATCGGCCAAATACCTAAGCCCCACGAACTAATGATATTCGGCAAGATCAGATTTGTTAATCTGATCACATTTATTAACCCTTAGTTACTTAATCGGCAAGTGAACACGAACGTTTGTCTACCGCGCGACAGAGCAATAGTTTTACCCAAAATACCAAAAAACAAAATAGTAATCTTCATTGATAACCACAATTAAATACAAGAAATAATGCAAGGTAAGGGAAATATTCATTCATAAATTGAATACAGCATAGTCATCATTTTATACATGAAGATTACCCCAAGCAAATAGCTGTCTACTAAGAAAACAAAACATGTTTACCAAAACATACATTGAAATTGAAAATACCTAACAACACTAAAATGTCTCCCAAATAAAGCCTCGGGATCAGACTCAAGCGGCTCAACGTCCACTTGCGCATATGGACTTGGCATGGCCAATGTAACTCCAGCAGCAGCAAGGGCTTTGAGCCAGCCGTATTTGAATCTCCGATTCTAGAATTTGGGGACTTCTTCTACATAGTCTTCAAGGGCAGCGCTCTTTCCAGCCTCGAACGCCGCGGAAGCCTCGGAGTCAGCTTTTTCCTTAGCCTTCTTCAACTCTTCCAATTCGGCCTCCAGCTTGGCAAGCGCCTCCTTGGCTAACTTGAGCGATTCCTTACTCGCGTTTGCCCTCTCCTCGGCATCGGATCTGAGCTGGTCAGCAGTTCAAGCCCTCTCATTTTCAGCTTCGGCTCATGCACTTTCCATTGTAGCTCTCGCCGCCTCGAACTCGGCCCTGCTCCTCTTACCTTTGAATTCCGACTTCAAGCGGCCAATTCTTTCAATGGCATCATGCTAGCGGCAACCTAGTTCGACTATCCTTCCAATCGTCTGCAAAACAAGTTGGGATTGTCACATACTAAGAAATACCATATGCAAACCAAACCAAATAAGGAGTTTAAGATCAGGTCACATACCAGAAGGGCCGACTGGGCAGCTAATGCTATTGCTACCAAATCATTTCGGCACAAAGGTTGTTTTGTCGGTGGCAAGAGGCAAAGCTGACCAAGCTCGGTATACGGCTAGATCTTTCAAAGCCGATGCTTCAGAGGAGATCGGCATGTTTTTTATCTTTGGTTCAACAACAAAAGGAGCAACCACACCCGACTCCTCTAAGTGTGGCTGTTTATCAATGGGGCCCTATTTGGAGCCAGCCTCGCTCTCGGCGGTACGTTTTTCTCCCTAATCTTCTAAAATCGGCCATTCTTCTGTAATCGGATGCTCGGCATCCTTCTCCATCTCGGCCGCATGAACTTGAGCCATTTCTTCTACAATAATGGGTTCGAAAGATTCACTCAAGGCAAGTCCAGAATGGGTGGCCTCGGCTTTCTGTTGGGCGGCCATGCGTTTGGCATTTTTCTTTTGCGCCAACTGCGTAAGACTTTCCCCAGCCATACCCTCAGAATCAGCGCCAGGTGTAGACAAGCCCGCGGGGGACCTCGCTACAATTCGGACTCGAATTGTGTCACAGTTCTTAATTTGAACCAAAGAGTCCAAATCCGGCAAATTGTTTTGAGAAAACAGATTTTTTTGAAAGAAGTGCCAAACATGGACTGCTTTGCCAGATATAGAGTCGCCACCTAAATATTTTATTTTAGGAAATTTAGGAAACCCTGACTCGTTGCCTAAGGCCACATGTCCGTCATCACCAAAGTTGCCTCAGCTCGGGAACTTGGGTACGATTGGGGAAGGTCACTTCGTGAGCACCCGCCGCCTTGGATTTACATTGTGTGCTCTTATTCCGGTTATTAGCCTAGATTTACTACATGATACACATAGCATACAAGTATAGACCGGGTCACCTGAATTGGAACAAAACACTTCATGTTTGTTTTTGAAAGATGGTTTGCTACCCGCAGGTAGGCTTAAAAATGAAGATTTTGCCACCCTCATGTGGGCTTAGAAAAACATGGTTTTGCCACTATCTAGTGGGCTTAAAACTCACAGTTGATGCATTGTTCCAATCCAAATAACCCAACCTTCACCCACAGGTATTCAGGCAGTTATATCACATAAGCAGTTAGCCTCATGGTAAGCATGCTATTCATGGCAGTCACTCACACGCATGCAAGGATGCTAAAGCATAAAAACTCACCGAGTACTCCAAGCCAAAACATAAACTAATTAGAAATCCATGCATGATCCTAAGTATACAGAAATGCCTAATGCAACACATGCAAAAATGCAACTATAGTAGGAACGCAATTCTAAACATGGCTTATGGGATGCATGACTAACAAGTATTGCTTGGAATTGAAATACAAATGCAGTTAGTATGATCGTCGAGGCGGTGCATGCAAAACAGATGAATGAATGCAACATGCTATCATACTGTATGCTAATTGAAACATGCCCTAATCTAACCATCATAAGCGGGTAAATAAAAGGGAAGAAAGACGTGGGGTTGGAAGACATACATCACACTCACGCACACTTATTACAACATTGCCCTCGCGTAGAGGGTCCGAATAAATATCTGATCCCAAATAAATCTGATCGAATAAATAATACAGTCCAAATATGTACAAAACCCTAATTAATTAACAAATTTAACTAGGAAAGCATTAAATTGGCATGCAAGCTAGAGACTGTCTCGACTCTGCTCCGGATGATGAATGTTGCATGTTTGAGCTGCTTTGCGCGGAAATCCACTGCGATGCCCCAATTAGCCTCTGTTTGCACTTATTCTTGGAATGCGTGCCAAGCTCCGGAAGGCTGTTGATTCTTGTTTTGTTGCAACAGAGAGCAGAAAAGGGGCATGGCAATGTATTTTCACAAATGTATGCATGCCTCGATCCTCGTGCCACAAATCACGCATCTCGATGCCTGATGGCTAAGGATTCCAATTGCACAACTCAATATGCCATGAATGCACAGGTAAGCTCAACTAAAACCAAACCCCATCATGCATAATCCGAGTGTAATGGTGGAAATTGAGACACGTTAATCACTCGGGTAGGAACGCCCTTGTTTCCGTGCTCAAGACTAACTCCTATCCCGAGCACAATGCAATATGCATGACATGCATGAAATGCAACTAAGATACAACCTAACATGCAAAATGCTATGAAATGGCATACACGATGCACGAGGTAACATGGCATACACAATGCGCTAACATACAACCTAGCATACACAATGCTATGGAATGAAATGGCATACACAATGCATAATGGGCTTATACCAGCATAAGTGGACCTCGGCCACACTCACATAGGAGGCCATGAGATGGAAATGAGATACTCAAAATGCGTGCACACGGGCACGCAAACCGAGGACCGACCCTAAGGCACCAAATGCCACTCTAATAAGACATGGCAAGACATGGAATATGGAATACTATCATGAAAATTTCAGTATCAAAATGTGATGCAAAACAGCCCCAAAACATGAAAACATGGCACCCGATACATGGAATGAGACCCGAAACATGAAATTAGGTACATGGAATGACCTATGGCTATGCAAAGCATGCGTTATTTGAAGATGAAGTGTGAAGACAGAATTAAGACAGTCCCAAAAAAAGCATATTTACAGTTTTAAGCAAGGCCAAACAGTGAACACAAATAGGACTAAGCTTGCATGCAAAAATGGCCCCGTGAGAGAGATAATGAAGCAAGTAATATCTGATGGCCCTAAATGGCTAAGATCCCTTCAAAAAAGTTGAAGAGGAGATCAAAATGAAGCACTTTACAGTTTACAATAAGCCACGAAAACAAACACAAGTATGGCTAAACTATTATGCAAGAAATGGGCCTAAAGAGGGACAAAGAAGCAAGTGATGGTTTCTGGCCTCAAACAGAGGAGGGCTCTTCAACAATATTGAAGAGGGGCCCAAAACATGGCATTTTACAGTTAATGACCAAACCCAAAACAGTGCAAAAGCAAGCCTAAAATACTATGCAAGATAAAGCCAAAAAGGAGGTTTAAACACAAAGAGCAAGAAAGAAGCCTCCAATAACAAAAGACCCTTGATAAAACATGAAGAGGGGATCAAAATAAGGCTATTTACAGTTCAGACCAAAGCCCAAAAATACAATCACAAGGGGGTAACAAATCATGCAAAAATAAGGCCAAAAGAGGGATACAAAGGCAAGTGACAGATGGAGGCCTCAAACAGTGATGAGCCCTTCAACAATGTTGAATAAGGGATCAAAATAATCTACTTTTAAGTTTATGACAGAGCTCAAAACAGTTTATAAATAGGCCTAAAATATTATGCAAGAAAGAGGCATACAAGAGAGCTAAAGAGGCAAGTGGTAGCTAGGGACCTTAAATAGGGAAGGACCCTCAAACAAACATGAAAAAGGCCTCAAAATAATGCTATTTTCAGTTAGGGTTGGAGCCCAAAAATGCAAGCAAGAGGGGCTAATATATTGAGCAAAATAAGCTTAAAAAAAGAGGGAAATGTAGCTCACCCTTGAAGACCAAACTCTAGCGACCTCTTGGCTTGAGAAGTGGTGCTCCTAGCCTCTGGAAAGAGCCTCCAAGCTGCTGGAATGGAGTGGTGGTGTGGTGCTAGGTGGTGGTGTAGAAATGGTGTAGGGTTTGGGAGGTTCTGATGGTCAGAATATGGAGAGGGAGATATACTGTAAGAGGCTCAAACCAATATGTCTAACCCTCCAAATGAGAGCTGGAGGGTCTGATTATATAGACAAAAGAGGTGGAAAAGAGGGGGAAAAATGAGGGGAAAACAATTCAAGTTTCCCCCCAAAAAGGCAGCCCCCCCGGATACACAATCTGGGAGGAAACAAGATAGATATTTGTAATGTGCCATCAAAGAGGATGCAAGCTGTAGACACACCATTTTTGACCGACCTTAAGACTCAGACGTCACTGATTGAGCGCTTGGTGATGTTTCATATTGTGCTCGTTCTGAGATTGCAGAGTCCCGACTGCGAGCCTTGCCTCCGGACTTCCGAACTCTTTTGTGCTTTGCCTCGGTTTGCGAACCAGGCTCCGTTTTCTCTATTTTCTCTTTCCGAAGAAGGGATAGGTCGTAGATCATCTCTCGGTGGCCATAGGCTACATTTAAGTGGTCGTAGGCCATTTTTCCCGTTGGAGCCGATTTAGGTTTTTGAGCCCGGCCGTGTGCCTCGCCTCGTTCAGACCGCTTAACCACCTCCGTTTGCTATGGTTTTGGTACACACCTTATTTCCTCCTTTTGAGGACAACGTGGTCGAGAGACCAACCGTGGTCGGACACCACTTAGGTGCCTAACTTGACCCACTTTGGGGCCCCCAAACTCGTGTTTTGGCTCCTGAACCTTCATTCTGCATTTTTGGGCTCCGACCCAAACTTGAGATAGTTATATTTTGAGGTCCTTTTCATGTTTTATTAAGGATATTTTGCTGTTTGAGATCTCCTACTACCACTTGCTTCTTTACCCCTCTTTTAGGCCTTTTCTTGCATGATAGTTTAGGCCTACTTGTATTTATTTTCGTGGCTTGTCATAAACTATAAAGTGTCTTATTTTGAGCCTCTCTTCAACTTTGTTGAAGGGCTCTCTTCAGTTTAAGATCTCCTACTATCACTTTCCCCTTTATTCCCCTTTTAGGCCAATTTTGAGGGGAAATTTGAATTTCATTTCCCCCCCATTTTTTCCCCTCTTTTCCACCCTCTTGTGTCTATATAACAGACCCCCCAACTGTGTTTTAGGGGTTAGAACATTTTGGTTTGGAGCTCTCACATAAAATCTCTCTCTCTCTCTCTCTCTCTCTCTCTCTCTCTCTCTCTCTCTACTCTAAGCTTGAAAAAAAAACCCTTGGTTCTTCACCAACCCATAGCCCCACCCTTCCATCTTCCATTCCAGAAGTTGGAGTTGATTTTTCAGAGGCTAGGAGTACTACATTTCGGACCAAGAGGCTGTCAAAGTTGAGTCTTCAAGGGTAAGTCCTTCTCTCCTCTTTTTGGTCTTATTCTTGCATCATTTCTTAGCCCCTCTTTCTTGTATATTTGAGCTCCGGCCATAACTGAAAATAGAATTCTTTTGAGCTCTATTTCATGTTTCCTTAAGAGCCTCTCACTGTTTGAGGCCCCTATTTTGCACTTGCTTCATTATCCCTCTTGTATGCCTATTTCTTATGTAGCATTTTAGGCCTGTGTATAATCTGTCTTGAAGCATGATATAAACTGTAAATGGGCTTATTTTGAGCCCTTCTTTAACATTGTAGAAGGGCTCATCACTGTTTGAATCCTCCATGTACCACTTGCTTTGATATCCATCTTTTGGTCCCATTTTTGCATGATTTATTAGCCTATTGTGCTTCTATTTTTGGACTTTGGTCCAAACTGAAAAGGGTCTTATTTTCACCCCCTCTTCATGTTTTATTAAGGGTATATTACTGTTTGGAGCATATTTTGTATACTTTGTGTTGTAACCTCTTTTTAGGCCTTATTTTGCATAGCATTTTGAGCATACTTGTATACTGTTTTGAGTCTGATCATAAACTGTAAAAAGTCATTTTTTAGGTCCCTCTTCAACTTTGTTGAAGGACCTTCATCTTTTTGAGGCCAGCATGTATCAGTTGCTTCTTTGTCTCCATTTTGGCCCATTTCTTGCATAGGAATTTTTCCATATTTGTGTCTGTTTTTGTGGCTTGACATAAACTGTAAAACATCATATTTTGGGCCCCTCTTAAAAATTGTATAAGGGCCCTTCTCTGTTTAGGGCCAGCATCTGTTAGTTGCTTCATTATCTTGCTTTCGAGGCCATTTTTGTATGCTAGTTTAGCCCTATTTGTGCCTTTGTTTGGCCTCGCTTAGAACTGTGAATATGCTTATTTTTGGACTGTCTCGATTCTTTCTTCACATTACATGTTCAAATAATGCATGCATTGTATAGTCATAGGTCATTCGGTATGCTTGATTTCATGTTTCGGGACCCATTCCATGCATCGGGTGTCATTTTGCCATCTTTCGGGGCTGTTTTGCATCACTTATCGCCTCTGAAAATTGCATGATAGTATGCCATATTCCATGCTTTTCCATGTCATGTTAGAGTGGCATTCGTGCCCTAGGGTGGTCCTCGGTTTGTATACGCATCTCGAGTTGTCTCATTTTCATCTAATGGCCTCTTACGTGAGTGTGGCTGAGGTCCACTTGTGTTAGTGTAAGTCCATATTGCATTGTGTATGCCATTTCATTCCATAGCATTGTGTATGCTAGGATGTATGTTAGCACATTGTGTATGCCATATTACCTCATGCATCGTATATGCCATTTCATAGCATGTTGCATATTAGGATGTATCTTAGTTGCATTTCATGCATATCATGCATATTACATTGTGTTCGGGATAAGAGTTAGCCCAAGCACGGGAAACGAGGTACGTTTCGTACTCCGAGTGACGGAACGTGTCTCAATTCCCCAGTCACCGACACTCCGGATTATCCATGATAGAGTTAGGTTTTAGTTAAGTTTTCATGTGCATTCATTCCATATTGAATTGTGAAATTCGATTCCTTGGCCATCATGCATCGAGAAGCGTGATTGGTGGCACGAGGATCGAGGTATGCATACATATGTGAAAATACATTGCCATGCTCCTTTCTTGCTCTCTGTTGCAGCAAATCAAGAATCGTGACCTTAGAAGCTTGGCATTCCAAAAACAATTGCAAGCAGAGGCTAAGCGGGGCATCATGAGATTTTTGCACAAGGCAACCCGGACATGCATCATTCATCATCTAGAGAAGAGTCAAGACAGTCCCTGGCTTGCATGCCAGTTTATTATTTTTCTTAGTTAATTTATAAATTAATTAGGGATTTGTACATTATTTGGACTGTATTATTTGAACTATATTATTTATTTGGACCCTCTGTGCGAGGGCATAATTGTAATAAGTGTGCGTGTGTGTGATGTATGTCTTCCAACCCCACGTCTTTCTTCCATTTTATTTACCTGCTTATGATGGTTAGATTAGGGCATGTTTCAATTAGCATACAGTATGATAGCATGTTTGCACCCATTCATCTGAGGGCTCGGCGCATCATACTAACTGCATCTGTATTTCAATTCCGAGTTGAATACTTGATAGCTGTTGCATCTCATATGCCATGTTTAGAATAGCCGAGCCTGCTATAGTTGCATTTTCGCATGTGTTGCATTAGGCATTTCTGTATAGTTAGGATCATGCATGATTTCTAATCAGTTTCTGTTTTGGCTTGGAGTACTCGGTGAGTTTTATGCTTTAGCATCATTGCATGCGTGTGAGTGACTGCCATGAATAGCATGCTCGCCATGAGGCTAACTGCTTATGTGATATAACTGCCTGAATGCCTGTAGGTGAAGGCTGGGTTGTTTAGATTGGAACAAATCATCAACTGTTTGTTTTAAGCCCACTAGATAGTGGCAAAAACATGTTTTCTAAGCCCACCCGAGGGTGGCAAATCCACGTCTTAGCCTACCTGCGGGTAGCACCATCAAACCATTTTCAGACAAACAAACATGAAATGTTTTGTTCCAATTCAGGCGACCCAGTCTATGCTTGTATACTGTGCGCATCACATAGTAAATCTAGGCTAATAACCAGAATAAGAGCACACAAAGTTTTCAAAACTAGATATCATGGTTAGTAGAGGCCGATCTTTGATCGGGCGAGTGGGGGTGCTCACGAAGTGACCTTCCCCAATCGTACCCAAGTTCCCAAGCCGAGGCAACTTTGGTGATGATGGACACGTGGCCTTAAGCAAAGAGTCAAGGTTTCCTAAATTTCCCAAAATAAAATATTTAGGTGGCGACTCTGTATCTGGCAAAGCAGTCCATGTTTGGCACTTCTTTTCTAAAAATCTATTTTCTCAAAACGATTTGCCGGATTTGGACTCTTTGGTTCAGATTAAGAACCGTAATGCAAAATCGAGTCCGAACTGTAGCGAGGTCCTCTGCGGGCTTGCTACACAGGCCGGCCTGGTATTTAGGTTGCAGGTGGTCGGCCGGCCCTCCCCATGGCCGGCCGGCCAAGGGTCAAAAGGTTCAAGTGAGATTAGTGGCCGCCACCACATATTGGTGGCCTCCCATGTATGCTCAACCTGACCATGTGGTCAAAAGCTGGAGCAGTGAACCGGGAGAGAAAAAGGTCACTTTTATGAGGGGTTCAAAGGGTCACACACAATTATTGGCCGGCTATGTGATATTGGTGGCCTCCCAGGTGTATACAACACATATGTCTGGTTTGGGGCTAGAAAAACTGTCCTTAGGGTGGTCACCATTGGCTCCCACGGGAGAAAAGCGGGTGACGGAGGGCGATGAAGGAATAAAACTGGTTGTCAGAACAATTACTGGCCTCCCACCCTTCTACGACCTTCCTAGCAATGAAAAGAAGGTCTCCACCAAAAATGAGCCCAAACCGATGCAAAATGAAGGTTCGGGGGTCGAAACGCGTAGCCCGAGGCCCCGAAAACTGACTGTTAGGCACCGGAAGTGGTGTTCAACCATGAAGTTGGTCTCTCGGACCACAGTGTCCCTCAAAAGGGAGTAAATAAGATGCATGCCAAAAACCAGAGCAAACGGAGGTGGTTAAGCGGTCCCGAACCGAGGCACACGGCCAACGGCTCCAAAAAAAATTCGAAAACCGGACTTCAAACGGGCAAAATGGCCTATGGCCACGAAACGTAGCCTACGGCCACTGAGAGATGATCTACGAGACCTCTCCTTCATACGGAAGAAAGCAGAGAAACCGAGCACGGTTAAACCGAGGCAAAGCATGAAAGAGTCCGAAAGTCCGGAGGCAAGGCTCGCAGCCGAGACTCTGAAACCTCTGAACGAGCACGATATGCAACATCACCAAGCACTCAATCGGTGACGTCTGAGTCTTAAGGTCGGTCAAAAATGGGGTGTCTACAGTTGCCCCTCTTTGACAGAACTCGGAAGTCACAAGTGACGGGAGTGAATGTCAAAGCCCAGAGACGACCTATTTTTGACAAGGCCGAAGACTCAGACAAACAGGTGAGATAAACAGAGATGTGCCCACAGGCGTGCCCGCAGGCAGGGGGCAAAATGCAAAACAGTATGCACAAGGCCAGATGTGACTCAATGATCATGCAAATGCAGCAAGCTGTAATGAAGCACATATTCACAATAGATGCAACAGTTTTAAGCAAGAATGCAAAGCAACAACTACATTTCATGCAGTTAAGAATGCGGAGAATTATTCAATTCTCGCCACGTCTCACACGGAGAAGATATGATACCTGCGCGGTTTGTGTGGTCGCACCAGCCTCAAATGAACCGTACATACAATATCGTGCCTTATGGTGCTGGGGATCTCTCGCTTCTTCTTGGTCGAACCACAGGTGCTACTTTTCTCCCTGACTATGGTTGCAGCTTTCCTTATTCTTTAACAGGGTGACAGACTAGGTTGGATCAGTATCCAGAATTGAGGTGCATACAGATGCTATCTCAATCTATGGGGCTACCATACAGATTTCAAGTCGAGGATATAACCCTGGGTATTTAAACCAGACTTTAGTCTCGGAAATCCCAAACCTTTGCGTTCTAGGCATAAGCCATTCGAACTCTAGTTTCCGCCGTCTCAGTTGGTCTCCTAGGAACTCACCGCAAACACAGGCAGGTGGCTATACCAGACCACCGGAAGTCGTGCGGACACGACAAACACTAAAGGAATTGCACCTTTAGAGGATTTAAGGTCTCCTAGACCGGAAAGTGCACAAGACAGTGCAAATGAAGATACAGGATTTAAGGTCTCCTAGACCAGACGATAAAATAGATATGATGCAATGGATGTAACAAATGTGATGCAATAGATAATAGATGCGATGCAACAGAGAGTACAATAGATGCAAAAGGGTGACATCGCCAACCACATTTGGACACGTGAGTGGAGAAAGAACAAAGAAAATCAATCAGGAGCGCGTTACACGCAACCTAAGATAAATTCCAAACACGTTGAAATCGTGTGAGGAAGAGATCAAAACAACAACCGCCCAGGTGCGCGCACAGCGCAACCTAAGATAAAATCCAAACACGCTGAAATCGCGTAAGGAACGGGACACTCAAACCACGCTAAAATCGTGAGAGGAGGTCCAACGACAACCCGCCCAGCGCGTCTACAATGCAACCTGGGATAAATTCCAAACACGTTGAAATCGTGTGAGGAAGAGGACACTCAAACCACGCTGAAATCGTGAGAGGAGGTCCAAAAACAACCCGCCCAGCGCATCTACAACGCAACCTGGGATAAATTCCAAACACGCTGAAATCGTGTGAGGAAGAGAACACTCTAACCACGCTGAAATCGTGAGAAGAGGTCCAAAAACAACCGCTCAAGTGCGCGCACAACGCAACCTAAAATAAATTCAAACATGCTGAAATCGTGTGAGGAAAGGGACACTCAAACCATATTTGAAATCGTGAGAAGAGGTCGAAAACAATCGCTCAAGTCTTGGCGCATAGCAACTGAGATAAATTCCAAACACGCTGAAATCACGTGAGGAACGGGACACTCAAACCACACTGAAATCGTGAGAGGAGGTCTAACAACCCGCCCAGCGCGTCTACAACACAACCTGGGATAAATTCCAAACACGCTTAAATTGTGTGAGGAAGGGGACACTCAAACCACGTTGAAATCGTGAGAGGAGGTCCAAAAATAACCCGCCCAGCGCGTCTACAACGCAACCTGGGATAAATTCCAAACACGCTGAAATCGTGCGAGGAAGAGAACACTCTAACCACGCTGAAATCGTGAGAAGAGGTCCAAAAACAACCGCTCAAGTACGCGCACAACGCAACCTGAGATAAAATCCAAACACGCTGAAATCGTGTGAGGAAAGGGACACTCAAACCACGCTGAAATCGTGAGAAGAGGTCCGAAAACAACCGCTGAAGTGCGCGCACAACGCAACCTGAGATAAATTCCAAACACGCTGAAATCATGTGAGGAACGGGACACTCAAACCACGTTGAAATCGTGAGAGGAGGTCCAACAACCCGCCCAGCGCGTCTACAACGCAACCTGGGATAAATTCCAAACACGTTGAAATCGTGTGAGGAAGAGAACACTCTAACCACGTTGAAATCGTGAGAAGAGGTCCAAAAACAACCGCTCAAGTGCGCGCACAACGCAACCTAAGATAAAATCCAAACACGCTGAAATCGTGTGAGGAAATGGACACTCAAACCACGTTGAAATCGTGAGAAGAGGTCCGAAAACAACCGCTCAAGTGCGTGCACAACGCAACCTGAGATAAATTCCAAACACACTGAAATCGTGTGAGGAACGGGACACTCAAACCACACTGAAACCGTGAGAGGAGGTCCAAAACAACCTATCAGGCGCGTGCTCGGCGCAACCTGAGAAAGACCCGGAGGACAACGATCCCAAACGCTGCTCAGCGTAAAAGGATAAATGGTAGAAGATAACACAAGATGCAAATAAATGCAAGTATGGTATGCGTGACAATACAACGAGTGTGCGTGACAACGCAAGTAGAGGCGTGCATGACAATACCAGTGTAAGAATGCATAACAATGCGGGTGGAAGGGTGCATAACTTTGAAGCAGGCTTGATCTTGCGCTTAAGGTAGAGGCACACTCATACTTCGAAGCATTGACAAGGCTTGAAAAGGTACATCCAGAATACAATTACGGAATTTTCTGAAGTTGAAGCACACTCAGATGCTTCCATTTTCCTTCTTTTCTTTTGCTTTGCAGTCTGGAACCCATGTAGCTTCAGATAGGTCCTGGTTTTACTATTCTCACGTGACCTAGGTTGAACCTTGCGGTTTCTGAAAGAACAAAATCTTGTTTTGCACAAACACGGAGAACAGCACGGCACTCTGAGCACAAAACGATTTTTTTTGAAAGTGAGAGGAGTTCTTAATTGGGTATCGAGCCTACAACTGACCACAGTTAAAACGACTCAACAACAAAAAACAAAAGGTAAACAACCTAAACACAAACGTAGACACTTGAAACGACTCAAAACAAGAATCGAAACAAACAAAAAACAAGAGACACGACACACAGACGTGCTACAAAGATGAGAGACCTCTCAGTTCGCGAGGAGCCAGTTTCTCCGGGTATTGCTTCCCACCCTTTCTCATTTGCGATTCTCACATCACTCGACCCTCAATCTCTTGTTTTCTGAAAAAGCCCTTTTCTCATTTTTTCTCTCATCGCACATCTCTCTATTCTTCAATCTCTCATGTTTTCAATCCCTCCCCTGGGTGGTTGATGGATAAACAGGAAGTTGCGGGCTCTTGCCCCTAGCATGCTGCTAGATTCTCTTTCTTCCGTTCACAGCTAGTGAATTCCTCCCATAGAAGGGTTGCGCTACAACTGGGTGTGTAGCAAATCTGCAGCTAACATCAGTTGATGATGCTTTGCTGGGGAGTTTGGACGTGATAAGATCTGTCCAGATGATGGAGTGGAATATCTTGCCCCATTCCAGTTCGTGCTTCGCACTTGGCTTGATACATCGTTGCTTGGAGGATGTGAGAGCTTTCTGCCCTTTTGTTGTGCCCTTTTACATGAATCTGATTGCCCTTTCCGACAAGTAGAGTGCCCTTTCTAGCAAGTATTTTGACAAAGGGGAAAAGACAGAACACCTGACTCAACTGTGCCCCTTGTTCATTATTTTGACTATTTTTTTGTTTTGATTTTTCTATTAAAACAATTTTGACCAATATGAGAGTTAGATTAACACGCTTGTTCAATTTTTGATTTGAAATCATGCAAGTCAGACCATGAGCACTAAAAATTTTCCTTTTTTGGGTCCAAGAAATGGTCCAGTTTTGGAAAAATTGAAATAATTTTTGAGAGAATTAGTCAACCTTAGTAAAACTTCTCAAAAACTATTTTTGCAATCGGCCACTGCTCAACGAGCATAGAACTCACTCTCGAGATGCACAACCTCAAATCCGAAGAAAAATTGCCCCTTGCTTGAAGAGAGCTGCATGGCAATGGAAAGTTTCCCCTTGTTTGAACGTCATGCGGCACATTGAATGGCAGCGGAAAGTTGCCCTTGTTTGAATGGCACATGGCGCATTGTAGTCGATCCTCGAGTGGCGAACACAACCAAATCCTCGATCTGAGAAGACAAAGATGACTAGAACCATCGCATGGACACAATCAAATTGAAGTGTTTCTGCTTGGACTTCAGGATGAAGTTGCCTCGTATCCCAAAGATGGGAATGAAGCCTTACGTAGTTCGGGGTTAAGGTACAGTCGGGTATTTAACCTCTCCTTTTTATGCTCTAACTTTTGCCAAGGCGCCTGTTGCGGGTTTTCAACCTTGCGAGCTTTGTTTTTCTGATTCTCTTCTCTTTTTTCTTTTTTTTTTCTTTCTTTTCTTTGTGTTTTCTTCATTTTTTTTTCTTTTCTTTTTTTTTTTTCATTCTTTGCATTTTTCTTTTTTTTCTTTTTCTTGCTCTAACTTTTACCTGGGTCGCCCTTCCGAGTTTTCGGCCCAGCGAGCCTCTCAAGGGTAAAAGTGTAGCTTTGTCCATGTCAAATGGTTTTGAGATCCTGAAGTCATCTGAATCCAAGAGAATGGTCATTGTTCCCGATGATCAGAGTCCATCCAATGGGGGCTAAATTTGCCTGGTGTTGTGGCTCGGAACTCAGTTTTTCTTCAGCAATACTTTCTTCTTCCTCCCTCTGGGATTTGGCATTCTTGCCAGTCTTCATTGATTTGCAGGATGATCCATCTTCGGCTCTTCGAGCACATCTGACATTTTTCTGCCCCTAGGTCGCAGGCTGCTTCGAATCTGGCCACACAGGCCTCACATTGCGGTTGACTGTTGAACACTCTGAATTAAGGTCCAAGGTTTGAAAGCAAGGGGTCGAGTCTCGAGGCTGAGAGCGATCCTAGGCTGCACAATCTCAAGAGCGATTCCACACAGGTCTTCGCAGGATCGCGCAAAAACATTTTTTGAAATCTTTTAAGGAAGCGACCAGTCGCTTGCTCCAAAGACAGTGTAGAACCAATCTAGATCAAGCCAAGATCCTTCCCAGTACTCACACTAACAAACATGATGTCGTTCATTAAGGGCTTAGCACACCTCTCTTTCTCTCAATTGATCAAATTTTTGCAAAACCCGAGGAATTCCTTCCTCTTTGTTTTCACCGTAGTGTTCAAAAGGTTTTGAAAAACTCAGGTCATTACAATGACTTCAAGGCACAGAAAAGTAGGCAAAAAGTATTGTCATTTCGTTCAAACTCTTTGGCACAATTGGCACAAGGCAGAAGCAAGCACAAAAGCATGAAAAACCACTGCTGTTTCATTCAGAATCTGATGGTGTAACTGGCTCCATGGCAGAAACAGACTCAAGACAAAACGAAAAGACAAACACGAAACAAAATGGTGACGCCCGAGGTAACACCCCCGGAATCACCCGACCTTTGTACAACAGGACTGACTCGATACAACAAGACAGACCCTACTGACTCAGTATGAAAAGACTGACTCAAAACAAAAGGACAGACTCAAAACAAAACAACAAGACTGACTCAATACCCAAGTCAGAATGTAGCATTGGCCAAATGCTCAGGACAGTGCGTGCCATTCCCACGTCTGAGTTAATCGAGTGCCATCCGCAGCTGGTTCATCCCCCGATCACATAACAACACAAGTCCAGAGTACCCGGGGGATATTAGACCCTTCTGAAGCTATGGTTCCAAGACTACTTAGCAAAAGAGAAAACAGATAGCAAATGCAGTTAGTACGATGCGCCGAGCCCAATGCATGCAAAACAGATGAATGAATGCAAACATGTTATCATACTGTATGCTAATTGAAACATGCCCTAATCTAACCATCATAAGCGGGTAAATAAAAGGGAAGAAAGACATGGGATTGGAAGACATACATCACACTCACGCACACTTATTACAACATTGCCCTCATTGAGAGGGTCAGAATAAATATCTGATCCAAATATGTACAAAACCCTAATTAATTAACAAATTTAACTAGGAAAGCATTAAATTGGCATGAAAGCCAGGAACTGTCTCGACTCTACTCCGGATGATGAATGATGCATGTTTGAGCTGCTTTGCGCGGAAATCCACTGCGATGCCCCAATTAGCCTCTGTTTGCACTTATTCTTGGAATGCGTGCCAAGCTCCGGAAGGCTGCTGATTTAGGGGCATGGCAATGTATTTTCACAAATGTATGCATGCCTTGACCCTCGTGCCACCAATCACGCATCTCGATGCATGATGGCCGAGGAGTCGAATTGCACAACTCAATATGGAATGAATGCACACGAAAACTCAATTAAAACCTAACCCCATCATAGTTAATCCGGAGTGTCGGTGACTGGGAATTGAGACACGTTCCGTCACTCGGAGTAGGAAACGCCCCTCGTTTTCTGTGCTCGGGCTAACTCATATCCCGAACACAATGCAATATGCATGACATGCATGAAATGCAACTAAGATACAACCTAACATGCAAAATACTATGAAATGGCATACACGATGCACGAGGTAACATGGCATACACAATGCGCTAACATACAACCTAGCATACACAATGCTATGGAATGAAATGGCATACACAATGCATAATGGGCTTACACCAGCACAAGTGGACCTCGGCCACACTCACATAGGAGGCCATTAGATGGAAATGAGATACTCGAAATGCGTGCAGACGAGCACGCAAATCGAGGACTGACCCTAAGGCACCAAATGCCACTCTAATAAGACATGGCAAGACATGGAATATGGAATACTAGCATGCAAATTTCAGTATCAAAATGTGATGCAAAACAGCCCCAAAACATGAAAACATGGCACCCGATACATGGAATGAGACCCGAAACATGAAATTAGGTACATGGAATGACCTATGACTATGCAAAGCATGCGTTATTTGAAGATGAAGTATGAAGACAGAATCAAGATAGTCCCAAAAAAAGCATATTTACAGTTTTAAGCAAGGCCAAACAGTGAACACAAATAGGACTAAGCTAGCATGCAAAAATGGCCCCGTAAGAGAGATAATGAAGCAAGTAATATCTGCTGGCCCCAAATGGCCAAGATCCCTTCAAAAAAGTTGAATAGGGGCTCAAAATGAAGCACTTTACAGTTTATGACAAGCCATGAAAACAAACACAAGTATGGCCAAACTATTATGCAAGAAATGGGCCTAAAGAGGGACAAAGAAGCAAGTGATGGTTGCTGGCCTCAAACAGAGGAGGGCCCTTCAACAATGTTGAAGAGGGGCCCAAAACATGGCATTTTACGGTTAATGACAAAACCCAAAACAGTGCACAAGCAAGCCTAAAATACTATGCAAGATAAAGCCAAAAAGGAGATTTAAACACAATGAGCAAGAAGGAAGCCTTCAATAACAAAAGACCCTTGATAAAACATGAAGAGGGGATCAAAATAAGGCAATTTAAAGTTTGGACCAAAGCCCAAAAATACAAGCACAAGGGGGTAACAAATCATGTAAAAATAAGGCCAAAAGAGGGATACAAAGGCAAGTGACAGATGGAGGCCTCAAACAGTGATGAGCCCTTCAACAATGTTGAAGAAGGGCTCAAAATACGCTACTTTTCAGTTTATGACAGAGCTCAAAACAGTTTATAAATAGGCCTAAAATATTATGCAAGAAAGAGGCATACAAGAGAGCTAAAGAGGCAAATGGTAGCTAGGGACCTTAAACAGGGAAGGACCCTTAAACAAACATGAAAAAGGCCTCAAAATAATGCTATTTTCAGTTAAGGTCGGAGCCCAAAAATGCAAGCAAGAGGAGCTAATATATTGAGCAAAATAAGCTTAAAAAAAGAGGGAAATGTAGCTCATCCTTGAAGACCAAACTCTAGCAACCTCTTGGCTTGAGAAGTGTTGCTCCTAGCCTCTAGAAAGAGCCTCCAAGCTACTGGAATGGAGTGGTGGTGTGGTGCTAGGTGGTGGTGTAGAAATGGTGTAGGGTTTGGGAGGTTTTGATGGTTAGAATATAGAGAGAGAGATATATAATGTTGGAGGCTCAAACCAATATGTCTAACCCTCCAAATGAGAGCTGGAGGATCTGATTATATAGACAAAAGAGGTGGAAAAGAGGGGGAAAAATGGGGGGGGTAAACAATTCAAGTTTCTCCACAAAAAGGTAGCCCCCCCGGATACACAATCTGGGGGGAAACAAGATAGATATTTGTAATGTGCCATAAGAGAGGATGCAGGCCGGCCTGGTATTTAGGTTGCAAGTGGCCGGCTGGCCCTTCCCATGGCCGGCCGACCAAGGGTCAAAAGGTTCAAGTGAGATTAGTGGCCGGCCACCACATATTGGTGGCCTCCCATGTGTGCTTAACACACCCATGTGGTCAAAAACTAGAGACAGTGAACCAGGAGAGAGAAAAGGTCACTTTTATGAGGGGTTCAAAAGGGTCACACACAATTACTGGCCGGCCATGTGATATTGGTGGCCTCCCAGGTGTGTACAACACAAATATGTGGTTTGGGGCTAGAAAAAGTGGCCTTAAGGTGGTCAACATTGGCTCCCAAGTGAGAAAAACGGGCGACGGAGGGCGATGAAGGAATAAAACTGGTTGTCAGAACAATTACTGGCCTCCCACCCTTCTATGACCTTCCTAGCAATGAAAAGAAGGTCTCCACCAAAAATGAGCCCAAACCGATGCAAAATGAAGGTTCGCGGGCCGAAACGCGCAGCCCGAGGCCCCGAAAACTGATTGTTAGGCACCGGAAGTGGTGTTCGACCACGAAGTTGGTCTCTCGGACCACAGTGTCCCTCAAAAGGGAGTAAATAAGTTGCATGCCAAAAACTGGAGCAAACAGAGGTGGTTAAGCGGTCCCGAACCGAGGCACACAGCCAACGGCTCCGAAAAAACCAGAAACCGGACTCCAAATGGGCAAAATAGCCTACGGCCACGAAACGTAGCCTACGGCCACTGAGAGATGATCTACAAGACCTCTCCCTCCCTTCTAGAAGAGAAACAGAGAAAATCGAGCTTGGTTCACAAACCGAGCCTGGTTTGCAAACCGAGGCAAAGCATGAAAGAGTCCGGAAGTCCAGAGGCAAGGCTCGCAGCCGAGACTCTGAAACCTATGAACGAGCATGATATGCAACATCACCAAGCGCTCAATCGGTGACATCTGAGTCTTAAGGTCGGTCAAAAATGGGGTGTCTACACCAGGAAAGTCTCCCAAATTTGTAAAAATATCTTCGAAGGCGTCCCTTCGGCCTGATGTGGACGGAGGGTCAGATGAGTTCAGTCTGACTTTCTCAAAGGCCAAGTTAATAGCTTCGTCAACTTACGCTGCCAACTGGTTCGAGTCCTCGGCGATTGGTTTGGCCGCTTGTTCTTCTACGTGTTCAGAATCGGATATTTCTAAACCAATCTGTCTCAAGTTTTTGAAGCTGGAGAAGATAAGGGCTGTAAGATGGTTGTCGCCTCGCACGATCGGAATGTTGTCTGCCACCGAGAATGTCATGTAAGTCAGTTCGTACCGCAGGAGAATGTGGGCCGCCCTCCCTTGTTTTTTAAGGTTTGGATGGCCGACGAACAGTAACGCGGTTTTAATTTCTACAAGCACAACGTCGTCGTCTGAAACTAACACTCTCTTCAAGTCGCTGCCTGTATAAACAAAATGATTAGATGTATATAGTGCCGAATATAGACATGGAAATAACATAAACAAAAGTAATCTATTCGGCCACTTGGTTCACCTTTTCGCCTTGGCACAGGGTCTAGGCGATCTTCACCTTCGCCTAATTCCCAATTGCCGCGGACAACGACCATCACGTTATCGACACGCTTGCCAGAGCTGGCAAGCATAGTCACTAAGTGATGATCAATATCCTTGGCTCTAAGAAAGTAGCGTCCTAGCCGACCAGTAGATTTGGCTAGGACATAACAGTGTCGAATGACAAGTATACCTAAATTAATCCTAAGACACCGATTTAGTTCTACAATTCCCATTATGATGCGAAAGAAATTCACGTTGGGCTGGAAAGGGATTAGACCCCAGTATCGAAGAACGGCCCTCAAAAATGGGTTAAGGGGAAGCGGACTCCGCCCTCAGCAATTGATAGGAGAAGAAAGATGATTGTGCTCTCATCATCCCTCTCCATATCAGTGGTACTGTCTACCAAAAGCGACAGATGGACGTCGTCGGGGATGGAAAAATGGCATCGAGAGCCGGAGATTCGATTCGCCGAAAGGAGCTCCTTTAGATGTTTTACCATTTTGGCCAACCCAAGGATTATGGAAAACTAAAAGCAAACAAGGAAGTGGGATCAAAAATGAAGGAGAAGAAAACTTACAGGAGACGAAGGGAAAAACGAGAAACAAGGAGTTGCAGAGGCCGCGAAGTGAAAGAGTTGCACTAGAAGGTGAGCCAGATATCTTTGGTTATTTAGAACATACATTCAAAGAGACAATTTCAAATCACATTAAATGGAGGCACTGTACAAAAGGGCGGGAAATTGTTACAATGACCAAAAAGCGTGTACGCGTTCTGACACGCATTGGGAAGAGGATTAACCGTCGAATTTTTGACTTCGGGCTAAAGCCAAACACGCGACTAGCGGCGCTAGTGGGGTGTTTGGGGGGCAATTGTGGGAGCCGAATTTACTTAGATCAATAGAGACGAATGGACCAGTCCGGTCCAGAACATAACCTTTATTCGGCATTGATCCTGGTCAATTGAAGAGCCGAATAAAATGGCCGACATTCCAACCAGCAGAACAAAGGCCGAATAGAAGTACATGTAAAGGATCAGGGGTGGGCCATGCCCTAAGGCCCAAAGATAATACTATAAATACAGGATCTTCAGTCAGAGAAAGGTATGTGGGAACTAGTAAACTTAACTTAAGATACAAGTAATCAAGAGAGTATATACTGACTTATCCGTCGGAGTGCTAATTCCGGTACCCCCGACCGGAGTGTTTATTCTTTTTCAGGTGACTAGCTGAAGATCACGAGCGTCCCCCAGGATCTGAAGAGTATTTCCAAACCACTTCCCCACATATTCAAAAAGGATACATCCCATACGCGCTGAGCACCACATACTGAAAACACAGTCCGGAGCTTCCGCAGAGGCCATTTGAGCTTGAAAGTGCACTTTCCTTGTGCTTTCTTCGAAGGATCAAAGCACAAAACAACAAAATAACTCCCAAGAAGAGTACTGGAGATCCATCGGCCACCCTAGGGAACCACTGGCCACTTCTTAGCCACAAAATCATCGGCCACAAATGTGGCCGATTATTTCTTGGTTCTTGGGTCGACCACCGATGACAGATTCGGGGCAAATTTGAGATTTCACTTCAGGTCTTTAAATATAGGGTTCTAAACCCTATTTCTTCACTTCCTCAAGTCCGAAAACCTTCCCTCTTGTGCTCTAGACCACTTTCCTCCCCTGATCCGAGCTTCAAACGCGTTTTCCAATGTCCCACAAACATCCGATTCGTAAAACCCTCATAGTTTTCAACATTTTGAACCGATTGAAAAGTGATTCCGGTGCCTCCTTCTTGATTTCCATCTCTTGGGGTTTGTTTCCCCCGAGTTACCCTTGATTTCTGTGCCTTTTTCCGAGTCTTGACATTTTCTTCTATTTTTCACCCCTCGGAGTTGTGTTTTTGTTGACTTTTGGCATTCCCGCCCATTTTCCATATTTGTGGCCATTCTTTCATCCATTCTTGAGATGGCAAACGACATCCCACACGACGAAGCTCCTCTGGAGATGGAGATGGATCTTGAGTTTGAGTCGTTGCCACTTAGCACCCGACCATTTGACCCAGCGATGTACCAGCCCGAGGTACACGTCTTGCCTCCCGATGGCATCTGCCAGTTCAGGGGGTTTGCACAAGGTGCACCGGAGGGCCTCCTCACTCTGTGAGCAGTCACACTTATCCCACGGCGCCTCTGAGGTATACACTGCTTCTTTATTTTCTACAATGTAGGTTACAATTCTTGCATAGTTCACACTACTTTTCACCTGTTCATCCCAAACACATTTATGCACTGTATTTCTTACACTGCCTTGCATCTGCTTGTCCTGTTTACGGGGAGATTCACATGCCTTCCGAGACTACGGGACCATCGCTGCGAGGGATTGGTACATGGAGCTGCCTGACGCAGTATGCCACATCATTGACAAGGCCGGATTCGGCGCATTTAGCATGGGGCTCTCACGTCTCACTGCGAGCAGGCCTCTACTAGACGTTTTAGTAGAGAGGTGGTAGGATACCACCGATTCCCTCCATTTCTCTACAGCAGGGGGGATGACGATGACTCCCTTTGACTTCTCCATGCTTACCGACATAGGATTAAGGGGTCATCCGATTCCTTACGACACCGACATGGGTGAGTGGGCGGCCGCTCAGGTTTACTTACTGGGGATTCGCCCACCCCTCTCTCGACCAGGGATGGTACGATATTCATGGTTCGCTGATTACTTCAGGGGGGACAACGCCGACAACCCGCGAGGAGACTGAGTACTACACCCGGGGCTTTCTCATGTTTCTGTTTGGCACTACTTTGTTCGCCGACAGGGTGAACACCGTCAGGCTCTACCTCTTAAGTGCATTAGTGGACCTATCTCACGCCCGACTATACGACTAGGGCGGCACAAGCTTGGCCACACTATATGGATACATGAGCTCCTCTTCTCATCGAAGCAGGCACCTGCTAGGCGACTACTGGAAAGCCTGGGAGGTGCACTCTACCCTTCTGCTTTACATTATTTGTACACCGCACACACTGCACAATACACACTACACCGCACACTATCTGTTCTTCGCTTTACATCATCTGTATACCGCTTTACATCCGATAGATATACTCACTGTTACCCTTCCACCTTTTACAGCTATGGGTGTATGCCTACTTCCTGAGGCTTGCCTCAGAGCTAGAGGTAGAGATACCTCCCATGGTGCCATACTCACATAGATACGATGGGAGATGCCAACGGACGCCTCGAGAGACATTCTCATTTTTCCGCCGATACTTCGATACTGTGGCCGCAGCAGAGGTATTTCAAACCTTACAATTATTTCAGCTTTACTTCACATTAAATCTTCAATGGCATCTAACAATCTGTACATTCACTAACTGCAGATTACCTGGCAGCCATGGACAGTGATACCTGACAAGGTCAGAGACCAGTTCATGGGTGCTCAGGAGGCTTCCCGATTCCAGATCTTGCTTGAGGGCCCAGTTTGTCGGGCGTGGTACCTAGGAGAGCAATTTCTGCAACAGAGCCTTGGCTTACCTGAGCCGATAGTTCCGATGCTGCCTCCTACATACATAAGGATCACAGAAAGATATACCATGCAAGAGATGATTGATTTCACTAGAGGTTGCGAAGCCAACTTGTTCAGGCTTGATGGCGACCACACCGCTTTCATTCAGACATATGTCATGTCGCCTCTGACCGGCACTCGCAAGGGTGAGAGAGATAGAGCTCCAGCCGCAACAGAAAGAGTGGAAACATCCAGGGCGACTCAAGCCCATGACAGGAGAGGCTCCCAGACAAAGCGGAGAGCAGGGTGGCCAGAGTTGCCTACTACCATGACCTGCTGGGGACATTCTGGAGAGATTTATTAGATTCCCATCGAGCCTGTACTAGCTGGTCACGAGCTTGTCAGAGTTCGAGGCCGGACCCCGGTATGTACCATACTTCACGTTTTGCACATTCAATTCATTTCAGCTATGCTTTGTAGATTACTAATCATCTCAACACATTTGCAGGCTTCCATAGAGTACACTGGGCAGGCTCTCGAGCTATTGGCTTCTCTGATGGGGATGGTTTAGACCAGTCTGAACCTACTCAGCCTTTACAGGATTCCGGTAAGTTTTCTTCAATTCACACTTCACACCATGAAAAACAACACTGCACCTAATACTCTATTCCCATATATTGCTCACGGCACATCATACATTGCAATCGTTTACTGCTCACGGCACATCATCTTTTGAATCTGGTATACTGCATCTGACATACATCACAACTAATGTATTCTGACAAACTGTCCTTTTCAGATTCCATTCCAGATGCTAGCCCCATCGAGTGCCCCAGCAGGACCTTTAGTGCCTCCCCTAGTAGCAGGGAGAGAGAGACGAGGGACTCCGGCACACAGTCGAGGCAGGGCTAGGCACACTCATACCGAGAGCAGTTCACGAGAGCCTATCCCGGAGGATGATGAGACTAATGAGGACGCGGAGCCAGCGAGCTCGCAGTCAGAGTCATCTCAGGGTAGTGACGATGCTGGAGATGGCTCCGGTTCAGATTCGGCAATGGTCTTGACGATGACAATTTCGAGGCCATGCCCAAGAAGAGGGCAAAGAGGGCCCTTTGATCTTGAGATGGCTAATGCCAATTCAGATGTTTTCTCCCCTTTTCTTTTTTGTTTAGTTTTCTTTTTTCTAGTAGTATTAGCACATTGTACTGACCTCGTGCGATTTTATTTTTCTTTAAAAACTTGTTCTCGCTTGTAAAAAGGAAACCATGATTGGAATGAAAACAACCTTTTGTTTAAAAAGTGTTACATTCTGTATTCTAAGCATCGCATGACATCGCACCACATGAAAATGAGATTGATCCTTTTATTGAAAACTGCACATTCAAATTGCATTGTCTTAATTAGATAGTGAACCAACTAACAACTGAAAAAACAAAACAACTCGATAAACAACACAAGGCCTTGACAGGCTAAACAACATAAATACAACTCGATGCAACAACTTGATAAATAGCAAAAATAAAACTTGATAAGTAAAAACAACAACTCGATAAGCAAATTGACAGAATTCTCAAAGAGAGACAGAAGAAAGACACCGAGAGTGGAACCAAACACAGGTTCCTAACATTTTCAACATATAGATGGCTCAAGGAGCAAAAGAAGAGGCCACCGGCCATAAGAGGGGGCTACCAGCCACCAGAAATGGCTATCAGCCACTAGTACTAGTCGATTGGCTACAAACATTGCCGGTTGGCCATCAACATTGGCCGGTCGGCCACTAATGCAAAGAACTTCCAGATTGCTACCACCTATCTTCCACTCAACACCTTATCTTCTACAAAAGCCCCAGCTTCGTAGCTTCTTCATTTTAACTCTGTTTTTGCCACAAATGGAGCCATTCTTTGCCGAAAAACTCTCCAATTGGATCACAGCTTTAGATGGCTCGGAAAAGCTGAATTTCTACGGTTTCAGGATAAATGCACTATTCCTGTTGAGTCGTATACCGCTGTGTTTTCCATTCCTCCATGCCGCGGCTAGATGTTGGAATCTAGTCACACATGTTTTTAGCTTCGGGGGACAAGAGATATGTCCGACAATTGAAGAATTCCAAGCTCTTATGGAATAATAGCATGAAGAGAAAATCCTGCCCCAGTCCCGTTTTGGCCACATCCAGGCTTTATGAAGGATGTGTGGGCTTACTTTACATGACGCCCGATCTTTGGTTCATAACGGGGAACTGGACATTCCCAGCTTGATCCATCGGTTTTCTGATGCTGGTGACCGCGGTGATCATTTTTGGCAAGGTTTTCGGCAACATGCCCTTTGCCTGTGTATGTTGGCTCATTTTCTGCTTTCCCCTGGCTTCGAAGGGTCTAGCATTTGCTTGATCGAAGTGGCCCAAGGCTTAAAAGAGGGCAAGAGCTGCATTGGCTTATCATTAGCTGGGACGTTGATGAGCTTAGATGCTTTCCATCGTCGAGAGATGACTAAATTTGCAGGAAGTCCATTACTCTTACAGGTAATGTTTCCCACCCTACTTACATGTGTTTTTCACATCACTTGGCCCTCAGGCTTTGTTTTTCTTTTAAAACCCATTTTCTCACTTTTTTTCTCCACGTACACCTCTCCATTCTTTACTCTCTCTTATTTTTCATTCCTCCCCAGGTTTGGGTGATGGATAGGTTGAAAGTAGTGGACCCTTGCCCTGCATATTCAGCGTGCGGCTATTTTTTTCGCCCTCGGCTAGTTGACTTTCCAAACAAGGGATGGTGGTGCCACTGGATGTGCAGCAGGTTTGCTATTGACATCGCTTGGCGTTGCCCCTGGTTTGATCTACCTGAGATGAGCTACAACATGTCTCGGCATCCCGCCATTCAGTTGGTTGGCTTGACACACTGTGCCTTCTATTTTCCATTTCAGTTCTAGCGTCAATTCGGCCACGACAAGACTTGCCTAGAAAAGGGAATAGAGTACCCAGCTTCACTTTCGATCCGAGGCCCACAGCTAGCTTGGTATCCCACCACATGGAGGACGAGAGAACTTCTGGCCCCGCTTCCAATTTCAGTTGTGCCCTTTCTGGCGAATGCATAGCTTGGCTTGAAGATGAGGCACAAACTGGGCCTACTTTGGCATCTGAAGCTTCCACAAGCTCTGGGAGGGGACGCATGAACACCTAACTATGCCCCAAGTTTATTGCTTTAATTTGTACTTTCAATTTTTCTTTTTGAATGTAATAAAAAGCAACTTCAATTTGTATCGAGAGTCGGAGAACTCTGTATTGAAATCAATGAAATTGGAGATTGTGGGTACCGAAAATTTTCTGTTTGGGTCCAAAAATAGTCTAAGTTCAAAAAAAAGATTAATTTGAACAAAATCAACTTTTATTAAAACTTTTCAAAATCATTTTCGATATGGATCACAACTAGACACGCCCGAGATCTGTTGTTGAGATGCACAACCCCAAATCTAACAACTGGAAAGTTACCCCTTATCTGAATAGCATTGCACTGGAGATCACAACCGAACTCTTGAACGCAGAAAAGGCAAAGATGACCGAAACAATTACATGGACATAGTTGATTTGAAAGTGTTTATGGCTGGACTTCAGAATGAAGTTGCCAACTATAGACACCCCATTTTTTATCGTCCTTAAGACTTAGGTGCCACTGATTGGATCATTCGTTGGTGCAGGCTATGCTATGCAAAGGTTCGATTTCTTCAGCAAGCGAACCTTCAAATCCCAACTTCATACCCCTTTTTGGACCAAAACAATTTTGAGCAAAAGATTTTAGACCTTAAAACCCTCTCTTTCAAAATAGTTTTTTTGAAAGAGTTCCTACGATATTCCGACGCTCGCATTTTGTTAAATGTTGCACTTTTCGGTAACCCAAGTAAGGACAAAGTGGAAATGAATGGAAGAGAGCTGAACTCTTTGAAAAATATTTCAAAATACCTTATTTAGGGGTTTGGAGTTGAAGAAGATGGGAGAGGAGAGAAGAAAACTAGTTGAGGAGAAGTTTGGCATGAGTCTGGTAGGATCGAAACTGAGTAGTCTTCACTAAAAGAGGTATATCTTTTTGCACAGTTGGCATTTTGATGTGAGGCTGCTACCATTGGAAAGAAGACTTCAAGGGATTCAATTTAGGCTCAAGAATGACCTGCAAATGAGTCCATATAAAGGAGTTATGTCCGGTTGAAGTCGGGCCCAAAAAGTAGATTTTTCTGGCCAACCAGAGGTAAAAGTTTCTAACCATGAATGGGATTTTCTGGCCATGTGCCAGCCATGAATGGCCTATGCCGACCCCCTGTGGCCCAAGAGTGATCCCTGCCGGCTATCAATGATGTAGTACCGGCCATCAGTGATCCAGTGCCGGTCATTGATGCAAAAAGGCAGTTTTCTGCAAATATTTTTGTTCTAGCTGTTCCAGCTGTCCCTTTTGGGATATGTTCGACCAAGGCTTGCATTATTCTATATATAGAGAGCCTTCTCTATGGTTTTGTAGGTTAGAACAATTTAGGAAGAAGTTTGAGAGCCTCTCTCTATAATCATTTCTCTAGATTTCTCTCTCTTTGAAAGCTTGTGTGCTTAGAAGCTTGCATACCTCAATCTTTAACCTATCAACCCTTAACAAGAGTGGTTCATATTTGGGTTGAGGTTTCTTGAAGCTCTCTTGGAGCCTCCTTGGAGCTCTTGAAGGTCTTTTTGCTTGGTTTTGTTGCCTAAAAGTGTGTTGTGCTTCAAGAGGTATAACTCTCTCCCTTTAAGCTTGTTTTCCATACTTGCTTTGCCATCTTTTTCAACCATTTCAAGGCTGGTTTTGGAATGTAAAAAGTTCTATTTTTCAGTCCTAAAAATGGTGGTTTGAGCCTTTGTGAGTTAGGGGGTTGTCTCTCCCTTTTGGCTCTTTAGCTTATGAAGCTTTTTGTGTCATCTTTCATCACCTTTCAAACCAACTCTTTTAGCCATTTAACCACTGAAACTCAGAGGTTTTTTAGTGACAAAAACCATGTTTTGAGGTCCAAAATAGGAGGGGTTGGCCTCCCCTCCTTGTGCCTTGCTTCCATGCCTAAATAGCCTAACATGTGAGCATGTTTTTCTAGCATCTTATGACTTGATCTCAGCATGTTTTTGCTATTATTTTGGCATGTTTAAGCTCTGTTTTGAGCTGGTTCGGTCCCTTGAGGCCTCCTTTTTGTACTTGTAGTGCAATTGCGCTTACTAGTCTAATATGCCTAATGAGTTAGCCTATCGTTCTAGCTTGTGTTAGCTTGATTCCAGCACATTTTAGCTACTATTTTGACATGCTTTAACTCTGTTTTGAGTGGTCTTGGTCATATGAGACTTGTTATGCATGGTTGTAGTCTAAATGGCTTCACTAGCTTTGTGAGTTAAGGTCTCTAACATGCTTTGCTTGTGTTGATTGCATGTTTTGGCATCATTTAGCACATGATTTCAGTGCATATAACTCTGTCACACTCTCACATATTCCACATCTTTCATTGCTTTTGAGAGTTGTGCCTTATGCCTTGTTTGCGGCCTAACATGCGAGCATGTTTATCTTGCCATTTGAGCTTCCATCTCAGCGTATTTTAGCCACTATTTTGGCATGTTTAAGCTCTGTCCAGAGTTGGTTTGGTCATTTAAGCTTAGTATTGCATGCCACTTGTCTAATGCTCTTTACTAACTTTGATGTCTTTGGCTTTTGAACATGTCTTTCATGCTTTGCTCGCATGATTTAAGGTCTTTAGCATGCCATTTCAGTTTTGAAATTCTGCAACCTCCTTCATTTCTTCATTTTTTTTCATTTGTTTTGAGGATTGGTTGGCCTTAAGGTTGTGTTTAAGCTTGATAGAGTTTGTGCTCAAATGGTTTTAACCCTCTTTTGAGGGTTTCTACTAGCCAAAGGCATGATCTCTCTCATGCCTTAAACCATTCTTTTGGTTGACCCCTCTCTCATTTGAGGACTTTCACATTGGACAAATCAATTAAAGAATGGCTTGGTAATGTAAAATAAATAAACAAGAATTGGACAAGTAAAACATGGCCAAGATAAGCATGTTGTTTGCATTGCATTGTGTTCAATCGGACGTTGTATTGAATACAAGGTAGATTGGTCCATTTCATACTTAAAGTGATGAAAATGAGCCAATCTTCCTTTGTCTCCATTTCCCTTGATCATGCATGATAGGGTAGTGGTCCTAAAGTCTTGTTTTGTGCATTTATTGAATGTGTACAAGTTCGATCTTTGGCCATCATGCATTCAAAATGCTTGATTGGTGGTCTTAGATTCAATAGTGCAACTCCTTTGATGTTTTGAGAAGATAAGGAGGGGCATAGTACAAACATACCCTTGGGAGACCCTCCATTTTCCTTTGGTTTGAGCTCTGTTGCAGAATGGTGATACAGCACACCAGTGGCCGGCAGTGCCTCACGGATGGCCGGCATTGCTTCATCCTTGGCCAGAAGTACACATCTTTGGCCGGTAGGTGGCCGACAGCAAGCTCCCATGGCCGGCAGGCCACTGGTGCATTCCTCAGAATTGGTTTGGTAAGGTGGAACAGAAAGTTCTTGGAGACACCCTGCAAACAGAGCCTCTCAAGAGCAAACCGGTGGGCTTTTCGGGGGCGAGAAACCGAATGCATGCATGTTCAACTTTCTAAAGCAGAGATGAAGAAGTGTAATTTAATGCTTTCCTTGTTAGTTAACATTGGTTTTGTACTTTGATTAATTAGTTCCCTAATTGATAGTGTTGTAATAATTAAGTAGCTTAGTTTAGCTATTTCTTTATTGTTTTGTAATAATTAGTAAGTAGTTTGCTAGTTATTCAATTGGTTTGTAATAATTAGTCTAATTAGTTTAATTAGATTAGTTAGTTGGCTTAGCTTAGATTAGCTTAGCTCATTTATTCGGACCTTCCTTCGAGAGGGCACAATGTTGTAACAAGCGTGCGTGTGTGTGTGCATGTCTTCCAACCTCACGTCTTTCTCCCTTTTACTTACTCGCTTTCGATGGTTAGTTTAGGGTCATTTTCAATTAGCATACATTATGCTCCCATGCGTGCATTATTTATTTGTCTTGCATGCACCGGGCTCGGTGCATTATTCAAATTGCATCGTATTTCAATACCTATTTGAATACGTATATCAATTGTTGCATTCATATGCCATCTTAGATAGCCGAGCCTATTTAATTGCATATTGCATGTGTTGCATTCGATATTCTGTATATTTAGAATCATGCATTGTTTTTAACCAGTTTTTGTTTTGGCTCAGAGTACACTGTAAGTGTTACGCTTTAGCATACTTACATGAGTGTGAGTGTTTCCATGATCGCATGCTTGCCATGAGGCTATTTGCTTAAATGCTAAACTGCATGAATGCCTATGGGTGAAGGCTTTGTTGCTTAAGTTGGAATAATTCGATGAATGAATGTTTTAAGCCCACTTTGCGAAGTGGAAAAATCATGTTTTAAAGCCCACTTGAGGGTGGCAAATCTGCGCTTTAGCTCACTTGCGAGAGGCACTTTTCAAACTATTTTCAAAAACAAACATGAGTTGTTTTGTTCCAAGTCTTGCGACTTAGTCTATACTTGCTTGTGTGCGTCACATAGTAAAGTTAGCTAATAATCAGAATAAAAACACATGAAGTTTATAAAACAACATATCATGGTAGTAGAGGCCAATCCTTTGATCGGGCGAGCGAGGGTGCTCACTTCAGGACCTTCCCCTCTCGTACCCAAGTTCCCAAGCCGAAGCAACTTTGGTGATGACGGACACGTGGCCTTTGGCACGAGTCAGGATTTCCTAAATTTTCCAAAAACAAAATATTTAGGTGGCGACTCTGTAATCTAGCAAAGCAGTCCAGTTTTAGCATTATTTGATCTAAAATCAATTTTCCAAAATGATTTGCTGGATTGGACTCTTTGATGTTTACTAATCTCACATTGCACTTTGTGAGACTAGATTCAAAACCGTGATAGGAGTCAGAACTGTAGTAAGACCAATTCGCGCCTCTCCGAAAGGGGGGTGCGCGAAGAAAGTCGGGTCTACACCTACGTATCCCAAAGATGGGAATTAAGCCTTACGTAGTTCGGTTCGGGTTCACTCGGGTTTTAACACTCTCCTTTTGCGCTCTAACTTTTGCCAAGGCCGGCCTTTCTGGGTTTTCAACCTTGCGAGCTCATTTTTTCTTATTTCAAATTTTTTGTGCTTTAACTTTTCCCTAGGTCGCCCTTTTGGGTTTTCGGCCTAGCGAGCCACTCAGGGGTAGTATTTTTTCAACTTGTCCATATTGACCGGTTGAGGGAACTCGAGGCCATCTAAATCCATAAGAATGACATCTCCACCCAACCAGATAGATTTGATGATGTAAAGGCCAGTCCAATTGGGTTTGAACTTGCCCCTTGGGTCCTAGATGGGAGCTCAGTTGTCTTTGAGCACCAAATCTGCTTCTTTCAGATTCTTAGACTTAACCTTCTTGTTGAAAGCCCTGGAAAATCCTTCGTTGATAACCTTGGACATGGTACAGTGCTTTCAGCCTTCTTTCGTCGAACAACATAAGTTCCTCGAACCTGCTCTGTTGCCAATCTGCTTTCGTTATTTGGCACTCAGCCATCACCCGCAGCGATGGAACTTCAACTTCAATCGGCAGAACAGCCTCTATCCCATAAACCAAGGAGTACGGAGTTGTCCCAGTAGAAGTCCGAATTGATGTTCTGTAGCCCTAGAGAGCAAATGGCAGCTTATTTGGCCAGTCCCTATAGGTTTCCACCATTTTCTGTAGAATGTGCTTGATGTTCTTGTTGGCGGCCTTAACAGTTCCGTTGGTTTGCGGCCGATATGTGGATGACTTGTGTAAAGCCACGTTGTATTTCTCCAACAAGTCGATCACTTCCTTCTTGAAGTGGGAACCACTGTTCGAGATGATCTCATTCGGGACCCCATACCGACAGATAATGTTATTCCTGATGAACGTAGCTATATGCGACGCCTTCAGCACTGCATAGGATTGGGCCTCGACCCACTTTGTAAAGTAGTCTATCGTCACCAGGACATACTCATGCCCGTTCGACCCTTTGAGTAATCGCCTAATAACATCAATCCCCCATACTAAAAATGGCCACAGTGAAGTCATGCTGTACAGTTTCGACGGCGGGATGTTCATGTGGTTTGCACGGATCTGGCATTTGTGGCATCGTCGAACAAAACCAATACAATCATCATCCATGGTTGACTAGTAGTAACCCTGTCTGAGAATCTTCATAGCTAGCATTACCCCGCTCATGTGCGATCCGCACTCTCCTCCGTGGATGGCCTCTATTAGGCACTTCGACTCTTCAGCATCAACACATAGTTTATGCATTCCCAGATGACCCCGTTTCTACAATTTACCCCCGCAGATGATAAACTCAGCAACCATTCGTTGTATCACCCTCTTGTCTTTGGCGTTTGCCCCTGGTGGATAAATCTCCTTTTCTAAGAAGTTCCAGATGTCATGATACTAGGGGTTTTGATTTTGTACTTCATCTATTGCGGCAATTAGCTCGTAGGCTGGCACATACCTTTGTTCAATAATGATTGGACGCATTCGGACTCCCAAAGGGATGTCTATCATGGAAGACAGAGTTGATAAGGTGTCAGTGAACCTGTTGCTCTCTCTTAACAGATGCGTGAAAGTTAGCTTCTCAAACTTGGGGATTAGAACGTCCAGAGTTTGGTGATAGATTTTCATCCTTTCTTCCTTAACCTTCCAGTCTCCTTTATGTTGAGACACAACCAGGTCCGAGTCCCCAATGACGTCTTACCTTTTGCCCTTAGTTCGAGGCGACTTCCAAGCCAACGATACATGCCTCATACTCTACTTCGTTGTTTGATACCTTGAACTTGAGTTTGAAGGCTAAGGGTATATGGAATTGTCGGTGCTATCGGCAACACCCCTATCCCATACCCGTACTGCTTAGACGCTCCGTCAAAGTACATAGTCCAAATCTCTTCTTCAAGCTGCAGAATGGCCTCATCTGGGAACAGATACTCTACTGTTTCATCTCCCCTTCACTGGGTGATCGGCTAGGAACTCGCTACCGCTCTCCCTTTCACTGACTTGCGCATCATGTACTTCAAATCAAATTCGGAGAGAAAAGCAACCAACAGGCTAGCCTACCCGTAAGCGCTAGTTTCTCGAAGAGATATTTGATGGGATCTAATCTTGAAACCAGGATTACAAAGTGAGCTAACAAGTAGTGCCTCAACTTCTTGGTAGCCCATACCAAGACCAGATAAGCCTTTTCCAGCGGATTTGTAACGAGTCTCATATTCCAGCATCTTTTTGCTCAGGTAATAGGTAGCTTTCTCCACCCTATCCTCAGATTCCTGCACAAGCATACAGCACATTGTCGTGTCGGTTACTAACAAATACAATATCAACGGTTTCCCCGTCTCTGGCAGTGACAACATGGGTGGGTTTTGTAGATACTGTTTGATCTGCTTGAAAGCAACTCGGCATTGGTCATCCCATTGGAATTTCTTTCCTTTCTTGAGGAGACCAAATAATGGTTCACAAGTCAAGGTTAATTTTGTAATAAACCGTCTTATGAATTGCACTTTAACCAGAAAGCCTCGCACCTCCCTTTTAGTCCTTGGTGGTGGCATTTCTAAGATGGCCTTGATCTTGGAAGGATCGACTTCGATACCCCTTTGTGTAATCAAGAACTCCAACATTTTCCCTCTTTGTAACCAACCAAAAGTACATTTACGAGGATTGATGCAACCGATACTCCCTGATCCATTGGAACTTTTTCTTCGAGGCAGTGTAGTGGTCCTCTCTTTCCTTGGACTTGACAATCATGTCGTCCACGTATACCTCAACCTCTCTGTGGATCATATCATGCAAGATAGTGGTCACAACCCGTTGATAAGATGCCCAAGCATTTTTCAAACGAGCGACATCACCCTATAGCGATGGGTCCTCCACGGGGTGGTTAAGGCAGTCTTCTTCCTAACCTCGGGGGCCATCAAGATCTGGTTGTACTCGGAAAATCCATCCATAAATGAGAACAGTGCATGCCCCACGGTGAAGTCCACCAATTCGTCGATGTGTGGTAATGGAAAGTCGTCCTTTGGACTTGCTTTGTTTAGATCCCTGAAATCCACACACACCCGAATTCTGCTATCTTTCTTCGGCACCGGAACAATGTTGACCAACCAAGTAGGATACTCAGATACTAACAAGTACCCTGCATCAATCTGCTTGGTGACCTCTTCCTTGATTTTCAAAGCCCAGTCCGGGCATATTCTCCGAAGCTTCTGCTTAACAGGTCATGCCTCTGGGTCAAGAGGGATCCGGTGCTGTACAATCTCAGGACCGATTCCAAGCATGTCTTCGTAGGACCACACGAAAACATCTTTGAAATCTTTTAATAAAGCGACTAAGCGTTCACGCTCCTCCGAAGACAACGTGGACCCGATCTGGACCAGATGCGGATCCTTCTCAGTACCAACATTAATTGAAGTGATTTCATCAACCAAAGGTTTTACAAACCTATCTTGCTCTTGATCAATCAAATGTTTCAAAATCGGAGGAATTTCTTCCTCGTCGTTTTCATCAAAGTTTTGCAAGTCCTGATTAATGCAATAAACGAGCGGCACAGAAAAGTACTCAAAAGCCACAGCGGTACCATTCTTATTAATAACTTCCAGTTCGTCTGATTCTTCGGTTACAACCGACTCAAAAGAAAATGAAAAAGATGACCTGAACAACACAACGGTATCCGGGTTATCACCCCCAGGAATACCGGACTCTGACTCAGAAGGATTGAAATCTGATTCCAACTCCACTGACTTAGTGGAATCAGATTCCAGTTCACTACCAGACCTAGAATTGCTAGACAAAATGCCAGACGAGGGAGGATGCGATAAATGCATCTAGAATGCCGGAAGAAGGGCCTACAGCTGGTTGATCCCCAATCATGGAAACAAAGAAATCATCCCCCGAGCACTCCAGTATGATCTGAGGATCCAAGAGGAGACAAGCCAGCGCTGCTCCTATCTCAAAATATGTGTCATCGAATGCATCCTCTTTGCATTATTCAGCCTTAGCTGGTGGGTCAGTCTGCTCTTCGACAACTTCATCCCCTGGCAACTGTAAGTCAAAAAAGATCTCAAAGCCAGGCAAACGCCGCTTCTCTGAATTCAGCCGTGGCACCGGAAAGCCACAAAACGGGAAATCTTCCCCCTCCCAGACAAAGCGGTCGTTCAGGGTTCCTTGGATAGGTCTATGCAATAACTCATAGTGCTTCCCAGCTTGTTTAGCCTTGGCTCTTCCAACTATCTCCTTTCCCCTTCCTACCCCATCCTCTTCGGTGGGTGTATAACCTAGACCAAAGGTATAAGGGTTGTGTAGCACTTTGGCCAATACAGCGACGCCCTTCCGGCCACTCCTTCCCAATCCCATCCCGGGTATATGTTGAAGCTTATTCATGAGGTAAACAAATTGCACACTAACATACAGTCCCTCATCAACAGCTAGAAGATCTTGCACTACCCGAGCCTCAGCCAAGGTGAACCCAGACAGGAAGACATCCTCCTCGCCGTGTGCAATTTCCAAGATTGGCGTAGTAACCTCTGGCGGCAGATGTATGGAAAAGTTCCCAAAAACAATTGCTACCTTCTTCCCATGGGGGTATTTCAGCATATGGTGTAAAGTGGAAGAGACAACTCTTACTTGGTGCAGCCACAGCCATCCAAGGAGTAAGTTGAAGGTGTTGGAACATCGAACATGAAACTTGATGTCTTTTGAGCCGGGCCAACCTGAGTTCTAATCTGCACTGTCCCCATCACTTCCCAATTGGTATTGTCATAAGCCCGTATCACCTGGGCTATTGGTGCGAAATCTGCGGGCGTCAACCCGATAGCATAGGCCATACGCGACGGACACACATTTATGGCAGATCCTGTGTCAACTAAGACAATTGGTATCCACTTATCCTTACACTCCACAGTGATGTATAACGGCTTGTTATGTTCGGAGCCCTCAGGCGGTAATTCTTTATCTATGAAGGTCAAAGTCGATGAAGCGCCACCTGGGAACACCAATCCCACCAACTGCTCGGGAGTTGTATCAATAGAAAGCTTAGCCTTGTCCATTATTGATAAAATGGCTTGTCTATACACCCGCGAGGCCATGAGCAGTCCCCAGATAGAGATGTCTGCTTGAATCTTTTTTAGCTGCTTCATTACAGCTTCCTCCTCTAACAGTTTGTCTTTCTATTTCTCAGCTTCCTTGTCTTTCACGAATGCCTCTGGCTAGTCTAGGTGTAGGGGTTTAAAATACTGCCCACTTCGGGTCATGTGGCTGACTTCTTCGGTGTACCACATATCATCTAGGAGATTCTGTCCCCAGTCCTCATCAGTATGGGCCAGACGTAAATCATCGTCTTCTTACCACATTCCCTCAGCAACCAACAAACAACTATCTGGTTCCGCTGTAGTTGTTTCCGTGTTCACAACACATTCTGTCCCCATAGGGGCCTTGGCTTTTCTAGCCCTCTGATCAGTCTCAATTCTTTCTTGTTCGAACCGCTTCAACGCGGTCTCTTGTTTTGTGTCAGCTGTATAAATGATGCCCGATTCCCAAGCAAAATTCTTCGTACCGATGCTCTCTAGCAATTCCTCTTTGTCATCGACCGTTCCGGCCATTGCAGACGTTCCTGTTCCTAACTGTCCCTGTTTCGACTGAGACCCCTCATCGATATCTGGCTCATCACTAAGCCACCCTATATTGTTTGTTAATCCATTCAGGTCAAACCAATTGATGCCTTCATCCGCCGGATCCTGCTCATCAAAGAACTGCAGATTAGCAATGTCCTCTTCAAGCTCTGGTAAATCATCCAGCCCCTGACTTGGCCCGTCCTCCCGAACCACATTCACCTCAGTTCCCTCTGGAAATTCTACCCTTGGCTTGGCCTAATCGGCTGGCGCAATAAAGTGGCAAGGGTTGTATGCTTCCTCAATTAAGCCCTCAGAGCCCTCAGGCGTTCCCTCTTCTATCATAGCCACCACCATGGGTTCAGGTTGGGATATTGACGTGCTCATCATGCACAAGTCTGTGCTTTCTAGGATGAACAGCGCTGGCTTAGATAGGTGGGAGGGAGTGATGTATATGTTGGGGTCAATGCGGGATGGCCATTGTTTGGATCGAGTTTACTTGCCTAGGTGGAAGAGGGGTTGGTTATGTGATGGAAGGGGGTTTGTAGTGACATTTGGCTTCTCAGAAGGTGCTATCACTTTATTGTCAATGAGATCTTGAATCTCATGACGAAGTCTGAAGCACAAATCAGTATCATGCCCATGTTGCTGATGGAAGGCACAATACTTGGCTGGGTTGTGTGTAGAGGGGAGAGGATTTGGCAACGGGCGTGGTTCCAGGGGCTTGAGATGGCCTTTTCTAATCAGGACCCTCAAGGCTTTAGCAGAGAGATGTAAAGTACGGTGAAACCCCTCTGGCCCCGGGGTGGGTACTTTGCAGGTTGTGAGGTGGCTCCAGATGTGCCGGTAAAAGGTATGGCTATTTTTGGTGTGGTGGTGACCATGCCCACGTTAGAGGTCCTCGCAGCTGCATTGTTACTCGTAGCTGCATTCGAACTACGGGTAAAGGCCCTCTTAGGCTGCTCTTTCTCCTGGTCAATCAGACCCTGTTTCATAGCATCTTCTATCTGTGCCCCAATCTCTGGAAGAAGAGTAAAGGTGGGAAGATGAAAGACAATCTTCTTCTACAACAGCCTTGGTTGTAGATTACGTACGACCATCCTTATTTGGTCTTTCTCAGCTGGCCTAGTTGTCATCATGGAGGCCTTGGCCCTCCACCGAGTAACGAAGTTAGAGAAGCCCTTTTTCGGCTCTTGCTTGGTTGCCTCAAGATCACGAGTTGTGACCTCGATTTGAGTATTGTACAAATATTGGGCAATGAAGGCCTCGGCCATCTTTTCCCAATTCCTCTTCACTGAGTCCTCCAGTTTAGCATACGGATGGCCTTAATGCAGAGGTCCGACCAAAAAGGGATAGCTTCGCATTCTAGTCAAGACCATCGGGGGCAGAATATCTGAAAGCAGCCTCAAATGGACAATAGGATCGCCCGAGCCATCGAAGCGGTCTATGTGAGGCATTTTGAATCTATCCGGCAATGTGACCGCCGAATCTGTGTAGCCGTCCTCTATGTTTGGGATCGAGTTGACTCCCTGAGCCCGCTTGAACAAATTCTCAAGCTTGCTCATTTTCAGAGCGGTTGGATCGACCTCAAACTCAAACGGTGTGTCCGTTGGGTAGGTCGGTGTTTTGGATGTCTGAGGTGGGACTGGCCTCGTTAGGATGTCCGTATTCTCTTGGACATTTGCTGCATCCACGGGTATTGGAACCTTAGGTGGGGGTGGGTGCGAAGCAGATGCTGCTGCTTGTTGTGGTTGTTGTTGTAATTGAAGCCTAGAAATCAACTCAGCTTGCTGGGCTACAACCTCTGTTTGTCGAGCGGTAACCTCCGCTTGGCAAGCAGCATCCCGCTGCATGGCCTCGATAGTTTGCTGGAGTTGACGCATCATTTCCTCCATACTAACTGAGGGGTATTGATCTGTATGACCCGGTATATATTCCCTCTCTGAGGTAGAAGTATAAAACTAAACTTCACTAAGCACAGATAATTGACAAACTGGTGAATTATGCCAAACTCTCCTCCGTCTCGTAACCAAGGGCAACAAAGCAAACACCGGTTGTCCTCTCACAAGATCGCCAGATCGATAAAGCCTCCTTACTTTGGTCCAGAGTGCCTGGAGGGTAACTGCCTCATCGAAAGCAATGATGAAAATACTAACTTGCAAAAAAAAAAAAAAAAAAAACGAAACAACAATCAGCAAACGCACAACACCTCGGCTTAGATAAAGACAACACACAGTTGAAATCATAAGCTGGACAATCTGTACTCAAACACTGATTTCTGCCCCCAAATTTTTTGCCACAATACTGATACCCTCAAACACTAATGTCCTCAGACTGATACCCAGACTTGCAACTGATACATACATTCTTGTAGAGACACACCCTAACAGCACATATCAAGCAAGTGAGAGCCAAAACACCCTTATGGTAGGGTAGGGTTTCCCTGTCCTAGTTTAAATCGAGAGCTAGGGTTTCACTACGCGCATGCGGTTTCAAACAATCCTGCATTGGTGAGCAACTGTCCTAGTTTGGAGCGATCTCTAAGGCTTCCGATATGCAACTAGGTCAAATGGTCAAAAGGGTGCCTCGGCAAGACCACCTAATATACCTCTCCTCCTAACACCGAGAAGTGAAAGGAGGATCAAGCAGTACCTCGGTAGTCCAGATCTGAGGTTTGTGTTCCCATCGTGGCGAGCAGAATCGGTTAGCCTAATGGCATGCTTTTCCAAGCAAGCCTCCGGCAAACCATTCAGGAATAGCAGATGGCAAACACTGTGACTTAGGCGCACCAACGCAAATGCAATGCGAAGAAACACACAAATGTAGATAAAACAACATATCATGAGTTCGAGTCAAGTTCTCTAAATCCCCAGCAGAGTCGCCAGAAACTGTAGACCTGACTTTTTTCGCGTGCCCCCCTTTCGGAGAGGCGCGAATTGGTCTTACTACAGTTCAGACTCCTGTCACGGTTCTGAATCTAATCTGACATAGTACAATGTGAGACTGATAAACACCAAAGAGTCCAATCCGGCAAATCATTTTGAAAAATTAGATTTTGAATTAAATAATGCCAAACTGGACTGCTTTGCCAGATTACAGAGTCGCCACCTAAATATTTTACATTGGAAAATTTAGGAAACCCTGACTCGTGCCAAAGGCCACGTGTTCGTCATCGCCAAAGTTGCCTCGGCTTGGGAACTTGGGTACGAAAGGGGAAGGTCCTGAAATGAGCACCCCCACTCACCCGATCAAAGGATCGGCCTCTACTAAGCATGATATATTGTTTTATAAACCTTATGTGTTCTTATCCGGTTATTAATCTAACTTTACTATGTGACGCACACACAAGCAAATATAGACTAAGTCACGATAATTGGAACAAAACAATTCATGTTTGTTTTCGAAAATGGTTTGAAAGTGCCACTCGCAAGTAGACTAAAACGTGGATTTGCCACCCTCAAGTGGGGTTGAAAACATGATTTATCGACTTTGCAAAGTGGGCTTAAAACTCACAATCATCGATTTGTTCCAATTCAGACAACAAAGCCTTCACTCGCAGGCATTCATGCAGTTAATCACATAAGCAAATAGCCTCATATGAAGCATGCAATCATGGCAACACTTACACTCATACAAGTATGCTAAAACGTAACACTTATAGTGTACTCCGAGCTAAAACAAAAGCTAGTTTGAAATATACACGGTCCTAACTATACAAGAATGACTAATGCAACACATGCAATAATGCAACTAATAGGCTCGGCTATTTAAGGTGGCATATGAATGCAACAATTTGATACATGTATTCAAATAAGTATTGAAATACGATGCTGTTTGAATGATGCGCCGAGCTCGGTGCATGCAAAACAAATGAATGGATACAAACATGCAAAACATAAGGTATGCTAATCGAAACATGACTCTAAACTAACCATTGAAAGCGGTTAAGTAAAAGGGAGAAAGAAATAGGGTTGGAAGACATGCACACACACGCTTATTACATCATTGTGCCCTCGCGAAGGAGGGCCCGAATAAATAAGCTAACTAGCTAGGCTAATTAAGCTAACTAAGTATTACAAGCCAACTAATTAACTATTCTAGCTAATTAATTATTACAACACATTGAATTTGAATAACTAGTTACACAAACTAATTAAAATATTGCAACACTTAAATAATTAGCTATACTAACTAATTAAAGCAATAAAGTGGCCTCGCGGGCAAGGGAGATATGCATGCTCGGTTGGCGTCCTCCTGAAAATCCATTGCCTTACCTTCGGCTGCCTCTGTTTGCACTTGCCTTGATATCTGAGCACTGAACCAACCTCGGATTTTACGCTTGAGCAGGATAATTTTGCACAAAATGAACAATTGGCGATCGGCTCACTCGCTTGGCCGGTCGGCCACCTGCTTTTCCAAAATGCTATTTTTGCTGCAACTAAGAACAACAGAGGCAAAGGAAGGCATTTTGCAGGAAATGTGTGTACTGCCACTCTCCTTATCATTTCTCAAGCTCAAAAGAGTATGGCGCTTGGCTCTCAAGTCACTAAACAAGCATCTCAATGCATGATGGCCAAAGACCAAGCTTGTACGAAGTCAATGAATGCACAAATAGACTCAAATGGCCACTCCCCTATCATGCATGATCAAGGGTGACGGCGACCAAGAAACATGGCACGTTTAATCACTTTGAGTATGCAACGTCCCACATTTCTTGTGTTTGGATTAACGTCCGATCCAAACACATGCAATGCAACACAAATACTTATCTTGCACATGTTTTACTTTGCTCAATTCATTTGCACATTTTACATTACCAATTAATTCTTTAACCGATTAAGTCCAATGTGAAAGTCCCCTAATGCAAGAGGGGTCAACCGAAGGATGATTTAAGATATGAGAGAGATCATGCCTTTGACTAGTAGAAACCCTCAAGAGAAGGTTAAAGCCATTGAGCACAAACTCTATCTCAAGCTTAAACACAATCATAAGGTTAACCAACCCTTAAAACAAATAGAAAAAAAAAAAAAAAAAAAGAAGAAATGAGAGAGGTTGCAGACTTTTAGTGCTGAAATGGCATGCTCAAGACACTAAATCATGCAAGCAACACATGCACAACATGTTCAAAGCCAAAAGCATTAAAGCTAGTGAAGAGCACTACACTAGAGGAATGCAATACAAAGCTTAATTGACCAAACCAGCTCTGGACAGAGCTAAAACATGCCAAAATAATGCCCAAAACATGCTTAGATGGAAGCATAAAATGCAAGAAAATCATACGCACACATTGGCTCGCCAGCAAGACACAAAGCACAACTCTCAAAAGCAATGAAAGAGTGATAGAAATAAGAGTGTGACAGAGGTATATACACTAAAATCACATGTTAAATGATGCTATATCATGGAATCATCTCATGCAAAGCATATTGGAGCCCTGGAAACACAAGGCTAGTGAAGCCATTTACACTACAACCATGCAAGGCTAAGCTCATATAACCAAGACCACTCAAAACAGAGTTAAAGCATGTCAAAACATTAACAAAAATGTCCTGGAGTCATTCTAACACCAGAAAGAAAGGTAGGCAAACACATTAGGCATGCAAGGCTAGGAAGTAGGATTGCACTACAAGTTCAAAAAGCAAGCAAAAGTGTTGCAACCAACCAAAACAGAGTTGAAGCATGTCAAAACAAAGCCAAAAACATGCTTGAACTAAGTCACAAAAATGTAGAAAAGCATGCTCACATCTTAGGCCATCTACACATGCAAACAAGAGACAAGGAGGAGGCCACCCCTCTTATTTTGGACCTCAAAACCAAGTTTTTACCACTGAAATTTCCCTGGAATTCAGTGATTAAAAGGCCAAGAAAAGGTTGTTTTGAAAGCTTTGAAACATGGTACAATACTTAGCAAACAAGCCACAAAAGATGGTGGACCACCCCTAACTCCAAAACAAACTTCAAACCACTATTTTAACCATAAAAACAGAGTTTTTTAGAAGTTAAAACCAGCCTAAAACTAGCATGCAAAGGATTCCAAACAAGTAACTAAGACAAAGCTTTAAAGAGGTAAACTTAATACCCTTGAAGCACAGCAACAAACAGCACAATTTCTGAGCTCAAACCACTTTGAGAAGCTCAAACAAAGCCTCTAAGAACCTCAGCTCCAAGGTGAGGGTGATTGGCTAAGGGGTTATATGCAAATATGTGGAGAAAACTCACTTTCAAGCACAAAATAGAGAGAGAGAGAGAGAGAGAGAGAGATGGGATTCTAGAGAGAGAGATGGGAAAATTTGCTCACAAATTTTGTAACCCCCAAAATGGGAGAGGACCTCCCTTATATAGGAAAACAAGCCAAAAGCTTGTTTCCATCCCTCCATCCACGTGTATGAAGGATGCATTCAGTGACCAACAGTTGGCACATAAAATATCTGAAAAATGAGAAAAATGGCCGCCGGTCATCAATATGGCTGACCGGTGTAGACCCGACTTTCTTCACGCTGTAGACACCCCATTTTTGACCGACCTTAAGACTCAGACGTCACCGATTGAGCGCTTGGTGATGTTGCATATCGTGCTCGTTCAGAGGTTTCAGAGTTTCGGCTGCGAACCTTGCCTCCGAACTTCCGGACTCTTTCATGCTTTGCCTCGGTTTGCAAACCAAGCTTAGTTTTCTTTGTTTCTCTTCCAGAAGGGAGGGAGAGGTATCGTAGATCATCTCTCAGTGGCCGTAGGCTACGTTTCATGGTCGTAAGCCATTTTGCCAGTTTGGAGTCCGGTTTCCAGTTTTTCGGAGCCGTTGGCCGTGTGCCTCGGTTCGGGACCACTTAACCACCTCTGTTTGCTTCAGTTTTTGGCATGCATCTTATCTACTCCCTTTTGAGGGACACTGTGGTCCGACAGACCAACTTCGTGGTCAAACACCACTTCCGGTGCCTAACGATCGATTGGGCCCGGTGCAGCGTTCGGCCCCCGAATCTTCATTTTGCATCGGTTTGGGTTCATTTTTGGCAGGGACCTCTGTTTCATTGTTAAAAAGGTCGTAGAAGGGTGGGAGGTCAGTAATTGTTCTGACAACCAGTTTTATTCCTTCATCGCCCTCCGTCGCTCGTTTTTCTCACTTGGAAGCCAATGTTGACCATCCTAAGGCCACTTTTTCTAGCCCTAAACCACATATTTGTGTTGTACACACCTGGGAGGCCACCAATATCACATGGCCGGCCAGTAATTGTGTGTGACCCTTTTGAACCCCTCCTAAAAGTGGCCTTTTCTCTCTCCTGGTTCACTGTCTTCAGTTTTTGACCACATGGCTGTGTTGAGCACACATGGGAGGCCACCAATATCTGGTGGCCAGCCACTAATCTAACTTGACCTTTTTGACCCTTGGTCGGCCAGCCATGGGGAGAGCCGACCAGCCACCTATAACCTGGATAATGGGCCGGCCTTCCTCCTCTCTATTGGTACATTACAAATATGCCCTTTGTTTTTTCCCAAATTTTTTATCCGAGGGACTGCACTTTTGGGGGGAAACTTGAATTGTTTTTCCCCCCATTTTTCTCCCTCTTTTCCACTTTTGTGCCTATATAAGCACCCCCCCCCAGCCCTTGTTTTGGAGGTTACAAAAAATTGCCTTAGGCCCTTGCATTACATCTCTCTCCCTCCCTACTTCAACCCTCAAAACCTCTCAAATCCTACACCCATTCTATTCCATCTCCAAGCCAACCAATCCACACTCCATTCCAGCAGCTTGGAGGCTCTTTCTAGAGGCTAGGAGCACCACTTCTCAAGCCAAGAGTTGTTGCTTCATTGGGCTACAAGGGTAAGCATCCCTCTCCCTCTTTTTTGGCCTTATTTTGCTCAATATATTAGCCCCTCTTGATTGCATTTTTGGGCTCCGACCCTAACTGAAAAACATCATATTTTAAGCTCTTTTTCATGTTTTTTTTATGGTCCTTCCATGTTTAAGGTCTCTAGCTACCACTTGCTTCTTTACCTCTCTTGTATGCCTCTTTCTTGCATAGTATTTTAGGCCTATTTATAAACTGTTTTGAGCTCTATCATAAACTGAAAAGTGGTTTATTTTGAGTCCTTATTCAACATTTTTTAAGGGATCTTCACTGTTTGAGGCTTCTTTTTTCCACTTGCTTCTTTATCCCTCTTATGGCCTTATTTTTGCATGTTTTGTTAGCTCTTTGTGCTTGTATTTTTAGGCTTTGGTCCAAACTTTAAATAGCCTTATTTTGACCCCCTCTTAATGTTTGATCAAGGGACTTTTGATTTTTGAAGCTCCCTTTTTGCTCTTTGTGTTTAAACCTTTTTTTAGGCCTTATTTTGCATAGTATTTTAAGCTTGCATGTGCACTGTTTTGGGTTTGGTCACCAACTGTAAAATACCATGTTTTGGGCCCCTATTAAACTTTGTTGAAGGGCCCTCCTCTGTTTGAGATCAGAAACCATCACTTGCTTCTTTGTCTCCCTTTTGGCCCATTTCTTGCATAATAGTTTAGCCATACTTTTGTTTGTTTTTGTGGCTTGTTGTAAAATGTAAAGTGCTTCATTTTGAGCCCCTCTTCAACTTAGTTGAAGGGCTCTTTGCCATTTAGGGCCATCAGCTATTACTTGCTTCTTTATCTCTCTTTCGAGGCCATTTTTGCATGTTAGCTTAGCCCTACTTGTGTTCACCTTTTGGCCTTTATTAAAACTGAAAATATGCTTGTTTCAGGACTTTCTTGATTCTTTCTTCATACTTCATGTTCAAATAATGCATGCTTTGCATAGCCATAGGTCATTCCATGTACCTAATTTCATGTTTCGGGATTCATTTCATGCATCGGGTGCAGTTTCCATGTTTCAGAATGCTTTTGCATCACATTTTGATCTTGACATTTGCATGCTAGTATGCCATATTCCATGCCTTGCCATGCTTTGTTAGAGTGGCATTTGGTGCCTTAGGTCCTCGGTTTTGCGTGCACGTGTGCACGCATCTCAAGTGTCTCATTTCTATCTAATGGCCTCTTATGTGAGTGTGACTGAGGTCCACTTGTGTTGGTGTAAGTCCATTATGCATTGTGTATGCCATTCCATTCCATAGCATTGCGTATGCTAGGTTGTATGTTAGTGCATTGTGTATGCCATGTTACCTCGTGCATCATGTATGCCATTTCATAGCATTGTGCATATTAGGTTGTATCTTAGTTGCATTTTTGCATGTTAGCTTAGCCCTACTTGTGTTCACCTTTTGGCCTTTATTAAAACTGAAAATATGCTTGTTTCAGGACTTTCTTGATTCTGTCTTCATACTTCATGTTCAAATAATGCATGCTTTGCATAGCCATAGGTCATTCCATGTACCTAATTTCATGTTTCGGGATTCATTTCATGTATCGGGTGCCAAGTTTCCATGTTTCGGGACTGTTTTGCATCACATTTTGATACTGACATTTGCATGCTAGTATGCCACATTCCATGCCTTGCCATGCTTTGTTAGAGTGGCATTTGGTGCCTTAGGGTCGGTCCTCGGTTTGCGTGCACATGTGCACGCATCTCAAGTGTCTCATTTCTATCTAATGGCCTCTTATGTGAGTGTGACTGAGGTCCACTTGTGTTGGTGTAAGTCCATTATGCATTGTGTATGCCATTCCATTCCATAGCATTGCGTATGCTAGGTTGTATGTTAGTGCATTGTGTATGCCATGTTACCTCGTGCATCGTGTATGCCATTTCATAGCATTGTGCATATTAGGTTGTATCTTAGTTGCATGTCATGCATATTGCATTGTGTTCGGGATAGGAGTTAGCCCGAGCACGGGAAACGAGGGGCGTTTCGTACTCTGAGTGACGAAACGTGTCTCAATTCCCCAAGTCACCGACACTCCGGATTATCCATGATGGAGTTAGGATCTTGTTGTGTTTTCCTGTGCATTCATTTCATATTGAGTTGTGTAATTCGACTCCTCGACCATCATGCATCGAGATGCATGATTGGTGGCACGAGGGTCGAGGCATGCATACATTTGTGAAAATACATTGTCATGCCCCTTTCCTGTTCTCTGTTGCAGCAAATCAAGAATCAGCAGTCTTCCAGGGCTTGGTGCGCTTTCCAAAAATTATTGCAAAACAGAGGCTAATTGGGGCATCACAGTGGATTTTCGCGCAAAGGCAACCCGGATATGCATCATTCATCATCTGAAGAAGAGTCAAGGTAGTCCCTGGCTTGCATGCCAGTTTATTGTTTTCTTAGTTAATTTGGTAATTAATTAGGATTTTTGTACATATTTGGACTGTATTATTTATTCGGACTGTATTATTCATTCGGGACTGTATATTATTTATTTGGACCCTCCGTGCGAGGGCAAAATTGTAATAAGTGTGCGTGCGTGTGATGTATGTCTTCCAACCCCACGTCTTTCTTCCCTTTTATTTACCAGCTTATGATGGTTAGATTAGGGCATGTTTCAATTAGCATACTGATATGATAGCATGTTTGCATTCATTCATCATCTTGCATGCACCTGCTCGGCATCATACTAACTGCATTTGTATTTCAATTCTGAGTTGAATACTTGATAGCTGTTGCATCTCACATGTCATGTTTAGAATAGTCGAGCCTGTTATAGTTGCATTTTTGCATGTGTTGCATTAGGCATTTCTGTATATTTAGGATCATGTATGGATTTCTAATCGGTTTCTATTTTGGCTTGGAGTACTCGGTGACTTTTATGCTTTAGCATCCTTGCATGCGTATGAGTGACTGCCATGAATAGCATGCTTACCATGAGGCTAATTGCTTATGTGATATAACTGCTTGAATGCCTTTGGGTGAAGGTTGGGTTGTTTAGATTGGAACAAATCATCAACTGTTTGTTTTAAGCCCACTAGATAGTGGCAAAAACATGTTTTCTAAGCCCACCCGAGGGTGGCAAATCCACCTCTTAGCCTACCTGCGGGTAGCACCATCAAACCATTTTCAAACAAACAAACATGAAACATTTTGTTCCAATTCAGGCGGCCCGATCTATAGTTGTATGCTGTGCGCATCACATAGTAAATCTAGGCTAATAACCGGAATAAGAACGCACAATGTCTTCAAAACTAGATATCATGGTTAGTAAAGGCCGATCTTTGATCAAACGAGCGGGGGTGCTCACGAAGTGACCTTCCCCAATCGTACCCAAGTTCCCGAGCCGAGGCAACTTTGGTGATGACAGACACGTGGCCTTAGGCAAACGAGTCAGGGTTTCCTAAATTTCCCAAAAATAAAATATTTAGGTGGCGACTCTGTATCTGGCGAACCAATCCATGTTTGGCACTTCTTTTCTAAAAATCTGTTTGCTCAAAACGATTTGCCAAATTTGGACTCTTTGGTTCAAGATTAAGAACCGTGACACAATTCGAGTCCGAATCAGCGAGGTTCCCCGGACACATCTCTGATTCTGGCGACTCTCTTTGAGGATTTAGAGATATCTGGTTTTGACTACACCTGTGTGTTTCTTTGCATTGCATTTGCATTGGTGCGCCTAGGACACCATGTTTGCCATCTGCTATTTCTGAACGGTTTGCCGGAGGCTTGTCTTGTCAAGGCATGACCATAAGGCTGACCGGTTGTGGGCTCTGCCAGTATGGGAACACAAACCCCGGTTTTACCGGGGCACCCTTTTTGACCATTCGACTTAGTGCATATCGAAATCCGTAGTGACCATTCCAAACTAGGACAAGTTGTGTCACGCCCCAAATCCGCCCCTAAAAATTTGGGCATGACCCATTCGAAATGGACACCAAACCTGATAAATATTATCTATGGGGCCTGAACGGAAGCATTTAATATCATATAATAGTATAAAATAATATCCATTGAGCTATCACTATTATGCCAGGATCACAGACAGAACATAATGCAGATAAATAAGCAATGACGTGTATCTGGAGATAGCTAATTATATATACATATACAGACCCAGCCCTTAAGATCGGGCGTATAACGAAAACATGGGAAGATGTACAGATTATATACACATCAAACTTCATAGACATTTAGGGTACAAATTGATAACTTAGTAAAACTCCATAACATGAGCGGTCATCTTCTAAGGGTTTAGATACTCGGGATTGACAAGCGGGTGGCGGAAGCCACAGGCTAAGGTGACCTCCGGTTGCGTGCCTCTGGCTGACGGACATAAAACAAAGTGAGTCAAGCTCGGTGAATAATAGCACATAACAATTCAATGCTCAACATGACTTATAATACATATCATGCCAAAGCGCAACAAAATAGATTAATAGGGAGAATACATAAGCGGAATAAATAAATAGGATAGTATAATCCCACATTCACGTGAATCTTGTTACACTACGATTATGCATAAATTATCACAGGGTTAGATTCTGAACCGACATAATCGTCTCGTACATGTATCAAGACATTATTAATACTTCTTGATAAGGTCAGAATAATTTACCTCACAGCAGCCGTGGTAGGTCCATACAGCTATCTTGTTAACAACAGAATGTGTCTATTCGACATGAATCATAAATAAAGCATACTACTTAATATTGCTCTTAGATTTCCCATGATTTACTATAATAGGAACAACAATTATTTACAAGAAGTATATGTATCATTCTAGTACTATTCATGGAATCAGAACCAATTCACAATTTAATGCACATTACATAATGATGTTAGACTGTATTGTTCATCTTATAGGCTCGAACAACCTTGTCGGTTCACAATTTCACAAGTTGGCCCTTGGCACGAGAGTCACACATTCACATATCGGCCTTTAGCCTCATAGTCACATTTCACATATCGACTTCACGCCACATTAGTTCACAAATTCATACTTTCCTTGGTACATTTGAAGTTCACAAGTTCGCACATATATGACGAGTATGACTTCACAACCTTTCGATTTTCCCATAATTACATAATGATTAAATTAACAACAATCTAAATCATTTACATACAAAAACTCATAATGATTCATTATATCGTATCACCATCGGTTTAACGAAAGTTTGTAACATCAAAACATAACGTCAATAATGATAAAATTAAGGATTCATTGAGATACTATTACTCATGACTTTTAGATGCTTGGTCCACTCATAGGTGACCCTACACAATTTATCATAGCACAACACTATTCAAATTCCAATATTATTCATACAACATGATCCAACAAAGTCGGCAAGATCACTTGGTTCCTCAACACTACTTGTAACTTAACATAATTCAAAATAAATCCTTGAATCCTATTTCCACATTTTAAAATCAAGTTCATGTCATCTATATCATTAATAGATTATTTCCTCAATTTTCCCTTCACGTAAAGATGAATTATAATGTTTATAACATGGTTCATTCGCAATTTCAAAGCATCATTTTCAAATATTCTTAAATTCCAATTAAACTTGAACACATGTAATTCAACACCCTAATTTCATTATTTTATTTCCAATTTGGCCCAATTCATGGGTTATCAACATCACTCAACTTAGGGTTTCAAGAAACAATGAGGATTGTCAACAACAATTCCAATTTCTTAAATCACCACTTTCTATTCCACTATTCCCAATAATCATACATTTAGGATTTCCAATTCACCACTTTAACTCATCAGTTAACTCCCACCACCTTCAAACCCCAAAACCCCAATTCTTATACTATACACTACATGCTCCAAATATGGAAAATTAAGACTTAATACAATGAAATACCACAAATCTAACTCTTAAGGTAAGTATTGAAGAGATTTAGAACCTTTACCTCAAGAACCAAGCAAGAAAACTAAGCTTTGAGAAGAATCCTTCACAATCGAATTCCAATCGGTTGAAAATATAGATCTTCAAGCCTTCTCCATCTTTGATGTAAGAACCATGGTAGATTGTTGGTAAAATGGATGAAATCAAAGGTTTTAGAGTTAGGGTTTCGAACTTAGGAAGAGAGGGAGGAAGAGGAAAAAGAAAATATCTGAAATGATCCAAAATCCCGTTTTTAACGCTGCTGCTGTCCCGTAATTCCCGCTCGAGCGGACTGATTCCCGCTCGAGCGGACCCGCCTCAGATGATTTGAAACTTCAAATAGGTGTAACTCTCCCATCCGGACTCCGTTTTAGGTCGTTCTTGTGCTCAAATTGAAGCCCCGGAAATAAGCTTTCCAATGGTTCTAACCTCACATCCATATTCAAAATGGGGAAAAAGAAAAGGGTAAATGAGTGACGGTTGGTCGTAAACGAATTATTCCAATTAAAGTTTTTAGTCCCATCTTACTTTACCATCATCTTATCATCTCAATTAATATCCAACAATAAGGTAAGGACATGTCAAAAACACTAAGAAGAACATCAAAATGAGTCCACATGCTTGAATCAAACTTACCCAGCGACCCGCTCGGCGCCAACCTTGCGCCGAGCGCCAGACCAACAAAGTCGTCCGCTCGGCGTAAACTCCCGCTCGGCGGAGAACCACAACTCCAGAATCTCGGGCCGTTCAAAAATTGCTTGGAAACCCCAAAAGTCCGCTCGGCGCCACTCCTCCGCCGAGGAGGAAAGGATTACAGGTCGTTACATCCTTCCCTCCTTACAAAAATTTCGTCCACGGAATTTGAGAAAACCAAATAGAAAATAGGTCAAACATATCTGAAACACACCGTAACGTTCCGAAACTAGATCCACACTACTACTCACATAGAGGCTCCTACTCAACTTCAAGATAGGTCGATCAACAGCTCAACATACTATAAACTTTAAAATATATACACCCTTAATACTTTCTCATTTATTTCTTTTCTTTTCATTCCTTATTTCTTTCCCGCAAGAAAAATCGGATATATATATAGATGGTCATACCTAAAACATATGGGATACAATCCAATCGTTTAAGCATTCCAAAATGGAAATCTCGTAAACATACTTAAGATTACATAAGAATTATGCTGGTCACAGATACATAATCAATTTCAGATAATTAACCCTTTAAGGTTTCAAATTTCTTATTCAATTATGCGAAATGAGTTCCCACAGCATGCATTAAGTTCACTCGTAATGAAAGTACCCTCCGCAAAGTCTCTAACTAAGTCAGCCCATCTGTAATAGTTCCATACATAATTTTATTTAGAGAGTACATATTCAAACTTATCTTCTAATCTGATTTACTCGGTGGTCCCTGACCACTACGTAGTTCCCAAGTAACTTAATTACATGGTTAGACTTAAATCCGATTATGCATCATTGGATCAGATTTCAGAACTTACCAAATAAGGTTCTGCCTAAGAGGTACCACAACTTCCATTTACGAAAATATACTAAGATCATAGCATTACATAGGTTTTAAATCACATTCTCTACTTCTTGACGAAATCTGAATGGTGGGAAGAAAATCCCCATTATAGACACCTGATCATGCCGTCATATTGAATTCAACATCATACTTGACTAATCATTCATAATCGTAAGGTATAACATTTTCCTTTACTAGCGCTTTTCTCGTTATAACACAAATTCATTTGGTTCCCCTTTCCCTATTCAAACAATTCTTTTGTTTCTCACTGGAAGAGACAACGTCACTCACATGGTTTCGTCTTTACAACTTATAAGTATAGTGGATCAACAAACGGTCGAGCAGAAAAGAGACCAATCATTTGGCCCGATTAGTTAACAAACATAGAGCTTCCAGTTATTCTTCGTTCGTAAATTCTACCAGGTTCGTTCATAGGATCATAAATCAGTAACCCTAAAGTTACACCCTTCCAGATTCTATAGTGTCAAAAACATATGTAATAGTATAACAAAGGAGTAATTTGATTTCATAACATCAAAATTCTTAATTCTTAAATAAACGAAATACGTAGTAGAATAATTCAATGTGGTAGCCAATCAATTTGTAGTTAGCAAAAGGGAATATTCTCAAGTCCATTTGTTTTCATCGAAATCCTCAATATCAAGCAGAATAGTTCACATCACAACCTCCATATAGGTGATAGCGTAAAAATTTTGCAATTTCTAACCTTTACATAGTTACACATAAACCTTTCACAAGAATGTTTCCTTAATCTTAAGTCACTTTATATACGAAGACAAGATTTTAACTCTTGCGATGGGTTATCTACTTCTCGATCATTTAGGTTGACTTCAAGTAGTCAACAAATGCCATTTTTTTTTTACCACCCTCATATATCACAAATCATGATTTCACAACCAAATCCCAATTACATGTAACTTTGAACTCATTCGACACGATCAATCCACATCATGTTATGACATAGCATAAACCGAAGATAAATAGAAGCATATTCGTACATATTCTTAGTTATACTTGAATCGAAACAAAAATCGAACTTATACTTGATCATAATCCACCCGCATAAGACCGGTGGCAAGAGATATCTTGTAACATACTTATACCACGGTATTTTTACCCCGGACAAGGGCCCTTAATACTTTTACATACATGGATCATCATTCCTTAATTCTTAACATAACGTGTCGAGAAAATGAAACAAAGGCTTGTCATATCATGTCATTATCGCACTTAATGTAATAGAATAAATCACTTCTTACATGGGTCCAACTATTATCCAAAACACAACTTATCAAAATACATATCACAATACCTTTTTAAATCATAGGTCCAAACAATACCATAACAAGAAAGGCATCACTATATCATAACTAAATCTTTCATACTTAGTGTTTAAGCGATTTTTGACAACTGAAACAGATTCAGATATATGCTCATAATCATATTCATATTTAAATTTTGCATAAGATCATATATGGCTAACTATCAGATCAGGTAGGTCCGAAGACCACAACAGGTAGGTCCAAAGACCACAACAGGTAGGTCCGAAGACCACAACAGGTAGGTCCAAAGACCACAACAGGTAGGTCCGAAGACCACAACAGGTAGGTCCAATGACCACAACAGGTAGGTCCGAAGACCACAACAGGTAGGTCCGAAGACCACAAAATTGATACCAATAGCCACGGTATTGTTACCCCCGGGCGAGGGCCATAGGCCACGGTATTGTTACCCCCGGGCGAGGGCCATAAGAATTAAGGGTGCCACAGTTACTTATACCATTTTAACAGATTGGCATGTTGGCCCAGAATTATCATATTGGCCTTTCAGCCCAGATAGCCTTTCGGCACAGATATATCAGAAATATACAGAAGTGTGTATGGATTCAAGAGGTGGCTCGTACGGATTCTAGAGGTGGCTCCCACTCAAGTGTAGCACTTAGTTCCGTACAGCACTTTGCTCCATACCAGAAGTCAATAAGTCTCATCATGTCATATCATAAACAAAACGAGTATCATAGCGGAACAACCATAATGTCATCAAAATAGGCTTTTCAAAAATCAATCATTTCGTATAATAGACATGAGAGGTATAATAGACATGGCTCATAATCGTTAACGTAAACAAATTACTCTTAACGTTGCTATCGGTCTTTTCATATGCACTAAGGATGTCATGCATGAAGCCTAAGTCTTTTCTAGACATCCTCTGACTCAATGGATCCGTGTGTGAGATAGCAACTCGTGCTCGATACCACTGTCACGCCCCAAATCCGCCCTAAAAATTTGGGCATGACCCATTCGAAATGGACACCAAACCGATAAATATTATCTATGGGGCCGAGCGGAAGCATTTAATATCATATAATAGTATAAAATAATATCCATTGAGCTATCACTATTATGCGGGATCACGCATGAGAACATAATGCGATAAATAAGCAATGACGTGTATCCGGAGATAGCTAATTATATATACATATCTGAGACCCGGCCCTTAAGATCGGGCGATAATCTAAAACATGGGAAGATGTACAGATTATATACACATCAAACTTCATAGACATTTAGGGTACAAATTGATAACTTAGTAAAACTCCATAACATGAGCGGTCATCTTCTAAGGGTTTAGATACTCGAGGATTGACAAGCTGGGTGGCGGAAGCCACGGCTAAGGTCGACCTCCAGTTGCGTGCCTACAAATGACAGACATAAAACAAAGTGAGTCAAGCTCGTGAATAATAGCACATAACAATTCAATGCTCAACATGACTTATAATACATATCATGCCAAAGCGCAACAAAATAGATTAATAGGATGAGAATACATAAACGGAATAAATAAATAGGATAGTATAATCCCACATTCACGTGAATCTTGTTACACTACGGTGTACGCAAATTATCACAGGGTTCGTTACGAACCGACATAATCGTCTCGTACATGTATCAAAACATTATTAATACTTCTTGATAAGGACAGAATAATTTACCTCACACCAACCGTTGTAGGTCCATATAGCTATCTTGTAAACAACAGAATGTGAGTATTCGACATCAATCATAAATAAAGCATACTACTTAATATTGCTCTTAGATTTCCCATGATTTACTATAATAGGAACAACAATTATTTACAAGAAGTATATGTATCATTCTAGTACTATTCTTGGAAATGTAACCAATTCACAATTTAATGCACATTACATAATGATGTTAGACTGTATTGTTCATCTTATAGGCTCGAACAACCTTGTCGGTTCACAATTTCACAAGTTGGCCCTTGGCGAGGAGTCACACATTCACATATCGGCCTTTAGCCTCATAGTCACATTTCACATATCGACTTTACGCATACATTAGTTCACAAATTCATACTTTCCTTGGTACATTTGAAGTTCACAAGTTCGCACATATGACGAGTATGACTTCACAACCTTCGATTTTCCCATAATTTCATAATGATTCGTTTATCAACAATGGATCATTTCCATTCACAAACTCATAATGATTCATTATATCGTATCACCATCGGTTTTAAAGAAAGTTTGTAACATCAAAACATAACGTCAATAATGATAAAATTAAGGATTCATTGAGATACTATTACTCATGACTTTTAGATGCTTGGTCCACTCAGAATGACCCTACACAATTTATCATAGCACAACACTATTCAAATTCCAATATTATTCATACAACATGATCCAACAAAGTCAGCATCACTTGGTTCCTCAACACTACTTGTAACTTAACATAATTCAAAATAAATCCTTGAATCCTATTTCCACATTTTAAAATCAAGTTCATGTCATCTATATCATTAATAGATTATTTCCTCAATTTTCCCCTTCGCGTTACAGTATGAATTATAATGTTTATAACATGGTTCATTCGCAATTTCAAAGCATCATTTTCAAATATTCTTAAATTCCAATTAAACTTGAACACATGTAATTCAACACCCTAATTTCATTATTTTATTTCCAATTTGGCCCAATTCATGGGTTATCAACATCACTCAACTTAGGGTTTCAAGAAACAATGAGGATTGTCAACAACAATTCCAATTTCTTAAATCACCACTTTCTATTCCACTATTCCCAATAATCATACATTTAGGATTTCCAATTCACCACTTTAACTCATCAATTAACTCCCAACACCTTCAAACCCCAAAACCCCCAATTCTTATACTATACACTACATGCTCCAAATATGGAAAATTTGCACTTTATACAATGAAATTCCACAAATCTAACTCTTAAGGTAAGTATTGAAGAGATTTAGAACCTTTACCTCAAGAACCAAGCAAGAAAACTAAGCTTTGAGAAGAATCCTTCACAATCGAATTCTAATCGGTTGAAAATATAGATCTTCAAGCCTTCTCCATCTTTGATGTAAGAACCATGGTAGATTGTTGGTAAAATGGATGAAATCAAAGGTTTTAGAGTTAGGGTTTCGAACTTAGGAAGAGAGGGAGGAAGAGGAAAAAGAAAAATATCTGAAATGATCCAAAATCCCGTTTCTAACGCTGCTGTCGTAATTCCGCTCGAGCGGACTGATTCTGCTCGAGCGGACCCGCCTCAACAGATTTGAAACTTCAAATAGGTGTAACTCTCCCATCCGGACTCCGTTTTAGGTCGTTCTTGTGCTCAAATTGAAGCCCCGGAAATAAGCTTTCCAATGGTTCTAACCTCACATCCATATTCAAAATGGGGAAAAAGAAAAGGGTAAATGAGTGACGGTTGGTCGTAAACGAATTATTCCAATTAAAGTTTTTAGTCCCATCTTACTTTACCATCATCTTATCATCTCAATTAATATCCCAAAATAAGGTAAGGACATGTCAAATACACTAAGAAGAACATCAAAAATGAGTCCACATGCTTCAGAATCAAACTTACCCAGGCGACCCGCTCGAGCGCCCAACCTTGCGCTCGAGCGCGCAGACCAACAAAGTCGTCCGCTCGAGCGTAAACTCACCCGGCGAAGGAGAACCACAACTCGAGAATCTCGGCCGTCTGAAAAATTGCTGGAAACCCCAAAAGTCCGCTCGAGCGGCCACTCCTCCGCTCGAGCGGAGGAAAGGATTTCTGGGTCGTTACAAGTTGCTTACCTGATATAGGTTGTTTGAAACCGCTGCGTGCGTAGTGAAACCCTAGCTCCTGACAAAATAGGACAGGGAAACCCTACCCCAACATAGGGGTGTTTTGGCTCTCACTTATCTGTTATGTGCTTTTAGAGTGTGTCTCTACAGGGAATGCATGTATCAGTTTGTGAGTTTGGGCATCAAGCCTGCGGGCATCAGTCAGTGTTTGAGAATCAGTTATTTGCGGGTATCCGATTCAGTCTTTGGGGAACAGTGATTCAGGGACAGTGATCAGTATTTGAGGACAGTGTGTATTCAGCTTATCAACCGTGTGTTGTATGCCCGACTGTGTGTTGTGTATTTATTTTAAGTTGTCATGCTGTTCATTTCTCTGGTTATTTATTTCCTTTTCGCTTTATTTATCTTTTGCTAGGGGCAGTTTTAGCACAATTGCTTCCGACCCAGTAGATATTCCCTAAGCACTTTGGACAAGAGATCGCCGGCTCAATCGATCTGAGGATCTGGTTGATGGACATCCAGTGTTCCATTCTCTACCCCCCGTTGTCAGGAGCCAAGGAAGCGCAGTGTGTCTGAACAGAGGTTACCGAGGTAGTGGTCTACCCTAGCAAACAGTCGGGTAGTCAAGTTTCCACCATAGAAATACACATACCGGTCAGTCAGCAAGACCAACAGAATATGGCCGGGATAGAAGAAATGATGCGCCAAATGCATGAGAGCATGAAACAAATGCAGGAGGACGCTGCCCGCCAAGCAGAGTTCTCTAAACAGCAGGCCACAATCATGGCCCAGCAGGCCGAGCTAATCACTAAACTGCAACAGCAAAATGCGGCATCTGCTTCACATCAAGTTCCCCCTCCACCAGGGGCCCCATTACCCGAGCAGGCACCTACTGTCCAGAATGCCCTGCCGAACACCCAGAACACCTTACCCAATGTCCAGAACATCCAAGAGGACACAGACCTTCCAACGGGGCCAGCTCCATCCCCGCTTCCGCCTCAACTATCCAAGACCCATACACCCAACCACCCGAACTCTCCCTTCGAGTTCGAAATAGACCATACAGCTCTGAAACTAAGCAAGCTCAAGAAGCTTTTCAAGAAATCACAAAGAGTAAAGGCTATTCCGGATATCGAGGACAGATATACCGATGTGGCCGTAACATTGCCAGATAGATTCAAGATGCCGCAGATTGATCGTTTCGACGGATCCGGGGATCCCATTGTCCGCCTCCGATTATTCTCAGATATACTGCGGCCAATGGGCCTAACCCGACCACAAAAGCTTTCGCTGTTCGGCCGAACCCTATCGGGTGTGGCCGCTATCTGGTACGCGAAGTTGGAGGATAAGGTAAAAAGAAGTTGGGATGAAATGGCCGAGGCCTTTGTCGCACAGTACTCGTACAATACCCAGATCGAGATTATAACTCGTGATCTCGAAACTACGAGGCAGGAACCCAAAGAGACTTTCTCAGATTTCGTAACTCGATGGAGGGCGAAGGCATCGATGATGACTTTGAGGCCCACTGATAAGGACCAAATCAGGATGATTGTGCGCAATCTCCAACCAAAATTGATGCCGAAAATGATTGTACTCCCCTTCCCCACTTTTTCAGATCTGCACGAGATGGGGGTACAGATCGAGGATGCAATGAAGCAGGGTCTGATTGACCAGGATAGGGAGCAACCTAGGAGGACTTTCAACCGTAACAACAATATAGGCTCGAGTGGTGCTGCAACTGCACGAGCTTCAGAGGTGAGCATGGTCACCACCATTCCCCCTCCCCTTCCGAGACCCATGGCAGCCACGCCTTTCTCTGGCGCATCTGGAAGCAATACCCAAACCACCAAATACTAGCCCAGAGGCCAAAGAACCTTCACACCTCTATATATGCCCCTGTCCAAAGCTCTGGGGGTATTAATCAGGAAGAAGCATTTGGCACCCTGTAACAACGCCCGCGGGGGACCTCGCCACAGCTCGGACTCGATTTTTTTTGCGGTTCTAAATCTTGAACCAAAGAGTCCAAATCCGGCAAATCGTTTTGAAGAAAAACAGATTTTTTGAAAGAAGTGCCAAACATGGATCGCTTTGCGATAATGAGTCGCCACCTAAATATTTTTAAAATGGGAAATTTAGGAAACCCCGACTCGGTGCCAAAGGCCACGCGGTCCGTCATCACCAAAGTTGGCTCGGGAACTTGGGTACGATTAGGAAGGTCACATCGTGAGCACCCTCTCGCCGGCCAAAGACCGCCTCTACTAATCATGATATCGATTTTGAAAAACATTGTATGCTCTTATTAGATTATTAGCCTAGGATTACTATGTGATGCTCGCAAAGAAACAAGTATAGATCGGGTGCTCGAATTGGAACAAAACATTTCATGTTTGTTTGTGAAAGGTGGTTTGCTACCCGCAGTAGGCTTAAAATACGATTTTGCCACAATCTAGTGGGCTTAACAAACAATCGATGAATTGCTCCAATTCAAATAACCCAACCTCCACCCACAGCATTCAAGGCGCTTATATCACATAAGCATTTAGCCTCATGGCAAGCATGCTATCATGGCAACACTCACACGCATGCAAGGATGCTAAAGCATAACCACTTACCGAGTACTCCAAGCCAAAACAGAAAGCTTATTAGAAATCATGCATGATCCTAAAATATCTGAATGCCTAATGCAACACATGCAAAAATGCAACTATAGCAGCTCGGCTATTCTAGAGATGGCATATGAAATGCAACAGCCAACATGTATTCAACTTAGAATTGAAATACAAATGCGCTTGTATGATGCGCTTCGATGCATGCAATACAGATGAATGATGCAAACATGTCATCTTGTATGCTAATTGAAATATGCCCTATATCTAACCATTCAAAGCGGGTAAATAAAAGGGAGAAAGAAATGGGGTTGGAAGACATACATCACACTCACACACCCTTATTACATTTATGCTCGCCACAGAGGGTCCGAATAAATAATAATACAAGAATAAAAGAATATACAGTTCGAATAATACAATTCTAATTAATTAACAAATTAATTACAAAAGAATTGAATCGGGCGTGCAAGCCGTGGACCCGCCGCTTCGTGAATAGTATATGCCGGGTCGCTACGCAGAAATCCACCGATGCCCCGATTAGCCTCATTTGCGCTTTTCCTCGAATTGCGTGCGATTCGGAAAGTCGATAATTCTTCATTTTTGCCGCAACGAGAGCAGGAAAAGGGCATAGCAATGTATTTCACAAATATATGCATGTCTCGATCCTCGCGCCACCAATCACGCATATCGATGCATGATGGCCGAGGAGCAGATTTGCACAACTCAATATTGGGATGAATACACATGAATGCTACGAATGGGATGCTCGAAATGCGTGCCCACGGGCACGCAAACCGAGGTGATGCTGAAAGATGAAAATCGGATAAAACCGAAGTGCCTCGAAGTGCGTGCCCACAGGCGCGGCAAAACCGAGACGAAACCAAAATGGAGATTAGATAAAACTGGAGTGCCTCGAAATGCGCGCTGCAGCACGCAAACCGAGGCGATGATGTACGATGCAAAATCGGATAAAACCGGCAGTTTTGAAATGCGTACACGGACACGCAAACCGAGGCGATGATGAAAGAATGAAAATCGGATAAAATGGCGCTCGAAGTGCGTGCCCACAGCGCCGCAAATCGAGGCGGCGATGAAAGGAGAAAATCGGATAAAAGCGGTGCCTCGGCGCGTGCCCACAGCGCGCAAATCGAGGCGATGATGAAAGAATGAAAATCGGATAAAACCGCGTGCCTCAAGCAGCGCGCAAATCGAGGCGATGATGAAAGGAGAAAATCGGATAAGACCGGCAGCAAACGCGTGCCGCAGCGCCGCAAATCGAGGCGATGATGAAATGCAATGAAATGGCATACGAATGCCGGATGGACTTACACCAACATGGGAGAGCCTCACCACTCACATAGAGGCCGTCGGTAAAAATAAAGTCGCCTCAAACGCGCCCGCATGACACGCAAATCGAGGCAATGGCATACAAGCATGAAAATGCGAATTGGGCTTACGCCAACATGAGAGGGCCTCAACCACACTCACATAGGCTGCCGGAATGATAAAAGAGGTGCCAAGTGCGTGCCCATTGGCACGCAAAACCGAGGCAATGCAAAAATGATACTGAATGGCCCGAAATGATATGCAAGCATGGTAATGGAATTTCAGCACCTAAATAAAGGGGAAAACAGCCCCGAAACAAATCGAAACGACACCCGAAGCATGCATTCATCCCGAAAGTACGAAATTAAGCCCCAAAATGGCCTATAGCCATGCTATACATGCAAAATATGATCATGGCAGCAAGAACAGTAGCAAGGCAGTCCCAAATATGGCATTTTTTCAGTAATAAACATGGCCAAAATGCAAGCATAGATATGGCAACAAAAGCTCGCAAGAATACGGTAAAAGAGAGGATTTTCAAAGCAAGTAGTATATAGAAAATTCAAATAGAAAAATTTTCTTCTACAACATTAAAGAGGACCCAAAAATAAGCATATATGCAGAAGATGGCAGCCTCTAAATCATAAGACAAACATGCTAGAAATGGAGGGCAAAATGGAGCCACAAAAGGGTATAACATAAGACATGCAATCTATACACCAAATGACCAAACCTTCTTCATGAAACATGTAAAGGGGGTCAAAATAAGACTAAAACCATTAGGGGTCGAAGTCCTAAAACCAAACACAAATAGGTCAAAAATTGCATACAAAAAGTGGCACACTTGATGAAATTTGAAGGAGGTGGTAGATACAAAGGCCAAACGAAGTTGAGCCTATCTACAATGTTGTAGAGAGGCTCATTTTAAGCACAAAATCAGTAGGGGTCGGACCCCCAAAAACCAACACAAATAGGTCAATTTTAGCATGCAAAAATGTTACCAACTTGAAGAATATTGAAGGAACTAGTGTATACAAACACCAAATGAGGTTGAGCCCTTCTACAAAGTTGTAGAGGGGCTCATTTTAAGCAATAAAAGCAGTAGGGTCGGAGCCCCAATTCTCAACCAATTAAAGTATAGAAAAGGATCAAGAAAATGCCCTAAAAGTTGGTTTTGAGGACTTACCCTTGAAGACTTGTCTTTCATTGCTTCTTGGCCTTGATTTGTAGCTTCTCACCCTCTGACATTCACCTCCTTGCTGCTGGACAGATGGTAGGGTTGGTGAGGCTAGGTGTTGATGAAGGAATGGCCTTGACACTTGAAGCTTTTTGGAGTTTAAAGCTATGAAAATGAGGAATTTGGTTAAGTGTTCTTGAGACCAAAATTTCTAACCTTGTAGAAGGACCTGGTGGGGCCTTCAGATAGGCAAGCAGATGGGGTGGAATAGGTGCGGGAAGGCATCCAATCGTTCCCTCCTGCCATGTCCTCCGGATGAGGGAGACACTTTGAAAAGCATCTGGACAAATTGAACAGCCGAGCAAGTCTGGCCGGCCAGGTAGTTTTGCTCAAGGTGGCCGGCCAGCCACCTCCTATGGCCGGCCAGCCACCTCAAAAAAATCAACTTCAAAATTTCTGGCCGACCACCATACAAGAGTGTCCTCCCATGTGTGTAGAATAAGGCCCCAGGGTCGGAATTTGGCAACACTGAACCAGGAGTCACAACATAGAGCTTGAAGGAGAGGCCCAAAAATGAAAGGCACAATTTCTGGCCGACCACCATACCAAAGTGTCCTCCTAGATGTGTGCAACAAGGTTCCAAGGCCGGAAATTGGCAACACTGAAGCAGGAGTCACAACATAGAGCTTGAAGGAGAGGCCCAAAAATGAAACTCACAATTCGCCGACCAAGAGTTGGTAGGGTCCTCCTGTCCCTCATAACAGATATGTAATTTTGGTCGGAAGAAAATACCCCAAGGTGTTCAACATTGGCCCGGAAGTGAGCAAAAGGGGCTCCGGAGGAGCAGAACTGGTCATCTGGGATAATTGCTGCCCTCCCACCCCCCAGTGATCTTCCTTATGTTGCAACAGGGGTACCTGCCAAGTCTCAACACAAACTAATGCGAAAGGAACGTGCCGGGCCAAAACCGCGCAACGGGATCCCGAAAATGGGTCATGGTGCCGAAGTGGTGTTTGGCAGCGAAGTGGGTATCCGCGACCCCAGTGTCCTCTGGAATGACAAAACAGAGGTACCTGCCAAAAACCGGAGAAGATGGATGCGAAATGAATGCTCGGGACCAAATCACGCAGTTCGGGGTCCCGAAAACCGGCTATGAGCACCGAAAGTGGCACACGGCCACGAAGTGGGCATCGGGGGCCCCAGGGTTCCTTGAAATATTAAAACAGAGGTCTCCGCCAAAAACCGGAGAAGGCTGATGCAAAATGAATGCTCGGGACCAAAACCGCTCGGTTTGGGGTCCCGAAAATGGGTCCGGCACCTAAGTGGTGTTCGCAAGTGGGGCATCAGGGGCCTCAGTGTTCGTCGGAACACTAAAACAGAGGTCTCCGCCAAAAACCGGAGAAGTCGGAGATGGTTGGGCGGTCCCGAGCCGAGGCACACAGCCTAACGGCCCCGAAAACCGGGAACCGGGCTCCGAAAAGGGCAAAATGGCCTACGGCCACTAAAAGTAGCTCACGGCCACCGGGAGATAGTCTACAGGACCATTCCCTTCCCTCGGGAAAGAAAACAGAGAAAACCGAGTCTGGTTCGCAAATCGAGACAAGGTAGAGAAGAAGGTTCGGAAGTCCGGAGGCAGGGCGCACGGCCGCGACTCTGAGACTTCTGAACGAGCACAATATGCAACATCACCGAGCGCTCAATCGGTGACGTCTGAGTCTTAAGGCCGGTCAAAAATGGGGTGTCTACAGTTGCCCTCTTGACGTAACTCGAAGTCAAGAAGTGACGGGAGTGAATGTCAAAGCCGAGAGACGACCCATTTTTGACAAGGCCGAAGACTTAGACAAAGCAGACAAGATAAAAAGAGATATGTATGCCCGCAGGCAGGGGGCAAAATGCAAAGTGATAGGCGCGGAGCCAGAAGATCATGCAAATGCAAGAAGTCAGAATGAAGCGTATTGACAGATAGATGCAACAGCTTTTAAGCAAGAATGCAAAGCAAACAACTACATTTCATGCAGTTAGGAATGCGGAGAATCATTCAATTCTCGCCGCCTCACACGGAGAAGATACGATACCGCGCGATTCGTCCGGTCGAATGATATAGTGCACAAAACAAAGTGCGATACGCTAAACAAATACGATTGATTTGAAACGCACAAGACAAAGGCGATAAATGCACAAGACAAAGCGAAGGCGCGCAAAAATAGCGTGATTGATTTGAGATGCACAAGATAAAGGCGATACGCAAAACAAATGATCGACGATTTGAAATGCACAAGACAAGGCGATTGAGGTGCACAAAATAGCGCGATTGATTAACCGCACAAAATAAGGCGGCGCAAAATAGCGAATGATTTGAAATGCACAAGACAGTGCGATTGAGGTGCGCAAAATAGCGCGATTGATTAACTGCACAAAACAGTGCGATGCGCAAAATAGCGCGAATGATTTGAAATGCACAAGACAGTGCGATTGAGGTGCGCAAAATAGCGCGATCGATTTGAAATGCACAAGACAGTGCGATTGAGGTGCGCAAAATAGCGCGATTGATTAACTGCACAAAACAGTGCGATGCGCAAAATAGCGCGAATGATTTGAAATGCACAAGTCAGGGCGATTGAGGTGCGCAAAATAGCGCGATCGATTTGAAATGCACAAAACAGTGCGATGCGCAAAATAGCGCGAATGATTTGAAATGCACTAACAAGTGCAGGTGAAGTGTGCATGACAATGCGAGTAATGAGCATGGTGTGATTGATACACAAAATGAGCAGAGTATGATAGACACACTAAAGGTGAACACAAAATGTGATATAGAAAATGAGAATGTGTGTGATAGATACACAAAAGTGAATAATCTCAAATGGAACTTCTTTGAATGAACCGCATACAATATCGCATGACTAAGAAAGAAACTTGATAAGGACAATGCATTACAAGGCATGATGCTTAAGGAAAGCAAATAATGGACAAAGCGGCGCTTTTAGAAAGCACCTCATAAGGTGAGTGGCGGTGAACCGCCTATTCTCGACGGGATCTCCTCGTGCTCTTCAACACTTACCTTCAACTCACAAAGACAAAGGCTCGAATGTCGACAAGGGCCAACATCTGGATGTGGGAGCCACGGCTGCCGCTTGTTTTCCTGATCATACTCACAACTTTCCCTATTCTCCAACGGGGTGACAGACTAGGTTGGTTCAGTATCCAGAATTGAGGCGCATACACATGCTATCTCAATCTATGGGGCTGCCATACAGATTTCAAGCTGAGGGCGCCCCACTGGGTATTTAAACCAGACTTTAGTCTCGGAAATCCCGAACCTTATGCGTTCTAGGCCACCATTCGAACTCTAATTTCCACCGTCAGCTTGGTCTCCTAGGAACTCATCGCAAACACGCCCAAGATGCCTCTGGCAGGAATGGTACTCGTGGAGAGAACTTCGACGCCATTCTCGCTTGAAGTAGACTTGATTTTGAGCTTGAGGTAGAGGCACACTCATACTTGAACATTGGCAAGACTCAAGAGGTACACACGAATATAGTCTCGAACTTCATCAAGTTGGAACAAATATGCTCGACATTTTCCTCTTTTGCTTTTGCTTGGCAAACGAAACTCATAGCTTCAGATAGGTCCCGGTTTCACTGTTCTCACATGACTCGGGTTGAACCCTGCGGTTTTATGAAAGAACAAATTGCTTTTGCACAAATGTGGAGAACGGCACAAGACTCTGAGCACAAAATGATTTTGTTTTTGAAATTGAGAGATAAGTTCTCAACCGGGTATTGAGCCTACGATCGAACACAAGAAACGACTCAACAAGAAAACAAAAGGCACACAACCTAGACACATCCGTTGACACTCAAAACGACTCAAAACCAAAATCGAGATAAACAAAAAGACACGACACTCGACGCACAGGAGCCTGCTTTCACGGGTATGTTTCCCACCTTTCTTATTTGTGATTCTCACATCACTCGGCCTCAAGCTCTAGTTTTTCAAAAAGCCCTTTTCTCACTTTTCTCTCATCGCACATCTCTATTCTTCAATCTCTCATTTTCAATCCCTCCCTAGGTGGTTGATGGATAAACAAAGAAGTTGTGGGCTCGCGCCCTAGCATTCTGCTAGATTTTCTTTCTTCACAACTAGTGAGTTTCTCCCACAGAGGGGTTGCGCTACATTTGGGTGTGTAGCAAATCAGAGTCGACATCGATTGATGATGCTTTCAGGGAGTTTGGACGTGATAAGATCTGTCCAGATGATGGAGTGGAATATCTTGGCCCATTCCATTAGTGCTTTCAGACTTGGCTTGATACCTCATTGCTTGAGGATGAGAGAGCCTTTTTCGACCATTTTGTTGTCGCCTTCTGCCAGGCTTTCGGTAGAGTGCCCTTCTTGGCAAGTATGGTGCCCTTTTGGCAAGTATGTTGATAATGGGGAAAGATGTAACACGACTCAACTGTGCCCCTAGTTCATCATTTTGACCATTTTTATTTTTGCTTTCTAAAAAATTTTGACCAAAATGAGAGTTAGATTAACATGCTTGTTCGATTTTTGATTTGAAATCATGCAAGTCGTGCTATGAGCAATCGAAAATTTTCCTTTTTGGGTCCAAGAAATGGTCCATTTTTTTGGAAAAGATGGAACAATTTCGAGAAAATTAGTCAACCTCAAGAAAAAATTCTCAAAAACTATTTTTGCAAACGGCCAATGCTCAACGAGCATAGAACCTACTCCTGAGATGCACAACCTCGAATCCAAAGGAAAACTGCCTCGTGCTTGAAGAGAACTGCATGGCAACGGAAAGTTGCCCCTTGTTTGAACGGCACCGCAGCGCATTGAATGGCAACAGAAAGTTGCCCCTTGTTTGAATGGCACCGCAGCGCATTGTAGTCAGTCCTCAGAGCGATGAACACAACCAAATCCTCGTGATACAGAGAAGGCAAAGATGATCAAAACCATTACATGGACACAATTGAATTTGAATTGTTTTACTACCGACTTCAGAATGAAGTTGCCTACGATCCCAAACATGGGAATCAAGCCTTACGAGTTCGGGGTTAAGGTACACTCGGTATTTAACCTCTCCTTTTATGCTCTAACTTTTGCCAAGGCGCTGGTGTTTTCGACCTTGCGAGCTTTGTTTTTCTTTCTTTTCTCTTTTTCTATTCTTTTCATTCCTTTTTCTTCTTCTTTTCTTTTTTGTTTTTTTCTTTTCTTTTCTTTTGCATTTTTTGTATCTTTGCATTTTTTCTCTTTTTTTTTTTTTTTCTTTCTCTTTTTTTTTTTTTTCTCTTTTTCTTTGCTCTAACTTTTGCTCGGTCGCCTTCCGGTTTTCGCCCAAATGAGCCTCTCAAAGTGTAAAACTGTAACAAGTCCATGCCAAATGGTTTTAGGATCTCGAAGCCATCCGTATCCAGGAGAGTGGTTGTTGTATTGATTTGCAGAAGGATCCATCCTCGGCTCTTCGAGCACATCGGACATTTCCGCCCCTAGTTCGAGGGGTGCTTCTGTTCAAGCTTTGCAAGCTTCTTCTGATGAGGTCTGATCTTCTTGATCTGACTTTGGTGGCCTCTTGTTCGAGGGCTGCTTCAAATCTGGCCACACAGGCCTCACATCGTAGTTGACCATTGAACCTTCTGAATGCAAGTCCAAGGTTTGAAAGCAAAGGGGTTGAGTCTCGAGGCTGAGAGCGATCCTAGGCTGCACAATCTCAAGAGCGATCCCACACAGGTCTTCGCAGGACTGCGCAAAACATTTTGTTTTTGAAAATTTTTAAGAAAGCGACAAATCGTCATACCGAAGATAGTGTAGGATCAATCTGGATCAAAGCTAGGGTCCTTCTCAGTACTCACATTAACAAGCATGATTTCATTCATTAAGGGCTTAGCACGCCTTTCTTTCTCTCAATTGATCAAAGTTTTGCAAATCCCGAGGAATTCCTCCCTCTTTGTTTTCACCGCAGTGTTCAAAAAGTTTTGAAAAACTCAGGTCATTACAATGACTTCAAGGCACAAGAGAGCAGGTGGAATGCACTGCCATTTCATTCAAATCCCGGCACAACTAGCACATAGCAGAAGCAAATGCGAGAGCGTGGAAATCACTGCTGTTTCATTCAAAATCTGTTGGCATAACTGGCTCCTCGCGTAAAGCAGACTCAAAATAAAACAAAAGGACAAACGCAAAACAAAATGGTGACATCCGAGGTAACACCGCCGGAATCACCCGACTCCTATACAACAGGACCGACTCGATACAACAAGACAGACCCACAACAAAAGAGACTGACTCAAAACAAAAAGACAGACTCAAAACGAAACAAAAGACTGACCCAATACCCAAGTCGAAAGCACAAAACCGGTATTTGCATATTGCTCGTAACAAGGCGTGCCATTCCCACGTTAGAGTAATCGAGCGCCATCCGCAGTGGTTCATCCTCGATCACATAACATTATCCCCAAGTTCACCGACCCAAAGGCCGATAGACTTTGCAGAGCTTGGCGGAGGACAACCCCGTTGTCAAATAGATCCAGACTTCATGGCGAAGACGGAAGGCTGCTTGGTAGTATGGCCGCTTCTCGATGGTATGCGCAAGATCGGTAGCATCATGTAGCCGGAAGAGGGTTCGGAGAGGCCGAGGCTCAAGGGTTTGAGATGGCCTTGTCCAACAAGGATTTGGAAAGCTTTGGACAAAGGCATGTGGAGGGCATGGAAGACCCTCCGACCTGGGTTGGTACTTCGGGTTTGTGGATTTTCTTTGGCGCACCAAGAAAAGGGATTGGCAGTGCCGCTCGGTTTGTTGATCTCTTCCGAGTGGAGGATTAGAGCTAACAGATTGCCTTCGTATAACGGCCCTTCTCCGCTTTTCCTTTGATTCAAACTCCCAACTTGAGTAGCGAAAGTGTCATCCACGCTTTTTGCAACAACGTGAGGACTTGTTTTTATTCACCTCGGCTTTCAAAGCCTCAACACCCAATGAAGATGCTCATGGGGATCCATGCCTGCCCCTACCTTATTCTTTCCACTTGCTTCCACTTTGCCACGGGATTGGCCTTCCTCAGATGTAGCCCGCCCCAAGCTTGGGGAGCCTTTTGACATGAACTCCCTGGTAGGCGATGTGGTCGATGATGGTGCCAATGTCCCGGAGGCCAGACCGTCACGCTTTGAAGATCTTTTATCATTCCCATCAGCTCGGAAGTAGTGGGTTCTCGGGTTTGAGATGATTGGGATTCAGGTGCATCCATCATGCATATGTCCATGCTTTCCGGGATAAACACCTCAGGCTTGGGTAGGTGGGCCGGGGTGATGTATATGCTGGGGTCATAAGTGGGTGGCAGTATATGGATGAGATTGAGGTAGGCAGGAGATGTTTGGTCATTGGGGTCTGAAGGTGGAGCTATCGTCCGGTTATCGATGAGATTTTGGACCTCATGACGAAGGCGGTAGCAACGGTCGGTGCCATGATCATACTGGCGATGGTACATACAAGATTTGAGGGTTATGTCCGGCCGAGTGGGTTGGGAAGAGGTTGAGGATTGAGGGTTTGAGATGCCCTTTTTCCATCAAGCCTTTTAGTGCGCTTAGTCAAGCTCATATAGAGGGGTGAAAGTTCGCCTCGAGCTCTGGGTCGGCTATTTGCAAGCTTGAATTGGCAAAAGGGTTGGTCAGGTGATCAGATTGGTTTCAGTATGCTCGAATAGTGCTACTTCCGACATTGGTACTCCTTGAAATCACCCTCCTTGTTGGTTCACTTGTTCTGGGAATGATCCCGCTGTTGAACGCATTCTCGACCTGAACCCCCAGTTCATGCAAACTTTTGAAAGTGAATACCGGAGCGACTATCAATTTCTGCAACATATCATGCTCGAGGTTCCGCACCCTCATCTGCACTTGATCCTCTCAAGGGCGGCGATCCGTCATCTCAGGTCGCTTTTGCTCTCCATCTCGCAACAAATTTCACAAAAGACTCATGGTTCTCGCGGTTGCTTCAAGCTCTTGGATGGTCATTTCAACCTGGGTATTGTAGGAATATTGATCGACAAAGGCCTCAGCTAATTCTTCCCAGTTTTGCTTCACTTTGTCCTCCAACCTAGTGTACCAAGTGGCTGCTACACCCGACAGGGTTCTTCCATACAGAGAGAGTTTTTGTGGCTTAGTCGCACTCCATCGGCTTTAGGACATCCAAGAAAAGTCGGATATGTATCATTGATCCCTGCATCTGCCGAAACGGTCAATATATGGCATTTTGAACTGTCTCGAGTCAGACAAACAGACTCGGTGTGCCCATCCTCAATGTCGGGAATGGAGTTAAGGCCATGCCCTTTTTGAATTGCTTCTCAAGGTTCGCAATTTTCACCGCGTCGATCGAGGTCATTAGCATCAAGGGATAACGCCTTATTAGGTCACCGAGGGTCTCAAAACTTGGGCTTGAGTCAACCCTTCGAGGACTTGGACACCGCAAATTTTCGCCATGGAATTGGGTCAAAGTTCGGTTGGGTCCCAAAGTCGATGTGAGGCGACGCCCAGATGGGCGCCAGGCTTTCAATGCCGGGTCTCAACTCGCATGGCGCTTCGATTCAACGCCGTTACCACGGCCACAAATTCTTCCGAACCTTGTGCCATCACGGTCTGTTGAGTCCTAACAAAGGTGATGTGGATGGTGATCGACGGATCGATGAACCGAGAGCCCTCGACCGCCTTTCTTGCCTTGCCTCGTGCGAAGAACACCGGTTGCCCTTGAATTGAATTTCGACCTAACAAAGTCTATCAAGACTAGTCCAATGTACCGGGGATATCGAGCCTTCGGGTTATAGTTCCGAGACTACCTAGCAAAAGAGAAAACAGACAAAGATCTCACCGATTTCACCGAACAGATACAAACAAAGTTGAATGAGTGTGCCTCTAATTTCTCGCCCCAAAATTTCGCCTCAACTCGATACCTCGTAAACCGATTCCAAATATCGATCGATGCCCGCAGTTCGATACCCAAAATATCAATTGGTGCCCGCAGTTCGATGCTCAAACTCATAAACCGACATGCATTCCTGTGAGAGACGACTCTAACAAGCACATAACAGATAAGTGAGAGCCAAAACACCCCTATGTTGGTAGGGTTTCGCCCTATTTTGTCGAGCTAGGTTTCACTACGCACGCAATGCTTCAAACAACCTATAAACGGGTAAGCAACCCGTCCCTAGTTTGGAATGGTCACTATGGATCCGAATATGCACTAGGTCGAATGGTCAAAGGGTGCCCAGAAACCGGGTTTGTGTTCCCATGTCGTCAGAGCTCAGAGCCGATCAAATTTTACGGACATGACTTGACAAGACAAGCCTCCCAAATCGTCAGAATGGCATATGGCAAACACGGTGTCCTAGGCGCACCAATGCAAATGCAATGCAAAGAAACACACAAGTGTAGTCAAAACCAGATATCATGAGTTCGAGTCAAGTTCTCTAAATCCCCACAGAGTCGCCAGAATCAGAATAACGCCATGGGGACCTCGCCATACTGACTCGATTTTGTTATGCGGTTCTAAATCTTGAACCAAAGAGTCCAAATCCGCAAATCGCTTTTGAAGAAAAACAGATTTTTGAAAGAAGTGCCAAACATGGATCGCTTTGCCGATAACAGTAGTCGCCACCTAAATATTTTTAAAATGGGAAATTTAGGAAACCCCGACTCGGTGCCAAAAGGCCACGTGGTCCGCTATCACCAAAGTTGGCTCGAACTTGGGTACGATTAGGGAAGGTCACATCGTGAGCACCTCTCGCCGGCCAAAGACCGCCTCTACTAACCATGATATCTCGATTTTGAAAAACATTGTATGCTCTTATTCCGATTATTAGCCTAGGATTACTATGTGATGCTCGCAAGAAACAAGTATAGATCGGGCCGCTCGAATTGGAACAAAACATTTCATGTTTGTTTGTTTGAAAGGTGGTTTGCTACCCGCAGTAGGCTTAAAATACGATTTTGCCACAATCTAGTGGGCTTAACAAACAATCGATGAATTGCTCCAATTCAAATAACCCAACCTCCACCCACAGTGCATTCAAGGCGCTTATATCACATAAGCATTTAGCCTCATGGCAAGCATGCTATCATGGCAACACTCACACGCATGCAAGGATGCTAAAGCATAACCACTTACCGAGTACTCCAAGCCAAAACAGTAAAGCTTATTAGAAATCATGCATGATCCTAAAATATACGTAATGCCTAATGCAACACATGCAAAATGCAACTATAGCAGTGCTCGGCTATTCTAGAGATGGCATATGAAATGCAACGGCTAACATGTATTCAACTTAGAATTGAAATACAAATGCAGCTTTGTATGATGCGCCGAGTTCGATGCATGCAATACAGATGAATGATGCAAACATGTCATCATGTCAGTATGCTAATTGAAATATGCCCTATATCTAACCATTCAAAGCGGTAAATAAAAGGAGAAAGAAATGGGGTTGGAAGACATACATCACACTCACACACCCTTATTACATTTATGCCCTCGCAGAGGGTCCTAATAAATAATAATACATCAATAAAAGAATATACAAATAAATAATACAAATTCTAATTAATTAACAAATTAATTACAAAAGAATTAAATCGGGCGTGCAAGCCGTGGACCGCCGCTTCGTGGATAGTATATGCTGGGTCGCGCAGAAATCCACCGATGCCCCGATTAGCCTCGCTTGCGCTTTTCCTAATGCGTGCGATTCCTAAAGTCGATAATTCTTCATTTTTGCCGCAACGGAGAGCAGAAAAGGGCATAGCAAAGGTATTTCACAAATATATGCATGTCTCGATCTCGCGCCACCAATCACGCATATCGATGCATGATGGCCGAGGAGCGATTTGCACAACTCAATATTGGGATGAATACACATGAATGCTACGAATGGGATGCTTCAAATGCGTGCCCACGGGCACGCAAAACCGAGGCGATGCCGAAGATGAAAATCGGATAAACCGGCGTGCCTCGGCGCGTGCCACAAAGCGCAAAACCGAGACGAAACCAAAATGGAGATCGATAAATCGAGTGCCAAATGCGCACACGCGCACGCAAAACCGAGGCGATGATGTACGATGCAAAATCGATAAAACCGGCGTTTTGAAATGCGTGCACACCGGACACGCAAACCGAGGCGATGATGAAAGAATGAAAATCGGATCGGACTGGCGCGTGCTCACGTGCGCCGCAAATCGAGGCGATGATGAAAGAATGAAAATCGGATAAACCGGTGCCAAACGCGTGCGCCCACAGCGCCGCAAATCGAGGCGATGATGAAAGAATGAAAATCGGATAAACCGGTGCCTCAAACGCTGCCCACAGCGCCGCAAATCGAGGCGATGATGAAAGAAGAAAATCGATAAATCGGCCTCAAACGCTGCGTGCCCACAGCGCCGCAAATCGAGGCGATGATGAAATGCAATGAAATGGCATACGAATGCCGGATGGACTTACACCAACATGGGAGAGCCTCACCACTCACACATAGGAGGCCGTCGGGTAAATAAAGTCGCCTCAAACGCGCTCATGACACGCAAATCGAGGCAATGGCATACAAGCATGAAAATGCGAATTGGGCTTACGCCAACATGAGAGGGCCTCAACCACACTCACATAGGCTGGCCGAATGATAAAAAAGAGGTGCCTGGAAATGCGTGGCCATTGTCACGCAAACGGAGGCAATGCCACAATGATAAGAATGCCCCGGGAAATGATAGGCAAGCATGGTAATGGAATTTTACCAACTAAATAAAGGGCAAAACAGCCCCGAAACAAATCGAAACGACACCCGAAGCATGCATTCAACCCGAAAGTACGAAATTAAGCCCCGAAATGGCCTATAGCCATGCTATACATGCAAAATATGATCATGGCAGCAAGAACAGTAGCAAGGCAGTCCCAAATATGGCATTTTTTCAGTAATAAACATGGCCAAAATGCAAGCATAGATATGGCAACAAAAGCTCGCAAGAATACGGTAAAAGAGAGGATTTTCAAAGCAAGTAGTATATAGAAAATTCAAATAGAAAAATTTTCTTCTACAACATTAAAGAGGACCCAAAAATAAGCATATATGCAGAAGATGGCAGCCTCTAAATCATAAGACAAACATGCTAGAAATAGAAGGCAAAATGAAGCCACAAAAGGGTATAACATAAGACATGCAATCTATACACCAAATGACCAAACCTTCTTCATGAAACATGTAAAGGGGGTCAAAATAAGACTAAAACCAGTAGGGGTCGAAGTCCTAAAACCAAACACAAATAGGTCAAAAATTGCATACAAAATATGGCACACTTGATGAAATTTGAAGGAGGTGATAGATACAAAGGCCAATGAAGTTGAGCCTATCTACAATGTTGTAGAGAGGCTCATTTTAAGCACAAAATCAGTAGGGTCGGACCCCAAAACCAACACAAATAGGTCAATTTTAGCATGCAAAAATGTTACCAACTTGAAGAATATTGAAGGAACTAGTGTATACAAACACCAAATGAGGTTGAGCCCTTCTACAAAGTTGTAGAGGGGCTCATTTTAAGCTAAAAGCAGTAGGGGTCGGAGCCCCAATTCTCAACCAATTAAAGTATAGAAAAGGATCAAGAAAATGCCCTAAAAGTTGGTTTTGAGGACTTACCCTTGAAGACTTGTCTTTCTTTGATTCTTGGCTCGATTTGTAGCTTCAACCTCTGAAATTCACCTCCTTGCTGCTGAAGTGATGGTAGGGATGGTGAGGCTAGGTGTTGATGAAGGAATGGCCTTGACACTTGAAGCTTTTTGGAGTTTAAAGCTATGAAAATGAGGAATTTGGTTAAGTGTTCTTGAGACCAAAATTTCTAACCTTGAAGAAGGAGGGGGAGGGGCCTTCAAATAGGCAAGAAGATGGGGTGTAAAAGGGGAGGGAAAGCATCCAATCTTTCCCTCCTGAAATGTCCCCCGGATGAGGGAGACACTTTGAAAAGCATATGACACTGAACAGCCGAAAGCAAGTCTGCCGGGCCAGTAGTTTGCCCAAGGTGGCCACCACCCACCACGGCCGGCCACCCACCTCCTATGGCCGGCCAGCCACCTCAAAAAATCAACTTCAAAATTTCTGGCCGACCACCATACAAGAGTGTCCTCCCATGTGTGTAGAATAAGGCCCCAGGGTCGGAATTTGGCAACACTGAACCAGGAGTCACAACATAGAGCTTGAAGGAGAGGCCCAAAAATGAAAGGCACAATTTCCGCCGACCACCATACCAAAGTGTCCTCCTAGATGTGTGCAACAAGGTTCCAAGGCCGGAAATTGGCAACACTGAAGCAGGAGTCACAACATAGAGCTTGAAGGAGAGGCCCAAAAATGAAACTCACAGTTTCTGGCCGACCAGTAGTTGGTAGGGTCCTCCCAGTCCCTCATCACGATATGTAACTTTGGTTGGAAGAAAATACCCCAAGGTGTTCAACATTGGCCCTATGAGCAAAAACGGGCTCCGGAGGAGCGAAACCGTTATCTCGATAATTGCTGGCCTCCCACCCCAAAGGATCTTCCCGATGTTGAAACAGAGGTACCGCCAAGTTTGAACAAAAACTAATGAGAAATGAACGTCGGGCCAAAACCGAGCAAATCGATCCCGAAAATGGGTCATGGGTGCCGGAAGTGGTGTTCGGCAAATAAGTGGGTATCCGCGACCCCAAAGGTCCTCTCGAATGACAAAACAGAGGTACCGCCAAAACCGGAGAAGATGGATGCGAAATGAATGCTCGACCAAAACCGCTTTTGGGGTCCCAAAACCGCTATGAGCACCGAAGTGGCATACGGCCACGGCGGGCATCGGGGCCCTGTGGTTCCTCGAAATATTAAAACAGAGGTCTCCGCCAAAACCGGAGAAGGCCGATGCAAATGAATGCTCGACCAAAACCGCCGGTTTGGGGTCCCGAAATGGGTCGCCGCACCTAAGTGGTGTTCGCCGCTGGCATCAGGCCCTCAGGTCCTCGTGAACACTAAACAGAGGTCTCCGCCAAAAACCGGAGAAGTCGGAGATGGTTGGGGTCCCGAGCCGAGGCACAGGCCGACGGCCCCAAAACCGGAACCGGCCCGAATGGGCAAAATGGCCTACGGCCACTAAAAGTAGCTCACGGCCACCGGAGATAGTCTACAGACCACCCTTCCTCAGAAAGAAAACAGAGAAAACCGAGTCTGGTTCGCAAATCGAGACAAGGTAGAGAAGAAGGTTCGGAAGTCCGGAGGCAGGGCGCACGGCCGCGACTCTGAGACTTCTGAACGAGCACAATATGCAACATCACCGAGCGCTCAATCGGTGACGTCTGAGTCTTAAGGCCGGTCAAAAATGGGGTGTCTACACACCCCTAGAGCCGAGGCCACTACCAAATCCACTCCCTCCCTCTCATGACCCGGCAAAATACTGCGTGTATCACCAATAGCACGGTCATGACACCGACCGTTGTTTTAGATTGCGTCACGAGATCTAGGATCTTATTGACAAGCAGGTGATTGTGCCTCCCGACAAACCCAACGTCACAACAAATCCTCTCCCACCACATAACCAAGCTCCCTCTCCCAACAGAATCAACTTCATCCAAACTGGGGTCGCGTTTTACAATCCTAGTATCTATATCACCCCTTCCCACCTACCTAAGCCGGAGGTGATCCTCCCTGACTGCACTAACTTGTGCATGATGGACATCTCCACAACCCAATCTAAGCCAATGGTGGTGACCACCGAAGATGGAACAGGGCAGGTTTCAGAGGAAAGTGGAGTTGTTAAGTTTGGGATTGAACAGTCTGGGAATCTCGCTGGAAGTGCCTATGTTCCATGTGAATACATCCAGCCAAAGGAAGGCCGAGTGAAAGGGTCACAGAAAGAGCAGAATTATGTGTAATTCAGGGGGACAGATTTGAACGAGAAACAGATGATCTGACGACTGTGGAAGAGGGCCTTGCCAACCTCCAGTTCTTCAGTGACCAAGAATCAGGGGATGCGGCAATCAACTGGATCGAGTATGAGGAGTCGGCAGAAGCTACCGGATGGTTAGATGATCAACTAGATGTTGTAGAATTTCAACCAGAACAGGGCCCGGCAGGGGCGAGGGTATCAGTGGTGGCCGGAAGGGCCAAAAGTCAGAATACACCACCGGAGAGCGCCGGCACTAAGAATTTCGCTCAAAACTTGGGCATTGTAAATGCAGGGAGTATTGAACAACCAGCTGTACTGACACAGTTGGAACAACAAAGATTTGAGGATTCCGAGAGAATCAGGAAAGCGAAGGCCTATGTGGGGGTCGAAAGTGCTGTGTGCACGGGAACAGAAAATGCTGCGGGCATGTGGACTGAAGATACTGCGAGTACGATCATACCGGAGCCGGACAGGTGTCTGTCGGCTGCTGGCAGAATGTGGTGGGAAGACGATGATTTATGTCTTGCCCACACAGATGAGGATTGGGGGAATAATCAACCAGATGATACCTGGTATATCGACGAGGTCGCTCATATGACAAGAAGTGGGCGGTATTTCAAGCCCCCGCACTTAGACCAACCTGAGGCATCTGGGAAAGACAAGGGAGAAGCAAGTTGAAGAAGAAGCCGTGCTCAAGTAATTAAAGAAGATACAAGCAGACATCTCCATCTGGGGACTGCTTATGGCATCACGGGTGCACAGACAAGCTGTCCTATCTGCTATGGACAAAGCCAAACTCTCCATAGATACTACACTAGAGCAGCTGGTTGGGCTGGTCTTTCCGGGAGGAGGTTCCCCGACGTTATCCTTTTCAGACAAAGAACTGCCACCTGAGGGTGCAAATCATAACAAACCTCTTTACATTTCTATGGAATGTAGAGATAAGTGGATACCGGTGGTGCTTGTTGATACCGGGTCTGCCATCAATGTTCCAAATAGATGCAGATGCAATCGGGTTGAAGTTCATGCGACTTCGTGCCGACTACTCAAGTGATCGAGCATATGATAATACTAGCAGGAAGTGATGGGGATCAAAATTCAGACCTGTGTTGGTCCAGACAACACAACATTGAATTCCATGTCTTGGACATTCCCGCAACCTTCAATCTACTCTGGGGCAACCGTGGTTGCACCAAGTAAAGGCGCTCTTCCACTTTACATCATATGTTGAAGTACCCCACGGGAAGGGGGTGGCTATTGTCTTCGGGAATTCATCAATCCATCCGCTGCCGGAAGTGTCCACACCAGTCTTGGAAATCGAGCATGGCACGGAGGATGTGTTCTTATCAAGGTTCACTTTGGCTGAGGCCCGGTGGTGCGTAATATTATGGCCGGAATGAGGATGTACGCTGCTGCTCAATCCGTCTACCTCATGAACAAGCTACAACACATCCCCGAGATGGGATTAGGAAGGAGTGGCCGAAAAGGTGTTGCAGCATTGGCCGAAGTGCCACACAACCCTCATACCTTTGGTTTGGGTTTTCTCCCTACCAAAGAGGACTGGGTGAGGAAGGGAAAGGAAATGGTCGGAAGACCCAGAGCAAAGCAGGCTGGGAAGCCTTTTGAATTAATGCATAGGCCCATCCAGGGTACCCTGAACGGACGCTTCGTCCGGGAGGGGGAGGACTTTCCATTTTGCGGCTTCCCAGAGCCATGGCTAAACGCGGAGAAGAAGCGCGTGCCAGGTTTTGAGATCTTCTTTGACCTGCAACTATCCGGGGATGACGTTGCCGAAGAGCAGACAGACCCATCAGCTGAGGTTTAGCAGTATAAAGCAGGGGATGCCGAGGGCGCTGAAATTGAAATGGGGGTAGCATTGGCATGTCTACTTTCAGATCCTCCGATCGGCCAAAAGTTCTTGGGGGATAACTTCTCGGTTTCCATGATTGGGGATAAAACGGCTGCGGGCCTACCAAAGAACTATTTTGGATGCATCTATCGCACCTCTCACTTGGCAATACGAGGAGGGATTTTGTCCAAAGAAGACAAAGTCAGTAGTGAGCCGAATCGATTCCACCAATCTTGTGAGTCGAATCGATTCCACTCGACTAAGTCTGAGTCTGGTACTCCCGGGATGATAACCCGGATATACCACATTCGTTTAGGTCGTCTTTTTCCTTTTCATTTGAGTCTGTTGTAAATGAATCGGACGATTTGGATGTGCTTAATGAGAATCAAGTAACTGTGGTTTATGAGTATTTTTCTGTGCCCTTAATTTATTGCATAAACTCAGACTTTCAAAATTTTGATGAAAACGACGAGGAACAAAATTCCTCCGGTTTTGCAACGCTTAATTGAGCAAGAGCAGGAGAGATTTGTCAAACCCTTAATGGATGAAATCACTACCGTGAACATTGGTACTGAGGAGGACCCGCGGCTGGTCCAGATCGGGTCCACGTTGTCTTCGGAGGAATGCGAGCGCTTAGTCGCTTTATTAAAAGATTTCAAAGATGTTTTCACGTGGTCCTACGAAGACATGCTCGATCGATCCCGAGATTGTACAAGACCGGATCCCCTTGACCCCGAGGCCCGACTCACAAATGAAACTCAAGGATCCGCCTTGACCGGCTCTCAAGATTAAAGAAGAGGTCACTACAAATCGACGCAGTTTCCTCGTAGTATCCGAATACCCGACTGGGTTGGCCAACATTGTTCCAAAGGTCAAGAAGGATGGCAGGATCCGGTATGTGTGGATTTCGTGGATTTGAACAGCTAGTCCGGCGACTTTCCTTGCCGCATATTGATGAGTTAGTGGACTTCACGGCAGGGCATGCTTTGCTCTCATTCATGGATGGCTTCTCAGGGTACAATCAGATAGTGATGGCACCGGAAGACTGGGAAAAGACTGTATTCACCACCCCGTGGGGGACATACTGCTACAGAGTGATGCCGTTTGGATTGAAGAATGCTGGAGCTACTTATCAACGGGCCGCGACCACAATATTGCATGACATGATCCACAAATAGGTTGAGGTGTACGTGGATGACATGATTGTCAAGTCCAAAGAAAGAGAGGGCCACTACACCGCCTTGCAAAAGTTCTTTCAAAGGATCAGAGAATTCGGTTATGCTAAATCCTCATAAATGTACATTTGGTGTTACAATGAAAAATGTCGGGTTTCGATTACACAAAGGGCATCGAGGTCGACCCTTCCAAAATCAAGGCCATCTTAGAAATGCCACCACCAAGGACTGAAAAGGAGGTGCGAGGCTTTCTGGGTAAAGTGCAATTCATAAGACGGTTTATCTCAAAATTAACCTTAACTTGTGAACCACTTTTTGGTCTCCTGAAGAAAGGAAAGAAATTCCAATGGAACGGCCGATGCCAAGCTGCTTTTGAACAGATTAAAGAATATTTATAGAACCCGCCCGTTTTGTCACCACCAGAACCGAGGAAACCGTTGATTTTGTATCTATCAGTAACTAAGACTACAACGGGCTGCATGCTTGCGCAAGAATCAGAGGACAAGGTGCAGAGAGCCATCTACTATCTGAGCAAGAAGATACAAGAGTATGAGACTCGTTATACACCGCTGGAGAAGGCTTGCTTAGCTCGTATGGGCTACCAGAAGTCGCGACACTACCTGTTAGCTCACTCCGTAATGTTGGTTTCACGACTTGATCCCATCAAATATCTTTTTCGAGAAACCAAAGACTTACGGTAGGCTAGCTCGTTGGTTGCTTTTGCTATCCGAATTTGATTTGAAATATGTAACACGTAAGTCAGTCAAGGGAAGAGCAGTAGCAGAGTTCTTAGCCGACCATCCAGTGGAAGGGGGTGAAGCAGTCGAGTACTTATTCCGAGATGAGGCCATTTTGCATATCGACGATTTAAACTTGATTTATGTACTTTGACGAAGGCCAAATCAATACGGATATGGGATAGAGTGTTGCCGATAGCACCGACAATTCCAGATCCTCTAGCCTTCAAACTCCGATTCAAAGTCTCAAACAACGAAGCGTATACGAGGCATGCATTGCGGCCTAGAAGCACTCGAACTAGGGCAAGACGGTTGGACGCCATCGGGACTCGAACCTTGTTGTGTCTCAAGCAAAAGGAGACCGAAAGTGAAAGAGGAAAAGATGATGATGTATCACCGCACCTTGGACTTGCCGATTCCTGCTTTGAGAAGCTAAGTTTTACTCATCTACTAAGAGAGAACAACAGTTCGCAGATTCTTTAGCAACTCTATCTTCTATGATAGACATCCCGTGGGAGTCCGGATGCGCCCAAATATCATTGACCGTAAATTTGCACCGCCACGAGTCGATTGTCGCTATATAGATGAAGTTCGTGACTTAAAAACCCTAGTATTACGACATTTGGAATTTCTTGGAGAAGGAAGCATACCCGCCAGGTAAATGCCAAAGACAAAAGGCAATCGGAAGAATGGCCATTCGCCCATCATCCGTGGGGTAAGTCAGATAAGAGAGGTCATCTGGGAATGCATAAGCAGTGTGTTGATGCCAAAGAGTCAAAGCGCCTGATGGAAGCCATCCATGGAGGGGAATGCGGTGCACATATGAATGGAGTAATGCCGCACGGAAGATCCTCGACAGGTTACTACCGTCCACCATGGAGGAGGATTGTATCGGTTTTGTCCCATGATGCCACAAATGTCAAATTCATGCAAATCGCATGAACATTCCGCCGTCAAGTCAGACAAACATGACTTCACCATGGCCATTTTCACCGGGGAATTGATGTGATCGGTCCGCCCAAGGGGTCGAATGGTCATGAGCTCATCTTGGTAGCGATAGATTATTTCACAAAGTGGGTCGAGGCCCAATCTTATGCAAGGTTGAAGGCTTCAAGACGTCGCAAAGTTTATCGTAAACAACATCATCTCGCCGTTATGGAGTCCCAAACGAGATTATTTCAGACAATGGTTCCCACTTCAAGAAGGAGGTGATTGATTTGTTGGAGAAATACAATGTGGCTTTTCATAAGTCGTCTACATACCGGCCGCAGACCAACGGAGCAGTTGAGGCCGCCAACAAGAATATCAAGCACATATTGCAGAAGATGGTGGAAACCTACGGATCGCCGATAAGCTGCCGCTTGCCTGGGGCTACCGGACTTCAATCGTAACTTCTATCGGGTGACTCAGATTCATTGGTTTATGGGATGGAGGCTGTTCTACCTATCGAGATTGAGGTTCCGTCATTGCGGATACTAGCTGAGTGTCAAATAGCCGAAGCGGATTGGCAGCTGAGCAGATTTGAGGAACTCATGCTCTTTGATGAGAGAAGACTGAAAGCACTGTACCATGTCCAAGGTTATCAACGCACTGCTCCGGCTTTCAACAAGAAGGTTAAGTCCAGGAATTTAAAAGAAGGAGATTTGGTGCTCAAGGACAACCGAGCTCCCATCCACGACCCAAGGGGCAAGTTCAAACCCAATTGGACTGGCCCCCACATCATTAAGTCAATCTGGTCAGGTGGAGCTGTGGTTCTGATGGATCTAGATGGCCTAGAGTTCTCCCAACCGATCAACATGGACAAGTTGAAGAAATATTACCCTTGAGAGGCTCAAGGGCCGAAAACCCGAAAGGGCGACCTAGGAAAAACTCAGAGCACACAAAATTTGAAATTGTAAAAACTGAGCTCGCAAGGTTGAAAACCCGCAAAGGGCGACCTTGGCAAAAGTTAGAGCATAAAAGGAGAGTGAAAATACCCGAGTGAACCTAAGCCTGAACTACGTAAGGCTTGATTCCCATCTTTGGGATACGTAGGCAACTTCATCCTGAAGTTCAGCCATAAACTTTTCCCCGATCAACTTTGTCCATTTGGTCATCTCACCATCTTTGTCCATCAAGATTCATCGTGATCTCCTGCACTAGGGGCAACTTATTTTTCAGACTAGGGCAACTTTCCGCTGCCATGTCGCAAAGATTATTCAAACTAGGGCAACTTTCCAGTTGCTAGGATCCGGTTGTGCATCTCAAATGATGATCTCAACGTGTCCGCTCGATCCATATCGAAAATAGTTTTGAAAAGTTTTAATAAAAGTTGACTTTGTTCAAATTAATCTTTTTACAACTAAGACCATTTTTGGACCAAAGCGAAAATTTTCAAGACCACAACCTTCAATTTCATTGATTTCAATACGTAGTTCTCTTGCTTTGCATACAATTGAAGTTGCTTTTTATTACACTCATAAAGAAAACTTGAAAGTACTAATAAAGCAATAAATTCGGGGCATAGTCAAGTCAGGTGTCCCCACGCCTCCCGTGAGCTAGTCAAGCCTTCGATGCTGTTAGGCCCAATCAGGCCTCTTCATTGAGCCAATCCCAAAGACTCGCCGACAAAGTGCAACCGAAAGTAGGAGCAGGCCAGAGATCTTAGTCCTCCATGCAGAAGCATATCGGGTAAGCAGGCACCTCGACCGAAAGCACGGATACTCAATCCTCTGGCGGCAAGTCCGATCATGACCGAACCGGCGCAGAACCGAACGGAAAGTAGAACACACAAAGGGTCGACTAATCAATCGATCCCGATCACCGAACATGCTATAGCTCATTGCCGGAGATTGAGCCAAGGACAACGCCAAGCAATGCGACCGCAGACAAATTGCACATCCAGTCAAACCACCACCTTTCATCAGGGGCATCGACTAGGCAATGTCGAAAGAAATAGCCTCGAGCTGAGTAGGTTGGGCAAGAGTCCACAACTCGCAATTTGTCCATCAACCATACCTGGAGAGGGATGAAAAATGAGAGAATAAAGAATAGAGAGATGTACGGTAAGAGAAAAGTGAGAAAAGGGTTTTTGTGAGAAAAACCGAGCCTGAGGGCCGAAAGTGATGTGAGCAAATACATATGTGAGATTGGGAAACATTACTCGCAAAGAAGTGGACTCCCAGAAATCTAGTCGCTCTCCCGACGATAGAAAGCATCCAAGCCCATCGTTGTCTCACCAATGTCATGGCGACGCAGCCTCTTTCCTTCTTTCAAGCCCCGAGCAACTTCAATCAAACAAATGCTAGGTCCACCAAAGCCCGAGGCAAGCAAAAGTGAGATAGCATGCACAGCAAAGGGGGCATGTTTTGGAAACCTTGCCAATAATGGTCGCCGCGTCACCAAAGACGTAAAAGCGATGAATCAAACCGAGGATATCCAGCCCCATTACGCATCGAGACCGAGCATCATGCACGGTGAGTCCACACATCCGCCCTAAAGTTTGGGCGTAGCCAAAGCGGAACTGGGGCAAGATCTCTTCATGACATTCAGATTCCATCAAAACTTGAAAATCTTCAAAAGTTGGACATACCTCTTGCCCGCCAAAGCTAAAGACATGCGTCACCGGGTTCCAAAACCTCACCGCGGCATGGAGGAAAGGAAGGTGCAATGAGTACGCCAACATGAATAGTGCATTCAACCCAAACCCTAAGTTTAACTTTTCCGAGCCATCTAGAGAAACAATCCAAGATGTGAGATTTTCAACGAGAAACGCCTCCATTTTTGTACAAAACTAAGATGAATTGAATGAACCATGGAGCTAAGGCTTTTAAAGAGGAGAAGACACTATTCGGGGACACGGTCAAAAATTTGATTTGTCGAGCTAAGTGGCGACCGCCACCTTTTTCGGCAGCCGCCATTTCATTTTTTCAAACCGCCGATGGCCTCCCTTTGCAATAAAGTCGCCTACGGCTCCCAAAAGTGGTCACCATGCTCCAATGTGTGTCTTTGGCCCTGCTTTTACCCTCCAGAGGAAGTTTCAAGCATTTCCATGCAACGGTGTGTCAAGGCCTCCATTTCCTCGCTTTGGATGCCTGCTGCCCGTGATCGTCCAAGTACACTTTGTTTTGTTAAGTTTTGTTTATCGAGTTGTTGTTTTGCTTATCGAGTTGTCGCTTTTGCTTATCGAGTTGTTTGTCGAGCTATCGTGTTTCGTGTTTTTGAGTTGTTACTCTTTGTTTAAGCAATTTTTGTTGAGTCTTGTTTGTTAAGTTGTCAACACTGTTATGTTTTGCTTATCGAGTTGTAAACTTGCTAAGGTTTTGTTATATCTTAGTAAGTTAAGTTGTTGCGCTTGCTCACTACCGACCGGGCAAATGCACAATGCACATTTCCATTCAATCTCATTATGATGCAAAATGATGCGATATGATGCTAAGAGTTTAAAATACAACACTTTTTCAAAAGCTGTTTCATTCCATCATGCTGCGTTTGTTACAACATTTTACAAACAAGGGCGCAAGTTTTACAAAAAATAAAACTGCCTAATAATGTACAATGTGCTACAACTACTAGCAAAAAGGTAAATAAAATAGGGAACAGCCGCATCTATGCTCTCAAGAGCAGGAATAAGAGGCCATCTTCGTCCTCTTCTGCAGAATAGACTCTGCGCCACCATCGCCATCATCATCATCTGAATCGGAGCCGCCATCCTCGAGGTCCCCTCACCTCACCTCCACTCCCGAACCAAGACCGAGCTCCTCTCTCGTCAAGAGATGTCTCGATCGACGATCCAGAACATCCTCCTCCTCATCCTCATCGGCCCGCCTATAATGTGTGCCTCAAGGCATGAGACGACCCTCCTCGAGCTCCCCGAAAAGGACTAGATGGCCCAACTCCTCAAAAAGGCCTGGATGGCCCAGCTCCTCGAAAAGGCCCAGATGGCCCAACTCCTCGAAAAGGCCCAGATGGTCCACCTCCCCGAGAAGGCCCAGGTCCTACCCGCGATCGAAAGCATATACCGGGGCATCTGAAAATGAAGAGTTCAATTTGAAATACATCAGCTCAAAAATGTATATCAGATGCAGATACAGGAAAACTACATGAAGTGGGTACATGTAAATACAAGGTGTAAGTGGGTGTGTGTCGATGTGCTCTACACAAGTAGCCTATCAATGCAAGAGAATGTTCAAAATCAAGATATCATCAAGTATAATAAATGCAAGAAAACTAAAGGGTACCTGAAGCCCATGATGGACAATCGCGCTTCCTCCGCAGACCATCCTCAAGTGAGGCTACCATCTCGAGCACCGATCCATGTACTCAACAGAGGCCGCAGATGCAAAGGCAAGGGTATCAAGAAGGAATGAACATCCAAGTATCTCGAGTAATGAATCAAAGTCAAAACATACCGGCAGTGAGTCGGATCTCGACATATCGCGGCCGTGCATCGGAGGCTCTATCGGGATCGGAATCGGAGAGGTAGTCCCATATTGCCACCCCATCAACTCGGTCGGCATGTCTGGCCACCCAACATGATGATAAGTCGGGGGAATCGGGGGAACAAATCCACCCTCACCTCTAGATGTACCAGCCCTGCTGGTGGAAGGGGCGTCTGTAGCCTGAGCCCGGGCCTGGCTCGAAGATGGCATGCCAGCAGGCCTCATCGTCGAAGTACGAACTCCCGTCAATGGAGGCATCAGATATATGTGACGGTACGTAGCATAATCCCCCTCCTCAAGATGTAGTAAAGCATCAGTACCCAGCATAGCACTAACAACATCCCGGGAAAAGAGCCTATCAGCAATCCGCATATCGACTGGGGGTGCTGAGGGAGGGTCCTGAGAAGTATAGCCCCATACCTGACGCAAGAAGCGCTCCCCCAAAAACCAGGCCCTACCAACTGGCCCTTCGAATAGGATCATGTACTGGGAGGCACCCCACCCTCCAAGAACCGAATCGAGACCTTCACCTAAGGGCGCCTGTATCGCTATGTGATCTCATGGATAACCGATGCATAGACCAATCAGAAAGCAGGAGAGTACAAGACAAATCAAAGATGAAAACAAAGGACCGAGAGTTCTGAATACCTCACGACCGACCGGTCGGCATCGCCAGAGATAAAGGAGAGACTCCCGAGGCCTCGGCCGATGCTGGCCCTCGAATACAAGTGAATACGGGGTCACGAGGGGCCCCTCTACCACCAACTCCGGGGCTAATGTCGGGAAGTACACATAGACCCATAACTGTGGCAAACAGTGCAAAATGTAAATGCAAAGTGCTGAGGGCAGAATACAAAGTGTGGAGTGTGCCGTGTGTGCAATGTACAAGTAATGAGGAGTAGAAATGTAAATCAAGAGGGCGTAGTACCTCCTGTGCTCTCCAATAGCCGCCAAGTAAGTCCCCGTCATGGAGGTCGACTCATGTAGCAAGAAGAGTAGCCAAGCCGACGCCACCCCAATCATACCGTCTGACCTGTGATAGGTCCACCAAAGCACTCAACAGATATAGCCCAACAGTGTTCCCCCTATCGGCAAACAAAGTAGTCCCGAAGAGGAACATCAGAAAATCACGGGCATACTGGTTGCCTCCTCAGAGTCCTGCCCATCTCCACCCTCCGAAAATGGGAAGAGAACTGTGTATCGGACTCGCCTCAAGATCTATCAACAGGCGGGCGAGCCCCAAAGAATATATCCAAGCTGCCTCCCATCGCCCATGTCCTCGTCAAGGGATGGGCCAACCTCCCACGCCAAGGCCACCAATACAAGAAAGTCAAGCGGGTCATAGTCAAGTCCCCATGGCGTAAAAAATGGAAGGAGTTGGTGGTGTCCCACCATCTTCCACCAAGGCGCCATCAACGCCCTCCGGCAGACAACGAGATAGCCCAAAGGCGTAAGGGCCCAACCCCGCTAAGTCAACCAAATCCTGACAGCCTCGGAGCTCTAAGATACCAATCTCTCGCCAAGAGAGCCATATCCTCAAGACAAGGCGAGAAGTCACCGTGATTCGTAATGAATACATGTTTCAAAGATAAAATGAATAAGTCGCGTGCAAAGTAAAGTAAGTGAGTCGCTGTTCAAAATCAATGTGTGCCGCGTGTTCACCTTTAATTCGAGCCGTGTGTTCGAAAAATCGGTGTTTGGGCTGCGGTTCAACTCTCAATCGCAGGTGCTACGGTTCACCTTCAATTCTGTTCAAAAATCGCTGTTTGGGTTCACCTTCAATTCGAGCCGTGTGTTCAAAATCGGTGTTTGCCGCGTGTTCAACTCTCAATCGCAGGTGCCGCGGTTCACCTTCAATTCGAGCCGTGTGTTCGTAAAATCGCTGTTTGGCTGCGGTTCAACTCTCAATCGCCGCAGGCCGCGGTTCACCTTCAATTCGAGCCGTGTGTTTAGAAAATCGCTGTTTGGCTGCGTGTTCAACTCTCAATCAATGTGTGCCGCGTGTTCACCTTCAATTCGAGCCGTGTGTTCGAGAATCGCTGTTTGGCTACGGTTCAACTCTCAATCGTGTGTGCTACGTGTTCACCTTCAATTCGAGCCGTGTTCGTAAAATCGGTGTTTGCCGCGTGTTCAACTCTCAATCAATGTGTGCTACGGTTCACCTTCAATTCGAGCCGTGTGTTCGTAAAATCGCTGTTTAGGCCGCGGTTCAACTCTCAATCGCAGTGCCGCGTGTTCACCTTCAATTCGTGTGTTCAGAGAATCGGTTTGGCCGCGGTTCAACTCTCAATCGCTGTGTGCCGCGTGTTCACCTTCAATTCGACCGTGTTCAAAAATCAATGTTTGGGCTGCGTGTTCAACTCTCAATCAAAGTGTGCCGCGGTTCACCTTCAATTCGGCCGTGGTGTTCAAGGAATCAATGTTTGGGTCATGCGGTTCAACTCTAAATCGCAGGTGTGTGTGTTCACCTCTAGTTCGGTTTGTGCTTAGAAAATCGCTGCTTGGGCCGTATGTTCAATTCTCAACCAGCAGTGTCGTGGTGTTCACAATCAATTTATGGGCCGAGTGTTCAGAATTCAAGTGATTGAACCGTGTTCGTAATGCAAACAAAATGCATGAAAATTCATAATATGTTGCGTAAAAGGTAAAACGAAGTAAATACCTCTCGTGCCTCATGGAGAGGTGATACTGCCCCGCAAGGAGATCCCCGGTGCTCGCCGTCAAATTGGTAAAGTGATAGAAAATAGCCATGAAGAATATGCGCTGGGTCAGACTTCCTGTATGAAGGGTCGAATCTTCGGAGGAAGAGCCATGATATCGGGATCACCTTCGGCGTCCGGAGGACCTCCACCGTGGGGGAAATGACCAGCCATTTTAGAAAATCTGCAAAAGGGGCAAAAATGAGCCAAAATTGGAAAAAGTCAACAAAAGTCAACTCTCGGGAAATGAAAAAGTCAACAAAAGTCAACTTTCGAGAAAATCTTCCAAATGTTGAGACAAACTCACCTCAAGTGGCGAAAATGAGAAAAGAAGCCCCGAAATCAAAATTTAATCGGTTCAAAGTGCTTAAAACTGAAAGATTTCGCGAAAACAACTTGCGTGGGACGTTGGAAAACGCGTATAGAGCTTAGATCTAAGAGAGAAAATGGTTTGGGAAGGTGAAGAAGATGATTCCGGAGCTGCACTTGTGAGCACAAAGTGTTTGGATGAGTGGATTTAAAGAAAATAGGATGAAATGACAAAATTGCCCACGGATTTGGCTAGGTGGCCGGCCGGCCACCTTTTCTGGCAGGCCAGCTACCTCCTTGCTTTACCCCTGGCCGGTGGCCTCCCCTTGGGAAGGGATTTGTCCGGTGGTGTTCCCCACATGCCCCCCAAGGTCCCTGCAAATTTTGGGGAGGATTGGAGCCCCTGGGACCTGAAAAAGTACTGGAGGAGTGCACTTTCTGTCGCGAAATCGCTCCGCCGGAACCTCAGCTTCAACTTCCGATGCGTGTCTCATCATTACTCATCGAAGTGAGATATATCCTTTGAACATGTTGTAACCTCTCCGGAGGTGAACCGAGGCCGCGATCGAGTCGCCTCGCCAAAAACGCGATTTCTTGCTCGTTGTTTTGTGACAAACATACATCCCGGTTTACGCTTTGTTCGCATTATCATGCACATAACTTGCATTCTCATGCACATACCTGCATTGTTATGCACGTCTCTTTGATATCACCAAGCCTCCGTGCTTAAACTCGCATTGTCACACACGTTTCTTCTCGCATTGCGATGTACTTTTCCATCGACACTGTGATTGTCTTTATTCGATATCACATTGAACATATGTTGTTAGATATGTTGTGCTTGTTGAGTTTCTTTCTTTTGCAGGCACGATATTGTATGTACGGTTCATTCGAAGTCGGTGCGACTGCATTTAATCGCGCAGTATCATGTCTTCTCCGTAGGAGACGCGACGAGAATTGAATAATTCTCGTGATCCTTAATCGCATGAAATGTAGTTGTTGCTTTGCATTCTTGCTTAAACTGCTGCATCTATTTGCGAATACTTGTTCATTACACCTTTGTCAGATTTGCATGATCATCAAGTCACATCCGCCTTGTGCATACCGCTTTGCATTTTGCCCCCGTCGCAGCATGCCTCAAGCACATCTTCCTCGCTTATCTTGTATGTCTAAGTCTTCGCCTTGTCAAAATGGGTCGCCTCTGGCTTTGACATTCACTCCGCCACTTATGACTTTCGAAGTTCACAAAGAGGGCAAATCAGAGACACCCCATTTTTGACCGACCTTAAGACTCGACGCCACCGATTGAGCGCTTGGTGATGTTGCATATCGTGCTCGCTCAGAGGTTTCAGAGTCTCTACCGCGAACCTTGCTTCCGAACTTCGGACTTTTCATGCTTTGCCTCGGTTTGTGAACCGTGCTCGATTTTCTCTGCTTTCTCTTCCAAGGGAGGAGAGGTCTCAGAGATCATCTCTCGGGTCAGAGGCTACATTTCGTGGTCGAGGCCATTTTGCCCGCTTGGAGTCCGATTTGATTTTTCGAGTCGCTGTCAGGTGCCTCGGTCGGGACACTTAACCACCTCCGCTTGCTTGTTTTGGCATGCATCTTATATACTCCCTTTTGAGGGACACTGTGGTCCGAGAGACCAACTTTGTGGTCAAACACCACTTCCGGTGCCTAACAGACACTTTTCGGGGCCCCAGACTGCGCGTTTTGTTGTGTGGAAAAGACTGCTCTTACTTTGTGCAGCCCACGTCATTCAATGAGTAAATTAAAGGTGGTCGAACATCCAGACGTGGAATTCAATGTCTCATTGTGGGCCAACCTGAGTTATGATCCGAACTGTCCCCACCACTTCCCAACTTATATTGTCATAAGCCCGAATCACCTAGGCTGTTGGTATAGAGTCTGCCAGTTTCAAACCGATAGAGTAGGTCGTGGTGCGACGGACACACATTAATTATGCATCAGATCAACCAAGACAACTGGTATCCACTTCTCTTTACATTCTACAGAGATGTATAGTGGCTTGTTGTGCTCAGAGCCCTCAGGCGGCAATTCTTTATCTATGAACGTCAAAGTTGGTGAAGCCCCACCTGGGAAAACCAATCTCACTAACTACTCAGGGGTTACATCAATAGAGAGTTAGCCTTATCCATTGCTGATAGGACGGCTTGTTTGTGCACCCATGAGGCCATGAGCGATCCCCAAATGGAGATGTCCACCTAAATCTTTTTCAACTACTTCAGTACAGCTTCCTCTTCCAACAGTTTATCTTTCTGTTTCTCAGCTTCCATATCTTTCCCTAATGCTTCTGGTTGGTCTAGGTGTAGGGCTTAAAGTACCGCCCACTCCGAGTCATGTGATCAACTTCCTTAGCATACCATGTATCATCTGGCAGATTCTATCCCCAATCCTCATCCGTGTGGGCGAGATGCAAATCCTCATCTTCCCACCACATTCCTTCAAAGAACCGAGTGCAATTCTATCCGTTCCGCTAGAAGCATTCCTCAGATCCGCAACATACTAATCCCCACAGACCTTTGGCTTTTCTAGCCCTCTGATCAATCTCAGTTCTTTCCTGTTCAAACCCCTTCAGCGCGGCCTCCTATTCTGTATCAGCTGTACATAAGCTACCCAATTCTTGAGCAAAATTCTTAGTACTGGTGCTCTCCAAAAACTTCCCCTTGTCGCCGACTGTAGACACCCCATTTTTGACCGTCCTCAAGACTTGGACGTCACCGCTTGAACACCGGTGATCATCCATGTTTGTGTTCGCTTGAGTTCCGGAGGTCTCGCCACGTGCCTTGCCTCAGATCTCCGAACTAACCATTTTGTGTCCGGGTTTTGCACCAAACACTTGTGTTTTGCCTTGGAGGGGCAGGGAATGCCTTGTGAGGCATCCCCACACATCACCGGCCATGGCTAGAGGCCACTGGCTGTTGTTTGTGTCCACCGGCAATGTATATTGCCGACCGGCACTTTTTGGCCGATCGCCATCAATTTTGTCAAAATGACAATTTTGGCCACCGACCATCTGCTCATCTACTTTTTGTAGATATTTTGTGCTAGCTGTGATAGCTGGCACCCACCCCATTCCCCTCCATACACATGTATAGGGGGATTTCCCTCTTGAATGGCTTGTTTTGTAAGCCTTACAAGAGGGAATTGCCTATATAGGAGTGCTTCTCTTGGCCAAGGGTTAGACCTTTGTTAGACATTTTAGACTTTTTTGTAAAGCTTGAGTTCTAGAGTTAGGTTAGATATACATTCTATCTCTATAAGTGTGTGTTTTGTCCTACTTTTGCTTCACAAACACACACACCAACACACCATCTCTTGGACTTGAGACCTTTGGAGGGTTGTTTTAGTGTTTTGGAGCTGGATTAAAGCCAAAGAAGGCTGTTGGAGCATTGCTTGTGAAGGTGGTCTTCAAGGGTAAGAAACTTCCCTTTTATTCCCCATTTTTGCATTGCTTTTCTACCTATCTTAGAACTGTTTTTGTGCTTAGTGTATAACATAAAAAAGTTCTATTTTTAAGCCCTCTTGATTGTTTGTTAAGGGTGTTTTGTGGTTTGGAGGTGTTTGACCACCCTTAAGCCTTGTAAGGCTCCTTTTTGTGCAAGTTTCAGGACTTTGGTGTTTGGGCCTCTTCACCACTGAAATCTTGAGGGATTTCAGTGGTGAAGATGGTGCCTTGAAGTCTCAAAAAGGGGAGGGCCACCCCCTCTCCTTGTTGTCCTTGAAAAGGACCATTCTTGGCCTCTTAAGGGAGCATCTAGCTTAGGCTTTTGTTGATCATGTCTTGGCTGTTTTTCATGCTTATATTGTCATAATATAACATGGTTTTAAGTTGGTTTTGGTACACCATGCATGCTTAGCATACCTACCATGTAATGCCTTGTTATTGCCTTAATATGCCTTAGGTTGTTAGCCTTTGTTCTAGTATGTTTTAGGTTTAGCCTTGTGAAGGTTTTGTGCTTATTTTGCCATGTTTAAGGTCTGTCCATAATTGTTTGGATCGATTTTGGCATGCTTGGTATAGCTCCTTTGTATTATGGCTTGTATGCTTCAAGTAGGTGAATGTGTAGCATGCATTGCTTGCATTAATTTAATGGTTTAGAACCATCCTACATGTCATTTCAATCCCTTTGGTGTGCTTGTATGCTTGCCTTGGACACCTCTTTGAAGCTTTGAAAGCTTGTGTTGTATGCTCCATGTTTTAGCCATTATGCATGCTATTGAATTTGAGCCACTTAGATGCCATCTAAGGGTCCCATTTGCCTGCTCAAGGACTGCCTTGAACTTGTTTTAAGCCTTCTTGGCCTTATAGGGCTCGGTCGGCTTAGCCATGGTTTAAGCCTTCTTGACTTGCTTCAAGAATTTGGACTTTTTGCATGCTTATGTTTGTCTTGTTTAAGTTGGTTTGGCACCATGTTTTGACATGATTTTCAGAGCTTATATTGCATGCTAATTATCCATCATAGCCTCTTTTAAGTGTGCTTGAAAGTTGCTTGTTTATTGCTTAAGCTTTAGACCACAACATGTGCATGTGTGCATGTGTGTTTAGCCTTCATTCTTGAGCATGTTGGCCACTGTTTTGGGCCTAGTTAAGGGCTGCCCAAATTAGTTTAAATCCACTCTTTACATGTTGTTACATTGCTTCATGCCTTGCATACTTGTTTGCTTAGGTTGTGTGCCTAATGTACATTACTTGCTTGCATGCTCATATTGCATATTTAGCTCACATGCCTAGGTTGTATTACATTGGCATACATACTTTGCCTCTTGAATTGAGTATGATAGAGGTTGAGTTCATTGTTTGTTTATGTGCATTTCATTCCACATTGAAATTGCACACTTTGGCTTCTTGGGCCATCATGCATTGAAATGCGTAATTGGTGGTCCGAGGGTCGAGGGCCACACTCCCTTGAGTCCATTGCATGATAGGGAGTGTGTCCGTGCATACATTTGCCTGAAAATTCCATGCCATACACTGCTTGCCCTCTGCTGCTATCAATTGCAGGTTCTGCAGGAAGTTTTGGCCGGTCGGCTAAATATAATGCCGGCCGGCCATAAATTTTTGGCCGATAGACAAAAAGTGGCGGTGATCATTCCTTTGGCGGTGGTGTTTCTATTTGGCGGTGATGCTCCCTGCTGTCGAGAAGCATTCTTGGGACTTGTGCAAGTTTTCAGGGGGCAAGGCAGTGTAAACAGAGGCAACAGTGCCATGGCAATGGATTTCTGGGCGAGGCCAATCCGAGCATGCGTGCATCCCTCTTCCCGAGGCCTTTTACTGCTTTCCTTAGCTTAGTTAATTTGTTAATTAATTAAGTGGTCTGTAATCATTAATTAGCTTGTAGGTTAATTAATTTGTATATTCTTTTGGTCCCTCCGTGTGAGGGCACATTTGTAATAAGTGTGTGTGAGTGGTGTGTATGTCTTCCAACCTCCACTTCTTTCTCCCTTTTATTTACCTGCTTATGATGGTAGATTAGGGCATATTTAAATTAGCATAATAGTATGATAGCATGCGTGCATCCATACATTTGTTTACATGCACCTGCTCACAGATCATACTAACTGCATCGTATTTTCAATTCCAAATTGAATACATGCTACCTGTGTATTTCACATGCCATGTTTAGGATAGCCGAGCCTGTCTAGATTGCATCTTTGCCTATGTTGCATTAGCCACTTAACATGAACTAGGATCATATATTTGATTACTAACTGGTTTCTGTTTTGGCTTAGAGTACTAGGTGAGCTGTTATGCTTTAGCATACCGCATGCGTGTGAGTGTTGCCATAATAGCATGATTACCATGAGGCTAACTGCTTATGTGATATAACTGCTTGAATGCCTGTGGATGGAGGTCGAATTGCTTAAATTGGGATAATGCATTAAAACTGTGAGTTTTAAGCCCACTAGTTAGTGGCAAAACCATTTTTTCTAAAAGCCCACTTGAGGGTGGCAAAATCTGCATTTTAGCCTACTTGCGAGTAGCAAACCATTTTTAAAACAAACATGCTATGTTTTGTTCCAATTTAGGCGATTTGTCTATACTTGTTTGCTATGCGCATAACATAGTAATTCTAGGCTAATAACCGGAATAAAAACACATAACGTTTTCAAAATTGGATATCATGGTTAGTAGAGGCCGAACTTCGGATCGGGCGAGAGGGGGTGCTCATAGCTGACCTTCCCCGATCGTACCCAAGTTCCCGAGCCGAGGCAACTTTGGTGATGACGGACACGTGGCCTTTGGCACCGAGTCAGGGTTTCCTAAATTTCCCCCAAAATAAAATATTTAGGTAGCGACTCTGTATCTGGCAAAGCAGTCCATGTTTGGCACTTTTTTTCAAAAATCTGTTTCTCAAAACGATTTGCCAGATTTGGACTCTTTGGTTCAGATTTAGAACCATGACAATTTGAGTCTGAACTGTAGTAAAGCCACAAAGTGAACAGAACGGGAGTCATCCTCCCGGGGCGTTCGGGGACGTCTACATCGACCGTTTCAGCCGTTGCAGCAATCCCCGTTTCCAACTGTTCCTACTTTGGTTGAGACCTCTCATCTAGATCCGGCTCAATCACTAAGTCACCCTATATTATTCGTTGATTCGTTCATATCAAACCAGTCAATCTGTACATTCCCTAGATGTTGTTCATCAAAGAACTGCAGATTACTGATGTCCTCCTCAAGCTCAGCCAAGTCATCCAGTCCCTGGCTTGGCCCGTCCTCCCAAACTACATTAACCTCCATCCCTGCTGGCAATTCCACCCCTGGCTTGGCCTGATCAGCTGGCACAATGTAGCGATAGGGGTTGTATGCTTTCTCAATTAAGCTCACGAAGCCCTCGAGCATGCCTTCTTCTACCACAGCCACCACCATGGGTTCGGGTTAGGATATGGACGCGCTCATCATGCATAAGTTTGTGCTTTCTAGGATGAGCAGCGCTGGCTTAGGCAGGTGGGAGGGAGTGATGTATATGCTGGGGTCGTATGGGACGGCCATTGTTTGGATAAGGTTTACTTGCCTAGGTGGAGAAGGGGGTTGGTTATGTGGTGGGAGTGGGTTTGTAGTGACGTTAGGCTTCTTAGGAGGCGCTATCACTTTCTTGTCAATGAGATCCTGAATCTCATGACGGAGTCTAAAGCATAGGTCGGTATCATGACCATGCTACTAGTAGAAGGCGTAATACTCAGCCAGATTGTGTGTAGGAGGGAGGAGATTAGACAATGGGAGTGGCTCCAGGGGCTTCAGATGCCCCTTTCTGATCAAGACCCTCAAGGCCATAGATAGAGACATGTAAAGTGCGATGAAAACCTTCTGGCCTCGGGGTGGGTACTTTGTAGATTGTGAGGTGGTTCCGGATGCACCGGTAAAAGGGGTGGCTATTTTCGGTGTGGTGGTGACCATACCAACATCAGAGGTCCTTACAGCTGCGTTACTACTCGTAGCCACATTTGAACTGCATGTAAAAGCCCTCTTGGGCTACTCTTTTTCATGGTCAATCAGACCCTGTTTCATCATATCCTCTATCTGTATCCCTATCTCATGAAGGTCAGCAAATGTAGGTAGGGGTAGGACTATCATCTTTTACAGTAGCTTCGGTTGCAAATTACGAATGACCATTCTTATCTGGTCTTTCTCAACTGGCCTGCTGGTCATCATGGAAGCCTTGGGCCTCCTCGAAAGTGACGGTCGGAGAAGCCCTCCTTCGCTCTTGTCGAGTAGCCTCAAGATCACGAAGTTGTGACCTCGATTTGAGTGTTATAGGAATATTGGGACAAAGGCCTCACCATCTCTTCTTAGCTCCTTTTCACGTAATCTTCCGCTTTAGCATACCAAATAGCCGCAATAATATTGTGGTCCAGCCCAAAGAGGGATAGCTTCAGAATCTAGTCAGCCCATCGGCAGAATATCTGAAAATAGCCGCAAGTGGACCATGGGATCGCCCGAGCCGTCGAAGTGGTCTATGTGTGGCATTTTAAATCTATCTGGCAATGTTACCGCCGAATATGTATAGTCGTCCTCTATATCTGGGATCGAGTTGACACCCTGAGCTCATTTGAAAAGCTTCTCAAGCTTGTTAACTTTCAGATCTGGGCTGCGTGTTCACTTCAAATCTGGGCTGCTACTTAGTGGGCTGTGTGTTCACTTCAAACTGGCCGCGTGTTCAAGAACTGTTTGGGCTGCGTGTTCAAATCTTACTCAGTGGGCTGCGTGTTCACTTCAAATCTGGGCTGCGTGTTCAGTGAATCTGTGTTTTGGGCTGCGTGTTCAATCCTTAATCAGTGGGCTGTGTGTTCACCATCAACTTGAACTGTGTGTTCAGAAAATCAGAGTTTAGGGCTGTGTGTTCTACTCTCAATCAGTGTGGGCTGTGTGTTCACCATCAACTTGAACTGTGTGTTCGTAAATCGAGTTTAGATTGTCAGGTGTTCTACTCTCAATCAAGGGTCGTGTGTTCACCATCGACTTGGACTGTGTGCTCAGAAAATCGGAGTTTGGGACTGCGTGTTCTACTCTTAATCAGTGTGTGCGGTGTGCTCACCTTCAAATTCGGGCTGTGTATTCGACAAATCAGTGTTTGAGCTGTATGCCCAATTCTTAACTAATGTGTACCGTGCGTTCACAATCAATCAGTCAATGAGCCGTGTGTTCAGCAATTCAAGTGTTTAAGTCACATGTTCAGAATGCAAACAAAGTACTACGTCATAAGCTAAAATTGTGTGTTCAAGCATGGCAAAGCTACAAAATGCACGAAAAATGCAAGAAATAAAGTAAAATACCTCTCGTGCATCATGAGAGAGGTACTGCACCGGCTCTCGCAGCAGTAAATCCCCGGGTGCCCGGTCATTGAACCCAGTGAAACGACGAAAAACGGCCCGCGGAAGCATATGTACCGGCATGATTCCTAGAATAAAAGGGCGGACTCTCGGGGGCAATGTCATGATATCAAAATCGTCCCCGGCGCCTGGAGGACCTCCACCGTGAGGAAAATCACCCGCCATTTCAAGAAATCTACAAAAAGGAGCAAAAATGAGCCAAAATTGGAAAAAGTCAACAAAAGTCAACTCCCGGGAAATGAAAAAGTCAACAAAAGTCAACTCCCGAGAAAATCTTCCAAATATTGAGACAAACTTACCTCAAGTGGTGAAAATGAGAAAAGAAGCCCCGAAATCAAAATTTAATCGATTCAAAGTGCTTAAAACTGAAAGATTTCGCGAAAACAACTTGCGTGGAAGGCCGAAAAGCGCGTATAAAGTGCAGATCTGAAGGAAAAAAATGGTTTGGGGAGCAAGGGAAGGAGTTTTTGCAGCTGTGGAAGTGATTTCGGAGGCATTGGGCAAGGGAATATATAGGAGTGAGGCAAAAGACAAAATTGCCCCTACTTTTGGACAGGTGGCCGGCCGGCCACCTTTTCTAGCTGGCCGGCCATCTGCTTTTTTGTCCCTAGCCGGTGGCCTTCCCTAGGGCAACCACCTGGCCGGTGGTGTTCCCCATACCCCCCTCTAGCTCTCTGCAAATTTTGAGGAAGATCGGAGTTTCCGGGACTTGAAGTTCAAGAAAAGTGCACTTTCTGGCGCGAAATTGCTCTGCCGGAACTTCAGCTGTAATTTCTGACATGTGTCTCATCATCACTCATCAAAATCAAGGTGTATCCTTTTCAAACATGTTGTAACCTCTCCAGGAGGTGAATCAGAGGCCGCGATCAAGTTGCCTTCGCCGAAATGCGCGTTTCCCAACTCGTTGTTTCACAACAAACGGGCACCCTAATTTATGCTCGTTTTGCGTTGTTGTGCATTCTCATGAGCATTTTGCATTGTCATGCATGATTTCTTGGTGTACCATACCTCTGTGCTTTGAGCATGCGTTATCACACGTGTTCCTTTCTCGCATTGCGATGCATTCACTCACCGACACTGCGTGTGTCAAACTTTCGGAACCATAGGAATCATATTGAATATATGTTGTTAGCATATTGTTCTTGTTGAATTTCTCTCTTTTGCAGGCACGATATTGTATGTACGGTTCATTTGAGGCTGGTGCGACCTGCATTTAATAATCGCAGTATCGTATCTTCTCCGTGAGACGCGATGAGAATCGAATGGTTCTCCGCATTCCTAACGCATGAAATGTAATTGTTGCTTTGCATTCTTTCTTAAACTTGCATCTATTTGCGAATACTTGCCTCATTACGCCTTTTTGCATTTGCATGATCATTTGGCTCAGTGCATGTCGCTTTGCATTTTACCCTCCTCGTCATGCAAGCTCAAGGGCACATATCTCTGCTCATCTTGTATGATTGTCTAAGTCTTGGCCTTGTCAAAATAGGTCGCCTCTAGGCTTTGACATTCACTCCGCCACTTCTTGACTTCCGAAGTTACAAAGAGGGCAAATCAGAGACACCCCATTTTTGACCGACCTTTAGACTCAGACGTCACCGATAGAGCGCCCGGTGATGTTGCATATTGCGCTAGTTCAGAAGTCTCAGAGTCGCAGCAGGCGCCGCCTCCCGACTTCCAAACCTCTTTCAGGCCTTTGCCTCGCCATAACTGCACTTGGTTTTGTTTCTTTCCCGAGGGAGGGAGAGGTCCCAGAGACCATCTCGCATGGCCGTGGGCTACATTTCATGGTCAGAGGCCATTTTGCCCATTTCGAGTTTGCTCCTGCCGAGCTGCAGTCAGATGTCTCTGTTCGACCACCCAACCATCTCCGATTCCTCCGGTTTTGCATGCATCTCATTTACTCCTTCGAGGGACAATGGGGTCTTAGATACCCACTTCGTGGCCAAACACCACTTTCGTGCTTAACGGCCGGTTTTGACCGAATCACGTGGTTTTGGCCCCCGAGCATTCGCTTTGCATCGGTTTTGTTCATTTTTGGCAGTACCTGCTTTTATCACCAGAAGAACACCGGAGGGTGGAGGCCAAAATTGTCTCAAAGAACAGTTATTTTGCTCCTCGCGCCCGGCTTTTTTCTCACTTCCGGGCTAATGTTGAACACCCTAGGGCCATTTTTTTCGAGCCAAAACCACATATTTGTGTTGTACACACATGGGAGGACCCTCAAAACACATGGCCGGCCAGTAACTCTCATTGACCCTTTTGAACCCCTTCTAAAAGTGGCTTGTTGTTTCTCATGTTTCAGAGTTGCTAATTTCCAACCATAGGGTCTTGTTGTACACACATGGGAGGACACCAATCTTTGGTGGCCGGCCAGAAATTCTCAAATGACCATTTTTCCCCTAGCCGGCCACCTGCAGCAAAGGTGCCTAGCCGGCCTGCTTTCTCAGTGTGAGTTTGTTCCAGCTATATCTTGATTTTCCCGCAAAAAATATCTGATCCGGGGGAACCTTTTGGAGGGAAATAAGAGCTCATTTCCCTCCACTTTTGCAAGGATTCCTCTCTCCCTCTCTTGTCTACATTGGTGTCCTCCCAACTCAAGAGAAGAGATTACAAGCATTGGTTGGAGCATATACATACATACAACCTCATTTCCTTCAAGTTTTGGTGCCATTTCTTCATCATCTTCAAGCACCACCACTAATACTCCATTCCAGCAGCAAGGAGAGGCTTTCCAGCAGTTAAGAGGCAACAAATTTGGTCCAAGAAGCAACCAAAGTCTTGATCTTCAAGGGTAAGTCCACTTCACCCTCTTTTGAGCTCATTTTTGCCTCATTTCCTTAGCCTATTTTCTTACTGTTTTGGGCTCCGACCCTAACTGAAACTAGGCCTATTTTGAGCTATTCTTCATGTTTGTTCAAGGGCTCAACCCTGTTTAAGCCCTCCATCTTGCACTTGTTTCAATATCCTCTTATATGCCATTATTTTGTATTGAATATTTGGCCTATGTGTGATCTGTTTTCAACATTGAAGAAGGTCTCAACCCTTTTTGGCCTCCCTATCATGCACTTGCTTCATAATCTCTCATATTTACCGTAAATTTGCATGATTTGTTTGGCCTACATGTAGTCTGTTTTGGAGCATGTCATGTACTGTGTGTAAGCTTATTTTGTGTTCCTCTACAACATTGTAGAAAGTATCAACCTTGTTGGGGGTCTCCATGTTATACTTGTCATTATATCCCTCTTTGACCCCTATTCTTGCATGCTTTTTTAAGCTTATCTAGCTTCTATTTTCGGCCATCATCAGAACTAGAAAGAGTCATATTTTGATCTTCTTGACATATTTAATTAAGGGTCTTTTCTGGTTTAATGAATGTTTGGCCTACCTCATGTTATATCCTCTTGTGGCCTCAATCTTGAATGGCATTTTTAGCATATTTTCATACTGATTTGGGGGATGTCATCTACTGTAAATGTGCATATTTTTAGTCCCTATTCAGTGTTGTAGAAGGGTATTTTTCCATTTGGGCATCGTATGTATCACTTGCTTCAATACCCCTCTTGCGGGGCCATTTTTGCATTCTTGCCTAATCCTATGTGTGCTTGCTGTTTAGCCCTTTTTATGACTGAAAAATGCTTTTTTTTGGGCTGCCTTGCTACTGTATTTTCATTCCATGTCCATATTGTGCATGCATTGCATAGCTATAGGCCATTTCGGGTGCCTAAATTCGCATTTCGGGACCATTCCTTGCATTTGGTGTCATTTCGCCATCTTTCGGGACTGTTTTCCCCCATATTTCAGTGCTGAAATTCCATTGGCATGTTTGCATATCATTTTCTATGTCAATTCATGTCTTAATGCCATTGCCTCGGTTTGCGTGCCCGTGCGCACGCATTTCGAGGCACCTCATTTTTCATCTCTCGGCTTCTTATGTGAGTGTGGCTGAGGCTCTCTCATGTTAGTGTAAGCCCATATTGTATTGCTTATGTCATTTTAGCATCATTGCATTCCGTATGCCATTGCCTCGGTTTGCGTGCCCATGTGCACGCATTTCGAGGCACTTCACTTTTATCCGATGGCCTCTTATATAAGTGTGGCTGAGGTCCTCTCATGTTAGTGTAAGCCCATATTTCATTGTTTATGCCATTTTAGTCTCATTGCATTGCATATGCCATTGCCTCGGTTTGCGTGCCCGTATGCACGCATTTCGAGGCATCTCTTTTTCATCCGACGGCCTCTTATGTGAGTGTGGCTGAGGTTCACTCGTGTTAGTGTAAGTCCAATTTGCATTGCGTATGCCATTTCATACCTTAGGATCATTTCCTCGGTTTGCGTCTGTGCACGATTCCGAGACATCTCATTTCATTACATTGTGTATGTTAGGATTGCATATTAGCTACATTTCATGCATATAATGCATATTGCATCATGTTCGGGGTAGGAGTTAGCCCGCACGGAACGAGGCACGCCTGCACTCGAGTGACTTTAACAGTCTCAATTCCCAAGTCACCAACACTCCGGATTACCCATGATGGAGTTAGGTTTTGTTGTAGCACCCATATGCATTCATCCTATATTGAGTTGTGCAATCCGATTCCTCAGCCATCATGCATCGAGATGTGTGATTGGTGGCACGAGGATCGAGGCATGCATATATTTGTGAAATACATTGCTATGCCCCTTTCCTGCTCTCTGTTGCAGCAAAATCAAGAATCAGCAGTCTTCCGAGGCTTGGCACGCATTTCGAGAAACATTGCAAACAGAGGCTAATTAGGGCATCCCAGTGGATTTCCGCGCAAAGCAGCTCAACATGCATCATTTCATTATCCAGAGCGGAGTCAAGGCAGCCCCTGGCTTGCATGCCAGTTTACAGTTTTTCCTACTTAATTTGTTAATTAATTAAGAATTTGTATATTTATTATTCGGACTGTATATTTTGGACTGTATTATTCTTTCATTTCGGACTGCATATTTATTCGAACCCTCTGTGCGAGGGCATAATTGTAATAAGTGTGGGTGAGTGTGATGTATGTCTTCCAACCCCACGTCTTTCTCCCTTTTATTTACCTGCTTACGATGGTTAGATATAGGGCATATTTCAATTAGCATACAGTATGACAGCATGTTTGCATCATTCATCTGTTTTGCACGCACCGGGCTCGGCGCATCATACAAACTGCATTTGTATTTTAAATTCCAAATTGAATACGTGTTAGTTGTAACATTCCATATGCCATACTTAGAATAGCCGAGCCTGCTATAGTTGCATCTTTGCATGTGTTGCATTAGGCATTACAGTATACTTAGGATCATGCATGATTTCTAACGAACTGCTTTTGGCTCTGAGTACTCGGTGAGTTTTATGCTTTAGCATCTTTGCATGCGTGTGAGTGTTGCCATGATAGCATGCTTACCATGAGGCTAAATGCTTATGTGAGATAACTGTCTTGAATGCCTGTGGGTGGAGGTTGAGTTATCTGAATTGGAACAATTCATCAAATGCTTGTTTTAAGCCCACTAGATAGTGGCAAAACCATTTGTTTTTCTAAGCCCACCTGAGGGTGGCAAATTCACGTCTTAGCCTACCTGCGGGTAGCATCATCAAACCATTTTCAAACTAACAAACACGAAATGTTTAGTTCCAATTCAGGAGATTCAGTCTATACTTGTATGCTGTGCGCATCACATAATAACCTAGGCTAATAATCGGAATAAGAACTCACAATGTTTTCAAAAACAGATATCATGGTTAGTAGAGGCCAGTCTTTGACCGGGCGAGCGGGGGTGCTCACGAGGTGACCTTCCCCAATCGTACCTAAGTTCCCAAGCCGAGGCAACTTTGGTGATGACGGACACGTGGCCTTTGGCACCGAGTCAGGGTTTTCTAAATTTCCCATAAAAAATATTTAGGTGGCGACTCTGTATCTGGCGAAGCAGTCCATGTTTGGCACTTCTTTCAAAATCTGTTTTCAAAACGATTTGCCGGATTTGGACTCTTTGGTTCAAGATTAAGAACCGTGACATTTGAGTCCTTGAACTGTAGTAGACCCAATATCGAACCAGAACGGGGGGGAGGATTCGCACTCCCTTTCCCCGGGATGCGTTCGGGGACGTCCACAGGTGTATACTCTCTTTCTGATATGGAAGCAGAAAACTGGGCCCGTCTGCGCACAGTGGCGTGAAGCGATGACATTGAATTGACAATCGCCGAACCGGTGATCTATGCCCGATGTCCGTCTCCATCTCAGAATCGGGGTAGCAAAGCAAACACTGGTTGTTCTCCAAGAAGATCCTTAGATCGCTAAATCCTTCTGACTCTGGTCCAGAGTGCTTGGGGGGAAACTGCCTCATCGGAAGCAATTGTGAAATACTACCTTGCAAAAAGAAAATAAAGCAAAAAAAAGAAACAACAATTAGTAAACACACAGCATCTTGGCTTAGACAAGGACAACACACAGTTGAAATCATAAGCTGGACAATCTGTACACAAACACTGATTTCTACCCCAAATTTCTGCCTCAAAACCGATACCCTCAAACTAATACCCAGACTTGCAATTGATACATGTATTCCTACAGAGTCACATTCTAAAAGCACATATCAAGCAAGAGAAAGCCAAAACACCCCTATGTTGGGGTAGGGTTACCCTGTCCTAATTTCGTTAGGAACTAGGGGTTCACTACGTACACAAATGGTTTCAAAAAAACCTACATTCGGGTGAGCAACCTATCCTAGTTTGGAACAGTCTCTATGGCTTCCAGTATGCAACTAGGTCGATTGGTCAAAAGGGTTGCCTTAGCAAGACCACCTAATATACCTCTCGCCCCTAACACCGAGAAGTGAAAGGAGGATCAAACGGTACAACGGTAGTCCAAATCCAAGGTTTGTGTTCCCATCATGGCAGAGCCAGCAGCCAGTCAACCTTATGGCACGCTTTTCCAAGCAAGCCTCCGACAAACCGTTCAGGAATAGCAGATGGCAAACACTGTGACTTAGGCGCACAAATGCAAATGCAAATGCAAAAAAAATACATAAGTGTAAATAAAACAACATATCATGAGTTCGAGTCAAGTTCTCTAAGTCCCCAGCAGAGTCACCAGAAATTGTAGCTCGACTTTCTTTGCGCCCCCCTTTTGGAGAGCTCGAATTGGTCCTACAGTTCAGACTCCTGTCACGATTTTGAATCTAATCTCACAAAGTGCAATGTGAAATTGATAAACACCAAAGAGTCCAATCCAGCAAATCATTTTGGAAAATCGATTTGGAATCAAACAATGCCAAAACTGAACTACTTTGCCAAATTACAGAGTCGCCACCTAAATATTTTATTTTAGAGAATTTAGGAAACCCTGGCTCGTGCCAAAGGCTACGTGTCTGTCATCACCAAAGTTGCCACGGCTCGGGAACTTAGGTACGAGAGGGGAAGGTCTTGAAATGAGCACCCCCACTCGCCTGATCAAAGATCAACCTCTACTATCATGATATGTTATTTTATAAACCTCATGTGTTCTTGTTTTGATTATTAGCTAACTTTACTATGTGACGCACAAGCAAGTATAGACTAAAATTGCAAGAATTTGAACGAATTCAACTCATGTTTGTTTTCAAAAATGGTTTAAAATTGCCACTCTGAAGTGGGCTAAAATGCGGATTTTCCATCAAACATGATGGGCTTAAAACATGATTTGGCACTTTGCAAACATCTCAAGCAAATCAAGTTTAGAGGCCTGAAAGGCCAAGCTAGTGAAACCATTTGCACTACAACTATGCAAGACAAGGCTCATATGACCAAGACAACCCAAAACAGAGTTAAATCATGCCAAATCAATAGCTAAAACATGCTGAGATCAAGTCACAAAAAGGTAGAAAAACATGCTCACATGTTAGGCTATCTACACTTATAAACAAGACACAATGAGGGGAGGTCACCCCTTCCTATTTTGGATCTCAAAACAAAGTTTTTACCACTGAAAATCCCTTAGAATTCAGTGGATAAAAGAGCCAAAAAAAAGTTGTTTTAAAAGCTTTGAAAGATGGCACAACACTTTAATAAACAAGCTACAAAAAAGGATGGACTACCCCTAACTCAAATCAAACCTCAAACCACCATTTTAAACCATAAAAATAGAGATTTCAGAGGTTAAAACCAGCCTCAAAATAGCATGCAAAGATGGCCAAACAAGTATTTAAATTAGACTTAAAATACAAGTATTCTACCTCTTTGAAGACAAGATGCTATTTAGGAAACAAAGGCAAGTCAAACCAAGCTAATATCCTCTTCTAGAGCTCAAATAGGACCTCAAGCAACCTCAACACAATGGTAATCAAGTTTGATCAAGAGCTCACAAGCAAAAGTGTAAAGAATTTAGGCTTTAAGGCAAAATATTTAGAGAGAGAGGATTCTAGAGAGAGAGAGAGAGAGAGAGAGAAATTTTTTGTCTTCAAAATTTCCAACCTTGAGCATGCAAGAGGAACGCTTCTATATATAGAAGATACAAAATCCTCTCAAAGAGATCAAGCCATACACATGCAAGTAGATGGCTCAACCTGTGCAAACAGCTGGCACAAAATATCAGAAACTATCTACTGATACACTGGTGGCCAGCCGGCCATCAGTGATGGCCGACAGGGGCTCATTGATGGCTGGCAGGGCACATCAATGGCCGGCAGGCCAAAATCCATGGCCATCAATGCCTTAACATGGCCGACAATGCATCAAGAATAACATGCTAGAAGGACCAAAACATGGTCCAAAAATGAGATAAAATTGATACAGGGTTTGGAAAGCTCAAACTTGTGGCGTTCTGCTGCGGAGTTTGAGCGCTTGACGAACAATCAAACTTGTCACTGGATGTACTTGCAAGAACATTCAAGTCTTAAGGATGGTCAAAAATGGAGTGTCTACACCAGTGCTGTAACGCCCTTCCAACCACTCTTTTCTAATCCCATCCCGGGCATATGCTGTAACTTGTTCATGAAGGTCGATTGAGCACTAACGTACAACCCCTCATCAATAACTAAAATGTTTTGCACCACCCGGGCCTCAACCAAAGTAAAATCAGACAGGAAAACATCCTTATCGCTGTGTACAATCTCCAGTACTGGTGTAATGACCTCAGGCGGAGGATGTATGGAAGAATTCCCAAAAACAATGGCTACCCCTTTTCCAAGAGGGCACTTCAGCATCTGATGCAAGGTGGAAGAAACAGCTTTTACTTGGTGCAGCTAAGGTCGCCCAAGTAACAAAATTGAAGATAGCTGGGACATCCAGGACGTGAAACTCAATGTCCTGTTGGGCCGGCCTAACCTGTGTTCTAATCTGAATTGTTCCCATCACCTCTCTACTCGTGTTGTCGTAAGCCCGGATCACCTGGGTCGTTGGTACAAAATCCGCTAGCTTCAAGCCAATGACATAAGCCGTGCAAGACGGACAAACTATAATTGCAAACCCAGTGTCCACCAATATAACCGGCACCCACTTCTCTCTACATTCGATTGAGATATATAGCCGTTTGTTATGCTCAGAGCCCTTAGGCGGCAATTCCTTATCAGAAAAGGTCAAACTAGGTGAAGCACCTCCCGGGAAGACAAGTCCCACTAGTTGTTCTGGAGTTGTGTCGATAAACAGCTTAGCCTTATCCATTGCTGATAGGACAGCTTGCCGGTGCACACGCGAGCCATGAGCAACCCCCAGATAGATATGTCCGTTTGGATCTTCTTCAGCTGCTTCAATACAGCTTCTTCCTCTAACAATTTCTCATTCTGTTTTTCAGCCTCTTTGTCCTTTCTAGATGTTTCTGGTTGATCCAGGTGTGGGGGCTTGAAGTACTGCACACTCCTAGTCATGTGGTCCACTTCCTTAGAATACCAAGTATCGTCTGGCGGATTATGTCCCCAATCTTCATTGATGTGGGCAAGATACAAGTCATCATCTTTCCACCATATTCCTCCGACAACCGACAGGCAATTGTCTGGTTCCGTTGTAAGTATCCCCACATCTACATCACAGTCATTCCCCGCAGGGCCTTTGGCTTTTCCAGCTTTTTGACTATTCTCGACTCTTTCCTGTTCAAAACGCTTCAGTGCAGCCTCTTGCTCTATATCAGTTGTACTAACACTACTCAATTCCTGAGCAAAGTTCTTAGTACCGGTGCTCTCCGGCAGCTCTCCCTTGTCCACGGTCGTTCCGGCTCTTGTAGCAGTTCCTGCTTCCGGCTGTTCCAGCTTTGGTTGAAATCCTTCATCCACATCAGGCTCGTCACTAAGCCAACCCGAATTATCTACTGATCCGTTCAGATCAAACCAGTTGATTTGCACATCCCCCGAATCCTGCTCATCGAAGAACTGCAGATTGTTGATGTCCTCCTCGAGGTCGGCTAAGTCATCCAAACCCTAGCTTGGTCCATCCTCCCGAACTACATTGACCTCCATCCCTGTTGGTAACTCCACCTTTGGCTTGGCCTATTTGGTTGGCACAATGTAATGGCACGGGTTGTATTCCTCCTCAGATGAGTCCACGGAGCCCTCAGGCGCTGAACTAACATTCCCATATTCCACCAAGGCTATCCTGCCTTTATCTACCACGGTCACCACCTCAAGCTTGGGTTGGGATGTGGACGCGTTCATCATGCACAAATCTGTGCTTTCTGGGATAAACAGCGCTGACTTAGATAGGTGGAAGGGGGTGATGTATATACTGGGGTCTTAAGGGACGGCCAGTGTTTGGATAAGGTTTACTTGCCTGGGTAGAGGGGCTTGGTTGTGTAGTGGGAGAGGATTCATAGTGACATTAGGCTTTTCAGGAGGCGCTATCACTTTGTTATCAATGAGATCCTGAATCTTATGACGAAGTCTAAAGCACTGGTCGGTATCATGACCATGTTGTTGGTGAAAGGTGCAATACTTAGCTGGGTTGTGTTTAGGAGGGAGAGGATCGGGCAATGGACATTGTTCGAATAGTTTTAAATGCCCTTTTCTGATCAAGACCCTCAAGGCCGCAGATAGAGACCTGTAGAGTGGAGTGAAAGCCCTCTGGCCTCGGGCTTGATGGCTAGAAGTTTGGGGGGTTGTATTGGCCGTGCCGGCAAAGGAGTTGGCATTTTTTGGTGTGGTGGTGACCATGCCCACATCTGTAGGCCTTGCAGCTGCACTGCTGCCAGTAGTTGCATTGGAACTGCATGTGAAAGCCCTCTTAGGCTACTCTTTCTCGTGGTCTATCAGACCCTGCTTCATTGCATCCTCTATCTACACCCCTATTTCATGGAGGTCAGCAAAGGTAAACAAAGATAAGATTATCATCTTCTGTAGCAGTCTCGGTTGTAGGTTACGGACCACCATTCAGATCTGGTCCTTTTCAGCCGGTCGAATGGTCATCATGAAGGCCTTGGCCCTCCACCGGGTTACAAAATCAGAGAATCCCTCCTTCGACTCTTGGCGGGTTGCTTTGAGATCATGAGTTGTGACCTCGATCTGTGTGTTGTAGGAATATTGAGCAATAAAGGCCTCAGCCATCTCTTCCCAATTCCTCTTTATAGAGTCTTCAAATTTAGCATACCAAATGGTCGCGATACCTGACAGGGTCCGGCCGAAGAGGGATAACTTCTGCAGTCTAGGTAGGCCCATCGGCCGCAGAATGTCTGAGAATAGCTGCAAGTGGACCATGGTGTAGACACCCCATTTTTGACCGTCCTTAAGACTTGGACGTCATCGTTTGTGCACTCGATGATTGTGCTTGTTTGTGTTCGTCTTGAGCACCCAAAGTCCTCGGCAGAACGCCTTGTCTTTGAGCCTCTAAACCTTTTTGTTTTGTGCTCATTTTTAGGCCAAAACCTTGTTACCTCTTACCTGGAAGGGGAAGGGAACTTGTCGGCCACTAGTTGTTCTTATCGGCCACTTGTGGTGGCTGGTCGACTACTAATGGTGGCCGACAGCCACTAATATTGGGCGACGGCCATTTGTCTCTTTTTTTAGATATTTGTTTGCCAACTGTGCCAGCTGTTGTTCACTAAAGTACATCTCCATACACATGTATGGTAGGATGATTTCAAGCTTCAACCTTGGTTTTCTATATATAGGGGGTGCTCTTCCCATTTAGAGGGGTTAGACATTTTAGAACAAGATTTTCTCTCTCTCTCTCTCTCTCTCTCTAGAATTTTCTCTCTCTCTTCTTGTTTTGTGCTTTGTAGTTAGTTTTCTCTACACTTTTGCACACTAACCCTTAACGAAACTTGACCACCTTGGAGCTGAGGTCCCTTGGTGCCTAGTTTGAGCTTTGGAATGAGGTTTGAGCCTGAAATTATGACTGTTTTGTGTTGTGCTTCAAAGGTAGAGAACTTACTTCATTTAAGCTTATTGTGCACACTTCTTTTGCCATCCTTTTGCATTGTTTTTGAGCTAGTTTTCAACTAAAAAAAACTCTGGTTTTTTAGGCTTAACATGATGGTTTGAGGCTATTTTGTGTTAAGGGATGTTCCACCATTCTTGTTGCTTAATTGTGTAGACTTTTGCACCATCTTTTGGCCTATTCAAATCAAACTTTTGGGCCTCTTAACTACTGAAATTCAAAGTCATTTCTGTGGCAAAAACCTTGTTTTGAAGTCTAAAATTGGAGGGGGTAGCCTCTCTTCCTTGTGTGTTGTTTGCATGCCTAGATAGCTTAACATGTAAGTATGTTTTTCTAGCATTTTGTACATTAATCTCAGCATGTTTTTGCTACTGCTTTTGTTGGTTTCAGCTCTATTTTAAGCTGGTTTGGTCCTTTAAGACTTGTATTGTATGGTTGTAGTATAAAGAGACTTCACTAGCTTAATGTTTCAGCCTTTTAAACGTGAATTGCATGAGTTGCTTGCATGTTGTAGTGTCATTTTGCACTCCATTTCAGCACTAAAATCTCTGTAATCTCCCTCTATTCTTCACTCTTTCATTTATTTTGAAAGTGACTTTCAACCCCTTATTGGCTTAAGTGTAAAATTGAGACACTCGTGCTTAATGGTTTAATTCCTTCGGGAGTTCATTACCAACGGCATGAGGTCTCTTTTATGCTCAAGGCACTTGTGGTTTAAGCCTACTTTCAATTAGAGGACACTCACCTTTTGGACTAATCAATTAAAGAATAGATTGGTAATCTAAAATGAGTAAACAAAATGAACAAAATAAAAGGGGCAAGATAAAGCATCTTTTGTGTTGCATTGCATGTGTTCGAATCAGACATTAATTCGAACACGAGAAAAATGGGACATTTCATACTCAAAGTGATGAAATGTGCCATTTTTCTCAGTCACCACCACCCTTGATCATACATGATAGGGTTATGGCTTTGTTGAGTCTTGTTTTGCACTCATTAAGCTTGTACAGCTTGGTTATCTAGCCATCATGCATTGAAAATGCTTGGTTGATGGTTTGAGGGCCAAGAGTTACTCTCCTTTGAGCTTATGTGATGATAAGTAGAGTAACAGTACACACACTCTGTGAGAATACACTGATTTACCTCTATTTGCTCTCTGTTGCAACAAAAGAAGAAGTCCAAGGAAGAGGTAGCCAACCGGCCACTAGTAGTGGCCGACGGCCATCAACAGTAGCCGACGGCCACCATTTGTAGCCAACCGGCCATAAATGAAAAATTGCACAAGTGTGCTCCTGAGTTAGAGCAGAGGCATTCTGGAAAATGGCAGCACTGTTGGTGTTCAAGCATGTGCAAACAGAGGCTACAACGACAAGGCGGTGGCATTTTTGGGAGGAGAATCCAAGCATGCATGCATCCCTCACCCTGAGGCCATCTATTCACTTTATTCACACAAGTGTCAAGTGTTGTGATTATTCAATTAGCTTAGATAGTTAATTAGTTTAATTAATTTAATTAGCTTAGCTTAGCATAGCTAGTTATTCAACTTTGGTTTGTAATAATTAGTTAACTAGAATAGTTAATTAGTTTCAGTTTGTAATAGCTTAGCTTAGCTTAATTAGCATAGTTAGTTAGCTTTTATTCATTCAGACCCTCCTTCGAGAGGGTGTACTGTTGTAATAAGCGTACGTGCGTGTGTGTATATCTTCCAACCCCACGTCTTTCTCCCTTTTATTTAATCACTTTCGATGATTAGATTAGGGACATTTTCAATTAGCATACCTTATGCTCGCATGCTTGCATCCATTCATTTGTATTGCATGCACCGAGGCTCGGCACATCATTCAAACTGCATTACAATTTCAATATTTCTTTGAATACGTGTTTCAAACCATGCTATCAAAGTGTTGCAAAATACCATGATTAAGTAGCCGAGCCTATTTAGTTGCATTATTGCATGTGTTGCATTAGGCATCTTGTATAATTAGGATCATGTATTTTTCTAACTAGTTTTTGTTTTGGCTTGGAGTACTCGGTAAGTTTTTGCACTTTAGCATACTTGCATGAGTGTGATTGCCATGTTGCCATGATTCGCATGCTTGCCATGAGGCTATATGCTTACTTGCTAAACTGTATGAATGCCTGTGGATTAAGGCTTGTTGTTTGAATTGGAACGATTCAACAAATGTGCGTTTTAAGCCCACTTTGTTGTGGAAAATCATGTTTTAAGCCTACTTTGTTGTGGCAAATCATGTTTTAAACCCACTATATTTGGTGGCAAAACCGCATCTTTAAACCCACTTGAGGGTGGCAAATTCAAACCATTTTCGCAAAACAAACATGAGTTGAATTATTCCAAATTGAGCAAACTAGTCTATACTTGCTTGTGTGCATCACATAGTAAAATTAGTTTAATAATCGGAATAAGAACACATAATGTTTATAAAATATCATATCATGATTAGTAGAGGCCGATCTTTAATCGGGGGAGTGGGGGTGCTCATTTCAGGACCTTTTCCTCTTGTACCTAAGTTCCAGAGCCGAGGCAACTTTGGTGATGACGGACACGTGGCCTTTGGCATAAGTTAGGGTTTCCTAAATTTCCCCCCAAAATAAAATATTTAGGTGGCGACTCTGTATCTGGCAAAGCAGTCCAATTTTGGCATTATTTGATTTAAAATCAATTTTCTAAAAAGGTTTGTCAGATTTGGACTCTTTGGTGATTATCAGTTTCACATTGCACTTGTGAGACTAGATTTAGAACCACGGGAGTCTGAACTGTGAGGCCTTCATTTCAAACCTTTTCGAAAGGCAGGGGCGCGGAAAAAGGCGAGTCCACACCTGGGATCACCCGAGCCATCAAAGTGGTCTATATGCGGCATTTTAAACCTATCTGGCAATGTCACCGCTGCATCGGTATAGCCATCCTCTATATCCGGGATCAAATTGACACCTTGAGCTCGTTTAAAGAGCTTTTCTAGCTTGCTTACTTTCAGTGCAGTAGGGTTGACCTCAAACTCAAACGATGCCTCTGTCGAGTAAACCGGTGCTTTGGAAGTCTGGGGTGGAACTGGCTCTGCCAGAATGTCCGCATTTTCCTGGACATTAGTTGTAATCCCGGGTATTGGGACCCTGACTAGGGGTGGATGAAAAGTAGAAGCTATTGCTTGTTGTGGTTGTTGTTGCTGCTGAAGCCTACTGATCAACTCAGCCTGCTGGGCTGCAATTTCCGCTTGGCGGGCAGCATCCAACTGTATATTCTCAATAGTCTATTGGAGTTGGTGGAGAATTTCTTCCATGTTGACTAAGGGGTGCTGATTTATCGAAACTGGTGTGTACTCTCTTTCCAAAGTGGAAGTAGAAAACTACACTTCACTAAATGAAGGTAACTGTCGAACGGGTGAGTTATGCCTAACTCTCCTCCGCCTTGTAACTGGGGGTAACAAAGCAAACACTTGTTGTCCTCTTACAAGATCCCCAGATCGGTAAAGTCGCCTTACTCAAGTCCAGAGTGCTTGGGGGGTAACTGCCTTGTTTGAAGCAATTGTGAAAGACTACCTTTGCATAACAGAAAATAAAACAAAAAGAAACAAAAAAATCAAAAAAACGCACAACACCTTCGCTCAGACAGAAACAACACTCAATTGTAATCTTAATTTGTCGTCGATAATCTGACTCAAACACCGATTTACGCCCAAATTTCTACCTCAAAACCGATACCCTCAAACTAATACGACTTGCAAATCGATATATATACATTCCTGTAGAGTTTCACTCTAAAGCACGTATCAAGCAAGTGAGAACCACAACACCCCTATGATGGGGTAGGGTTACCCCGTCTTAATTTCGTCAGGAATTAGGGATTTACTACACAAACAAGCGGTTTCATACAATCCTGCACTCGGGTGAGCAACCTGTCCTAGTTTGGAACAATCTCTATGGCTTCCGATATGCGACTAGGTTAATTGGTCAAAAAAAAAAAAAAGGTACCACAGCAAGACTGCCTAATATACCTCTCACACCTAACACGAGAAGTGAAAAGAGGATCAAACGGTACAACAGTAGTCGAGATCCAAGGCTTGTGTTCCCATCGTGGTAGAGCCCGTAACCGGTCAGCCTTTTGGCAAGCTTTTCCAAGCAAGCCTCCAGCAAACTGCTTAGGAATAGCAAATGGCAAACACTATGACTTAGGCACACCGATGCAAATACAATGCAAAGAAACACATAAGTGTAAAATAAAATAACATATCATGAGTTTGAGTCAAGCTCTCTAAATTCCCCAGCAGAGTCGTCAGAAACTGTGGACTCTCCTTTTCTACACCCCACCTTTTGAAAGGGTTTGAAAAGAAAGGCCTCATAGTTCGGACTCCCGCGGTTCTGAATCTAGTCTCACAAGTGCAATGTGAAACTGATAATCACCAAAAAGTCCAAATCTGACAAATCGTTTTGGAAAATCGATTTTCAATCAAATAATGCCAAAATTGGACTCTTTTGCCAGATTACAAAGTCGCCACCTAAATATTTTATCTTTGGAAAAATTTAGGAAACACTGACTCGTGCCAAGGGCCACGTGTCCGTCATCACCAAAGTTGCCTCGGCTCAAGAACTCAGGTACGAGAGGAGAAGGTCATGGAATGAGGACCCCCGCTCGCCCGATCAATGATCGGCCTCTACTAATCATGATATGTCATTCTATAAACATTATGCGCTCTTATTAAGTTATTAAACTAGTTTTACTATGTGACGCACACAAACAAGTATAGACTAGTCACAAGACTTGGAACAACTCAACTCATGTTTGTTTTGAAAATGGTTTGAATTTGCCACCCTCAAGTGGGCTTAAAAATGTGGATTTGCCACCAAACACAGTGGGCTTTAAACATGATTTGCCACAACAAAGTGGGCTTAAAACTCACATTTGTTGAATCATTCTAATTCAAACAACAAGCCTTCTTCCGCAGACATTCATGCAATTTAGCATTTAAGCACATAGCCTCATGATAAGCATGCGAAACATGGAAATATGGCAATCACGCTGATGCAAGCATGCTAAAGCATAGAAACTTACCTAGTACTCCGAGCCAAAACAAAAACTAGTTAGAAAAATGCATGATCCTAACTATGTTAAGTGACTAATGCAACACATGCAATAATGCGACTAAATAGGCTCGGCTACTTAATCATGGTATTTGTAACACTTTGATAGCATGCTTTGAAACACGTATTCAAAAAAAGTATTGAAATTACAATGTCATTTGAATGATGCGTCGAGCCTTGGTGCATGCAAGACAAATGAATGGATGCAAACATGCTAGCATAAGGTATGCTAATTGAAAATGTCCCTAATCTAACCATCAAAAGTGATTAAATAAAGGGGAGAAAAATGTGGGGTTGGAAGACATGCACACACGCACGCACACTTATTACAACATTATGCCCTCACGAAGGAGGTTCCAAATGAATAAGAGTTAAGCTACTCTAAGCTAAGCTAATCAAATTAATCTAATTAAGCTGAATTATTACAAATCAAATGAATAACTAGTAAACTAATTACTAACTATTACAACACTTTAATCAACTAGTAAACTAATTAATTAAAACAAATGTACACTAACCAAGCATGCAAGATATTAAGCTACACTACCATTGCTCCGCTTCGGGAAATAGAAGATGCATGCACTCGGTTTTTGTCCCGAAAAGCCCTCTGTTTTGCTCCCGAGAGGCTCTATTTGCAGGGTTGAGCATATATTAGAAACTTTCTGCTCCAACTTACCAAATCTCTACTGAGGATCACATCAGTGGCCTGCTGGCCATAGGAGGTTGCTGCCAGCCCCCTGCTGGCCAAAAGGATGCCTTGCCGGCCAGAAATGAGGCACTGCCGGCCATGGATGGGGCACTGCCGGCCATTGATGCTCTGAGCCACCATACTGCAACAGAGCACAAACAGAGCAAAATGAAGGTTTTTCCAAGGGTTTGTTTATACTGTCCCCCTCCTTATCATCTTAAAACCTCAAATGAGTGGCACACTTGGATCCAAAACCACCAATCAAGCAATTTGTGCATGATGGCCAAAGAACCAAGGACACAATTTCATTGTATGTAAAAAAAGACTTAAGACCATTACCCTATCATGTGTGATCAAGGGCAATAGAGACCAAGGAGATTGCCTCATTTCATCACTTTGAGTATGAAACGTCCCACTTTCCTCGTGTTCGAATTAACTTCTGATCCGAAAACATGCAATGCAACACGAAAGATGCTTCATCTTGCTTCTTTTACTTGTTCATTTTTGTTTACTGATTTTAAATTACCAATCCATTCTTTAATTGATTAGTCCAAAAGTAAGTGTCCTCTAATAAAAAGTGAGCTTAAACCACGAGTGCCTTGAGCATGAAAGAGACCTCATGCCGTTGATAATGAACCCCCGAGGGGATTAAACAATTAAGCATGAATGTCTCAATTTCACACTTAAACCAACAAGGGGTTTAAAGCCACTTTCAAAATAAATGAAAGAGTGAAACAAAGAAGTATGTGACAGAGTTTATGATGCTGAAATTACATGCAAAATAGCACCACAACATGCAAGCAACTCAAGTAATTCATGTTTAGAGACCTAAAATACCAAACTAATGAAGCCCTTTGCACCAGCCCAAATCAGAGGCAAAAACATGCTGGAAATAGGCTAAGATAAGCTACAAAAACATGCTGACTTATGAGGCAACTAGGCATACAAGCAAGACAACAGGGAGGAGGCTAACCCCTCCAATTTTGGACCTCAAAACAAGGTTTTGTCCTGAAATAACCCTGACTTTCAGTGGTTAAGAGGCCCAAAAATTTTGATTTAAAGGTGATGAAAGATGGCACAAAAAGTTTCACAAACTAAGAAACAAAAAGAGGGAACAACCCCTCAACTCACAAAGACTCAAATTACCATTTTTATGCCTCAAAAAAAAAAAATTCACACTTCAAAAATAGCCTTAAAACAGTTGAAAAGGATGGTAAATCAAGTATGCACAATAAGCTTAAATAAGGTTAGTGCAATACCTTTGAAGCAAAGTGCAATTCAGCCACTAACTCAAGCTCAAAACCCCTTCCAAGGCTCAAATAAAGCTCCAAGGGACCTCAGCTCCAAGGTGGTCAAGTTTGATCAAGGATTCATGTGCAAAAGTGTAGAGAAACTAGACTTTAAAACACAAAATAACAAGAGAGAGAAAAATCTAGAGAAAGAGAGAATTTTTTTGTCTTTAAATTTTCTAAACCCCTCACATGCAAGAGAGGGGTCATATATATAGAAGATGAAAATTCCCTTCACAAAGATCCAACCACACACGTGTTAGAAGATGCATGAACTTGTGCATACAGCTGGCACAAAATATCACAAAATATCTGCTGGAAACACTGATGGCCAGCAAGGCTTCATTGATGGCCGACAAGCACATCAATGGCCGGCAAGCCATCAACATCCTCATGCTGAAAAGACCTAAGCATGGTCCAAAAATGAAGCAAGAATGATTCAGGGTTTGGAAAACTCAAGCATGTGGCATTCTGCCGCGGACTTTGAGCGTTCGATGAGTAATCAGACTCGCCATCAGATGTACCTGCACGAACATCCAAGTCTTAAAGGGCTGTCAAAAATGGGATGTCTACAATATTGTTCTTTATGATTTGGCCATTTTTTTGAATTTTTTAAACAAAATTTTCAAATTTTTTTATTTGTAAAAAATTAAAAACATTTAATTGACTTACCAATCAATAAATAAAATTTTAAATGATGAACACTGTTCCATAATTTATGGATTTAAAAAAAAATTTATCACCCATATATGGAATAAGAAAAACTAAAACCACATATTATTTTCATTTTTTATTTTCAACTCTTTAAAACTCTAACGATACATTTTTATTTTCCCAACATTGTCTTTTTAAATTTGCAAAGATAAAAAACTATACCGGAGTTACAAAGTGGTTAGTGGAGGTGGTGAGCATAGCAACAACAACGATGATGATGAGCTCGGTCAGAGTATTGTTTGGGTGAGTTTTGAAAAGGTGAATATTACTTAAAAGAATAATAGATAGTTTGGGTGATGAATTAATTTAAAAAACTAATGTGTGGTTGAGATTAAGTGTGAATTTTACTATATAAAAATTGAATATGGATCATATATTATTTTTTTTTATATCATTTTGAAACTTTTGCATAGCTATAAAAAATTATTGTGATTACATATTATTTATCATTTGATATATTATTACTGTATTATTGTAATGAGTTTTATTATTAATATCTATTATCACTATAGTGGTGAGATGTCACATGATAAATAAAAATATATTTTGTTATTATTATTGATAATATATTTCTATATTTATTTTTTACAATGTTCAAAAAAATAATTTATGTTCATTATTAGTTTTTGTAGATGAGAAGTCAAAAATAAATTATATATAATTCAAATTATAACTAATTTGAGATTGAAAAGGAAAGTTCCAAAATAAATTATAATTATATATAATTTTACAATATTTTTAAAAAAAAATACAAAGAAAAATTGGAACTATAAATTATAATTATCAAACAACCTAATTCTATTACGAAAAAAATTAAATGAAAAATTGATCAAATTTGAATTTATAATTATTAAATATTTTTAATAAGCCATCGATTTTTTATTCAAGTTTTAGCCTAATCTGGTCTTAAATAGTTTTTCAGATATAAATATATCTTAATATTGCTATATTAGACATATTTTGAGAATGGTAAATTATATCGATAGTCATCGCATTTTGTCTTTTGTGTCAATTTAATCTTTGTAATTTTAATTAGCTTGATTTTGACCATTAATTTTAGATTTTATATCAATTTGGTCCAATTGATAATGTCGGTTAAGGTTTTTAAAATAAAGTAGTTATTGAGTTTGTTGATATTAATTTACTGAGTTGAATAAATTTATAATTTTATTTATAAAATTATAACAGATGATATTCATGTGTGTATTTTCAATAAAAAAAAACACTAGCAATTATAACAATTAGAATAAATTGAGACAAAATTATAAATTCAGAATCAAAATCGAGAAAATTAAAATTGAAATGACAAAAATAACACGAGTTAAAATATAAGGTGTAATTTATTATTTTAAGAATAATTACATAATTTCTTAATTAATTTTAGGGGGATGCACCAATAAATCCCAAATTAATAACTTATGCACTGTTTAGTCCTAAAAGTTTTCTTATAGACTGAAAGGTCCCATTACAATGTTAATAATATCAGATACAATGTTAATAACATCAGAGTCATGTTATAAACATTAGATTTCAAACATCTAATATTCATCAAATTTCAATAATGTTTGAAAATATATGATGAAAAACATCTAATGTTCATCAGATTTCAATAAATTTTGAAATTATAGAATGAAACATCAGATCATTTACATCATTTACATCATGCTGATGTAAAAATGGGACTAAATGGAGCATAAGAAAACTTTTAGGACTAAATGGTTCAACGTTTCAAAAACTAGGACTTATGGATAAATTTTCCTTAATTTTAAAATTGCTAATAAATATACCAAACAAATATGTACATAATTCCTATTTTTTTTTTAATTTTTTTGAAAATTATATTTACTAATTAAAAATTAAATAAATAGGTGGGTCTACTAACTCATGAATTGGACATGAACTAGACGATTCTCCAAGGATTAGGCTTAAATCAAAAATTATTGGCAAAAAAATTGATTGAACTAAATTTTCTTAACTACTTTTTAGTGTTTAATCCAATATTAAAAACCCCTCAAATTTACTCTTATCAGTCACAGATTGATAAGTTATTATAAAATTTAAATTTATTAGGACTATAATATGACCTCCAATTTAGGGTGGCTCTATCTTAGATAATTTTTTCATTCATAAATATGTATAACTATTTATTTAATTGTTTTAAACATAAATATATAATTTTTTTAAACTAAGTTCAAAATTTTTAATTGTTATAAAAAATACTTACAAATATTCATTTACTAATTTAATAAATAGATAGGTCAAATGATTCATATAAGTTGGGAATAGACAAAGATAATTTTAGCGATTAGATGAAGGACAAATTGGCGTAAATCTAATGTTAAGCTTAAATTTAATATCATAAGTGAATTCTAATCCATTTTTACGTAAATCTTATAACAGAAGATAAATTATAATTTTCATGCTAGACAAATTTTTAGACTTTACAAAAACACGAAAAAATTAATATATTGACAAATATAATTTACTACTATCATATAATAAATTAAATTTATGAAACTCATAAGACGAAATGTATTTATATTTTATCATAAATATAATTTTTGTGATTTATTTTTTAATTTTTGCCAATTAAATTATGACATGTATTTATTGTTAAGAACTTAGAGTACATAATTAATGACATAAGAATTTAAAAAAAAAATCTCTTATATGTAACTGTGATAAAAATGAATAAAATTAAATTGATTCCAAATTATTTTTACTAAGTATTCTAGATAAATTTTTTAAATTATTATTTAATTTTAAAAATTATTTTTTGATTATTTATTTATACCCGTGCATATCACGGGTAATTATGCTAAGTATCACAAAATTCAAAAGGAAAATTACAAACACATTTGATTTACACCAACTACCATTATATATATATATATATATATTTGTTAATGTTATAATTGAATGCTCAACTGCAAAGAACTATCTTAAAAGGGTTATGACCAAAGGGAGTTTTCTATTTTTAGTTTTTTTTTTTTTTTTATATTTTGGTTTTAAAGATTGAAATTAGGACATAGGGTTATGGGGTAAGTTTTTTTTATTTTTTTATTTTTTTAAAAAAATATTTGAGTAAGGTTTCTTCTTGGTCAATGGATGCATATGATTTCTTGATGATTGACACTTGGCCAATCTCTTAGTTGAAGGCATGAAATTTAAATTATTTTAATCCTCTAGTTTACAAGGCTTCCTCAACCCTAGGCCTTAATGCTGATTTAAGGTAACATCGAATCTTATTGGTCTGTAGATGCAAAACCACGTGGTTGTGGCCAATCAAAATTGCACATCTCTGTAACACACTAATATAAAAAATCATATATTAAATGACTAAAAGACAATAAACATGAATTGGGTTGGTGACATAATAGTGTTCCCTATGCAATATATATAGTATATGAAATGGGAAAAACTTAAATATTTGTGGTTAATATTATTTAGATATGGTGGAGGTTTGTTAGAAAATCTTTTTTTTAAGTGTTTGTATTTTAATTAGTTTATAAGATATTTTTGTATTTAAATAAGTCCTATTACTTGAACATTTAATCTATCAAATCCTAATTCTCATATTTAAAGTATTTTATGGACATTTATATCCTTACAAATATTTTTTGAACAGTTAGTAATTTGGTGATGTGAATATTTATATTTTACAATGTGAATATTCAAATTGACAGTGTGAACATTCACATCATAGAATATTCATACTGTAAATATGAATATTATTAGAAATATTTTGATAACTATGTCACTCGTAAGACTTATTGAAATATAAGAAAATAATATGGACTAAATAGAACATAAGTACATAAAAAGAAATTATGAAAAAGTGCCCCTAGATGTAATTCTCTTTAAATTTTTGTAAATAACTTCTTGTAAATTGATAAAGAAAAATTAAATATTTATGATAACAATCCATGCTTATTTTCAGCAGCAGAGTAAGGAAATTATGTTTGTACCTCTATATTTATGATATTTGTAAAATATGTAATAAGATTTTTCCTATTTTTTAAAAATAATTTTTCTATATCTTTATTTAATTAATTTTTCATAATATATGATGAGATGTTCTCCAACTATTTCACATGTTACTTTTTTTTTTTTTTTTTTTTTTGAAGCAGCCAAAGAAACCTTTATTGATGACCAAACCATACAAGATGAGATTACATCAAAAAATGAGAGGAATGGAGGTTTGGAGAGGAACCAAACCGAAACAGGAAAAGAAGAACAAAGCAGAAAAATCAAAATGCAAACCAGGACCAGCATACACAACCAGGGGCAACAGCAAGAGATGTAGCAGACCAAGCAGATGCAGAAGCATACCAACAACTTGTGACACCATACAAGCAACAGTAGAAACAGCAGCCCATAACAGCCCCGAAGAGAATTGAGTAGATCACACCAGACCAGAAGATGAACTCCACCAGAACAAAAACACCAAGGGAAGTACTCCAAGAAAAACCAGAAGCAAATTGAGATCTAAATTAGCCTCGTAGGACAGATTTACTCCCCAAACAGTACCTGATTTGTCTTAAATTGGTCAGGAAGTCCTGGACAGTGAAGTTAATGCCCTTGAATCTCTGGTTCGACCACAGTGCAACTCAGATTTTAATCAACTTACACAGGTCCTCCAAGTGAGGATTAGCAGCCTGAAAAATACACTCATTTCGCAGCTTCCACAGAGACCAAAAGACAGCTGAGGGAATGACTTTCCAAAGCAGTTTTTCTTTCTTGCTAAGCTTCACACCTTCCCACCAGTGAAGAACAGCTTCCACAGATCCGGGAAGGGCTCATTGCACCTCCCACCAATTCAACATTGCAGACCAAACCCTCCAGGAAAATTGGCGAAGGCAACAAAGACATGGCGATTAGACTCGACCACGATTTTGCGAGAAAGCACAAAGAGTTTGGTGAAGAAGCTTGAAGGACTCCAATTTTCAAGAAAGTCTCGACTTTACTCTGTTTTTCCATGCTAACCGCAAAAAAATTGGACCTTTGGAAGAGCGAGATTGTTCCAAACTAACTTGCTAGTAATAAGGGAGGGCCAAGGGAGACAACTTCACCTATAGACAGATGAGACAAAAAACATACGAACTGCAACCAACGGTGGTTTGTCCTCCAGATTATCGTAACAATTTGATCCAGATATCAAAAGCTCCTTGAGTCTACTGACTTCCCTCTCTTCCCAATCATACAGCCTTCTTCTAAAAAGAAGGCTCCAATCCCTTGCTGCAACCCTCCTATCATCTTTCAAGCAACTATTAGAGCACCATCTATCCTTCCAAAAGATAATTCTTTTCCCATCTCCTACATGAACAAGAAAATTTTATGATAGAACAACATCAGATTACCGCTCCTCTCCGCTAAGGAAATGATACCTGTAGACACCCCATTTTTGACCGACCTTAAGACTCAGACGTCACCAGTTGAGCGCTCGGTGATATTGCATACTGTGCTTGTTCAGAAGTCCCAGAGTCACGGCCACGTGCCCTGCCTCCGGACTTCCGAACCATCTTCTCTACCTTGTCTCGGTTTGCGAACCAGGCTCGGTTTTCTCTGTTTTTCTCTCGAGGAAGAGTGGTCCGTAGACTATCCCCGTGGCCGTGAGCTACGTTTACGTGGCCAGAGGCCATTTTGCCCATTCGGGACGGTTCCGGTTTTGAACCGTCAGGCCGTGTGCCTCGGCTCGGAACCGCCCAACCATTTCCGAGTTCTCCGGTTTTTGGCATGTGCCTCTGTTTTAGTGTTCCGAGGGACACTGGGGCCCATGCGATGCCGAACACCACTTAGGTGCGGCGACCCATTTCGGGACCCCAAACCGGCGGTTTTGGTCGAGCATTCATTGCATCCGCTTTCTCCGGTTTTTGGCGGAGACCTCTGTTTAATATTTCGAGGAACCACAGGGCCCCGATGCCCGCCGTGGCCGTATGCCACTTCGGTGCTCATAGCCGGTTTTCGGGACCCCAAACCGGCGGTTTTGGTCCCGAGCATTCATTTCGCATCCATCTTCTCCGGTTTTTGGCAGGTACCTCTGTTTTGTCATTCCAGAGGACACTGGGGTCGCAGATACCCACTTTGCCGAACACCACTTCCGCACTGCCCATTTTTCGGGATCGATTTGCTCGGTTTTGGCCCGAACGTTCATTTCTCATTAGTTTTTGTTCAAACTTGGCGGTACCTCTGTTTCAACATCAGGGGAAGATCCTTTGGGGGTGGGAGGCCAGCAATTATCCCAGATAACGGTTTTCGCTCCTCGAGCCCGTTTTGCTCACTTCCGCCAATGTTGAACACCTTGGGGGTATTTTCTTCCAACCAAAGTTACATATCTGTGATCGGGACACACAGGAGGACCCTACCAACTCTTGGGTCGGCCGAAGCGTGAGTTTCATTTTGGGCCTCTCCTTCAAGCTCTATGTTGTGGCTCTGGTTCGGTGTTGCCAAATTCCGACCTTGGAACCTTGTCTACACATATGGGAGGACACTTTGGCATGGTGGTCGGCCAGAAATTGTGCCTTTCACTTTTAGGCCTCTCCTTCACGCTCTATGTTGTGGCTCTGGTTCGGTTGCCAAATTCGACCTGGGGCCTTATTCTACACACATGGGAGGACACTTGTGTATGGTGGTCGGCCGGGGATTTTGCCCTTCATTTTTTGGGGGTGGCCGGCCGGCCATGGTAGGTGGCTGGCCGACCAGGTGAGGTGGGTGGCCGGCCACCTCCCACAAATTTACCTGGCCGGCCAGATTCTTGCTTTTCAGCCTGTCCCAGCTGTCCGGATATCTTCCAACATATCCCGGGGCATCCGGGGGATATTTCGGGAGGGAAAGATTGGGTGCTTTCCCTCCCCTTTTACACCCCATTTCTTGCCTATTTGAAGGCCCCTCCCCCTCCTTCTTCAAGGTTGGAAAATTTGTCTTCAAGAACACTTCTCCAAAAACCTCCATCTCCATAGCTAAAAACTCCAAAAAAGCTTCAAGTGTCAAAGGCAATTTCTTCATCAACCCTTAGCTCCACCATCCATACTACCATTCCAGCAGCTAGGAAGTGAATTTCAGAGGTTGAGAAGCTACAAATCAGAGCCAAGAATCAAAGAAAGACAAGTCTTCAAGGGTAAGTCCTCAAAACCAACTTTTAGGGCTTTTTCTTGATTCATTTCTATACTCTATTTGGTTGAGAATTAGGGCTCCGACCCCTACTGCTTTTGTGCTTGTTTTGAGCCCCTCTACAACTTTGTAGAAGGGCTCAACTTCATTTGGTGTCTCCATGATACACTTCCTTCAATATCCATCTTGTATGTCACCAATTTGCATGCTAATTTTGGCCTATTTGCATTTGTTTTTGGGGCTCCGACCCCTACTGGTTTTGTGCTTATTTTGAGCCCCTCTACAACATTGTAGAAGGGCTCAACTTCATTTGGCCATTCTATATACCACCTCTCTTGGAAATTCACTTTAGGCCCTAATTCTTGCATGCTTTGTTAGGCTTACTTGGCTCCGGATTTCAGCCTTCATCAGGCTTAGAAATAGCCTTGTTTTTGTCTCCTTTTCATGTTATGTTGAGGGCCTTAAGCCATTTGGTGTATATTTTTGGTACTTCCTTTGAAATCCATCAAATTTACCGTAAAATTGCATGTTTGATTAGGCCATTCTAGCTTCTGTTTCTGGCCTTCATCAGGCTTAGAAAGTGTCTTGTTTTGGTCTTTTCTTCAAGTTTTGTTAAGGGTCCTTTCTGGTTTGGTGCATCCATGTGGTACCTCTCTTTATAACCTCTTTTGGGCTCCATTTTGCATAGAATTTATAGCATGTTTATGTTCTGTTTTTGGGGCTTCCATCTTCTGTAAATGTGCTTATTTTTAGGCCCTCTTCAATTTTGTAGAAGCATGTTTGTTCATTTGGGGTTTGTATATATCACTTGTCTCAATACCCCTTATTTCCCCCATTTTTGCAAACTATTGTTGCCATACTTGTGATCATAATTTGGCCTTGTTTTGTAACTGAAAAAATGCCATCTTAGGGACTGCCTTGCTACTGTTGTTGCTGCCAAGATGATATCTTGCATGCATAGCATGGCTATAGGCCATTCGGGCTTAATTTCACACTTTCGGGATGAATGCATGCTTCGGGTGTCATTTCGATTTGTTTCGGGGCTGTTTTCCCCTTTATTTAGGTGCTGAAATTCCATTACCATGCTTGCATATCATTTCCCGTGCCATTCGTATCATTTTTGCATTGCCTCGGTTTGCGTGCCAATGGGCACGCACTTCGAGGCACCTCATTCTTATCATTCCGGCAGCCTATGTGAGTGTGGTTGAGGCCCTCCCATGTCGGCGTAAGCCCAACTTGCATTTTCATGCTTCTACATCATTGCCTCGATTTGCGTGTCCGCGGGTACGCGTTTCGAGGCAGCTTTATTTTTACCCGACGGCCTCCTATGTGAGTGAGCTGAGGCTCTCCCATGTTGGTGTAAGTCCATCCCGGCATTCCGTATGCCATTTCATTCCATTTTATCATCGCCTCGGTTTGCGCGCCTGTGGGCACGCGTTTCGAGGCACTTCGGTTTTATCCGACTTTCATCTTTCATCATCGCCTCGGTTTGCGCGCCTGTGGGCACGCGTTTCGAGGCACTTCAGTTTTATCCGATTTTCATCTTTCATCATCGCCTCGGTTTGCGCGCCTGTGGGCACGCACTTCGAGGCACTTCGGTTTTATCCGACTTTCATCTTTCATCATCGCCTCGGTTTGCGCGCCTGTGGGCACGCGTTTCGAGGCACTTCAGTTTTATCCGATTTTCATCTTTCATCATCGCCTCGGTTTGCGCGCTGAGGCACGCGAGGCACCGGTTTTATCCGATTTTCATCTTTCATCATCGCCTCGGTTTGGCGCTTTGTGGGCACGCCGAGGCACCGGTTTTATCCGTTTTCATCTTTCAATCGCCTCGGTTTGCGCGCTGTGGCACGCACCGAGGCACCGGTTTTATCCGATTTTCATCTTCATCATCGCCTCGGTTTGGCACGCACCGAGGCACCGGTTTATCCGATTTTCATCTTTCATCATCGCCTCGGTTTTGCGTGCGTGGGCACGCATTTCGAGGCATCCCATTTTTAGCATTCATGTGTATTCATCCCAATATTGAGTTGTGCACCGCTTCCTCGGCCATCATGCATCGATATGCGTGATTGGTGGCGCGAGGATCGAGACATGCATATATTTGTGAAATACCTTTGCTATGCCCTTTTCCTCGCTCTCCGTTAAAGAAAATGAAGAATTATCGACTTTCAGGAATCGCACGCAATTCGAGGAAAGCGCAAGCGAGGCTAATCGGGGCATCGGTGGATTTCTGCGCCAAGCGACCAAAGATATACTATTCACGAAGCGAGGCGGTCACGGCTTGCACGCCGATTCAATTCTTTTGTAATTAATTTGTTAATTAATTAGAATTAAATATTTCGGATTGTATATTCTTTTATTGGTCTCAGATATTATTTATTCGGACCCTCTGGCGAGGGCATAAATGTAATAAGGGTGTGTGAGTGTGATGTATGTCTTCCAACCCCATTTCTTTCTCCCTTTTATTTACCCGCTTTGAATGGTTAGATATAGGGCATATTTCAATTAGCATACTGATGATAGCATGTTTGCATTCATTCATCTGTTTTACATGCATCGGGCTCGGACATCACACAAAGCGCATTGTATTTCAATTCTAAGTTGAATACATGTTAGTAGCATCATCATATGCCATGTTTAGAATAGCCGAGCCTGCTATAGTTGCATTTTGCATGTGTTGCATTAGGCATTACAGTATACTTAGGATCATGCATGATTTCTAATCGGTTTTCTGTTTTGGCTTGGAGTACTCGGTAAGTTTTATGCTCTAGCATCCTTGCATGCGTGTGAGTGTTGCCATGATAGCATGCTTGCCATGAGGCTATATGCTTATGTGATATAACTGCCTTGAATGCCTGTGGGTGAAGGTTGAGTTATCTGAATTGGAGCAATTCATCGATTGTTTGTTTTAAGCCCACTAGATAGTGGTAAAACCATTATTTTAAGCCTACTGCGGGTAGCAAACCATCTTTCAAACAAACAAACATGAAATGTTTTGTTCCATTGAGACGGCCAGATCTATACTTGTTTCTTTGCGAGCATCACATAGTAATCCTAGGCTAATAATCGGAATAAGAGCATACAATGTTTTCAAAATCGATATCATGGTTAGTAGAGGCGGTCTTTGGCCGGGCGAGAGTGCTCACGATGTGACCTTCCCTAATCGTACCCAAGTTCGAGCCAACTTTGGTGATGGCGGACACGTGGCCTTTTGGCACCGAGTCGGTTTCCTAAATTTCCCATTTTAAAAATATTTAGGTGGCGACTCTGTTATCGCAAAGCGATCCATGTTTGGCACTTCTTTCAAAAATCTGTTTTCCTTCAAAGCGATTTGCGGATTTGGACTCTTTGGTTCAAGATTGAGAACATAACAAAATCGAGTCCGAATGGCGAGGTCCCCATGGCGTTATTCTGATTCTGGCGACTCTGGGGAATTAGAGAACTTGACTCGAACTCTTGATATCTGGTTTTGACTACATTTGTGTGTTTCTTTGCATTGCATTTGCATTGGTGCGCCTAGGACACCGTGTTTGCCATCTGCTATTCTGGCGGTTTCTTGGAGGCTTGTCTTGTCAAGGCATGTCCATAAGGCTTGCGATTCACGAGACTCTGCCGATGGGAACACAAACCCGGTTTTACTGGGCACCCTTTTGACCATTCGACCTAGTGCATATTCGGATCCATAGTGACCATTCCAAACTAGGACGGGTTGCTTACCCGATATAGGTTGTTTGAAGCATTTGCGTGCGTAGTGAAACCCTAGTTCTTGACAAAATAGGGCGGAAACCCTACCCCAACATAGGGGTGTTTTGGCTCTCACTTATACGCTATGTGCTTGTTAGAGTGTGCCTCTACAGGAATGCATGTATCGGTATGAGTTTGGGCATCGAACTGCGGGCATCGATTTTTGAATTTGGGAATCACTGCGGGCATTATCGATGTTGAGAATCGGTTGTGCGGATATCGATTGATTTATCGAAAACGATGATCTGAGAATATTGACGATTTGAGGCGATGTATAGCCTTACCAACTGTGTGTTGTTGTATACCCATTGTGTGTGGTGTATTCAATTTAAGCCGTTATCTTTGCCCGTTTGTATACCCGATTGTGTGGTGTATTCAATTTAAGCCGTTATGCTTGCCGTTTTATACCCATTGTGTGTGGTGTATTCAATTTAAGCCGTTATCTTGCTTTATTTACGGTTATTTATTTCTTTTCGCTTTTATTTATCCTTTTGCTAGGGCGGTTTGTAGCACAATTGCTTCGAACCGTCGATACCCCCAAGCAATACGGACACGAGGTCGCCGACTCAACCGATCCGAGGATCTAGTTGGCGGACATCGATGTTCCATTCGCTACCGGTTTTAGAAGGAGACCGAGAAACCTTGATCCATCGAGCGAAGATTATTGGTACAGCGTCTACTTTAGAGGCAGATAGTCGGGTTGAGATTCCCTTCGCTATAGAGACACCCTTGCGATTCTTGAGATGGAACAACAGAACCCAACAATAAGGCGATGATCGCCAGATGGTAAAGCATGAAGCAAATGCAAGATGATGCTATCCGCCAGCGGAATTTTCGGAACAACGAATTGTCATGGCCCAATATGCGAGTTGATCACGATTACAATGAACGGCGTCTGCTTCAAATCGAGCTCCTCCTCCACGGGGCCCCATTACGAACAACTACTGCTTGGCGAATGCCCTCAAACCCTCAAAATGCCCAGGCGCGAATACCCTCGAATCAGCAGAATATTCGCCAAACCCCCAAGCGTTCAAGAGGACACAGTCATCCAGCAGTGGCTCGCCCGCTTCTACCACAGTCCAAAAACATTACCCTAAGCACCGGACTCTCCATTTGAGTTCGAGGTAGACCAGACGACTACTCTGAAATTGAGCAAGTTGGAGAAGCTCTTTAAGAAGTCTCAAGGGCGAAGGCCATCCCAAATATTGAAGGCGGCTATCTTGATGTGGTAGTGACTCGCCGACAGATTTAAAATGCCCCAGATCGATCGCTTTGATGGGTCTGAGGATCCTATGGTACACCTCCGGCTATTCTCGGATGTCTTAAGACCAATGGGCCTAACCTGACCGCAAAAGCTTTCTTTGTTCGGTCGAACCCTGTCGGGTGTGGCATCCACTTGGTACTCAAAACTTGATGATGATGTGAAAACAAACTGGGATGAGATGGCTGAGGCCTTCCTTGCACAATATTCATACAACACGCAAATCGAGGTCACGACCCGTGATCTCGAGGCAACGGCGAGGAGCCTAAAGAGTCTTTTACGATTTCGTCACCGGTGGAGAGCCAAGGCATCGATGATGACCTTGAGGCCAAGCGATAGAGATCAAATTCGGATGATTGTCGCGCAATCTCCGGCATTAATGAAGAAGATGATTTTGATCCCTTTCCCCACCTTCGCAGATCTGCATGATATGGGGATGCAGATAGAGGATGCAATGAAACAGGGTCTGTTTGACCAAGATCGGGATCAGCCCCGAAGAACGTTTAATCGGAATACCAATGTCAGGCGAGTGGCTCTGCCAATACAAGAACAGAGGTCGGAATGGTCACCACCAATCCCCTTCCCAACCAAGGCATGGCGGCCACACCTTTTGATGCCTCTGGGAGGCGATAATCAAGCCCAAGATACCAACCCGAGGGTCAGCGAACCTTCTCCCCACTCTATATGCCTTTGTCTAAAGTCCTCGGGGTTCTAGTCGAAAGGGGCACTGAAACCCTTGGAACCGAGGCCTCTACGAATCCACTCCCCCTTCCCATAACTGACCAAATATTGCCAATACCACCGGCATGGTCATGACACCGACCAATGTTACAGTGCGTCATGAGATTCAGGACCTCATTGACAAGAACATCATTCTACCTCCTCAAGGACCCAACGTCACAAACAACCCACTCCCCAAACACAACCAAGATCCACCAAAAGAGTCAACCTTATCCGCCTTTGGGCGCATCTTACGATCGGTATCTACATAACTCCTCCACTTACCCAAGCGAGGTGGTCCTTCCGCAACCTTGACTTGTGCGTGTTGGACACCTCCCAACCCAACTGAGCCAAAGGTGGTGACCACCGAGAATGGAGCAGGGCAAGCTCGAGGAGAGGCTGTTGAGTCTGGGGTGGAGCTATCTGAGAATTATTTGGCGAGCTTATGATCCAGTGGATATATCTTGTCGATGAGCAGATCTAAAATTTGAGTATGGGGTTCTTGGGAAGAGGTTTGAGTTGTGTATGATCAGGGGACAAGCTTGAATCGGCGGGGATGGTTTGTTGCGGTGCAACAGGACTTCCCCAGCCTTCAATTCTACAAGCAGGAATCGGGGATGCATCGATTAAGCGGTTCAAGATGAGAGTCGTGCGAAGTCGTCGGGTGGTTGGATGATCGGCTGATATTGTACCATTTGTGGCGGAAGGGCGAGGATCGAATACATTGCGGAGGCGCAGGTCGAAGAATTTCGCTCAAGAACGAAACATTTTGAGAACCGCCGCAGTTGTTCTTTGGAGGAACAAGAAAGAGATGGGCCTCTGAGAGGCAGAAAAGCAAGAACCATGAGGAAGTTGAGAGTCTTTGCGGGCACGGTGAACATCTTTGTGAGCATGAGGAATGAAATTCGAAAGCACAAACAAGCGAGAACGAGACGGATGCTGCTAGGCGCTAATGGAATGTGGTGGGAAGATGGCGACTTGTATCTTGCCCACCTGAGGCGAAGGCTAGGCGGTGTGGCCAGGACGATGCACAGTACCTCGAGGAGGTAGACCACATGACTAGAAGTGGGCGGTATTTCAAGCCCCACACCTTGATCAACCCGAGGCATCGAGGAAAGATAAGGAGGCGAGAAAGCGAAGAAGAAGCAAGCGGAAGAAGAGTGCATCTTGAGCGGCTAAAAGAAAATACAAGCGGAACATCTCCATTTGGGGACTGCTTATGGCTTCGAGGGTGCACCGGCAGGCTGTCTTATCTGCCATGGATAGAGCTAAACTTTCCATTGAAACTACGCCAGAACAACTAGTTGGGATGGTCTTTCCGGGAGGAGGTTCCCCGGCATTGACCTTTTCGGACAAGGAATTGCCGCCTGAGGGCGTGGACCATAACAGACCTCTCTACATCTCTGTAGAATCACGAGGACAAATGGATTCGGTGGTGCTTGTTGACACGGGTCCGCTATCAATGTTTGTCGGCGGAGCGGCCTATGCGATTGGGTTAAAACTGCGGACTTCACCGACTACTCAAGTGTCAGGCATATGATAATACAAGCGAGGATGTCTTGGGACGGTGAAAATCAAACCAAGATTGGGCTGGACAACCACGAAATAGATTTTCATGTCTTGGAGGTCCTGCATCTTTCAACATGCTTTTGGGCGACCACAGTTGCATCGGTAAAGGCCGTCTCATCTACTCTACATCAAATGGTGAAATACCCCTTTGGAAAGGAGTAGCCATTGTTTTGGGAACTCATCAATCCATCCCCCTCAGGAGTATCTCGCCTTGATCTGGAGATTGAACACGGCATGGAGGATATGTTTATATCGGGATTTACTTTGGGTGAGGCGGGTGGTACAAAACATAATGGTGTGAATGAGGGTTTGTATGTCGGCGCTCAAGCCGTCTACCTCATGAACAAGCTCTGACATATCCACAGGATGGGATTGGGAAGAAGCGGCGGAAGGTGTCGCGGCGTTGGCGAAGTGCCACATAATCCACATACCTTTGGATTAGGTTATCTGCCTACCAAAGAAATTGGACGAGAAAGGAAGAAATGGCCAGCGGGGCGAGAAAAGCAGTGGGAAGCCTTTTGATCTAATGCATAGGCCCATCTGGGTACCTGAGCAGACGCTTCGTCCGGGAGGAAGATTTTCCATTTGCGGCTTCCCGAACCATGGTTGAGCAGCGGAGGAAGCGCGTGCAGTTTGAAATCTTCTTCGACACTGCAACTATCTGGGGATAGCGTTCTTTGCGAGCGAGCAGACCCAATAAGCGAGTTTGAGCGAGAATCTGGCGAGAGGATCACGAGGGCCTTTGAATTGGAAATGGGGTAGCGTTGGCATGTCTCCTCTCGATCCTCCGTCGACCGAGATTGCAGGGAATAACGTCGCGGTTTCCGTGATTGGAGATAAAGCAGTGCGGGCCAACCAGCAGCTATCTTGGGCGCATCGATCGCACCCTCTCTCATTTGGCGATCTGAGGAGGATTCTTATCCAGCGATTAAAGGTCGGGTAGTGGCCGGAATCTGATTCCAAAGTCTTCGAGTCGGAATCGGGTTCGGCTCGTGAGTCTGAGTCTGGTACTTCTGGGGATGTTAACCCGGATGCCAGAGTCTTGTCCAGGTCGTCTTTTCCTTTTCATTTGAGTCTGTTGTAACCGATGAATCATACGATTTGGATGAACTTAATGAGAATGAGGTGAATGTGGTTTCAAGTACTTTTACGTGCCCCTAATTTATTGCATTAATTAGGACTTTCAAAATTTTGATCAAAAGCAGCGAGGGCGAAGTTCCTCGGTTTTAGCGTCTAATTGAGCAAGAGCAAGAGGTTTGTTAAACCCTTAGCGGATGAAATCATTTACGTGAATATTAGTGCTTGAGGAGGACCATGGTGGTCGGATCGGGTCCACGTTGTCTTCGGAACGCGGCGCTTAGTCGCTTTATTAAAAGATTTCAAAGATGTTTTCGCGTGGTCCTCGAAGACATGCAGAATCGATCACGAGATTATGCGACATCGGATCCCCTTGACCCGAGGCCCGACCTATTAGCGAAGCTCGGAAGGATCCGCGGATTGGGCTCTCAAGATCAAAGAAGAGGTCACCAAGCAAATTGGCGCGAGCTTCTGCTAGTATCGAGAATATCCCACTTGGTTGGCCAACATAGTGCGGTCTTAGAAGAAAGATGGCAAGATCCGGGTGTGCGTAGACTTGAGGATTTAAGCATGAGCGGGTCAGAAGGGCGACTTTCCTGCCACACATTGATGAGCTAGTGGACTTTCTGGCGGGGCATGCCTTGCTCTCGTTCATGGATGGCTTCTCGGGCTATAACAGATTGTGATGGCACGGAGAGACGAGAAAAAGCGCATTCACCACCCGTAGAACATATCTGCTATCGGGTCATGCCGTTTGGGTTGAAGAATCTTTGGGGCTACTTATCAGCAGACGCGACCACAATACTACATGATATGATCCACAAAGAGGTTGAGGTGTGCGTGGGCGACATGATTGTCAAGTCCAAAGAAAGAGAGGGCCACTACACGCCTTGCGCAAGTTTTTCCAAAGGATCGGGGAATTCGGGTTGCGGTTAAACCCTCGAAATGTCGTTTGGTGTTCTGTGGGAAAAATCTTTGGGGTTTCGATTACACAAAGGGGCATCGAGGTCGACCCTTCCAAAATCAAGGCCATCTTAGAAATGCCACCACCAAAGGCGAAAAAAGAGGTGCGAGGCTTTACGGGTAAAGTGCAATTCATAAGGCGGTTTATTTCAAAACTAACCTTGACTTGTGAACCACTTTTTGGTCTTCGAAGAAAGGCAAGAAATTCAATGGGACGGCCGATGCCAAGTTGCATTTGAGCAGTTAAAGAATATCTCTGAGAACCCACCCGTTTTATCACCACGAATCGGAAGCCGATTGATTTTGTACTGTCGATGTTGAGACCACGATGGGCTGCATGCTTACAAGAATCGAGAAGATAGGGTGGAGAAAGCCATCTATTATTTGAGCAAGAAAATGCTAGAGTATGAAACCGGTATCTGCCCATTTGGAAAAGGCTTGCTTAGCTACTGGTATGGGCTACGAAGTTGCGGCACTACTTGTTAGCTCACTCTGTAATGTTGGTTTAGCGACTTGATCCCATCAAATATCTTTTAGAAACCGGTAACTTCTGGGTAGGCTAGCTCGTTAGTTCTTTGTTGCTCTCGAATTTGATCTTACATATGTGGCGCAAGTCGATAAAGAAGGCGAGCGATAGCGAGTTCCTTGCCGACCATCGGTTGAGGGATGAAGCGGTTGAGTACCTATTCCCAGATGAAGCAATTACGCATATCGGCGAGGAAAGTTGGACAATGTACTTTGTGGGCGTCAAATCAACATGGGTATGGGATAGGAGTGTTGCTGATAGCACCCGACAATTCCCGTATCCCTCTAGCCTTCAAACTCCGTTTCAAAGTCTCAAATAACGAAGCAGAATACGAAGCGTGCATTCTTTGGTATGGGCGACCACGGAATTAGGGGCAAGGCAATTTGGGCGTCATCGGAGATTCGTATCTTGTTGTGTCTCAAGCTAAAGGAGACTGGAAAGAAAAAGAAGAAAATATGATGATGTATCACCAAACCTTGGATTTCTTGATTCCTCGGTTTGAAAAGTTAAGTTTTACTCATCTACTAAGAGAGAACAACAAGTTCGCGGGCGCTTTAGCAACTCTATCATCCATGATAGACATCACGTGGAGTCGAATCGTCCGGTCATTATCGACGAAATTCGCTTTGCCTATGAGTCGATTGCGACCATAGATGAAGTTCGGGCGAACACCTGGTATTACGACATCTGGAACTTTTGGAAAGCGAAACATACCCTGAGGTAAATGCCAAAGACAAGAGGGCAATCGAGAAGAATGTCGATCCAGTTCATCATCTGCGGGGGTAAAGCGTATAGAAGAGGTCATCTGGGAATGCATAAAGCGTGTGTTGATCTTTGAAGAGTCCAAGCGTCGATGGAAGCCATCCACGGGGTGAATCACGGTGCACATATGAATGGGGTGATGTTGGCTAGAAAGATCCTTAGACAAGGTTATTATTGGTCCACCATGGAGGAGGATTGTATCGGTTTAAATCGGCGATGCCACAAATGTCGATTCATGCAAATCGCATGAACATTCCGCCGTCAAAGGCGTACAACATGACCGCCATGGCCTTTTTACATGCAGGGAATTGATGTGATCGGGCCGTCACGCCGAAAGGGTCAAATGGGCATGAGTTCATCCTCGTAGCGATAGATTACTTCACAAAGTGGGTTGAGGCCCAATCTTATGCGGTGTTGAAAGCTTCACGCGTTGCAAAATTCATCGAAACAACATCATCTGTCGCCACGAGTCCGAATGAAATAGTTTGGACAATGGTTCCCACTTCAAGAAGGAGGTGATTGACTTGTTGGAGAAATACAGCGTGGCTTTTCATAAGTCGTCTACTTACCGCAAACCAGCGGGCGATTGAGGCCGCCAACAAGAATATCAAGCGCATATTACGAAGATGGTGGAAACCTCTCGAGGGGCGGATAAGTTGCCGTTTGCTCTGTGGGACTCTGAGGACTTGATCGAGAACTTCTCTTGGGCGACTCCGTACTCATTAGTCTATGGGATGGAGGCCGTTCTACCAATTGAGATTGAGGTCCCATCATTGCAGTATTGGCGAGTGCGGATAAGCCAAGCGGATTAGCGAAAGCGAGGTTTGAAGAACTCATGCTCTTTGATGAAAGGAGATTGAAAGCAACGTACCACGTTCGGGGTTATCAGCAGAATCGCCGGGCTTTCAACAAGAAGGTTAAGTCGAGAACTTGAAAGAAGGAGATTTGGTACTCAAAGACAACCGAGCTCCCATCCACGACCCAAGGGGCAAGTTCGGACCCAATTGAATTTGGTCCCTACATCATCAAGTCAATCAGTCGGTGGAGTTGTGGTTACGATGGATCTAGATGGCTTGGAGTTTTCCCAACCGATCAATATGGACAAGTTGAAGAAATACTACCCTTGAGAGGCTCGCTGGGCGAAAACCGAAAAGGCGACCTAGGCAAAACTTCGAGCATAGAAAATTTGAAAATTATAAAAAGCCGAGCTACATAAGGTTGAAAACCATAAAGGCGGCCTTGGCAAAAGTTAGGCGCAAAGGAGAGCAAAAACACTTTCGGCGAACCTAACCTGAACTACGTAAGACTTGATTCCCATCTTTGGGATCGTGGCGACTTCATCTTGAAGTTCGGTCACAATCTTTTCCCCGATCAACTTAGTCCATTTTGATCACCTCGGTCATCTTTATTCATCGGCATTCACTGTGATCTCGATGCGAGTGCTATTCAAACTAGGGGCAACTTTCCGTTGCAATGGAGTGTTCGGCATGTCATCGGACTAGGGCAACTTTCCGTTGCCACACTTTGCAAGCACCTTTTTCAAACTAGGGGCAACTTTCCGGTTGCTAGGATTGAGGTTGTGTATCTCGATGGATTTGGTGTGTCGATTCGATCCATATCGAAAATAGTTTTGAAAAGTTTTCATAAAAGTTGACTTTGTTCAAATTAATCTTTTCACAACTAAGACCATTTTTGGACCAAAAGCGGAGGATTTTCGATTACCACAACCTTCAATTTCATTAATTTCAAAAGCGAGTTCTTTTGCTCTTGCATACAATTGAAGTTGTTTTTCATTACACTCACGCTAGAAAACTTTGAAAGTACTAATAAAGCAATAAATCTGGGGCATAGTCTAGTCGGTGTCCTGCGCCCCTCGAGCTAGTCAAAGCTTGAGATGCCAACTTAGGCCCGGCTTGTATGGCCGAACTAAGCGGAGTATGGAATGGGAGATAAAATATCTGATGAGTCAAGCGATCAGGCGGATCGGTATCTGGAACTTCTTTGTAACTCATCATTTGAAAGATTAAGCGAGGCGGCGCCATGCAATGCGATCTGGCGACAAGTTGCGCATCCATTGAACCACCGGCTCTCATCGGGAGCATTAACTAAGCGTTGCTAGAAAAGAAGTATGAAATTTGAATAAGCGGGCAAGAGTCCACAACTTGCAACTTCTCCATCAACTATATACGGGGAGGGATGAAAAATGAGAGAATAAAGAATAGAGATGTCTGACGAGAGAAAAGTGAGATAAGGGTTTTGCGAGAAAAGTCGAGCCCAAGGGTCGAGTGATGTAAGCAAATACAAGTGAGCTTGGGTGGGAAACATTACCTATAGCAGTAGTGGACTCCCTGCAAATCTGATTGTCTCCGGCGATAGAAGGCATCGAGCCTATCAATTTTGGATACACTCCATTATCCGGATAGTCCATCAAAGTACATCGTGTTATATTTTTGCTTATCGAGTTGTTGTTTTTGCTTATTGAGTTGTAAGTTTTGTCATTTATCGCGTTTTGCGTTTTGAGTTGTTACCTTTTTGATTACACAATTTTGTTAAGTCTTGTCTATTGAGTCGTTAACATTATTGTACTTTGTTTATCGAGTTGTAAATTCGCTAAGATTCTGTTTTATTTCTTAGTGAGTCGTTTTGTTTTTGCTTTGTTGCGTCGGTTCCCTACCTAACCCGGTAAATACATGAGGCGCATTTCCATTCAATTCCATTTTGTGCAAAATAATGCGATGCGACGCTGAGAATTTCAAATACAACATCTTTTCAAAAGCTGTTTCATTTCATCATGTCTTACAAAAATAAAGGTACAAGTTTTACAGAAAATAAAACTGCCTAACAAATGTGCAAAGTGCTACAAACTACTAGCTAAAAAGTAGAATAAAGCAGGAAATAACATCAGTGCCCTCGGGAGCGAGAAGGGGGAGGCCCCCTCATCCTTTTCTGCGGGATAATCTCTACATCATCATCACCATCTGGATCGGAGCTGTCATCCTCCGGATCCCCCTCAGGCTCGTCTCCGCTCTCGGAACCAAGACCAGGGCCTCCCTCTCCAGGAGATGCCTCTGACACATGATCTGCGATCTCCTCCTCGTCATCCTCGACGATGGGTGCCCTGCGTCTGCGAGACGACCCTCGCCCGGCTCCTCGATGAGACCTGGATGGCCCAGCTCCTCCAGTCCCTGTACCTCGGGTAGGTCTAGCACCTCGACCTCTCTGAGAGGGCCCCGGTGGCCTGGCCCGTGATGAAGCATATACGGGAGGCATCTGAAGATGCAAAGTGCAATACATCAGTTCAAGCATAAAAAGCAGGTGTAAATGCAGAATGTGAAAAGGGTGTGTGTCAGATGTGCTCTACACAGTCTATCAATATAGCAGAAGGTCTAAAGCTAGAGCAGCATCAGAAACATGCTAGTACAGGGAAAATGAAGAGTACCTCTACACCCACGATGCTCATCTGCGTCTCCCTCCGAAGGATCATGCCCTCGAATGTGGCTAGCATCCGGCGGCTTCGTCCGTATATTCAGCGAGGCTGCGAATACAAATGCAAAACTATCGATCGGAATCAATGTTCAAATATCATTGATAAATCAAAATGAAAAAACTTATCTGGGGCGAGTCGGGGTCTCTAACATATCTGTGATCGGCGGAGGAGGCTCTAGCGGAATCTGTAAGGCGTCCCCAAATCGCCGGTTCGTCAACTCGATCGGCATGTCAGCCACCTGGATGATCAAGAGGCGGAGGATCGGAGGGATCGAGCGCCCCACCTCTGGATCTGCCCACCTGCTAGAAGAAGGGATATCGTAGCATGGGCGCGACTCGAAGGCGGTGCACCGGTGGAGGTCGTCTGGAGCCGCACTCCGTCAGCGGGGCATCAAATATATCGCGGCGGTAGGTGGCGTAGTTCCCATCGAGATGATGCAACAAAGCATCAACGCCTGCATATCTTGCTCGACCTCCTCGGGGATAATCTATCGGCCGATCCGCATGGTGTGCGGAGGCCTGGCGAGTGTCACGAGAATCGCCCCCATATCGTGGCGTTCCCGAGAACCAAACCTGCCGTGGTCCCTCGGCGAGGAATCTATCTTGACAACAACTCGGCGCTCGAGGTCTGAGTCTCGAGCTCGTCACCAAGCGCCCAAAAGTGCCGGGTGATCTGTGGATAACCGATATACAAATCGGTCGAAATCGGATATCTGAGCGGATCAAAGATAAAAATAAAAAGGCGAGAGTTCAAGCAATACCTCATGTCGCTCGAGCAGTATCAAAGTATCGTCATGAGAGAGAGAGTCTCTCGAGGCCTCGCCAGGTGCTCGCCCTCAAACATCAAAGAAAATGGAGTCATAGGAGGTCCCACCACCTCCATCTCCGGAGCCAATGTGGGGAAGTACACATACACCCACAGCTGAGAAAGGCAATGCAGTGTGAGTACAAAGTGCTAAAGGCGAGAATCTGAGAATGCAAAGTCTTGCCGTGTGTGTGCGGTGAATAAGTAATGAGGAACAAAATGTAAATCAAGAGGGCAGAATGTACCTCCCGGCTCTCGATGAGCCGCCGAGTAGAGTCCCCTCGGTAATGCGAGGCTAGCTCATGTAGCGATAAGGGTAGCAGGCAGTGCCGCCCAATCATCTTGGCTCACTGTGATAGGTCTACTAGGCGCTCGATAAGTACAACCCTACCATGTTCCTCTGTCGGCGAACAAGGTGGTGCGAGGAGGTACATAAGGAAACCACAGGCGTCTTGCTCCGCCTCCTCGAGTCTCGGGCTCCATCTGTGGCCTGGGAAATAGGAAGCAAACCCGGAGTGTCGGACTCTCCCGAACCTCTGTCTGGCGGTGTGTCCCCAACAAATGCATCGAGCGACTGCCACTCACCCATATCCTCGTCATAGGGAATGGGCCTACCGCCTAAGTCTAGGCGGTGAGCATAAGCGAAATCCAGTGGGGTCATGGTCATGTCCCCGTCGCGAAAAAATGGAAGGAATTGGTAGTGTCCCACCACCTCTCTGCTAAAAGCTGCAAATAGGGTCCTACTAATGAGGCAGCGAGATAACCCTCTGTGAGAATGGCCCAAATCTGCAAGATCGACCAATCCCCGGACAGCTTCCGGTAGCTCAAAATACCATTCCCTTGCGGCGCCGGGGCCATATCCTCGCACTGTCCGAGAACGAACCTGCATTTAGAATCAATGCATGGATCCGCAAATGAAGTGAAAATGGTGTGTGCAAATAAAAGCGAAAATGAAACGTGTGCAAATGAAGTGAAAGCAAGCTGCGTGTTCGATAAATTTGGTATTTGGGCTGCGTGTTCAAAGTTTGATACATCGAGTTTGGGATGTGTTCTACTCAACATCGATTAAACGTGTGTTCGCTTCAAATTGGGACCGTGTGTTCTACTCAACATCGATTAAGTGTGTGTTCGCTTCAAATAGGGACCGTGTGTTCTACTCATCATCACTGGGCTGTGTGTCCGCTTCAAATTGGGATGTGTGTTCTACTCAACATCGATTTGTGTGTTAAGCTTCAAATTTGGAATGTGTGTTCTACTCAACATCGATTGGGACGTGTGTTCGCTTCAAATTGGGACCGTGTGTTCTACTCAACATCGATTAAACGTGTGTTCGCTTCAAGTTGGGACCGTGTGTTCTACTCAACATCGATTAAATTTGTGTGCTCGCTTCAAATTGGGACTGTGCATTCTACTCAACATGGGTGGGGTGTGTGTTCGCTTCAAGTTGGGACTGTGCGTTCTACTCAACATCGATTAAGTGTGTTCGCTTCAAATTGGGGTGTGTTCTACTCAACATGTGTGTGTTCGCTTCAAGTTGGGGTGTGTTCTACTCAACATCGATGTGTGTGTTCGCTTCAAGTTGGGCTGTGTGTTCTACTCAACATCGATGGAACGTGTGTTAAGCTTCAAGTTGGGCTGTGTGTTCTACTCAACATCGATTAGACATGTGTTCGCTTCAAGTTGGGACCGTGTGTTCTACTCAACATCGATTAGTTTGTGTGTTCGCTTCAAATTGGGGCCGTGTGTTCTACTCAACATCGATGTGTGTTCGCTTCAAGTGTGTGTTCTACTCAACATCGATGTGTGTGTTCGCTTCAAGTTTGGGAATGCGTGTTCTACTCAACATCGATGGGTGTGCGTTTGCTTCAAGTTTGGGGCTGTGTGTTCTACTCAACATCGGTGTGTGTTCACTTCAAATTGGGACTGTGTTCTACTCAGCGTCGATTATGTGTGTTCACTTCAAATCTGAACATGTGTTCGGTGCTTCAAGTTTAGAGTGTGTGTTCAATTTCTAACTAAGGTGCCTTTGTCGTTCACAATTATTCAATCGCCAAGTGTTCATGAAATTCAAGTGGCTAAGTCACATGCTCAAAATACAAATCTTGTGTCATAAGCTAAAGCGTGTGTCTAAGCATGGCAAAGGTCTGAGAATGCACGAAAGATCACGGATAATAAAATACCTCTGCATCATAGGAGAGGTCTTGCTCGGCTCTCGTGAAGAAGATCCCGGTGCTTTCGATCGTTAAAATCGGTAAAATAACGGAAAGTGGCTCATGGAAGCCTATGAGCCAGCCGAGCATATCGTTCGGAAAGAAGAAAAGAGGCGAACCCGTGAATACCATAAAGTCAAAATCATCTCCGGCACCGGGAAAACCTCCGTCGTGAGGAAAATGACCTGCCATTGCGAGAAATCTGCAAAGAGGAGCAAAAATGAGCAAAAATGAGCAAAATGGGCCAAAATTGGAAAAAGTCAACAAAAGTCAACTCTCGGGAAATGAAAAAGTCAACAAAAGTCAACCCCCGGGAAAATTTTCCAAATATCGAAACAAAATTACCTCAAGTGGTGAAAATGAGGAGAGAAGCCCCAAAGTCGAAATTTAGTCGCTTCAAAGTGCTTAAATCTGAAAGATTCATAAAAACAACTTGCGTGGGAGTAGAGGCGTATAAAATCAGATCTGAGAGAGAAAGTGGCCTAGAGAGCAAGAGGAAGAAGTTTTGCAACTTTGGGTGTGATTTGGAGGCAATGGAGGTGTGTATATATAGAAAATGCAAAATGACCAAAATGCCCCTGCTTTTGGGAGGTGGTGGCCAAGCCACCTAACTGGCTGGCCCCTCTACTTTTGGCCTGGCCGATGGCCTCTCCTAGGGCAATGGGCTGGCCGACCATGTCCCCACCCCCTCCCTACCTCTGCGCAAATTTTGAGGAAAATCGGAGCTCCGGGACGAAAAAGTTGAAGAAAAGTACACTTTCAGTGCTCAATTGCTCCGCTGAAACTTTAATTGCAATTATTGACATGTGTCTCATCGTTATTCATCGAAATCGGAGTGTATCCATTTTAATCACGTCGTGACCTCTCCGGAATGTAAATCAGAGGCCGCGATCGGGTTGCCGTCGCCGGAATGCGCATTTTCCAGCTCGTTATTGTGCAACAACCGGGCATCCTGATTTGTGCTCATTTGTCATTATTTGGCTCCTAATTTGCATTCTCGTGATTGTTTTGCATTATCATGCATGATTTCTTGATATACCGAACTTTCTATGCTTGAGCATGCGTTGTCGCGCATTATCTTTTCTCGCGTTATGTTGCATTCGTTCACCGACACTGTGTGTGTCGAACTTTTGGAATCATAGGAATCATATTGAATATATGTTGTCGGCATATTGTTCTTGTTGCATTTCTCTATTTTGCAGGCACGATATTGTATGTACGGTTCATTTGAAATTTGGTGCGACCCGAATCAGCGAATCGTATCTTCTCCGTGTGAGGCAGCGAATTGAATGATTCTCGCATTCCTAACTGCATGAAATGTAGTTGTTTGCTTTGCATTCTTGCTTAAAAGCTGTTGCATCTATTTGTCAATACCGCTTCATTCTGACTTCTTTGCATTTGCATGATCATCGGCTCGCGCCTATCACTTTGCATTTTGCCCACTGCTGCGGGCACATATCTCTGTTTATCTCGTATGTTTGTCTAAGTCTTCGGCCTTGTCAAAAATGGGTCGTCTCTGGGCTTTGACATTCACTCCCGTCACTTCTTGACTTCGAGGGATTACATTCAAGAGAACAGCTAGACACCCATTTTGACCGACCTTAAGACTCGAGCGTCACCGGTTGGCGCTTCGGTGATATTGCATACTGTGCTTGTTCAGAAGTCCCAGAGTCACGGCCGCGTGCCCTGCCTCCGGACTTCCGAACCATCTTCTCTACCTTGTCTCGGTTTGCGAACCAGGCTCGGTTTTCTCTGTTTTTCTCTCTGAGGAAGAGTGGTCCGTAGACTATCTCCCGGTGGCCGTGAGCTTCGTTTACGTGGCCGTAGGCCATTTTGCCCATTCGGGACGGTTCCGGTTTTGAGCCGTCGGGCCGTGCCTCGGCTCGGAACGCCCAACCATCTACGAGTTCTCCGGTTTTTGGCATGTGCCTCTGTTTTAGTGTTAGGGACCTGGGGCCCCGATGCCCGCTGGCCGAACACCACTTAGGTGCGGCGACCCATTTCGGGACCCCAAAAGCGGTTTTGGTCGAGCATTCATTGCATCGGCCTTCTCCGGTTTTGGCGGAGACCTCTGTTAATATTTCGAGAACCACAGGGCCCCGATGCCGCGCCGTGGCCGTATGCCACTTCGGTGCTCATAAGGGTTTTCGGGACCCCAAAGCGGTTTTGGTCCGAGCATTCATTTCGCATCCATCTTCTCCGGTTTTTGGCGGTACCTCTGTTTTGTCATTCGAGAGGACCTTGGGGTCATGAATACCCACCATTGCCGAACACCACTTCCGCACCGACCCATTTTCGGATCGATTTGCTCGGTTTTGGCCTGACGTTCATTTCTCATTAGTTTTTGTTCAAACTTGGCGGTACCTCTGTTTCAACATCGGGAAGATCCTTTGGGGGTGGGAGGCCAGCAATTATCGAGATAACGGTTTACGCTCCTCCGGAGCCCGTTTTGCTCACCAGGGCCAATGTTGAACACCTTGGGGTATTTTCTTCCAACCAAAGTTACATATCTGTGATCGGGACACACAGGAGGACCCTACCAACTCTTGGTCGGCGAAATTATGAGTTTCATTTTGGGCCTCTCCTTCAAGCTCTATGTTGTGGCTCTGGTTCGGTGTTGCCAAATTCCGACCTTGGAACCTTGTTCTACACATATGGGAGGACACTTTGGTATGGTGGTCGGCGAATTGTGCCTTTCATTTTGGGCCTCTCCTTCAAGCTCTATGTTGTGGCTCCTGGTTCAGTGTTGCCAAATTCCGACCCTAGGGCCTTATTCTACACACATGGGAGGACACTTGTGTATGGTGGTCGGCCAGAGATTTTACACTTCATTTTTTGGGGGTGGCCGGCCGGCCATGGTAGGTGGGTGGCCGACCAGGTGAGGTGGGTGGGCGGGCACCTCCTAAATTTACTGGCCGGCGATTCTTGCTTCTGACTGTCCAATTTGTCAGGATATCTTCAACATATCCGGGGCATCAGAGGATATTCGGGAGGGAAAGATTGGGTGCTTTCCTCCTTTTACACCCCATTTCTTGCCTATTTGAAGGCCCCCCCCCCTCCTTCTTCAAGGTTGGAAAATTTGTCCTCAAGAACACTTCTTCAAAATCCTCCATTTCCATAGCTAAAAACTCCAAAAAAGCTTCAAGTGTCAAAGGCAATTTCTTCATCAACACCTAGCTCCACCATCCATACTACCATTCCAGCAGCTAGGAAGTGAATTTCAGAGGTTGAGAAGCTACAAATCGAGCCAAGAATCAAAGAAAGACAAGTCTTCAAGGGTAAGTCCTCAAAACCAACTTTTAGGGCTTTTCTTGATTCATTTCTATACTCTATTTGGTTGAGAATTAGGGCTCCGACCCCTACTGCTTTTGTGCTTTTTTGAGCCCCTCTACAACTTTGTAGAAGGGCTCAACTTCATTTAGTGTCTCCATGATACACTTCCTTCAATATCCATCTTGTATGTCACCAATTTGCATGCTAGTTTTGGCCTATTTGCATTTGTTTTTGGGGCTCCGACCCTACTGGTTTTAATGCTTATTTTGAGCCCCTCTACAACATTGTAGAAGGGCTCAACCTCTTTTGGCCATTCTATATACCACCTCTCTTGGAAATTCACTTTAGGCCCTAATTCTTGCATGCTTTGTTAGGATTACTTGGCCCCAGATTTCAGGCTTCATCAGGCTTAGAAATAGTCTTGTTTTTGTCTCCTTTTCATGTTATGTTGAGGGCCTTAAGCCATTTGGTGTATATTTTTGGTACTTCCTTTGAAATCCATCAAATTTACCGTATTCTTGCATGTTTGATTAGGCCATTCTGCTTCTGTTTCTGGCCTTTGGTCAGGCTTAGAAAGTGTCTTGTTTTGGTCTTTTCTTCAAGTTTTGTTAAGGAAAGTCCTTTCTGGTTTGGTGCATCCATGTGGTACCTCTCTTGATATAACCTCTTTTGGGCTCCATTTTGCATGGAATTTATAGCATGTTTATGTTCTGTTTTTGGGGCTTCCATCTTCTGTAAATGTGCTTATTTTTAGGCCCTCTTCAATTTTGTAGAAGCATGTTTGTTCATTTGGGGTTTGTATATATCACTTGTCTCAATACCCCTTATTTCCCCCATTTTTGCAAACTATTGTTGCCATACTTGTGATCATAATTTGGCCTTGTTTTGTAACTGAAAAATGCCATATTTGGGACTGCCTTGCTACTGTTCTTGCTGCCATGATCATATCTTGCATGCATAGCATGGCTATAGGCCAGTTCGGGGCCTAATTTCACACTTCGGGATGAATGCATGCTTGGTGTCATTTCGATTTGTTTGGGGCTGTTTTCCCTTTATTTAGGTGCTGAAATTCCATTACCATGCTTGCATATCATTTCCGTGCCATTCGTATCATTTTTGCATTGCCTCGGTTTGCGTGCCAATGAGGCACCTCATTCTTATCATTCGCGGCCTATGTGAGTGTGGTTGAGGCCCTCTCATGTCGGCGTAAGCCCAACTTGCATTTTCATGCTTCTACATCATTGCCTCGATTTGCGTGTCATGCAGTGCAGCGTTTGGCGACTTTATTACCGACGGCCTCCTATGTGAGTGGTGAGGCTCTCCCATGTTGGTGTAAGTCCATCCGGCATTCCGTATGCCATTTCATTCCATTTCATCATCGCCTCGGTTTGCGGCGCTTTGTGGGCACAGCGTTTTATCCGACTTTCATCTTTCATCATCGCCTCGGTTTGCGGCGCTGTGGCACGCGCCGAGGCTGCCGGTTTATCCGATTTTCATCTTTCATCATCGCCTCGGTTTTGCGCGCTGTGGGCACGCGCCCGAGGCACCGGTTTTATCCGATTTTCATCTTTCATCATCGCCTCGGTTTGCGGCGCTTTGTGGGCACGCCGAGCGTTTATCCGATTTTCATCTTTCATCATCGCCTCGGTTTGCGCGCTGTGGGCACGCGCGTTTGGCTGCCGGTTTATCCGATTTTCATCTTTCATCATCGCCTCGGTTTGCGCTGTGGGCACGCCGAGGCACCGGTTTATCCGGTTTCATCTTTCATCATCGCCTCGGTTTGCGCGCTGTAGGCACGCGCCGAGGCACCGGTTTTATCCGTTTTCATCTTTCATCATCGCCTCGGTTTGCGGCGCTGTGGGCACGCGCCCGAGGCACCGGTTTATCCGATTTTCATCTTTCATCATCGCCTCGGTTTTGCGTGCGCGTGGCACGCATTTCGAGCATCCCATTCGTAGCATTCATGTGTATTCATCCCAATATTGAGTTGTGCAAATCTGCTCCTCGGCCATCATGCATCGATATCGTGATTGGTGGCGCGAGGATCGAGACATGCATATATTTGTGAAATACCTGCTATGCCCTTTTCACCGCTCTCCGTTGCGGCAAAATGAAGAATTATCGACTTTAGGAATCGGCACGCAATTAGGAAAAGCGCAAGCGAGGCTAATCGGGGCATCGGTGGATTTCTGCGCCAGCGACCAATATACTATTCACGAAGCGGCGGTCCACGGCTTGCACGCGATTCAATTCTTTTGTAATTAATTTGTTAATTAATTAGAATTAAATTATTTTGATTTGTATATTCTTTTATTGGTGCGTATTATTATTTATTCGGACCCTCTGGCGAGGGCATAAATGTAATAAGGGTGTGTGAGTGTGATGTATGTCTTCCAACCCCATTTCTTTCTCCCTTTTATTTACCGCTTTGATGGTTAGATATAGGGCATATTTCAATTAGCATCTGATAATGATAGCATGTTTGCATCATTCATCTGTTTTACATGCATCAGACTCGGCACATCATACAAAGCTGCATTGTATTTCAATTCTAAGTTGAATACATGTTAGTGTTGCATCATCATATGCCATGTTTAGAATAGCGAACTGCTATAGTTGCATTTTGCATGTGTTGCATTAGGCATTACAGTATACTTAGGATCATGCATGATTTCTAATCAGTTTTCTGTTTTGGCTTGGAGTACTCGGTAAGTTTTATGCTTTAGCATCCTTGCATGCGTGTGAGTGTTGCCATGATAGCATGCTTGCCATGAGGCTATATGCTTATGTGATATAACTGCCTTGAATGCTTGTGGGTGGAGGTTGAGTTATCTGAATTGGAGCAATTCATCAATTGTTTGATAAGCCCACTAGACTGTGGCAAGAACTGGATTTTAAGCCTACCTGCGGGTAGCAAACCATTTTTCAAACAAACAAACATGAAATGTTTTGTTCCAATTGACGGCCCGATCTATACTTGTTTCTTTGCTTGAGCATCACATAGTAATCCTAGGCTAATAATCGGAATAAGAGCATACAATGTTTTCAAAATCAGATATTATGGTTAGTAGAGGCGGTCTTTGGCCGGCGAGAATGCTCACGATGTGACCTTCCCTAATCGTACCCAAGTTCCCGAGCCAACTTTGGTGATGACGGATACGTGGCCTTTTGGCACCGAGTCAGGGTTTCCTAAATTTCCCATTTTAAAAATATTTAGGTGGCGACTCTGTTATCTGGCAAAGCAGTCCATGTTTGGCACTTCTTTCAAAAAAATCTGTTTTCCTTCAAAACGATTTGCCGGATTTGGACTCTTTGGTTCAAGATTGAGAACCGCAACAAAATCGAGTCCGAACTGTAGCGAGGTCCCCCGCGGGCGTTGTTACAATACCTTTCCATACACCAGAATAACTGTTGTTTGAAATAGGAGAGGGACACCAGCTTTTAACATCCAGTTTATATTTGCTGCAAATGATCTGTCTCCACAAAGCATCTTTCGCTTTGCCAAATCTCCACCACCATTTTAATAACGAGCAATCATTAACCAGCCTTATTCTTCTGATGCCCAAGCCCCCTTGATTCATATTCTTTGCTAAATCATCCCATTTAACCAGGTAGATTGGTTTTCTAGACCCCGACCCGGCCCAGAGAAAAGCAGCTTATAGCTTCTCAAATTCTCTTGCAACTCCCACTGGCATTTTAAAAAGAGATAGATAATACATAGGCAAGGCAGAGGTTACAGACTTAATTAGAGTGAGCCTTCCTGAAAATGATAGCAACTTTCTTTTCCAACATGCTAGTCTGATTTTGATTTTATCAAGAACTGGTTTCCAAGTTGCCTTCTTATTTGGATTGGCCCCCAAAGGCAAACCCAAATACTTAAGAGGAAGTGCCTTAGATTTACAATACAGCTTTAAGGCAAAACAAGATAAGGATTCTTCAGGAACATTAATACCGCACACCTGACTCTTACGATAATTTATTTTCGGCCCTAAAATCAGTTCAAAGCACCTTAAGACCCTCTTAATATTGCACACCTCCATCTCCTTAGCTTCACAGAATAATATGAAATCATCTGCAAATTGTAAATGTGTTAACTGCACCCCATTAGAACCAATCGTCACTCCTTTAATCAAGCCCAACTGCTGTGCTCTTGACATAAGAATATTAAGACCCTCAGCTGTTACATTAAACAAAAAAGGAAACAGGGGGTCACCTTGCCTTAGGCCCTTCTGAGGGCAAAATTCCTCAGTTGGTGAACCATTAACCAACACTGAGAGTTTTGCTATAGTAACACATTCTTTTAACCAACTAATCCATTTTGCACCAAACCCAAAATTGAAGAGCATGGATGATAAGAAGCACCAATTAACAGAGTCAAAAGCCTTTTCAAAATCAAGCTTAATAATCAGACCTCTCTTTTTGGTTTTTCTCCAGCCATCAACCACCTCATTTGCAATTAGCACACCATCCAGAATGTTTCTTCCACCTATGAAGGCTGATTGGGTATCGCTGATGATATGAGGAAGCACTCTTTTTAGCCTACTAGACAAAACTTTTGCAAGGACTTTGTATACTGAACCCACTAGGCTGATAGGTCTATAGTTACCTAGCCCCACTAGATTTTCAACCTTTGGGATTAGTGAAATAAATAAGCTATTAAGACCCAACACCAACCTTCCATGCCTATGAAATTCCTTAAAAAACTTTAGTAAATCAGCTTTCATCAATAACCAAAATTTTTGAAAATAAGCCAAGTTAAAGCCATCTGGTCCAGGGGCCTTGTTACCATCACAATCCTTCACAACAGCCCTAATTTCTTTCTCTGAAAAATCTGCTTCCAACCTGTCAAAACCAGGACAATCTTGGACTGATTTAAATTGGCCACCTAGCTTAGGCCTAACTCTCCAATCCTCTGTGTACTGCTTGCTAAAGTGGTCAAAGACTTCTTTCCTAATCTGAATAGGATATTCCAACACAGTAGCCCCAACAAACATGGAAGAGATCGCATTTCTACTTTGCCTACCCTTGGCAATTACATAAAAAAATCTAGTATTTCTATCTCCTTTCAAGTTCCAATTGAGTCTTGATTTTTGCAACCACAACCATTCAACCATTTTGCTAAGCCTCCACACCTGATCTCTGACTAATCTACTTCTTACTCTTTCTGCCTCATCCAAATCTCTGGATTCAGTAGCTAAGTCCAGGAAGTGCAGTTCCTCTTCAGCTTCCTTCAACTTCACAGTCACACTACCAAAAACCTCTTTATGCCAAGCCTTTAACTCTAACTTCAGAATTTTAAGTTTTTTCAGGAGGACAAAACCAACCCAACCTTCAACTTCTGCCTCTTTCCAGGTCTTCTCCACAAAGGCTGGAAAGCATGGGTGTAAACTCCAAGCATTGATGATTCTAAAAGGCTTAGGACCCCAGTCTCTTTCATCCTCCATCAGCAACAGAGGACAATGATTAGATATGAGCCTAGGAAGACCCCAAAGCTTTAAATTAAACACCTCCAACCATTTGGGATCCACTAACACCCTATCAATTCTACTCCACTTATCCCCTGCTATTGAGTTACACCAGGTATATTTTCTGCCAAGTAATGGTATATCATTTACTTCACATTGTTCGATAAATTCATTGAACTCTCTCATGCCTTTATTTCTTCTAAAGCAACCCTTCCTTTCACCTACACTTTTTATCTCATTGAAATCTCCACATAAACACCAAGGATTAGGAAACTCCCTTTTTAGCTTTAATAAGCAATCCCACAGTTTGGCCCTATTTCCCTCCTCATTAGAAGCATAAATGTTTAGTAATACACAGTCAAAAGAATTAAAGAGAGTACCAGAGAAGAGGATGAATCTTCTAGTGCAACAGCAGTCCTTAAGTTGAAAAACCTCCGGATCCCATATGCAAAGAAGACCTCCAGCTAGGCCTTCAGAGTCCACAGCAGTGTACTCCATTTTGTTTCTAGCCCACATTGCTCTCACATCCTTTTCAGCTACTACAGATTTTTTAGTTTCTTGAAAAAAAGCTACATCCACATTTCTTTCCTTCAGAATATTCCTTATTTTCCCCCTCTTTTCCTGCCTACCAGTTCCTCTAATATTCCAAGAAAGCATCTTCATAAGAACATAACAAACTCCGAATAAACTTCTTCAATGGATACATGTTAGTCTACTGCACCATTACCCCTATCCATCCTCAGATATATCTTTGACTTCAAGCTCCACAATTTTATTGAGAACCTCCTTTTCCTTTCCCAACATATCCACACCCAGCAACTTACCCATCTGCAAACATGCTTGTGCCTCATCCAATAGATGCTGACTTCCTTCCCCTCCTTTCTCAGTTAAAGCTAACAGTGAAGCTTCAGCAACAGATGCTCTAAACAGGGATCTTTTAGGGGCTGATTTGCTTGTTGAGGCACCCTTCAGACCGACTCTCTTATCCAGACCTAAGAGTCCCTTTTGTGGTCGAATGTAGCTAGTCTTCCTTTTACCTTTTGCTTGCTCCTTACCTTTACCTTTCAAGACTGCAGACTTGGGAATTTGATTAGCAACCTGAGTCTGAGTCTGAGAAACATTGGACTCTCTGGTGACAGGCCCAACATCCATTGCCATGTCTTTTATATGGGCATCATATAACACCGGCCCATTGGGCCCTTTAAATGGTTCAACCAATTCATAATTCAACTTATGATGGCCCAGAACCACTTCCAAACTTAGGCCAAGCCTCTTTAGACTTGAACCACTCAAACTTCTCATAAAACCAGGCGTGTAGACTTGCCCATCATGTCCCTGAGCAGCCCTTATGCCATTAAATGCTAAGTTAACTGCTACCATTGCTTTGCCGACTACTGTCTCGAGCTCCTTACCCATCATGCTGCAGGTCTCTGCCACTGCTATATCACTTTTCGAAAGTTCCCCTTTGTCCGCCACTGCTACACTAACATCCCCACGTGGCTTCTTTCCTCTGGCCTCCATCTTGGTTTAAGCAGTCCCCTGAGCTGACTCACCTCCTAAGTGCCGAGTTAACTCATCAACAAGGTTCTGAGATGGCTCAGCAGCTCTGTTGAAGTCGAATTTCTCCTCAGAACCTCTAACCTCATTAGAGCTGTGATGTTCCTCTACATCTTGAGGTGTCAAACATCTGTAGTACTGCTTAAAATTTTTTGCCACAACTAACTGATCTTCCAAGACTCGCACTGGATAAGAAAACTGATTAGTCTCCAAATGAATGACCTTATTAATAAGCTCCATGTATTTGGTTAAGATCCTGAGCTTACCACAGTCAAAAGGCTGAGGAATACCTTCTTCTCCTTCCAAAACCTCTCCCCATAAACTTCCAATCTTAATAAAATTGGACCTGTTCCATAAATGTAATGGAACGCCAAAGCAGGTAATCCAAACGAGCCTTTTTGGTTCGAGGACAAGGTCTGGCTGCCATTGGATGATGAGTTCACACCAATCCTCAATAATATTGTTTATGGCTTTCATTTTTATCTCCCTTTCCTCCTTGGTCTTAAATGATAACAACACATCTCTTCCTCCACATTTCCTAACTGTAATCCCTTCTATTCCTCTCTCTTCAAGCTCAATCTTCAGACTGATGTTAACATATTTGGCTTGCAAGAGAACTACCACACTATCATAGAGCCACCCATTGCTAAACACCTCCGCCTTGATTGAAACAGAGCCACTACTCAGTACCTTAGTGCCTTTTACTACTTCCGCAAATGACTTCTTATTAGTAAAAGAATTGGGGCCTCTCCTAACCTCTACTCTGTATTTTGATTGCTTTGGTAGTTGAATATGAGTCTGCCCGTGTTCTCTATTTCTCTCAAACTCGGCAAATTTCACTCCTAACTTTTTATCATCCACCCAAAGACCATGAGCTTTTTGCACTGCCACCTGTGCTGCTACTTCACAACTAAATCTTACAAAGCCAAATCTTGTGTTGGTGATTCTTCGTCTCTTTTGCGATATGAATACATCTTTTACAACTCCAAACTTAGGAAGAGATTAAGCAGACCTTTGGGATCCAATGAGCAAGGTAGATTATCCACAAAAACTGTAAAGACTTCCGAGCTAACCATGTTCCTCCCTACTTCTGGTTTTCCTCTATGCTTCAACACCGGGATCCAGCCTCCTACCATCTTCTCTTGAGTCTATTTCACATGTTACTTAGTAGCATCAATATAATCTAATCAATTTATTTATGAAAAATGTTACTAACCATGAAAGTTTATTTTGAAAGTTGATTCCAAAAATGAAGTGGATGGTGTAAAATTAAGTTGGTTGTTTGGCAATGGCTTTTGCCTAAAAAAGCACAAAAGACAAAATAGGCTAAATAAGCTAATAAGACAAAGGATTATTTTGGGAAGATGGTTAAAACCTGACTTTTTAGTTTTTGTTTGAAAAAAATGTATAAAAAATGTGAGAGATGATGTGACCAAAAATGGGTTAAAAGCTTAAAGATGGCTTTTGACTATCTTTCCAAAATAGCCCAAAATATTACATCCAAACTATAATTATTTCATTTTTTCTCTCGCGAAAGTCATAAAAACCAAAACGGTCAAACCAAACAAACTTTTAGTCCCAAACTAAAAAATAGCCAAAAAGTCAACTAAAAAAGTCAATTGCCAAACATCAACTGTGATTTTAGTCCCGATGTACTACTACTACTATTTTGAGTATTTTTTGGTTAATTTTTCTGTATAAGTAACATTGTTATTTATAAAAGATGTGCATGTCACATTATTTTGTTTTTATATTAAATAAAAGGTATGTATACTTTTTATTTACTTAATATTATCAACCAACAAAATAACTTGATTATTAGTTCAAAACTTCAGAAATTACTTATTTTCTTTTTATAAATTACTTTGTTCACTCTTATGTAAAATATTATCTTCTTATAGGAATATACCAATACTAAATTAAATTTACACATTTACCTTGGCCCCCTAAATATAATTTATGGTTCCGTCCCTACTTACTTTCTCAAGAGTAATGTGATGTAACTTTTTTATTTTTAAGAGATTGATTTGGCAGTCGAGTTATACTAAACTTTTATCTCAAATTACAATGTTTTATTATTGCATCCCACATCAATATATTATATGTATAGACATATACTTTTTCTTTTGGGGGTTGATTTTTTTTTTAATTTGACTTTTTTAAAAATTAGATCAAATGATTTTATTTTTTGGATTCGTCTTGACTAGAAAATTTTTAAAATATTTTTTTTAATTTTTTTTTTAAAAGTTTAGAAAAGAAAAAAATAAGCTAATTTTTTGTAAGTATTTTAAAATTTATTTTTCATTTTTAGTTAAATTTTTCTAAAATTATTATTGCTTTTTATTTTTAGAATATTTTAGTTGGGACAAAACCAAAAATGTAAAAATGTAAAAGATAAAAAGATACTAAAAGTTTAAAAAAAATCAGAAAAGACAAAAATAAACTTCATTTTAATTTTTCCGAATGAAACCTTGTACATTTTTAAAAATAAGTTCTATGATATTTACCTTTTCTCAATCCCTTGAGTTGTTATGAAACTCGCATGCTAGTTGTATTATGCCACTTTTGTCATTGAGATAATCTCGGTGAAGGGCTTCTAATAGGGTTATAAATAAACTAAGTTGTTCGCGATTTCAATTTGACTCAGCCAGTTAGAGTATCTTTTAAGGGAGGGGATAATAGAGCATTCTGAGGCATTTTTGCTAGTGTAATTGATTTTTTCTTCCTCCAAGGGCTCTGCATCAAAAGAGGCAATGTCTATTTTAATTTTGGCTCTCCACAACTAACAAGCCTTCATTGAGAGGCAAAACAATTTCTCGCTGAAATTGCATCCTCCATCTAATCAAGTACTCTTCTTTTAGTTAGTTTTGTATTGTATATTGCATCTAATTGATTTGATTTTATATTTGTATATTATCATTTGAAAATATGATCGTTTGAAAATATTTTTAAAAAAAATAATTTAATATATATTTTAAAATAATTTAATTATATATATATATTTATAAATATTTATAAATGCCATGTCAACATATGCATCATGTCATAAAAAGATTATTTATTCATTTATCTATGTTTATAATATTTATAAAAAAAAAAATTAGTTAAGTTAATTTGATTGATTAACTAAAATAAAGAGTATGGTTGAATATACACTAACTAAACTAGTTAGGCAAAATAAAAAGAGTGACTTTCTATATACCTTTATAAGGCATTTTGCCTCTTACCCATGTTTGTTTGGGTGGACATGAGTTTGGGATTGAACTAATAGTCCAATAAAATTATTAATCCGATGTTTGGTTAAACAATTAAAGTACGGACTAATTATTTTAAACTTAACTATTAGTTAAGATAGGATACATAATCCAACGAATTCGTAATCCTAGGACTATTAGTCATGGAAATGCTAATCCAGTCCGCCCAAACAAACATATTGCTCTTAAATACTTGATTCATGAGCTCATGAGTCACAATAGCTAGTTGGCAAATAATTAATAATTGGGTACATATGTGTAACCTTTGTAATTTGTTTCCTATATTTATTTAGTTCATATAATTCTAATTACATTAATTTTTCTCTTGAATTTTGACATTATATAAACTTAGGCCTCGTTTGGCAACTGAACTTTTTAGTCAAAAAGTCAAAAAGTTATTAAATTAGCCAAAAAGTCAACAACTCATAGTAAAAAGTCAAAAATTCTCTTTTCTCTCTACTTTTTACACATCTTTTCGTAAAAAGTCAAAAAGTCATCACAAACATACTAGTTTTTTTAGCTCATATTTTAGCCAAATAGCCAAAAAATTACTAAATTAGCATGTTCTCAAACGAGGCTCCAATTGCAACAAGATTGAAAGTGCATGTACTAAATTATTCAAATTTAAACTACGAAGACCAAAGTGAAATTGTTCAAACGAAAGGGATCAATGGTGTAATTTATCCCCCCACCCCAAAAAAAAAAAAATTAAGGGTGCAATGAAATGTTTTCATAGTGTAAATAAAATCACTCAATTTAAAATGGTTCATTTATTTTTGAATAAATAACTTTGTCCTTGATTTATCAATTTTTTAACAAAGGTTATTAATTAAACTATATTGATACAATATAAAAAAAAAAAAATGATACAACTAAAACTACAAGGAATAAACACACTAAACGAATTGAGTCTGGATCCTATAGAGTAATTTTTTTCCATAGTGAACATTTTAATGACTATTGTATTCTCCACTTTTGATTATTGTACTTTCAATTTTTGTAAAATTAAATTTTGGTCATCGAAAAAATCATTTCTAAAATCACTTTAAAAGATCCGAACTTAAACAAATTATAGGAATCACAGGTTTCTACTAGGTGAAATTATTTTACTAGGTCAATGGAATAATCCAAATAAGTTTATGCACAAGCTAGTGTGAACAAAGTCATGTAGTTTTTATTTTATTTTATTTTTAAAAAATATTAAGTTGGTTACGATAGTCCAAGGGACTAGAAAACAAAGAAAAAGTAACTTGGGCACCCGGTAAATGCAAAAGTTTGACGCAGTGTGTACATGTGACAAGTCAATTTCAGAAAGAAAAGAAAATGGAAGAATTTTCTGTCTCCAATTTTCCGAAGAAAGTGGTACAATTTTCTCAATCCATTTTTCCGCAAAAAGATAGTAAATGCAAAAGTTTGACGCAGTGTGTACATGTGATGTCAATTTTAGAAAGAAAAGAGAATGGAGCAATTTTCTCTCTCTTATTTTCCCAAGAAAGTTGTGGAATTTTCTCAAATCAAATTTTCCGCCATGGATTTCCTCCGACTCATGATATGAACTGAAGGGTTTTATTGGGTACGTGACACTCATTATGCGTTATATTTTGATAATTTAAATCGTTCATTTTGAAAACTTATTGTGTATATCTACATAAAAAATTAGATCGATCTAACAATTATAATATATTCAATCTGTCGCATTTGTTTTAAAAAAAAATTGAACGATAAGAATGTTTTTAAAAATAGACTATATTTTTTTGTGACAAATGAAATAAATTGAATATGTTACGATTATTGAATCGACTTAATTATTTTTATAAATAATATACACACAAAATTTATAAAACATAGTTCAATATAAAAATAAGACCAATGATAAATCTTACGAATTTGAATAATAAAATATATTATTCAAATTATAAAAATGATATCAATAATGGATTCTGTGAGTCCGAACAATAGGTTTGGCCAGATCTAGATAAGAGAAGGCCATGCCCAAAAATAAAAGAGTAATGCGAGAAAGTCACATATTAATACTCACAAATTTACCCACAATGATATAGCGTTAGAGTTGGGCGCACCATCATTAAGGCCTCGTTTGTTTGGCTCCATATGGGATTAAGAGGATGACAAGATTAAGTGAGCAGATTATTAGTGTGACAGTTTTAGATTAGAAATGTAAGATAAAGAATATTTATTTGTATATCACCGGATTAGTAATACTATAAATAAAATTACTATTTTTTTAACTTTTAGTATTGTTTTTAATATTGTAATTATAATTATTTTTGTACTTTTAAGTCTACTTAATCTAGAGACGCTTAAAAAAATATAAATTTTGTATAAAAATCATTTAAAAATTCACAAAATATAAATAAAAAAAAATCATATTTTTTTAGTATATATCAAAATTTTAAAATATTTCTTTCACGAATAAATTATTTGAAAAAATAATATTAAAAATATTTTAATCCATTAATCTCATCACTACATTTCTAATCTCATATATTTTTTTTCCATACTAGTCTAACCAATGAGAAGGATTACTAGTCCCTTTGTGGCATGTTTGATTGGGTGGATTAGAGTATGAGATTGAGATTATTAATCCATAGGCCCAATTATCCTATGTTTGTTTTAACATTTTAATTTAGGATTATTAATCCAATGAATAATTAATCCAACAAATTTGTAGGATTATTAGTAATGCGGTAGGGGTGGGATTATTAATCTAATGGATATTAATCCAATTGAATAGTGAATACCACACTAATTTAATAGGATTATTAATATTTCACTATTAATTTTGTGAATCAAATATGACTTTGAAGTGTTAATCACATCACAACCTTCTACAAACAAATACTCTCTATATAGTCCTCTTTCATTAGTAATCCAGTCCCTTACTCATGTAGTTAAACAAATATAATTTAAATATATAACAAAACAAAATTTAATATATATTTTGTCACATAATTGTAATACTTGGTTTGGCATCATCTAAATAAGTCAAAAAGTCACTATCTTATTTAAGTCACATCATCCTATTTAAATCATATCACCTCTCTAACACATCACATCAAACCCAACCCAAACCCACCAATAAATCAAAAAATACATTTTTTTTAATACATGTCAAACCAACCCTAAGTTTTTTTTTTTAGGCCTCTCAAACATTTCCAAAATAAAAACGTCCGAGGTGGGCAAAAAAGGAAAGCACATGTCAGTGATCTATACGGTCACCATCAAAATTCTGAAGAAAAAAAAAATTATTAACTACTTCCACACCCAAACACAGTACGAGGAACTCATATCATATCCCCCACTCGCTCGAGTACAAAACTACCATACCCTCTTTATCTACTCGACGTGTGTCTATTGCTCGCCATCCTAGTCTCCTCTCGTCCGTCAACAACCCTTCGTTTGGTCTGTATCGACAAGTGTCATCATTAAATCGCGAGTATAATAATTTATTTTATATACTCGCGTTAGCATGGGTGTTTCTGATTTGTTGAATCTTTAAACAGAAAAAATGGTAAAGTGACTTTTGGTTGCACAGAAACGCTCCATGTTTTTTCTTGAAGCCACTTTCTTGTTTAGTTTCCATATAAAGAAAAGTATTGCTTCATTAACATTTCTCCAAAAGAACTCTCTTTCTTTCTCTCTCTCTCTCTCTCTCTCTCTCTCTCTCTAGTCCTCAATCACAGCTCTAATTAGTAAGTTCTGTATATGAGTCTCCTTTATTATTTTCTTGTCTTTTTCTTTCTTTTTGTTTTTGTTTTTTATTTCTTCTATATATGTAGTTTCTACTTTGATCTTTGTTGTTTACTAAACTATCTATATTTTAGGTGGTTTTATGGTTTATTTTCTTGTATTATTCTCATGATTTTTGGTTGTTGTTGTTTGTTTGTGATTTGATTTTGTGGATCTAGGAGAAAGAGGTTTTGGAGAGAAGAAAACCCTAGAAATAACAGAGAAGTGAAGATGGGAAGAGGAAAGATTGTGATTCGAAGGATCGATAATTCATCGAGCAGGCAAGTGACTTTCTCTAAGCGAAGAAATGGATTGCTCAAAAAGGCTAAGGAGTTATCGATCCTTTGCGACGCTGAAGTTGGACTAATTATCTTTTCAAGCACTGGCAAGCTTTATGACTTTGCAAGCACTAGGTTTGATTAATTCCCATAATCTCTCTCTCTCTTTCTCTCTCTCTCTCTTGCATATATGAAGTTTATATGACCTAGCTAGCTACTTTACCTCATTATAGTATGTGGATTCAAATTAGTGAATTGAACCTTTATAAAAATACAAATAAAAACTTGAGACTTTTCTTCCTCTATTTACCCAAATAATATATGTTTTAGTCAACAAATTTTGAGTAGATTTTGAAGAATAAAATGGGGTCTAATAAAGTAGTATATATATATTGAAGTTTATCATGCATCTAATGTTGGATAGAGAAACTAATGAATCTCATCATATCATGTGTTCATAAAGATATATAAGATTTCATAGGGTAGATTTAGCTTAGGATGTTTAGATGTATGCCTAATATGGCACTTCTGCAGCATGGATACTAGGGTGCCATTAATGGTTTATGTTTGAAGATTAGATGGTGCCATTGAAGGATTTAAGAGTGGATTTTTTTTGGAGTTGAAATCAAAGTTCTCTTTTCACTGAGAAGAATTGAGGTTTTCCTCAAAATAATTATTCATATGATTGTGTCTATTTGAAGCATAGATATTGCAATTGATTGCACCAATTTCAGGAAGGAATCTACATAAAATTTCTACGAAGTTTTTCATGTATGGAATAAAGATTTTCATTTCATGATCAATGTTTCTTAAAAATTCAGAAGAAAGTTTTAGAACTTATAATGGCATAGTATTTATATACTTTTTGATTTTAAATTTTCATGATTGCAAGTGTAACCTCGTGAAATGAAATAGAAATGATCAAAATCATCCAAGTTCTCTTTCTTGGAAAGGAATAGACATTATTGAAAATAAAATAACTAACCATGACTATGTTAAAAAGGATTTATACCTTAATTTGGTTCTTCCTTGTACCAATTTTGGTTAAGAATGCTTGAACATGTAAGTGCAGAAAAAGTGGTGCTTAGGAATTATACTTTACTAAGGTTCTTTACTTAGATTCTTCTCTTATTTTTCTGTTAGTTTTGTTACAGATACAAATTAATCTATAATTTTTTTTTATCAACCAAATCTACACAAATATAAGTAATTGATTAAAAAGTTGGTAAATTAATTTATTTAAGAAAATGTTATAGGTCTCAAATTTTCTACTAAACAAAATAACCAAATATCTCACATGGATGTGGAATCATGTGAGACATTTAGTTATTTATTTAGTAAAAAATTTAATATTCTTAGCATTAACCATTTGTTTATCTCTATCCTTTTCGTTTTCCCAAACTAGTGGCAAAGTAAGTCCTAGGTTTGCTTGAGAATCTTTCCACTTCCAATAAATATAATTGTAAATACAGAAGGAATTGTGTGTCAGGAAACTTCCCAATATACAACTTTCGAAATTAGCAGTGTGCAGCAAAGTAAATTTCACGAATCCTAAATTGCTTAATACTCACTTGTAAACTTAATATAGTAAACTCAAAGAAACGAACAAAGTAGAAGGTGAAGAAAGACTAAACAACAATAAATCATATATTTAGGAGATGTTATAGGATGTAACCCAAAAAACTAGGAAATTAGTATTAACGTTACAAACTTATTCTTAAAAAGATGTAAATATCAAATAAAATAAAATAAATTAAACATAATTTTAAATTACAAAATAACAACATACACATGATGCAACACACATGCTAAATGCATAAAAAAGTATTCTTTTTACTTACATATATGCAAACACATAAGCAAGAACAAAACATGTAAATGTATTTATCATTTGTACAATAAGGTAGAATGATTATTCAGTGGTTTTGAAATATTATGTCATATCTTAAATGTATATATATTTTAAATTAATAATGTAGTAAAAAAAATTATTGGTAAAACAATGTTAATCCCCCTTATTAGTAATTGAAAGATCAAAGATGACATACTTAGACCGTATTTGTTATAATCTAAAAAAGACAAAAAGTAAAAAGTCACTATTCTATTTAAGTCGCATCATTTTATTTAAGTCACATTGCTTCTCTACTACATCACTTCAAATCCAACTCATACCCAGCCTATATTTTATAAAAAGTCAAAAAATATACTTATTTAGAACATTTCAAACAACCCCTTAATATATTTTACAAATTTTTATTTATTAAGAACACTCTAATGTCGTGTGATATTTCAAAATTACTTAATAATTTTGGCTTGAAATAATAGAAAGGATTTGCTTGGTTGGGACCCACATGATTTTAAGGAGGCAAATTCTTAATATGAGACAACACATACATCATGTTGCATGGTAATTTCTCACATATAATAAGATGTCTCAGTTTTATGTATTTTAATATTAGGAAAAATTATGCAAATAGTCTATTTAGTTTACATGATATATGTCAATTTGGTCCACGTAATTTCAATTTACTGGATTTTACTCCTTAATTTAACAGATTGTGTCATTTTAGTCTAATAAATAACGGTGGTTAAGTTAATTTAACAGAAGATCAAATAATGTGTCAATTTAGTCCATGTATTTTTCACAATGAGTTAATTTAGTCTCTGTCAAAATCAAGAAAATTGAAACTACAATGACCAAATTGACACATTGTTTGACCTTCCGTTCAGTTAATTTAACAACGGTTATTTATTAGACTAAAATGACACGATCCGTTAAATTAAGGGACAAAATCGAGCAAATTGAAACTACATGGACTAGATTGACACATCGTGTAAACTACAGGGACTATTTGCACAATTTACCCTTAATATTATAAATAAATTTAGGGAGAATTATTTTAATCTTGAATTTTTCTAAGAGATTCTATTGGTAGTTTAAATTTGTTTTACAAATTTAAAGTTTTAAACTTGAACATATTTACCAATAAATCCTATCTCACAAACAGTTTTACCGATTAGTCCTAAGGTTATTTCTATTGTTCTGATTAGTCCTATTAGTGGGGAAATATCTTACCAGTTGATCATATTTCCTTTGTTTAGTAACATTGAGTGGTCAATTATACCCTTCCGTGTGTGTGTCGCGTGACATACATCATTCCCAGGCAACAAGCATAAAGAGTCTTAGTGTACTTTGTTGATGCGTGACACCCATTGTGTGTGTCGCGTGACACTCCAATGCAACAAGCATAAAGAGCCTTAGTGTACTTTGTTGATGCGTGACACCCATTATGTGTGTCGCGTGACACTCCAAGACAACAAGCATAAAGAGCCTTGGTGTACTTTGTTGATGCGTAACACCCATTGTGGTGTGTGTTACGTGACACCCACTGTGTGTGTCGCGCGACACTCTAAGGCAAAAAGCATAAAGAGCCTTAGTGTACTTTGTTGATGCGTGACACCCACTGTGGTGCGTGTCATGTGACATATTATGTGTGTCGTGTGACACTCCAAGGAAAAAGCATAAAAAGCCGTAATGTACTTTGTTAATGTGTGACACCCATTGTAGTGTGTGTCACGTGACATATTATGTGTGTCGCGTGACACTCCAAAGCAAAAAGCATAAAGAGCCTTAGTGTACTTTGTTGATGTGTGACACGCATTGTGTGTGTCGCGTGACATATTATGTGTCACGTGACACACCCTCATAAAGAGCCTTGGTGTACTTTGTTGATGTGTGCCACCCATTGTGTGTGTCACGTGACATATTGTGTGTGACACGTGACACACCCTCATAAAGAGCATGCATCTAATAACATCTAAATGAGGGTATTAAGGTCTCTCAAAATATCCAAGGACTAAACGGTTTATTAGGAGCAAAAAAATGGGACCAATTGGTTCATAAGTTTAACATTTGGGATTTATTGGTAAATCTCCCATTATTAATTTTGCATTTTATTAAAATAATTTCAAAAGTCTCATTTAAATTTTTTATGCCTAATTAAGAAAGATGATAACGAAGGTTTTTTAGGTCGTCGCATAGCAAAATGCTTCTAGAACAGTGACAAATGTTGGTTCTTTCACAGGATGTTTGGGATGATCACCTATGAACATGGTGATTATTTTCCATTGTGAGAAAAAAGGGTGTTTGGGGAGTTAAGCCAAATGGATGTAACTTTAGAGAGAATTTTTTTTAAGGTTTCTAATATTAAGATTTTATAGTATAAAGGATAGTAATATTTTTATAATGGTTGGGATCTCTCAATATTTTTGTAGAAAAATTTTGATTCAAAGAACTTTTGACACAAAATTTTTTAATTTAGAGAAATTTCATAACACGGACAAATTTCTCTGTATTTTGAGATTTCTTTGGTTTGAAATTTCTTCGATTTGTTCAATTTCTTTATTTTTTTGTGTTTTGAAATTGCTCTAGAGTTAAATTTTCTTTGATTTGTTCACAAATTTCTCTGTGATTTGCTCACAATTTTCTATATGTATTCGACTAATTTTCTCTAGTTTGCTCATAATTTTCTTTGTGTTTTAACGAAACCAGAGTAAATTGTGTCTGTTCACAGAGAAATTTCAGGCAACCTTCAACAAATATATACACAAAAAGATATTGATGATAGAAAATGTTTTTACTCAAATTTATGCTTGAATATGAGTTTGCAAAAGTCAAATTGAGTATAATAACAAACTCATATGAACAAATATATATATATATATGACATAACTTTGGCAGTTGTGTATTTGTGTGCGCGAAATTTCTCTAACATTTGAAATTTCTCTGACCAAATTAGACTACCAAATTTGTATGCAATAGCTAAAGAAATTTGTAAAAATGAAATTTCTCTTGCATGTTGATTTTCTCTACAATTTCTCTGGCATTAAAATATCCCTTTGAGATACGAAATTTCTTTGAAATTCCCATTGTGCCTGTTAATTTTCTTTGAAATTTACTTACTACTCTCCCTTTGAGTTTCTTCTTCAAGCTAGTTGCGTGTGTATAATTTTCTCTAGTATGTTAATTTTTTTTTTCATGAGATTTCTCTACCTTTACATTGAACATTTTGAAAGATTAGGATAAATTTTTGTGTAATGACCAAAAAAATTTGATTTTCTTCCCCTTGTAATGTTGATATTCTCTGGCCAAATCACACGCTCCCACTTGTAATTTTCTTTGGTCAAATCAACTCAAAATCAATAAACAATGAACATCTCTGCTGCAAATTAACTTGAAATCGATATATGTAATTTTCTCTGGCATGTGGATTTTCTCTATCATGGGATTTCTTTACCTTTACTGTGAACATTTTAAAAGATTTGGCTAAATTTCTTTGTGTGATGGTCAAAGAAATTTGTTAATTTTCTCTAGTCGAATCACATACTCACCTCTGTGATTTTCTCTAGCCAAATCAACTCGAAATCAATGAACAACGAACACATCTACGGCAAATCAACTCAAAATCAACTCTACGATAAGAAATCAACTCAAAATCAACTTGAAATCAACTCAACTAATGTTTCAAAAACAAAAATCTCAACAAAATTATAAAAACGTGATATCCAAATCACAAATTAAAATCAAAAACATAATGCGACACAAATCGGAATCGAAAACCTAATGCAAAATCAGGATCCTTACACCAATCAAATAGAAATCAATGAACAAAGAACAAAGAACAACTCGAAATCAATTCCACTAGAACGAACAACGAAATCATAGAAGGTTGGCTATCTCATTTTCAGTCAGAGGTTCTAAACATTTGTGCATCCATAGAGCCATTGTTGCTTTAATTTTGCTTTGCTTTGCTTTGCTATCTAGAGAAAGGGAGAGGATGATGATGAGAAGAGAGAAAGAGAGTCGTTTTAGAAGAAATTTGATGTCTGCAATTACGAGTGATGGACTTGAGGACCTTACACTATAGAAAAAAAATATACAGGAAAATTAACACATAAGTCATAATTTATGAACTTATACTCCATTAAGTCCTAACTATGATTTTTTGGACCTTCAAGTGCTATTAAATTTTTAATAGTTGAAATTTTCCTTCAAACAATGATTATTCATCATTTATGATTATCTATAAAAGAATATGATAATTTGGCATTTATTTTGATTTTCAAAACTTTAAAACATTAACTTTCAAATTTTAAAAAAAAAAAAAAAAAAAAAACTAAAAAAAATTATGTCCAAAAACAAAAAAAACAAAAAAAAAAGTTTTTATTTTGAAAAAATTGAAAAAACTAAATTATTTTTTTGTGCAAAACTGAAAATTTTGTATTTATAAAAGATCATGATGATGGAATATTGATGTGCAAAATTGAAAAAAAATTAAAATAAAAAAACTGATAATGTTCTTAGTTTTAAAATTGAAAAAACTGATAATAGTCTCGATTTTATTGGGTAGTTAAATCAAAGCAATAAGTAGAAGGACAAAAATATTTAATCTCATATTCTGTTTTTTTTCATCAGTTAGTGAAACAATTATCTGGAACACTACTATATAAAATTGATAATGTTCTTAATTTAAAAAATTGAGAAAAATTGATAATATTCTCAGTTTTACTAAATATGACTTATTAATTTAAAAAAGTCTTAGATAGGACCTGAACCACCATAACATCTGTAAATAGGACTTTTAGGTAATTAACTCAAAAATATATTGTGGACCTCTCCCACTAGTAAAAGTTGGAAAGGGATGTTAGACTAATTTTTCCTAACTTTAAAGGGTTGGCAAAGCCATAAAAATTTAAAAATAAAATTTAAGATCTCGAGTTCGAATATTTTAATAAGGTATTAGAGATTTGTCTAATCGTTAACTTTAGGTTTCTAAAGATTTTTGACATCCAAATACAAGATAACTCGAGTCAAATTAAGTTAGGTTGAACAGAAGATACCTAGATTATAATAAATAAAAAAAAGTAGGAGATAACTCGAGTCAAATTGAATTAGATTAGTTTGACTGTTCAATTTTTATTTTTATTTTTTTGTTTTACATAACAAATAATGGATGCATGTACATTTTAAACTTGTTGGAGTGTATATAGAAGAAAATTTTTATATTGGATAAAATAAAAAAATAGAAAAGGAGTCCTAACATATTAGACTAATAGTTGGCACGCGCGATACGTGTGCAATTTAAATATTTAAAAATAAAATAAAATATTTATTGTATATTATGTACTACTCAAGTAATAAGAGTCTTTTTTAGTATACCAAGAATCCAATGTTCGAGTCCCACTCTCCCCATTTATCCATTTTTTTTAAATAAAAAAATGAGGAACACATGACATAAGGAGAAACAAGCAAAAACTTAGACACTAGGTTCAGCCTTCATTTAGTATAGATGAATTCACCATTTTTATAAGCTTAAATGCTTTAGGGAAAATTTCAGTTTGTCCTCTCAAACTATCATTACATCAATGGAGTTAAATTTTTAATGAAATATCACACCAATTAACACACAAACTCCTATGTGTGATTTGCTTAATTTATTTGTATCTAAAGACAATAGTTTGTTGCAATTGGTTAATATTTCATCTATATTATTGAATATTTTATTAATAATTGATTGTGCATTGCTACATAGTGCATGAATATTTGTCTCCTTATATTTTGGGATAAAGTGAATTAATATTGTCAATTAATCATGCGTATTTCCAACAAGTGTGATAATATGTCAAAAATATAAACTTCGTTAACAGGTTGAGGTATAGTGAACTAAAGCAATAGTTTAAGAGAGTAATTATTCAAATTGATAATTCAAAGAGTAAAGTAATATTAGTGTGATAGTTTGAAATGACAGTAAATTTTTTCTTGCTTATAAATTCCAAATAATATATGTTAGGTCATAATGTTAAGCATGTGAATTCCTCCATTATTTCCCAACGCATAGGGTCATGTTGTTATTTTGCATTTGTGGGCTCTTTAGATAACCCAACAAATGGTATCAAAGTCGATAACTAACGATGTATGAATAGTTTCATAGCTAAACCAATATTAGTGAACTTGTATAGACACTCCTTACGAAGTAAGAAATTTTTTGATACACCAGATTGAGTTTGTGGGATATCCTAAGTTGGATATGTAACTTAGTAGATTTCTACAAAACTCTCAATGGGGTAAGAAATTTTTTCAACCCATAACCAATCTTAGTAGACTTGCACAAAACTCTCAAATAGAGCAAGAAATTTTTTGACATGCTTGATAGAGTGTGTTGTATCTCTAGTTGGACACATACAATGTTGTAGAGTAACAGATTGAAAACTGAATATGAGTGATTCATGATATTGCTACATGTTTGGTTGACTCCTAGGAAGAGATTATTGGTTTTTCTGTAAAAATGGAATTACATATTAGACACATATACACACACACACACACAAAAAAAAAAAGTGAATCTTAAAATATTAATCAACGAACTTCTATTCCAATTGTTATCACCCGCCCCTCCTGTAAGAAAGGTGAGGGGTTTGACTCTCACCACACTATCATTACTTTTTTAATTTGTATCTGTATAACTTGTCACCCTTTGCAACTAGTGTTTAACTGCTCCCCTTCCCCATTCCCTCCTCCTAGAAGTAAGCTAGATATATAAATTATATTTGAATCATTAGGTATCATAAAAAGTCTTTTATGAAAATGATCATGAAAAATTTGTGACTTTTGGATTACACTTAAAATAAAGCACCACACACTAATCAAGGTAATCTAAGGGTCACAAATCTTTCATGATCATTTTCATGAAAAAAATTTCATAATCCCTAACATTTCTCTTATTTTAATAGGTTAAAATTTTTGTGTTTGAAATATTGTTGAATTTTTTTATAATTGAGTGTAATGTTTGTAAGAGAAAAAATGAAATGACTATGCGTTTGATGTAACATTGTCTTACTGTTTTAGCCTATTTTATTTTTTTGCAAATTTTAACCAAAAAGAGTCAAAAAAATCTCTTACCAAACAGGGCCTAAATGGACTCATCACTTATAAGTTTAAACATATTAGTGGATATAAATTTAAAACAACATATATTGAATATTGGTGTCATCCCAAATGGTTTGGGCTGACTTTTGGCAGTATGTTGAGTTATATACAAACGAGATGGACCCAAAAGAAAAAAGAAGAAAAAACGATTCTTATTCATAAGGGATTTAAAGAGAACTTTTACTAGCTAGCTATCATATTACCTAATACAGCACCCTCTATATTTGGACTTAAAATCAACTGTGTAAAGATAAAACACTAAAAACGACAGAGACAAAGGTACAAGGCTTAATTTGATTTGATTTATGTGCACAAAACCAAAAAGTGCAAAAGATGGTAGCTTGCACTTCAAAAATTAAGGTGCATAGAAGGAAAAAAAAAAAAAACAAACGGATTCTAAACAATGTATGCTTATATGTTTTACTTTTTATCACCAATGATATAATATAAAGTCATGACTAACTGAGTTAGAGACTGGGAGATGAGCAGGAGGTTAGCTACCGATTTTCTGGTTGCTTCTTGTTTTCATGTGACCCATCCTAATTGATCGTATTGCCACGCTTAACATGGAGTGAAGGGCACACTGCCGTGGAATTTGAGGTTTGTGATCTACCAAGGAAGGGACTGGGGGATGTGATGATTGCTCTCTTGATATTTTTGGCTATGTATTAGTTTGCTGTTGTGGGACTATTGTTTTTTCGCTACAAATCCCAAGACCGTGGCTTATGGTTACTGATCGCGTTAGCTTCATGTGACTCTGTTAAGATTTTTCGTGGGTTAGATTTTTTCCTCCGTCATGGCTTTGGTTAGTGGCTAGGATGTCACGGCTGTGAGGAGTGAAATGCTTATTGGATTCCATGTGTTTATCTGCAGTAGAGATTGGGAGTATGTGGGGTTGGTTATCATCTTTGATTTGGCTTGAGGGTTGTTGCTTTGTGAGTGTGACTGCTGTGTTTTATTAGCTTTGTGATGTTTATTTGCATCTTTGCCCATATATCTACCCCAAGTTTCCATCTATTATCTCTGATAGTAGGGTTTACTTGGGGACAAAAATGATATATGGGCAGAGTTAGGTCATTTTATTTTCTGTTGTTCTTGTATATTCCCCCCCCCCCCCCCTCTTCTTAGGGAGGGTGCAATGGTAGTTTATGTTAGTTATGTAATCGTTTTTCATTTGTTGTTGGGTGTGCCTGGGATATGCCCTTGTAAACTTATAAATTTCATTATCTTTATTTTATGACTGACTCACCTAAAAAAAAAATCATATCCTGTTCATGTTCTAAGTTCACTCAAACAAGCACAACACATGTATGATAATATTGTTTTGACTCTACTTTTCTCACCATAGAATCAGTTTCTGAAATTCCTACCATAAGCTCAAATGAACACACAAACAACATATATTTGAGAAACAATAACATTGTTTTTGGCTCTTCTTTTCGTCAGCATGAAATCTGTAATCGAGCGATACAACAAACTGAAAGAGGAACAACGTCAACTGCTGAATCCTGCTTCAGAGGTCCAGGTAATCTTTCCACAAACCGCCCCCTTCAACTTCCCTCAATATTTCCTGCATCAGTAGAGGCATATATAAGTGACTTTTTGCTACCTCTTGCAATAAACATCACAGTTCTTCGTATCAACAAAATCTGTAGGCAAACAGGTGTCTAGTCCTTGTAAATTGTGTTCTTTTCTTGTGTGTAATATAATGCTAAATCGGCACCTTCTGGCAGTAGGCAATGGTTTTGTTTTCTGACCATCTCAGGGTAGACTGAAATTTTCTATCACCCTGTTTGGCTATCTCTAAAAAAGCTGTTTTTGACTAAATAAGCCACAAAAAAAAAAAAAAACAAGTCTGTTTGTTTGTGGTTAAAAAAGCTAACAATAGGAAGAAAAGCGAAAAGGACCCACTTATCAACTTTCATACTAACAAAAAGAGATCAACTTTTTTACAATGCATCAGCTTTTTTAGTAACAAGCATGTGTCACACATTTTAACAGGTCACCAGAAACAAAAATTGCTTACTTCTTGCCTTAGGCCTCGTTTGGCAAGTGATTGTTTTAGTTAAAAAGTTATTCAAAAAGTCAAAAAACCAACAACTTATACCAAAAAGTCAAAGATTTCATTTTCTCTCTACTTTTTGCACATCTTTTCGTAAAAAGTCAAAAAATCATCCCAAACATATTAATTTTTTTTACATCATATTTTAGCTAAAAAACCAAAAAATTACTAAAAAAACATGTTCTCAAACGATAGAAATGTATGTTCAAAAAAAAAAGTTGTCAATATGCATAATTTCATCACCGTTTTTATAAACTACATATATATATCATACCACATCGATTTGAAATAGAAAACAATATGCATAATTTCATGTCAATTGTGTCATAGTCGAGCATTGAGAAAGAGCATATCAATCAACTAGTCTAACAAAGAAAGAACTACATCTCAACTTCTCGGAGTTTACACTCATGGCGCAGAATTTTCAAAAAAAAAAAAGTCATTTCAAAAACACCGATAAATCTAGGATAAATATTTAACCATTTTGAGACAATGCGTTGAAAACTGATATTGGTCTTTTGATGATTAGTGTTCACTGTTTTCTCTGGTTTTTTTTTTTTTTTTCTACACTATTAAGCAAGTTTGGATAATCTGTTTATTTCTTCTTCAAGGCAATATGAAGCAAGTTTGGGTAAATTACTACTACTATAGGTCCACCATTACTTCAATACTGTGCTTGAAAATTTGATAAGAGTGGTAAATTTACTTTAAATTATGGAGATTTGCTCAAAACTATGATGAATTAATTAAGAAAAATACCACAAAGCTGATTTTATAATTCTGTAAAGTAAATCTTGAGGTTGCTGCATTGAAGGTTGTCATTCAATTAGATGTAAAATCTAGGAGGCATCTTTTTTTTCATGGTTGTAGTGAAGTTATCTTTTGTTCAAATTCTTTAATATTAAGAAATTGGTTGGTCAAATGGTAACAAATACTATAGTCGATAGCATTCAATGAATGAAACAGAACAAACAAAATAATCACTGAAACAATCAATATTCATGATGCAATCAACACATCTCTCTAGAAATTTCATTTAATCTTGCTGCTTCATTGAAGCCCACACTTGTTTCTCTGACAATGTTAGGACTTTAATAGTATTGTGAAGCCTATTTAGTGTTCATAGGATCGTTAATCTCCACAATCCAGCTTGCTTATATTTTAGGCATCAAGATAGCTGGAGATCACTGTAGTTCTAATACTTGATTTCCACCTCACATTTTAGGCACTAATCTCCACCAACATTATTCATAGTTCTAAAGGTTGAAAACACCTCACATTAATTATTGTATATATATCACACATAAACATCACATCACACCATAAAGTTGAAAAAATCACACATTAGAATTGAATTTTTTCCTCTCTTCCAGAGCTTTCTATGCTCTCATCGTTTGGTGAATCTAGTCTTCCGTCCATGAGTGAGCTATGTTTTCTCACCATTTCTTGAAGAGGCAACTTTTCTGCTTTTTCACGGAACCAGACCACTCGAAAGCAGATCTATACAAGAAACTTTGCCTGAGAGCATTGGTTGAAGAATTTTTTATTTTTGTTTGTACCACATGAAAACCAACATCGAAGACTGGAAACGCAAGAAAACACACCGAAATTTCTGAGATGAGATGGAATGGAACAGTCCAATATTTTGACTGAAATGAAACTAAAGACCGTGTAGAGTTTTTTTTAGTCAGAACAATAAATTTCGACTGATCCAATTCGGTACAGAAAGGGAATGACAACACTAATTTGAAGGTGAATGGATATATATATTTTTGTACGCAAAGAATCCCTTTTATAGGGTTGCAAAATCATGGAGGCCATCTCACGTCTGGATAGGTGGCTTTGCCTATCTCCCTTGGTTTGACAACCAAGAGGTATCTCAACTACCCCTGCATCCCATGATCAATACTCGGGGGGTGCATCATGGGCTCTGTAGTGGTAGGTATGATACCAAGGAAGTTGTATTAGAGGCCTCTAATGCTAGAGCGTCTCCAACGATAATTGCTTAAATGGCATTGTGTCAAATTGCCATTTTTTGGCTAGCTATTGTGTCAAATTGCTATTTTTTTACATTCTTGCTCCACTAGTACAAGTGATATTGTTCGGCAAATATCATTTTTTTGGCTCTGATTTGTTTTTTTTTTTGGATTTGATTTTTCTTGGGCCGTGATGTGAATTGCTTTGTATATATATACATATATATATATATATATAAACACCAGGCCACCAATCATTAAAAAATCTCACATCTCTCTCACGCCCAAATCCCTCCATCACAAGCCCATCTCTTACCCGTCACGCCCCCATCTCTGTCTCACCCATCACTGAATCCACACCAAGAAAAGTCTCAACTGAGAACGAAGGTTTCTCTCTCTTTCACAGATCAAGCTTCTTCATTAGGGAAAGCTTCATTGTTAAGAAAAGCACTGAAGAAGGCCGGTGCCTCCAGAATTAGGGCAGGTGATCACAACTCCATCTTTCTTAGCCATCAATCTCACTGATCTCCGCTTGAGGTTTTAATTTTTGGATTTTAATTTTGATTTTCAAATTATAGTTTGGTTTATTTCTAAAAACAAATGAGTTTATTGTTGGGTTGCGGTCTCTGTAATTTATGGTTACAAATTTATTGGTCATGAAATATGTTGTAGTTTGTGAGGGAGTTTTTGGGGAAGCTAAATAGAAAGGTGGGTGGGACACAATTAGAAACGATGGGGTGGCAAACTTGGCATTGCCAAACCTTGTGCCAGCAAAGCTATAATTTATCAAGGGCTTTGGCAGACCATTGGAAGAGCAATTTGGATGACATGTTGCTATATTTGGGCTTTGGCAGTATGCCGGTGGAGATTCTCTTAGATGTGCTACCTTTTTTCTGATGTGATAGACCTTGGTCAACTTTTGTCTTCTTGAGTTTGTACCTCTCTCTAAGATTGATTAAGGGGGAGAAAAAATTGGAAGAAAAATAACAGACCTGACAACCTTTATTGATTCCTGAAATATTCAAAATTGAAATTACAACTGTTCCACGCAAGTGAATTCAATTTGTCAAGGTTAAGCTCGTAGGCAAGAGAGCCATAGCAGATCAAAATACGGGACAATACTAAACCAAAAGAAGAACAGACAACGATTTCATGAACAGAAGTGACAGAACTACATACCCCTTCAAACTTACCACATTCATTAGCTTTGACATTGTTGTCACAGTCCATGTTTCCCATTTTAGCCATGCAATTGTGAATAGAAATAAAATAAGGTAAAAGGAAAGGCAAAAAGTGGGGTTCTGAATGAAATAAAGATTAAAATGGCTGGCTAGTATACCAAGCCCAAAAGGACTCTACAAGATAATGGCGAGAGATTCACTTCCCTGTGGTGATATGATCTAACAGCTAAACAATGCCAAAAACATCTTATCCACAAATTCATTGCTCTAAGCTAGTGCCTACTCAGTAAATGGCTATCACTTCCCATTGGTATCATTGGGTCAAAGAGTAGTGATTTGCAGCATTCAAAACTGTCTATTGATAGAATATATGAATGCACCAAAAAAATCTAGAACAATGAAATAAGAATCATTAGCTTCGAGCTCATTCTTGCATGCTTGCCTAAAGCAAAGGAAATAACCTCCCAGGGTATTCTTGTATAGCTTTGAAAGAGAAATTTTCCTCATGGATGTTTGCAATTCGCCATCACAACCAGAACACTGTAAGAGATATGATAGGTGGCTCCAAATTAGCTTCAAATTTTAGGATAAAGTGAATCAAGATTCTATTGTAGCTGAAATCTATCAGATGTTTTAGCTTCCCATAAAAAAGCACTGCAAGAAATTAGAAACACAAAAGGTGTAGAAATAAAATTTATCGACCAGTTTGGCTATGAAAAAATAGTGCAGAACAATCATAAAACTGCAGTGAAGGTGGCATAAAATTTCATAAACACAGGTGGCCTGCTACATAGGAAACATCAAATAAAACGAAACTCATCATAAGAGTTTTTTATAGCTAAAGTGAGAAAAAATGATGATAATCAAGATTGAAAAGTCAAAAGTGTTTATCCACAGTTGTAAGCTCTGACAAAAAATAAAACAAAAAATCAACGTTGTAACAACAGACTATTTATTTGGGCTTATAAATGTAACTAAGATGCAATTTTTTATGATCAATGGCCTTTATTAGAGCACAACTTTTATATTTTCTTCATCCCTTAATTCAATTAAATTACATTATATTCCAAAAACTATAGACTACCAGATTTATCATAAAACTCTTCTGTTTTCAATTTGAAGTCCTTCACTAAAACACAAAGAACCAAAATCTTTGTTGATGTTCCCCTAGAGAACAAACGAGAGACTAGCAACTGGGACTAGTGATTCTCTATCTTGCAGGAACCTCTGGCTTTTTTCTAAACTTGGTTTATTTGGTTAATGCTGCCTCAAACACAAAGCTTTTGGGGCCTTAACAAGAGCATTGTGTTTAAATTTAAACAGTGTTATCACAGCCTCGTTTGAATTCAAAATACTGATAAGTAACTCTTGATCGTATAGATGACCCTCTATAAATAGGACCACCACAAAGAGCTACTAACTGAAGGTGGTATGTCCGTATTTCCCAACACAGGTTAGACACGTATCCTAATGAATCCTATTATTTTTATTTTTTTAGACCAAGACACGCTTCGGACACTTGGGGACATATGTGTCCATTGCTTAGACACACATGAAATACATCTTAAGTTTGAGCAACATAATTTACCATACTATGAGAACAGAAAATCAATGTAGATTTATACCTATCAATCGTTCGCTCCTTTAAACTTGACAAATTAGTGTTATGTTGGATTTTTTTTATTATTATTGAATGAAATGTTTATATATATGACAAATGACATAACAAAATATAAAACCTATAAATTTTTCATGTGTCCCCCCATGTGTCCTGTATTTTTTGAAAATTGTTATACCATCATGTCTGTGGTGTGTCACATGTCCATATCCGTGCTTCTTAGCTACCAAGAATATACATTCTTGCTAAAAAAGTTGATGCACATATCTGAATCAGATTGTTGGTGGAGTCGATGAAAATTCAAACATAAGGATTAAAATTGATGTTCGATCTCCCAACGCATCAACTGGTGTTTTAAACTGATAAGGCATAATTTCAATAGTAATTATGCTAAGGTTGTTTTTGTGGACCACTGGAGGTGAGCCCAAAAACAATTGTCTTCAATATAATTTCTGTTCCTGAGAGGCAAGGAATGAGCTAATGCTCTGGTGTTTCCAATTGCAGAAGAATGAACAGAAGTCCCAAAACAACATTGTAAGAAGAAGCTCCTGATGGATCCACAAGTTTCAGGTTTCAATATAGTTCCATTGAGAGATAGTTCGTTTTTCTTGACCAATCAGTAGCACTAGAAAGTTGCAATTTAAAGCATTAGCCAGAAGGAATTCATCGGGAAGATGGAGGAAGTTTTGTTTCACACCAGTAAGCACATAGTTAACACTGTTTATCACAGGTTACTTCCCAAAGGTAAGAATAGTTTGTTTGTCACAGTAGCAGTAGAAAGTGGCGTCTTAAAGCATTTACAAGAAGGCATTCACCCAGAGATGCAGGAAGTTTCGTTTCACACCAGTTAACACAGAGTGAACACATTACGTATCAGAGGTTACTTCCCAAAGGTAAGAACTTAGCAGTAGTAAATAAAAGAACCATTTATCAACAACAGCAACTCAGTTTTTACATGATGTACAAGATCCTAAAAATATGCTTGCATAGTTACGTGTTCATCAATATTTAAAAGGGAATGAAATTTACCATAAGCACCTTAAGCTCGCCCCAAGACTTCTACACAAATAGAATATGTTGGCTATTTTGAATTGGGAAAACATGAGTGAAATAGAGTCATTTTGCAGTTTCCTTGAAGCGTGAAACAAAAGGCACTGAGATACTAGATACCTGCATCCAAGATATAAGGTTTTCTTAAGGGAAGTATTTCAAAGAGAAGAAAAGCAGGCAATAAGATGTCACACATTTCACATGCCTAAGAAAATGTGACACAATGCTTCTAAATTTGGCGAATTGAAAGGAATTGAGACGCAAAAGAGGCAACAAGATATCTCATAACCCTGTATGGAAACTCTTGGTGAGAATGGAAGGCAATGATGGTTCTGCACCAAGACGAACAGACACTTATAAAAAGGTTCTGTGTCATGTCCAACACCAACACTCATCAAACACACATCCAAATGTATCATATAACTTTTTTTACTCTTTTTTAGACCTAGACATATTTTGGACACTTGGGGGACACACATGTCCATCACTTAGACACATATGAAACATAATATAAATTTGAATGATAAAAGAAAAGCAATGTAGATATATCTCTCTTCTTCTGAACTTTAGGAATTAATGTCATGTTGCAATTTTTTTTTATCATCCTTCAATGAAATAAAGATATATATGACATATCACAACTATATAGAACTAAATATACTGCGTGTGTCCCTTATGTGTCGGGACCTGCATTTTTTGAAAATTGACCTGTTGGTGTGTCAATATCATGTCGCATATCCGTGTTTCGTAGGTCCTGCATATTAAGTTTCTAATCTTAAATAATCTGATTCAGCAACCTACAGTTGACAGGGAGAATTTCTAAAAGTAAATACAATTTGGACACTAGAAACACTGAAATCACAGACTTTCCTAGCTTTCCTATGCATATAATGTTTCAAAGAGTCTGATTGTGCAAATATATAGCACACATATGCTTGGTTTATTATCGTCATTTTCTCCAGTAACTCAACCAAGATTCTCAACATTTCTTAGAAATCACGGCAACATACCACATTACTTCTTATTCTACGAGAATATCAGCCACCGCTTGAAAATATCAAACAGAAAAAAATTGATTAGAACCTATGACCACACAAGTAACATTGATTCTTGGATATGTTGAAGCAAAATTACTACACGTGTGTAAAAAGCAATACCTATTAACCATTTTCAGGAATATGCAACACTATAATGTTAATATGCTCCAAGTAATTTGATGCACATTTGCGGTTCACTCAACAACATGGCTAAACCAGGAGGTCAAGACAATCTGAAAACACATAGCAAGTTTAGGAAATGTTAAAAAAAGGAAAAATAAATTCTAGTGATGACTGAAATTCCTAGCACGTATCCATGGAGTCTCAAACCAAAATCATAGTTGGACAAGAACAACCATTTTCCCTTCTATAATTAAGCCCAAATAGATTTCCCTGATATTATCTTATAGGTACATATATCTGATTCTCCTAAGTGGCACATCATGTCATCTTATATCCTCTGGACGTGTTTGCCACGCTGACATCTCCAACTGCCTTGGATCAACGTGTTAGCCTAATGAGATGACCCCCTGTACCAATCATGTGTCTCCCATGCTCCCCTCAAGGATCGAGCCATGCCAAACGAGGATAGTACACGGGATAACCTCAAGCCTAGGCACAAAGGGCTACTAAGGCATCTCTCTATCTGCTCAAATGGACGCGTTTGAGGCACCCCTCAACTGGGCCTAGCAGACACCCAAACACATCATTCTCTCAACTTGAAGACATGCTTGACACCCCTAGGCTCAGTCAAGCATCACTTCGTCCAATCACGCCCTTCCTAGTCCCTCCAAGTCTCGATCTCCAAGTATCAGGCACACACTCACTCTCTACTTAACCATGCCCTTCTCCGTGGTTCACGCTCTACTTTCCTTGTCTTTGTCAATTGGCTCTCCAACCAAGCACATATCTCTTATGATCTGTACTCGTTCTCCATAGACATCATGAGACCATCATGCCCCAAGTAACCGATTTTCCATGTGGAAGCGAGATAGCGCAAAATCATCTCCAGCCAAAATACCCTGAGAATGAAAGTGCCACCAAAGCGCCTATATCTATATATGTATATAAATATATAAATTTATGCTCATATTTTTATACGAGGATTTTCTGCAATAATCTTGCAATGGTTTGAATTTGAGAATGACAAACTCTAAAAACAATCAATTGGGTGGTTTAAGGGCGGTTTCAGTAGGTGGTGTATCTGTGCTCATATTTGGCTACTACATACCTCTCCCACGACGAGCATACCATCGTAGTCCAGTGGAAGTGGCTTATGTTTTCCCATCTTGGACATGGGGTTCAATTTTCACCCGTAACAAAAATAGGGTTCTATTTCCATGTGTAGAATGATTAATGCATGGAATGTTAGGATGCTCACTAGTCCATTGAGATTTTTTTTGAGCATCAACAAAGAATTTTATTAAACAAAAGCAAGAAACAAGAAAGAGGACAAGAAGTCCTCATACACAGATAGAGGTCAAAACAGACACAAAACAAAATAAAAACCAAAAAGCGCAAATAATAAGAAAACTCCTAGCACTAAGGATGGCAAACAGCAGCCCAATCCCTAGAAATCAAGAAAAATAGAACTCCTTAAAAGGAGAAGACACAAAAACCCAAAACGAAGCCAAATATCCCGTCCTATCCCACAAAGCCTCTGCATCTCCTTTCCATCAAAGATTCATGTGTTTCTCTCTAGCCAAATAATCCAAAAGATAGCTAAAACAATACAAGACCACAATGTTTTGGCTCTCCTGTTACCACCAAACCCTTCAAACCTAACAAAAAGCATGTGTGCACTCCTTCGGAGCAACCCATTGATCTTCACATAAGCCAAAATGACGTTGCCATAATGCAAGAGCCACCGGGATGAAGCTTATTTCTAAAAGAAACCATGTCAACTTAGTCCCTAACAAAACGAGCATAACCTATACAAAATCTCCATGCGTCGTATAAAATCACATAAAGTGATCCCACATGGTGATACAAAATCACATAAGGTGGATAAATCATAATATCATCATTTTTCATATATCCATATATTAAAGAGGGGACTAACATCCTATCCATCAAAAGGGTGACCTAGCTTACGCTACCTAGCAAGTAACTATCCAAGTAACTACTGTGATCAGCTATAAATTTCATGACTATTCTAAAGGGTTGGTCTTTCCAGAGCTCCTACACAGCAGCTCAACTGACTCCACAACTTCACTGACTCTTCACCACCATCTCCATCCAACATACAACACCCACACATGTACACACAGAAATAATACACACAAAAATAATAAAAAAAAAAGTCTTCAAAACATTTCATTCACAGCACTACAAGTGACAATTACACTTACCTCATCTTAATTATAATAATTAATCATAATTTATAAAATAAAAAAAAAAAAACAAACACAAACTAAACAACACAAACAAAAAAAAAAAAAAAAAAAAACCAAAAAAATTTCAATCAATCACTCCTAAACTTGAGATATGTTTGTGGGCGTGGATGGTGGATATCTGAATCAATCAAGCAATATATGTTTTTCTCATCATGCGTTGGTTATACATCAGCCCTAAGAAACTGTGCTTACTATTTTTCTTCCTTGGCAATCTCTAGATGATTCTCCGTAAGTTTCTATCCATATGAGGTTCGATTGGGTTTGATCTTAACCTCATATAGTTAAAGTTGAGAGAGAGAGAGAGAGATTGTTTTGGTCTGAGATAGGTAACTCATCCAACATGGCAAAAACCATGTATTTGTATCAAAATCATTCAAAGTTACAATATCACCCCTCTCATCTCTAAAGACAAAAACAATAATAAAAACTACCAACATAACAATAACGCTTTTCAAATAGCCCAGGCACACAAAGATAATAGGAAAATCATTAAATGTGACTTTCGGGTGAGAAAGCAACATGAAAACTGAAATATCATATTTTACATGTGGCCACAATACTAATGTTGTTATGCATAAAGTCAGACTCATTTTGATTTATACAGAGTTGCAACTGAGGCTTCTAATTTATACATGTATGCAAAACTACGTAATTATGTGGTGTGCACAATAGTTTTTATAATACAATGATAGTATAATATATAAAAAATGTTATTATAATAAATATATGATTTTTTTGGTGGGTCCGTCCTGTGTGCACCATCTATTGCCCAAATATACAAGTAGCATGAACAAAGTATTTAATTCAATATATTCAAAAGATATCCACAATGAAATTACGAAGTTGCCTTTTGGGAATTTAAAAAGATTATGCTGCCCTCAAGCTATAGTGGCTAAGCATTCATGGTCAACACAAATCAAAGAAAAACAAACAAAAAAACAACTCATCACTAAAAACATCCATGATAAGATTTCACAAGCAATTGTTCGAGTTGATGGGTTGTTTAATATGCTCAAATAGGTTATTTAACATATATATATATATATGTATGTATTAGTAGCACTGAATTATCCAAGCTCTCAATCTTCTTTTCCATCTTGTGATAATTCTTCATCCATATTAGAACCCCCAAAAGAAATTGCAAATTGCACTCTAGGCCATAGCTGTTTTTGTTCTCTTTTGTTTTAGTAGTCCATTTTATAGTTGTTTAAGCACATTATCACGACGACTGGGGAGATTGGAGCGAATGTGGTTCACAGAATTAAGGCAGGGATGGCATAAGTGGAAGAGTGCGTCTGGAGTATTGTACACTAAACGAGTACTCATTAAACTAAAAGTGAAATTCTATAGATTGGCTATTAGACCAACGATGTTGTATGGGACGAAATGTTGAACAACTAAGAAACAACATATAGAGAAGATGAGTGTTGCTGAGATGAGGATGCTAAGGTAGATGTGTGGCAAGACTAGAAAAGACAAAGTTAGGAATGAGTATATCCGAGAATGAGTGGGAGTAGTACCAATAGAAGATAAGTTGAGAGAGAATAGATTGAAATGGTTTGGTCATATACAGCAGAAACCAACAGACGGTAGATGGTAGTGTTAAGGGAAGGGATAGACCTAGATTGACGTAGACTAGTTTAGTAAATAAAGATATGAATCTCCTTAATTTGATTAACGAAATGACCTTAGATAGAGTTGAGTGAAGAAGAAAGATTCATCTTGGTGACCCCATTCTTTGGGACTTAAGGCTTGGTTTGGTTTGGTTTGGTTTGGTTTGGTTTAAGCACATTATAAAGACTATCTACCCAAGAGTCTTTGCTTCAATTTAATAATGTGGTCCTGCTGCATTCTTAAATTATATTGGACATAATTAACTTCTTTTTCATAATTGCTAGTTTTGGCAAAGGGAAGCAGAAAGTTTGAGGCAACAGCTGCAGTACTTGCAAGAAAGCCACAGGTAAGATTTTTTCACATTATTGTAAATCTTAAACATCACTAGCTATTGGCCTAAAGGCAGCATAGCAATTCATGGTGCAATTATTAATGACTTCACTCACTGGTCTTGCACAGAAGGCAGACCACCCCATGGAAGAGCCATCCATGTCAATGGTGGTATGGTGTCTCCAAGAGAGATCTAAGCCTCTGCTTTTCTATTGAGTTACGGCCACAAATCCAACAACTAAGACTCACCTGTTTATTGTAATTCCCAGACAATATTTTCAGTACCTAAGGAGGGTTTGTGATATCTAGATTCAGATTAAACAAAATCCATGACTACAACTTTATACTACTCTAGTACTCTTTAAGCTTTGTCATCTGCAACCTTGTACTAATATGTTTTGATCACCATAGAAGGCCATGCTCCTAATAAACCCCTCTGCAGACATTTAAAATTTAGACATGTATTTTGTAGAATCACTCCATTCTAACGTCTTGTCATCCATGTTCTATCAAAATAATTGTGCCTTATCAGAACTACATTAAAGCTTGTGCAACATAGATCTATTCATTATACAGCAGAAGATTATGTTACAATTGTAGGAGATTTATGCCAGGCAGATGTACACAAAAAGATCTAGTTTTGAAGACTATTTGAGAAAGATTAGTCAATGGACATGACAAAGACCCAGAGACAAATGACAGTATAAAACAAACAAGGACAACTAAGTAAATTTTGGCATCTTCCAAATCAGTACAACAAACCACTAAATTTTCAAAAGAAATGCCAAGTATAAGTTTTCAAACATTAGCAAGATGTTGGAGGAGCTTGTCAGTTCAAAGTATATTAGAAGTAAGCTTTAGAATGGCAGGCAAAAGGTATTATGTTATGCTGGAAGAAAATTATTTCCAATAACTTACAAATAAAGATATAGCTGAAATTAAAATTTGATGATGCACCAATAGTGGGCACTGAAATAATTGCAGGCAACTGATGGGAGAAGAACTTTCTGGTTTGGGTGTCAAAGATTTACAAAATCTGGAAAATCAACTGGAAATGAGTTTGAAAGGTGTCCATGTGAGAAAGGTAATGCATACTTAGCTTCTCATAAGGTACATGATACCCCATGTAAAGTGTATCAATGTTCCTAACTGTAGTTATTGTTTTCTGCAGGACCAAATTTTAACTGATGAAATAAAAGAACTAAACCGGAAGGTCTTATTGGAAAAACAGCCAGAATTCTCAGTTTTCAGCTAAGAGTTTCTCTAACATAAAGGAGCTGATTTTCATTGATTTGATTACAGGGGGGCCTCATTCAACAGGAAAACATTGAGCTAAACAAGAAGGTAAACATACTCCATCACGAGAATACAGAACTGCATAAAAAGGTATGTGGTCTGCAAAAATAATATTAACTCCAAAATATCATTTGAAAATTATATACCCTTTATCATCTTTGACACGAAAACTGGAAGTTTATCTCTAGCCAGTTCTGAGGAGAAGCTTTGCATCTCAGGTTTACAGAGCAGAGTGTGTCGATGAAGCAAACAGAAGCTCCCATGTTTCACATGGACTCCTTGGTTTCAACTTCCATGCACCCATCAGTCTCCAACTAAGCCCGCCACAGCCTCAGAAGAATGAAGCCCCAGCAAAAGCAATGAAGTTGGGGTAAAGTTTATGCCGCCTTAGAAAATCAATTGCCACTTATAAAATTACAAATCCTATTGTTCTGATATTGATCCCGTCATTATATTCTTGAAATTTATTCCAGGTTACAACTGCATTAGCAAAGCAGGTCAACCACATTAGACGGATGTCAGCCAGTTCAATATTCCACCCTCAATTGTGACATCAGGCTTCTTATCATTGAGACAGATGCGCTACAAGACGAATACTAAGCATAATAGTAATCAGATTTGGTGTGAAATGATCTATTGAACCAGTTTTAGATTACCATATTGTGATCAACCAAAAATCAATTATCTATGTAAAGTTGTGCAATAAAGAAAAAAACTGCATGCCTGAGATGCTGTATTAACTGTATACAGTTTATATGATTGTTGAAATGATTGACTCCTTATGTACTTGTGTTTGATTGATGAAGATTCAAATACACTGGTTGGTCAGACACAAAATATTAACATTGAATAATCCCCCTCCAGTGATCCATAAGGCTGCATTTGATTGACAGGAAAAGAAAAGGAAAAAGATAATGAAAGTCGTTTTCCTCCATAACATGTGTGCTTGGTTATGGATCCTACCATAATCATTTTTTTAACAGGAATACTTTCCTTCAAAACTAGTCATATATTTTATACTGGATTATGCATAGCAGTGCAGGAAAGTAGTTCCGTGTTTTTAGAAATTTCTTTTTAACCCAATGCATGTGAGAAAACTAAATAATATTATTTTCCTTTCCTTTAGTTAACTTTTCTCAGGGATCACTTTCATGTATCATGTTCCTGGCAATCAAACGGAGATTAAAGATCCTTCCCAATAAAATAAAATAAAAATGGAGACAACAGAGCATCCTCATAGGTCGTTCTCTAATAATTCTGTTGTTTTCATTAAATTTTTTATGCTTTCGATTTCTTAAAAAATAATTTAATTTTCAATCTCCAATGGTCGACACATTTGAATTTTTGCACACCTTGACATTGTAAGAGGAGATTGGGAATTTAAAACTACATAACTTATGGTTGTGAAAGTATACAGATAGTGTACAAATGTCCTCCACGCCACAATCTTCTTATGCTAGCAGTTTGCAAAATTTCCAAACTATGTAATGAGGGATTTCTTGCCAAATCATGTTATTAAATATAACTTTTATTCTAGTTTTACTAATCTGAATCACAATTTTAGATATTACATCTAAATGGATGAATTTATTCAGCATATAATTTCCAGCCCACTACTGTACATGGCAGTATGATATGAGTACAAATTTTATGACAAAATATGAAACAAAAACCTCATTGTCCAAATTGCTAGCCTTCCTCATGGACGATAGTTTTACATGTTACATATTAATAATATGGGCAAATTATAGTAAATTACCCTTTAATTTTGTATTTTGTGTCAATTTGGTCTAATTAATAATTATTGTCTTTAATATTTGATGAAAAATAGTCACATACTCCTCATGTTCCATTGTGCATGGGCAACATGGAAAAATGAACAATACTAATTATACCAACGGTCCTTAAAAATCACTGCTTGTGCCAATTTGATCTATTAGTTTCGACCAGAATAAATTCCCCCCTTAAATTTTGTAATATGTGTTTAATTAGTCCAATTGCAACCCAACGTAAAAAAAATTGACAGAAAATTAGCACGTACGGCTCACATGACCACTTGGAGAGTCATAACTAAGAAATTAATACATTTCTCCTCAAAGACCCCCCACCAACGAACCTCTCTCTCTCTCTCTCTATTACTCTGGCCAATCAAGATTGTGGTGAGCACAACCACAACCACCACCCTTTCTTATCATTTCCTAGCATTTCTCTCTGAAAGTCAATTGCTCAACAAATATCAAATCACAACTCATTCGCTAATTAAGCATTTTATTCGTCAATCAATTAGACAATTGAACTATCAATTTTAGCAATCTCATCAAAATTAAAGCAATCAACCATGAGACATAAGATTTAACACAAAAACCTATAGGAGCCCAATTTTATAGGGAAACAACAATCCCAACACCCAAAAACTGCTCAAATTGAAGGAATTGTAACTTCTTATGTTTAACTACAATTGAGTCCACTACAAGCTTCAACAATATCTTCGTCTTCAACCCATATTACCCAAACGACACAGTGACCAAGGGATCGAAAGTAAATTGTCAAAGTTTTGAGGTGAAGTTAATCAATCAAGATGAATGAATTGAAATGAAATGATATTGTGTGGTTTCAAATCAAGGACAGTGAATTTCATCAATGGAGTCTTAACAGTTATAACGCTACTATATAGAGAGACAAAATAGATCCAAAATCTTTAAAAATAGTCATCCAAATGTCTTGAATGATGCAATGATCATTGTTTAAATGAACTAAGGAAAGATGGTCAAAAAAATAATAATAAATAATTAAAAATTAGGATTCGTGCTGACAACCCTCAAGTGCCAGTAGGGTGTTAAGCAGGTGCACCTCTCAATAGCTTGAGGGCATGAACACCTATAGAATGTTGAGCAAGCGCATGTACACAAAGGTAGAGCGCTTGAGCACCTATAGAGCATTAGACGAACAAACCTTGTGTAGACAACCCATTTTTGACCGACCTTAAGACTCAGACGTCATCGATTGAGCGCTCGGTGATTGTGCATGTTGTACTCGTTTCGAGTTTTCGGAGTTTTTGGCCGAGTGCCTTGCCTTCGAGCCTCTGAACTCTTTGTGCTTTGACTCGGTTTGCGGACCGAACCTTGTTTCTCTTCCCTGGATGGAGGGAGAGATCTGGTAGACCATCCTTTTGTGGTTGTACACCACTTTTCGTGGTCGTAGATCACTTTCCTCGTTTGGAGACCAATTTCTGATTTTCGGAGTCTTCAGCCGTGCGCCTTGTCTCGGGACCGCTTAATGTTCTCCGTTTGGCGTAGTTTTTGAACCATACCTTATTGCCTCTGCCTAGAGGGACACTGTGGTCCGAGAGACCACTTTTGTGGTCGTAGACCACTTTTGATGCCGGTAGACTAGTTTTCGAGGCTTTCGGCTGCGCGCTTTGCCTCCTGAACTTTCGTCTTACATCCCTTTTGGTTTGTTTTTGGTACAAACCTTGTTTTCCTTGTTTGGAAGGTTGTACAAGGGTGGGAGACCAGTTTTTTCCCGTGGAGACCAATTTTCTTCCCGCCAACTGGTCTCCCTGGTCTTTGGGCCATCTTTTCTGGTCGGCCACCACACCACTGCATTGTTTTCATGCATTAGACTTCTCATACCCATAGCCGACCACTTTTTGCCTTGAGAGACCACTTGTGGTGGTCGGCCGACCACTTCAAGCAGCTTGGAGAGAAAATATCTCCAAAAAGGTGAAGAAAAGCAGCCGACCACTTTGGTCGGCTGCTTTTCTTCACCCTTTTGGAGATATTTTCTCTCCAACTATGCCAGTTGGAAGGCACCAAAACCATCCTCCATGGCTTTGAGGCCAAAGCTTGTCCAACAAGCTTGTCTTTTGTTCTCTATAAAGGAGAACCTCCCCCCTCGTCCTCCAGGTTGAGTTCTTGGTGCTTGAGCTATACATATACATCTTTGTATCTATCTTGCTCTTGCTCTTGCTCTTCATTTTTGTGCCTTAAAGTGTAGTTTTATCACACTTTTGCACACAAACACACACTCAAACACCATACTCTTGAGCCGAGGCCCTTGAAGTTGTTTTTGAAGTTTTGGACTGGTTTTGGTTCAAAAAGAGTTCTTTGGAGTTCTTTGGAGTTGAAGGTGTTCTTCAAGGGTGAGAAACTAGCCTTTAAATCCTTATTTTGGTTTAAGCTTTTTGACCTATTTGCATGCTGTTTTTGGCTTGACTTTCTACTGGAAAAAGTTCTGTTTTTCAATCCTTAAAATGTTTGTTTAAGGTCCCTTTTGTGTTGGGGGAGGTCTACCCCCTCTTGTGCCTTGTTAGGCCTTGTTTTGAGCCATCTTTTTAAGCTATTGGGACCACCTTGTTTTGGCCTTCTCACCACTGAAACTCAAAGGAATTTCAGTGGTGGAAATGGTGTTTTGAGGTCCCAAATAGGAGAGGGTCATCCCCTCTCCTTGTGTCATGAATATTTGCTTCATATGCCTCATGTTTGAGCATGTTTATTAAGCTTGTGTTGGTTTGTTCTTAGCATGTATTTGGGGTTATTTTGAGATGACATACCACTATTTTTGGTTGTCTTGAGCACCTCATGCATGCTTAATACACTTGTAGTGTAATCCTTACAAACTAGTGTTGTATACTTCATGAAGTAGCATGTCATTCTAGCTTGTTTTGAGTCCATCTCAGCATGTTTTTGGTGTTGTTTTGCCATGTTATACTTACATTGGTTTGGTTTAATAGCCCCTTGCAAGCTCCATGCACTTGCAGTGCAATTCCATGAATTAGCCTAATGTGTACCATGCTTTAGACCATCCTTCTAGCATGATTTTGGCTTAACTTCAAGAAACTTTTGTCCATGTTTTAGCATGCTCTAGCTCTAATTTGTGTTGTTTTGGTCATACATGCCATGCTTTGTATAGCTATAATGCATTCTAACTTGTTAGCTTTGTGTATTGAGTCCATTAGCATGTATTGCTTAGACTATTTGAATGATTTGACATCATTTGTTATGAGATTTCAGTACATGTTTCATGGTCATACACTCTCATTTGTTACTTATTTAATGCATTGGAGGGTTTCCCCTTTATGCCTTAAACATGAGCCATTGCGTATGCCTTCATGCCTAAACTTGCGAGCTATCATTTCAATGTGTTTTTGGGATTATTTTGACATGATATAACTCTGATTTTTGTTGGTGAAGCCATCCCATGCTTGGTCTTGGTAGGTGTAGTGTAATCCTCCCATATTGCCCTTGCATGATCCATGTTTTGGCCATTCATGTTAGCTTATTTTGGCTTCCTTCCATACATGTTTTAGACTCATTTTGACATATTCTAGGACTATTTTAGGTTGCCTTTGCCATATTCTTCATGTATTGCATAGCTGTAGTGCAATTGGCCTTGTTAGCCTTATGTTTTGATGCCTCTTGCATGCTATCTTTGTGTTGTGTACATGATTTGGCATCATTTAATACTTCATTTCAGAGCATATAGCATGGTCATATTCTCATGCATATCACTCTCTAATTGTGATTTAAGAGTTGTGCATTGTTGCCTCATTTGTGGCCTAGCATGTATGCCATCTTGCCTAGGCCCTTGAACTCTCATCTTAGCATGTTATGGTCTTTGTTTAGACCTATTTGAACTCTTTCCGTAATTGGTTCAATCATTTGTGCCATGTATTGCATGCCCCTTGTGTAGTTCCTTTAATGGCCTTGTGCCTTAGGCCCTCTTGCATGCTTTACTTGTGTTGTTTGAATGATTCAGCATCATTTTACACTTGATTTCAGAACCTTTAGTGTTGTCACACTTCCATGTTTATCCCTTCTTCATCATGCTTGAGAGTTGAGTTCTTAGGCCTAGTTGATGGGCCATTGCATTGACCATGTTTGTCTCGATCTTCCTGCCTTAGTTTCATCATTATGGCCCTTGATTTGGGCATGGTGAGGTTTGTCCATTTTGGTTTAAATCCATTGAGCATGTTTGATTGCATTTTGTTTGCATGCTTATATACTTTGCATTGTACATGCTTAGGTTACATCACATTGTGTATGCCATGTTGTCCATTGCATTGAGTATGCCATGTTCTTAGCATTTAACATTGTGTATGCTTAGGTTACATTGCATTGAATGTCATGTTATTCTTTGCATTGAGTATGCCATGTTATTCTTTGCATTGTGTATGCCATATAGTTGTATTGTGTTTTGCATGCCTTGAATTGCATGTTTGTATGCTTGAGTTACTTTGCATGTTTGCATGCTTGTTGTTGCATTACATTTGTTTGGATTAGGTGTTAGTCCAAACACGAGCAATGAGAGACATTTCATACTTGAAATGATGAAATGTACCTCAATCAAGGTTACGAAAAGCAGTTCTTGATCGCCGTAATGGTGGCGGTGATGCTTGATTCTTGATTCTTGAGGTGTAAAAGCCGTAGCATAATGGTTCTTGATGTCGAAGTGAATTTTTTTATTTTTCGCAAAATTTGAAAAAAATTACCGATAAGCACATTTTTTTTCCATGATCATATTTATTGGGTTTTAAAATAAATATTGATCAATTTTTATAAATTTTTAAATTTGATCCAATATATTTCATATTTTTAAATCACTATAAACTGAGTTTTTTACATTTTATTTTAATAATTAATGACTTTATATTTTACAAAAAATAATCACTAACTATTATATATAAGATAAACAATGACAAAAGTAAGAGAATAAATAAAAGTCTAAATATATATATATATTAATCAAGCCAAATAGATAATGACCACACTTATTATTATTATTATTTTTAAACAATATATAAATAGATACACACAAACAAAATGGTTGAGTGATAATAGTTGAATAGAATAGCATACGTCTTACAATTTCAACAAATCAATAACATTTTCTTCATCTTCCCTATTCTCTCTCTCTCTCTATCTCTTGTTCTTCCATCTTCCCTCCTCTCTCTATCTCTCTTCCCCTGTTTTTTGTGTTTTTTTGAAAGAAGCAATTCGGAACCGTTACGTAACAGTGCGTAACAGGCCGTTACAGCACCGTTACGACCGCTATAGCAGCCGCTACAGCCGATACACTTCTGAATCTTAATCACACTACAAAAGCGGCCGTAACGGGTGGCGGTAACTACCACAACCGTTACGTAACGGCGTTACGTAACGGTTGCGGCCGCTTTTTAAAACCTTGGCCTCAATTCTCGGTCGCCGACGCTCTTGATCCAGCATGATAGAGTTCTAGGCTTTATGTGTTTATTTGTGCATTCATTTTACATTGAATCGTGCAATTTGGCTTCTCGGCCATCATGCATCGAGATGCGTGATTGGTGGCCCGAGGGTCGAGAACCGCACTCCCTTGAGATCATGAAATGATAGGGAGGGTAGTTGTGCACACATATCTTGCAAACACATTGCCATGCCCTTTCTTACTCTCTGTTGCAGCAAACTGGAGAAGTGCAAGAACAACTGGTCGGCAGACCAAAAAAAGTGGCTGGCCGACCACTTTATCTGGTCTGTAACAAAGAAAAGTCGTCGGCAGGTGGTCTCCCACATCAACAACTAGTTGGCCACCCTCCCACAGGTCCCCAAGGTGAGTTAGAAGCTTTCTGGAGCTTGGTGCAAGGTTCTGAGAACAATTGCAAACAGAGGCAAGTTGGGGCATCGCGACGGATTTCCAAACGAGGCGACCGGGCATGCATACTCTTCTCCCTCTGAGGACATTGCTTTACTGCTTTCCTTAGCTAGTTTATGCCTTGGTTCCGTATTTAAGTAATTAATGCGTTTAGCTGCTTATTTGTGTTGTAATAGCTTAATTAATTAGCTTGTTAGTTAATTAGTTTTGTGATGTAATAATTAGTTTAGATTAGCTAGTTAGCTTTTTATTCGAACCCTCCGTCGAGAGGGCCAACTGTTGTAATAAGGTGCATATGTGTGATGCATGTCTTCCTACCCCCATTTCTTTCTCCCTTTTACTTAACCGCTTACGATGGTTAGTTTTAGGGCATATTTTGTTTAGCATACCTTATGCTCCGCATGCATGCATTCATTCATTCATCTGTCTTGCATGCACCGAGCTCAGAGCATCATACAAACTACATTGTACTTCAATTCCAATTTGAATACATGTACCAAGTTACATCTCACATGACATCTTAGAATAACCGAGCCTATTTTAGTTGCATCTTTGCATGTGTTGCATTAGCCATCTTAACATGAACTAGGATCATGCATGATTTCTAACTAGTTCTCTGTTTTGGCTCGGAGTACACTGTGAGTGTTTACGCTTTAGCATACTACATGTGTGTTACTATTGCCATCAAAGCATACTTGCCATGAGGCTAACTGCTTATTTGATATAACTGCCTGAATGCCTGCGGGTGAAAGTTGGATTGTTTGAATTGGAACAATTCATCAAAAACCTCGTCTTAGCCCACTTGCGAGTAGCAAACTTCAAAATCATTTTCACAAATGAACATGCAATGTTTTGTTCCAAATTAGGCGATCTAGTCTATACTTGTATGCTGCGCGCATCACATAGTAATTCTAGGTTAATAACCGGAATAAGAACGCATATATTTTCAAAAACAACATATCATGTTAGTGAAGGCCGATCTTTGATCGGGCGAGCGGGGGTGCTCATTGCATGACCTTCCCCTCTCGTACCCAAGTTCCGGAGCCGAAACAACTTACAACTTTGGTGATGACGGACACGTGGCCTTAGGCACGAGTCAGGGTTTCCTAAATTTCTCCAAAATAAAACATTTAGATGGCGACTCTGTATCTGACAAAACAGTCCATGTTTGGCACTTCTTTATTAAAATCAGTTTTCCAAAACGATTTGCCGGATTTGGACTCTTCGGTGATTTATCAATCTTGCATTGCGCTTTGCGAGATTAGATTCAGAACCGTGACACGAGTTCGAACTGTAGTAGCTAAGAACAAAACAAATTCGCGCCATCACGAGCGGAGCCGGGGAGTTCTCGGGCCACGTCTACACCTTGTAGGACTTTATATGTGCGCCTATGGAGTGCTTTGAGAGCGGCCATGCAAAGCTAGAGCTTGACCAACTGTAGGGCATCGGTTGAGCGGACAAAAATAGAAACCACATTTTGAAGTGAGCTTTGAAACACATAAAATCAAATTCTAAGATAGGTTAGTGCATTGTGTTTCATAAACTCTTATATTTCCCCTAAAGTACCTATGTACATTGGATATGACAATAGTAAGGGTGTGAGATGTATCTGACACTTGTACTCAATTTAAACACTTGGATCTTTAATTTTTTTACAAAGTTTGAAGAAGGAAAAACTCACATTTGCTAGTAAAAAAAGCATCTCTAAGCCCTTTTTTTTTTTTAATAAATAAGAATATTATTAAGAAACTAAAGCATCAAGGAGATGAAAAAGAATACAAAATGGCACCCCCAAGAAAGGAGCACCACACACAAAAACAAACAAAACTAAACAAATCCACCAATCATGTCATCTAAAAAGCCCAAAAAGGTAAACAAATCTGGATCCACTTGCACAGACACCCAACCGCACAAAACATGGAGAAACCTCAATTCCAACCAATACACCGAGCGGACAACCTCTTGGAAAATACGATGGTTCCTCTCCAGCCAAATGAGCCACATCAAAGATAGAAGAGCCAAAGTCCAAGCCTTCCGACGCCTCTTCCCCACCCAACCCCTTGCCCAACTCCACAAAACCCCTAACACTCCTTAAAATTTGAACCCACTGCACCGCAAAAGTAGAAAAAATGCGAGCCCACAAGCAAGAAGCCACCGGACACTGAGCAAGCAAATGGTCCACCGTCTCCAAAGTAACACAGCACATACAACACCAATTAACCAAAACATGCCGCCAACAAACCAGATTATCGGTAGTCAAAATACTGTCAAAAGCCGCAGTCCACACAAAGAAAGCGACTTTAGATGGAACACCTGTGACCCAAATCGACGCCAAGGAAACTCCTCCATAACACCACATAAACCCCGATAAAAAGAAGCTGAGAAAATATCCTTTGAACCTAGCCATCCCCAAACCAAGACATCATCCCCTACACCTGCAATTGGCAGCCCATAAAGAAAAGCCAGCAAATCCACCATCTACCCAAGCTCCCAATCCTGAACCTACCGACGAAGAATAAGATCCCAAACCATCCCACCTCCAACCTCAGCACCCCCCCCCTTCCCCAAAAAAAAAAAAAATAAGAAGCCACCACCGCATTCGAATCTATCACAAGACGAAAAATCAGCGGGAACCGATCCTGCAGCACCTCTCACACTACACCACTGATCCTTCCAAAACCAAACGCTCACACCAGAACCCACTCGAAAATAAACTTGTTCCCAAAACTCCCCCCTTCCCAACCAAATATCTTTCCACAACCCACACCCATAAGACCCCCTCACATTCATTGTACTCCAATCACCATTATCTACACCATACTCTGCAACCACCACCCTATGCCACAACTTATTCCACAATCACTTCTCCAACAAGGAAGAATTAAACCTGCCCAGCCACTGCAAACCCAAACCACCCTTCCTATTGTTCTTAGAAAGGGAGTTAGGGGTTGTACTCAACACCCTATTTCTAAATTTGTGTCATATGATTCATTGTCTCCTGTATATCATGCTTTTGTTTCGTTTCTATCTTCTGTGTGTATCCCATAAGGTTGAAAAGAAGTTACTAATGATCCTAAGTGAAAGGGAGCTATGGTAGAAGAAATGCAAGCCTCAAGCAAGAATAATACCTAGGAGTTAGTCTCTATCCCAGTGGAAAAAAATCAGTGGAATGTAAGTGGGTGCTCACCATTAAGCAGAAAGCAGATGGGACAATCGAACGATACAAAGCAAGACCAGTGGCCAAGGGATATACTCAAACATATGGAATGGATTATCAAAAAACCTTTGCTCCTGTCAAGGTTTTCAAAAGCATATATGAGGCATGACTTGAGGCGAGGCATACGGAAAACGCACAGATACGTTCTTTTTTGGGCGAGACACCAGCTATGCATACGTGTCAAACGCAGAGGCGTAAGCACCTGTCGCGCTTTATGCGCTTTTCACGCTTTCGACAGCGAGGCGCAAGCCTTTGCAGAGTTCGATTCAAAAATCAAAAAAAGGAAATGATATTTAATGGAAACTTGTTATATATGACTTCGATTGAAACAGAAATTGCTCAAGACAAAGATATAAATACCTTGTAAGTCGATATTCTTCAAATCAGAGTCCCAACAAGTTCAAATCAGTCTTCTAATCTTCTCCAACGAACTAGGATTTTCCAGGTACGAAGTCTCTCTCTCTTTCTCTCTAGTTGAGTCTCTCTCTCTCTCTCTCTCTCTCTCTCTCTCTCTCTCTCGTTTTTATGCATCCGTCTCTCTCTTTGTGTTCTCGTTGGTTCTTTCTCTGTTACTCCACTCCGACTGTGATGTATATAACTTTTTTGTTTTTGAACAAGGACTGATGTATATATCTATCTCTCTATTTTTGTGCACACAAATATCTCTGTTGTACTTGTCTAATATATTATTATTATTATAACTTAGCTTCTACTTCTTTAATTTATTATTATTATTATTATTTCTTTAATTTTTTTTTTTTTTTATAAACTTTAATTTTTTATTATTATTGTTAATATTCTATTCTTCTTTTTGCTATCCCATCCCACTTAACCAGTATCTTTTTTGTTTTTTTTTTTATTTGTTTTTTTTTATACAATGCTACTGTTGATGAGTTTGTGGGGACAACAACAAAAAAAATGATTGAACCCAAAGGCCAAAGAAAAGATTTTGTCTGGAAGTATGTAAAAGAAGTTGATGGAAAAAAGTATTTTCGATGTAAATTTTGTGATCAAACTTGTAGTGGTATTATAAGTCGATTTAAAAATCATCTAGCAGCACGCATAAAGGTATTAAACCGTGTTCAAAAGTTCCTGAGGATGTAAAGTTGGAATGCCAACATGCATTAAAAAATTTCTTTGAACAAAAAAATGCCCGCAATAAGATGCTATATGAAACTGGGATGGGTGCTGGAGCAAAAGGGCGAGAGTGGTGCCTCTCAATCTATTGAAGGCGATACTGGTGGGTATGACACAACCTCCAAAACCGAGGGGTCCAATGGATAAATTTGCTAGTTCTCAAGCACGACAATCTATACTGAACTCCAAATGGAAACAAGAAGAAAAAAAAGATGTGTGCCGAAAGATTGGGTGTTTTAAGCTCTTCCATTTAATTTAGTGAATGATCTGTATTGGGTAGCTGCAGTTGATGGAATTGCAAATTATGAACCTGGTTTCAAACCCCCTTCTATGCATGAATTGAGGACTTGGATTCTTAAAGCAGAAGTAAAAGATATAAATGTCATGATGGAGGAACATAAGAAAGCATGGAAACAATATGGATGCTCAATTATGTCTGATGGTTGGACAGATGGGAAAAGTAGAGTTCTTATTAATTTTCTTGTAAATAGCCCTGCTAGAACTTGGTTTTTAAAATCAATTGATGCATCTGATACTATAAAAAATGGGGAGTTGATGTTTTACTATCTTGATGGTGTTGTAGATGAAATTGGGGAAGATAATGTTGTTCAGGTTATTACTAATAATGCTTCAAACCATGTCAATGCTGGGTCGAGACTTATGGAGAAGACAAAGAAGTTGTATTAGACTCCATGTGCTGTGCATTGTATTGATTTAATGTTGGAGGACATTGGAAAATTGAAAGTCTATGACCAAACTCTCTCGTTAGCTAGGCAAGTGGTCAAGTTCATATATGGCCATTGTTGGGTTCTTTCAATGATGAGATCATTTACAAAGAACAATGAACTTCTCCGTCCAACAGTAACACGGCTTGCCACTACTTATCTTACTCTCCAAAGTCTTTACAAGCAAAAGCAACCACTCCAAGCTATATTTTCTTCAGAAAAGTGGGCTTCTAGTAGTTGGGCAAGAAAGGTTGAAGGGGTAAAGGCTCGTGCAACTGTGTTGTTTGATCCAAAATTTTGGCCTAATGTTGCTTTTTGTATCAAAAGTACAATACCTTTGGTTAGTGTTTTGCAAGCAGTTGATTCAGAGGAGAGGCCTGCTATGGGTTACATTTATGAGTTGATGGATTCTCAAGAAAAGATTGTTTTTAATTATGGAGGAAATGTTAGAAAGTACGGACCAATTTGGAATAAGATAGATGCAAGGTGGACACCACAACTTCATAGACCTTTACATGCTGCTGGTTATTATCTAAACCCTCAATTGCGCTATCGAGATACCTTCTCCAATGTTAAGGAGGTGAGGCAAGGATTGTATCAGTGCATGGATAGAATGTTGAGTTATGATGAGCGTCTCAAGGCTAATATCCAACTGGACTATTATGATCAAGCAAAAGGGGAATTTGGAAATCGTGTTGCAATTGATTCCAAAGCGATACGCTCTCCCGATAAGAAACTAATATGAAAATAATTTTCCAATTACATTCTTTAAAATTAAAATACGAGATTGAAATCACTTGTGCATTTTTCAAATTATGTAGCTAATTGGTGGATTCGTTTTGGGAGCAAAACACCAGAGTTAACAAAATTTGCTATTTGAATACTTAGTCTAACTTGTTGTGCTTCGGGATGTGAGAAGAATTGGAACACCTTTGAGTCGGTAGTATATCTTTCTTTCCTAAATTTTCTTATGTATAAAATAAAATATTCATGTTTCTAACTTGTTATATGTCGTTTCTTATATTATTATATTAGATTCATACAAAAAAGAGGAATAGGCTTGAGCACAAACGTTTGAATGCTTTGGTATATGTGAAGTACAACACTAAACAAAGAGAGGAGTATCGAAGAAGACAAAACAACGATCCAATTCTAATTGATGAAATTGATTCAGATGATGAATGGATTGCTGAAAAAGAAGATCCTATCCTCCCCCTTGATGCTTCTTGGCTTGATGAAGAAGAATTGTTCGATGCTGAAGCAATTAGGACTGTGCCTATCACTACCTATGATAGAAGTGTGCAGAATCGATCAACTACGACTACGATTAATGTTGACTCTTTGAATGCAAAGAAAAGAAAAGTTGGTGAAGGTTCAAGTAAGTTGTTAAACAATTATGGACTAGTTGCATATATATTATTATATGTGTGTATTTAATTAATTTGAAATCCTATTTCTTTGTTTAGGAAATGATAGAGGAAAAGGCAAGGCAGCAAGATGCACCCTTGTAGATGAAGATATAGAGTTGGAAGAAGTTGGTGGAATAGATGATGGAACCTATCCCATTATAGATATAGCAGATGAAGATGATGACAACATTAATGAGGATGACTTAGAGTGACCTATTATTTATTTATTGCTTTGTTTATAGAGTATTAGAGTTTAAGTTATTTTGTTTATTGAACAATTGGAATTTAAGTTATTATGACCATCACTTTAAGTTATTTGTTTATTATAGTATTCATTGAGAATGACTTAGAAAATTCTTATAATACTTGAAATTATTAATTAATTTTGGTTTTATGCTTAGGATGGCTTTTAAGAATTTTATTTAGTAATTCTTTTTTTTTTTTTACTCTTTTTATGCTATATTTAATTAATTTTGTATTTTATAAAAATTAAAAAAAATCAAAATTCAAAAGGTTTATACCTCAACGCCTCGAGGCTTACGCCTCGCCTCAACAAGGGTAAAACGCCTCACCTTGCGCTTTCGCCTTTAAAAACACTGGCTCCTGTAGCAAACATGAATTCCATTCGAGCCATCCTTTCATGTGCAGCTAAGCTGGGGTGGCCTTGGCAACTAGATGTGAAGAATGCCTTTCTTCATAGGAATTTAGAGGAGGAAGTTTATATGGATGTGCCACCAGCATTCTCCACTCAGTCTATAGTTGGGAAAGTCTACAGGTTGAAGAAAGCGTTATATGGTTTGAAACAGTCTCCTTGGGCTTAGTTTGACAGATTTCTAAAAGCAATGTTGAGGTTTGGGTATAGGTAAAGCAATGCAGATCATACCTTGTTTGTTATATGTGGATGATATAGTTGTGACAGGGAATGATGAAGAGAATGTAACACATCTGAAGATGCAGTTGGCCAAGCAGTTTGAGATCAAAGATCTCAACCCGTTGAGATACTTTCTTGGAATTGAAGTTGCCAGATCTGACAAAGGCATCTTTATTTCTCAAAAGAAGTACATTCTAGATGTTCTTAAAGAAACAAGCATGTTAGGCTGTAAACCAATTGATTCACCTATTGAGGTTATCCATCATCTTTGCAGTGGTGTTGATAACTTGGTGGAGAAGGAAAGGTACCAAAGACTTATTGGACGGCTTATATACCTATCTCACACTCGGCCGAATATTGACTATGCAGTTGAGATAGTAAGTCAGTTTATACATGATCCTCGTACAACACATTTGGAGGCTCTGTATCGTATTTTGAGATATCTTAAATCTGCTCAGGAAAAGGAATTTTGTTTTCTAATCATGGGTATTTGAGGTTGGAGGTATTTACTAATGCAGATTGGGCAGGTTTTGTAGATGACAAGAGGTCTACATCTGGTTACTGCACTTTTGTAGGGGGTCACTTAGCGTAGTAAAAAGCAAACAGTGGTGTCCCGATCTAGTGCAGAGGCAAAATACCGAGTTATGGCACATGGTACTTGTGAACTCATGTGGCTTCAGTCTTTGTTGAGTGAAATAAGAATTGTTTATGGTGATCCTATGATTGTACTGTGACAACAAAGCTACCATCAGTATTGCTCACAATCCTGTTCAACATGACAGAATCAAGCATATTGAGATTGACTGACATTTTATTAAGGACAAATTGAATAAAGGTTTGATGTGTATGCCTTTTGTGAAGTTGAAAAATCAATTGGTTGATGTGTTTACCAAAGGTCTTAGTAGTAAAGTCTTTCATCCAATTTGTTACAAGTTGGGCATGAGAGATATCTTTGCACCCCCTTGAGAGGGCGTATTAAGTGTTAATGTCTATGTCATCCATGACACACCATGACATCAGCCCTATTCTGATGTCATTCATGACATTAGTCCTATTTTATGATGTCATCCATGACATCATCCTTATCCTGGTGTCATCATGACATCAACCTAAAAAGCATGGATACGGATACACGAAACGACACGGACATGCCAACAAGCTAATTTTCAAAAAATGCAGGCCACGACACGAAGGGAATGGGCATAAAATATATAATTTTATATATTTATTATATATTACATATATAAATATATCATTTAAAGCTAATAAAAAATGCAATATGACACTAATTTCTATAAATTTATATAGTTTTTGTTTTATTATTATATCTTAAGTTGTTTTGCTCAAACTTATAATAAGTTTCACTTATGTCTAATCGTGTGTTTAAGCGATGGACATATGTGTCTTCCAAGTGTCTAGAGAGTATCCGAATCTTTAAAAAATATGACCCGTTTTGAAGAGTGTCAAACACATGTCAGGAAAGTGTTCAAAGAGTGTCAGTGTCCGACACGAACACGACATGATACGTCACCTTCTTAGAAGTGTCCGTACTTCTTAGACATCAGCCATATTTTATGATGTAATCCATGGCATAAGCCCTGATCTACTTTGGCTTATAAATAGGCTACTTCATCTCATTGTAAAAGACACAATTCTACATATCAATAAAATCTTCTCTCTCTTCTTCTTCATCTATATATCTGACACATACCCATCCATGTTGAACCACTACGAATACCATCTTTAGCAATAACAAAATGCAAAACTATTACACAATTAGAATTGCAGAATGAAATTCAAATCACATGGGTACAATGTTCGTGAAATGAAATTATATGAGATAAAAGGGAAATAAATAAAAAACAAGCATATCCAGCAAAACAAAAATAAATTTTCAAAAGATAAACCAAGAAGAAAACAGTTCACAAATAAAAAATAAAAAACTGAGGAACTTCTAGAGCCAATAACAAGTAAATGAATCAATAAGAAGTTGCCAAAATGTGAAAAACTGGGAATCAGCTATCAAGCACGAAGAAGGATTCCAATACAACGAAAGGACCAAAAAAAAATTCTCTATGTTTACCTTATTGGAGAAAGATCAAAGTTAACCCATTTCTTGAAGCTTCTTCTTCCAAGTAATAACAGTGAGTAATTCAATGAAGCGAAAGAATCAACGTTTGCCTACACAGAAACAAGGCATTTGTTCATGTATATGGTTCAAGTATATGCTTAATGCACATAAACAAATGTATATAAAGCATTAGTGTTATGAAATGCAATAACGTAACTGTGACTTATAACAACTGCCAGGAAAGGAGGTTCTTGAAGCACTAGAAACCAAAAGAGGGATATAGACAACGAGTGTTGTATAGAGCGAAACAAATGAAGGAGGTTGGGAAATAAAGTAGATCTAGGATGTACAACGCATGCATAAGAATGTATAATAAGCTCCTCTCTCTCTCTCTCTCTCTCTCACTATCATGTTCTTTCAGTTTGTCTCTTTATCCCCATTAGCTCTGCTCTGCTCCTCTAGAGTAGCTACATGAGTTGCATGGGCTAATTTTTTGTCAAAAATCCTCAAAGCTATTTTCAATTTGGACCAGTTAAATACAAATTGCAAAATTAAGGGGCAAACTTGTTACAAAATGAAATTACGTGGATCAAATTGATACAAGGGACAAGCTACAAGAAACAGCACTAATTTTTGTTTATTTTCCCATTTTGCATTGTATGGGCACGTGAATACGTGACTATTTCTCTCTCTAAAATCCTGACGAATGTTATCAATTGGACCAATTGGAAACAAAATGCAAAATTAAAAGGCAAAGTTGTTACAATTAGAACTGGAGAGACCCAAATTAACACCAGGTAAACTACAAGGATTATTATTGTGATTTTTCCCTAATAATTTCTATTGTTCTGCACCATTGTACAACTTAATTGATAATCAACATACTACTACACAGACAAACATATCCATGTCGAACCCCTAAGAATACCATCTTTAGAAAGAACAAAATGCAAAACTACAACAAAGAACTGCAGAATGAAATTCTAATCACACAGCACGGGCACAGTATTCATGAAATTAGAATAAATAAAATAAAAAATTTTAAAAAAATTGAACTAATAAACAACCATATCCAACAAAACAAACATAGATTTTCAAAAGATAAACCAGGAACAAACAGTTCAATATTTTAAAGGGTAAATTATATAAATAGTCCTGTAGTTTACACGGTGTGTCTATTTGGTCCCTATTATTTTAAGTTGCTCGATTTTGTCCATTAATTTAACGGATTGTGTCATTTCAATACAATAAATAACGGTCGTTAAGTTTGATAGACGGAAAGTCAAACTATGTGTATATTTGGTCCCTGTAATTTACACAATGTGTCAATTTGGTCCTGTTAAAATCGAATAAATCGAAACATGATAAAATTGACACATCGTGTAAACTACACGGACCAAATTAACACATTGTGTAAACTTTTTGTTCACCAAACTTATTATTTATTGGACTAAAATGACCCAATCTGTTAAATTAGGGGACAAAATCGAGCAAATTGAAACAACATGACCAAATTGAGACATCGTGTAAACTATTGGACCATTTGCATAATTTGCCCTATTTTAAATAGTAAATAAATAAACTTTGTTTTATTTGGTTTTCAGAATCAGTTTTCTGAAGAAAAAAAAAAAATCAAAATTCCAAAAAACTAATTTGGCGTTAAAAAAAAAAAAAAAATCAAAAACACTCATCATCAAGTGGTGTCATCTTTTTCGAGTGTGAAATTAATTTTTGAAAATGAAAAATAATTTTTTTTAATGTTTATTTCTGTCAAACTAGTTTCTACATTTTCGAACAAGAAAAAAAATTAAAATTCTGAAAACAGATTCTGAAAATCAAACCAACCAGAGAGCAGTAACAAGTAAGTGAATCAATAACAAGTTGCCAAAATGTGAATCAATCTCAAATAAGAAGAACTGAAATAAAATAAACAGACAAAAAACACAATTAAATGTTCAACTTACTGGAAGATAATCAAATATAATCCATTTCATGAAGCTGTTTCTTCTTCCAAAGATTAACATTGATTGATTCAAAGAAGCGAACAAGGCATTTGCTTAATGAACATAAACATAAAGACAAGTGCATATAAAGCGTGACCGTTACGGAATGGAAAAAAAACTAACTGTAACTGATGAGAATCACCATGAAAGGAACGAGAAACCAGAGGAGAGATCGAGACGATGAATGAAGAACAAATTAAAGGAGCTTGGGGAAGAAAGTAGATCTGTACGAATGTGTTGATTGTTGGTTTTAGAGAGAGAAAGAGAGGATGGGGTGGAGGAGAGAGAAGAAAATATCTGCAGAGAACTTACGCGTTGGAGGAAAAGAGGAGACGTAGATCTGCTGCGGTAGGGTATTTTGTGTGTTGCTACTACTGGACACCTGTCGGTTAACCCGTCCAGGTTGCGATGTCATGATCGCGTTTTTTTTTTAAGATAAAATTACTCATCGTGTGCATTTCTAATGATATTTTTTTCTTTTTCTTTTTTTTTTTTTTTTTATGAGTATTATTATTCAAATTTACAATTTTGATTCACTTTGAGATTAAAGGATTGTTTGTAATGTCCTAAATTAGTGTATTTTTTAATTTTTAAAATTAAAAAGTTGAGAAAAAAAATATGATTATTTGAGATAACTTTTTAACTTTTTACGAAAAAAATATATATTAAAAAATTATATAAATTAATATATAAGAAAAGTTTTTTGGCGAGTAAGCGGCAAGCATTGTGCGAGTAAGTAGTGTAAGAAGAGATCTTGCCTCCTTTGAGAGAATTGAATATGTAGGTACTGTTCGGCCTGCCACAGGTCCGATTTGCTAATCGTAACTGCTCAATATGTAGAACTCGTTGAAAGTCGTTTATATGCACAAAATCAAATTGATCGGATATCGATAGCTATCTGATCAGATTAGTTTTTTCGTCAAACGTTAACTATAAAACTATCCATTTTTTATGTAAAACTAATTTGATCATATAGTTAGCGATATCCGATCAATGTGATTTTTTTAAATTATATAGTATTCGACGAGTTCTACACATTAACGGTTCAGATTATCAAAACGGGATCCGTAATGGGCTCTCACAGGTCGAACAACACTGTCTTGTTTGTACACCCGCCTGTTCCTTTTGTCTAATCAAAATTAGCTAAAGTACAACTCACGTGAGAAGTGAGTTATAACTTTTTTCGTATAAAAATTTTTTTTTTTTTTTTTGGTGAATAGTTATAATTTTTTAATTTTTTTAGTAACTTTTAAATTTTTTTTATTTTTTTAAGAATGCCAAACCAGTCCTGAATCATGTGACACTATTAAAATATTTAATTTAATTTTCTATCACATTTATTTTTTATTTATAAATTACTGAATTTAAAAAATAAACTTATATATTAATTATTCTTTTTAACTTATATATTAATTATTCTTTTTTTTAGACTCATATAGGAATTGGTTTTGGTACATTGTCACAGGATAATTACTCCTTAAATTTTTATATTTTTTATTAAAAATTTATTTTTAACAAAATTATATTTAAAGCTAAATTTTATTTCAATTGTTGAAAAAATAAAAATTAGGGGGATGCACCAATAAATCCTAAATTAATAACTTATGCACTGTTTAGTCCTAAAAGTTTTTTTATAGACTGAAAGGTCCCATTACAATGTTAATAACATCAGATACAATGTTAATAACATCGAAGTATATGTTACAAACATTAGATTTCAAATATCTAATGTTCATCAAATTTCAATAATGTTTGAAAATATAGGATGAAAAACATCTAATGTTCATCAGATTTTAATAAATTTTGAAATTATAGAATGAAACATCAGATCATTTACATCATTTACATCAGGCTGATGTAAAAATGAGACTAAATGGAGCATAAGAAAACTTTTAGAACTAAATGGTTCAACGTTTCAAAAACTAGGACTTATGATTAAATTTTCCTAAAAATTAAACATCCACCACCACCTTTCTACGCCAACCATTAACCACCTATTAATGGCCTTCTTTCTCATTTTGTTCACCACTCGGTAGTTCCTAACGCGTCTCTACTATAAAAACATAAAGAAAAAATAGCAAGAAATAATAAAAATAAAATAGATTTTTTTTTTTATGTTTGATATTATTTTGGATAAATTACATTGACACCCCTTAAGGTTTGATCCAATTATTACCCACCTCCTAACGTTTTAGAAATTACATTCTCACCCATGTGGTTAATAGTCTCATTTCACAAAAGTAACAACTCCTAGTAAAAAAAAAAAAGAAATTACATTAAAAAAAAGAAAGTAAAGGAAATGAGAAAAAAAAGAGAAAGTAAAGTAAAGCAAAAAAAGAGAGTGTATGAGTTTAATGTCTTCATTTCGTCTAAATAATTACAGGCAGGGGGGTTAGTGTAATTTCCTAAACGTCAAGGGTGATATGTATTAAACCCAAATCTCAAGGGATGTAAATGTAATTTACCCTATTATTTTGATATAGTTAATTTATATGTTATTTAAAAAATAGACTCAAAACTCGTTTTTTTTTTTTTTTTTTAAATATGTACAGTCCTATTTTTTTGTCCCCAAAAAAATAAAATAAAATCAAGAATGGTTGTGCCTTCATTTGGCAATTTGGGTTGGGTTAGGTTGGATTTGGAGTTATTTTAGTTACAAAAATACAAAATAGACTTTTTGACATAATAAGACAAAATGTTACATCCAACTCATAATATTGAGGCATTGACATACTTTATAATATAATTATTAACATATTAATTGTTATCTCTTAAAAAAAAAAAAAAAAAAAAACAATTATAGAGGCTCATATACCCAAGGGGCTCAAATAATTTTTCGTGTGTTCTTTTGGTCATACAAAAGAAATACACACCATAGCCTTATTTTTTAAGAAAAATTGATACGGATTGTTGAAACAAGAATATGTAGGCCCAAAAATCAAATAAACCAGGCCACTTTAAATTTTATGGCCCATTTGTTAGCCCACTCGCAACAAATGGGCTCATCAGCCATGATATGGCGGTCCATATTGTTCAGTTGCTAGGCTCGAGCTTGCAATGTTGTTTTTTATTTTTTAAATTTGGTAAAAACAAAACAATCCAAATAATGAGATATACTTTTTATTTTTTTTAAAATTAGATGACAAATAAAATTTAATGCCAAAAAAAAAAAAAGAGGTATCAACACATGCATGATTTCTGAGACGGATTTGAATTGTCTCGAATACATTTGAATCAACTATTAGATGATAACTGAATGAAAAAAGTGTTAGAATGAATGTTTTTCTTCCTCGTCAATATACAAAAGTCCATTGATTTTGAGTTGGACAAAGAAAATACACAGTTTTGTGAAACTTTTTTATCTTTGAAATCTATTTATTCCATCTTCTATGATCTACTCTCACTTGTATGAAAATGGCATTATCAATCAATCCATGCGCATAAGCTCAATCCCAAATAAAGGGATGTTTTGAGAAAATGGTTAAAACTTGAATTTCTTGTTTTTTTATTTTTATTTTTATTTTTTAAATGTGTAAAAAATATATGAGATGATGTGATCAAAAATATGTTAAAAATTAGAAAGTGACTTTTAACTTACTTTTCAAAAGAGGCCAAACTTGATCATAAACTTTTAACTTCACATCATAAAATATATATATATTATTATTTATATATTGAGTAGTGTTACTTTTATTATTATTTCTTAAGAGAAAAGCATCGTGAGGAAAATTAGCACCACATTGAACATTTTGGGTTTGTTGATTGTGGAATTGAAAATTTTAAGAAAAATGATAAAAGTCGCTCTATAAATATCCCGTTTCCTGAATTTTTATTAGAAAAATGTATATCATTGGTCATTTATATTATAATGCAAATATTCAAAATATAAAAATATTTAAATATAATATTACAACTTTTATATCAGTATGAAAATTATTTTCATAGTATTATAAACTATACATTATCAAAATAATAAAATAATAATTAACTGAAAATCAAAATTTATATCTGTTTTAATAGGTTAGTTTGGTTCCACCAATTTTTTCTTCCACCATTGCCAATTTAGAGTTTTGAAAAAAACTTTGAATAATTCATCATATTAATTCATTTGAGTAGGTAGCCAATTGGGCTAGCTCAATTAATCATTTTGATACATTCTAAACTAGGAGGTCAGAAGGTCAATAGTAATCATAGGCAAAGTTTATTTAGTTGTTTGTTTACTTCTTATCATGCAGTTTCTCGTGTATTATATAGTGGTTGTTAATGTTAAACTCATGAATATGTATTGTATAACTTTTTAAAAATAGTTGATTGTTGAATTGAATTTCACATAATTGCTTTGATATTTGTAAAATTTGATATTCTAATACTAATGAAAAAAAAAAAAAATTAAATCAATTGAGTTGGTAGAACCACTTGAGAGAATAAGAAGGCTCACCATCACTTCCCTTGCAAAGAAGTTCAAAGATCACTCATTACTTCCTAAACTCTTCTTTTTTATCATTACTCTTTTGCAACAAATCGTCCCCTGATACAAGCAATATGTAAATAGCCTTAATAATTAATACGATGACCTTGGGCTGACCTATAGTCGTGTTTCGATAATCTAAACTGTTCAATGTGTAGAACTCGTCGAGTACTATATGCCTGTAAAAAATCACGTTGATCGGATATTAATAGCTATATGATCAAATTAGTTTTTTGTAAGTCGTTTATTTTTTGCCGTCCATTTTTTTTCATAAAAAACTGATTTGATCATTTAGCTATCAATATCCGATCAACGTAATTTTTTACAGGCATATAGTACTCGACGAGTTCTACATATTGAACGGTTTAGATTATCGAAACACGACCCGTAGTGGGCCCCAACAGGCCGGACAGCACCGTCCAATTCAGATTTGGACCGGAGAGAAGCTGTGGCCATAATTTAATTAGTATCCATGATAATAATGCTATGTGGATCAGATGGTTTTGTTAGATTATTTTCTCACAAGTCTAGCCTTGTGTATTTTTATTTTATTTTATGAATTTGTTCTTTAGTTTGATAAGAAGAAAATTTTAAAAGTTTGTAGATACATGTTTTATATTTTGCATAATGATGATTTGGTATTGGTAATGATACTGAGAAATTTATTAAAGCGATAAATGATTGAGATATTCTAACTTTCGTTTATGGGTTTTGATTTATTTTTAATTCATTGTTATTAGTTTCTATTGAAATATGATGTGAAAAATATAAACAGTTGAATTGTATTTTTTATAGTGATAAATTTAAGGAAATTTTTTTTAAGGCCCCTGATATTAAGATTTTATAAGATAAAAGACATTCAATATTTTCATAGTAGTTAGGGCCCCTCAACATTTTCACAAAAAAAAAAGTCAACTTAGAGAAATTTCAACCTGACATAGAGAAATTTCACCCCGATATAGAAAAATTTTGAAATTTCTCTGATATGATCATAGAGAAATTTTGAAGAAATTTCAAAGGTTGTATTTGGTTATGTGTTCCAAACACATTTTCACCCACTGATTTGAGCATGGTGTTTATTTTGAGTTTTCAAATTATAATTCCACACTCACTTTTGAAAATTCATTTCCAGGCGGAAAAATATGGCTAACCCAACCGTCCTCCCGAACGTCCCCTATGAGTTTTGAATGGAGTTTTGGATTGTGTGTTTGATTATGAGTTGTAATTTTTTGAATCAAATAATTTTTCTAATTTCAAAAATTCAAAACTTCCTCTAAAACTCAATGCAAAACTCTTTTCAGAATTCATAATCGAACAAATTTTTTACACTCAAATCATAATTTCCAAAACTCACAAAGGCATGGTTTGGGAAGAGGGTTTAGGGGCTTTTTTGGCTAAAATAGCCACAAAAAACAAAAATAGACTTTTTAATATAATAAAACAAAACAATACATCCAACCTGTAATCATTACATTATTTCTCTCACAAAAAAGTCAAAAGTCCTTCCCAAACCAGGTTTTTTAGCCGCAGGATAAAATAGCAAAAAAAGCCAAAAAGTAAAAAAGCCAACCCACTTCCCAAACCAAAAAGTAAAAAAGCCAAAAAGTAAAAAAGTCATACCAAAATCAAAATACAACTCTATTATCAAATCATATTTAGAAAATTCTACCAAACGCTATCAAAATTTCTCTGGTATAATCATAGAAAAATTTTATCAAAGGACTTTAGCTAATTAAAAAAACATATTAGACCTTTCCAACGACATAAAATTGAAGAGAGATATTTCACTAATTTTTTCATAAATTTATAATTAAAAATTAAAACACAACTTACTAATAAATAAGTTGAATAAGAATTCTTAATTCAATGGTACCGACTAAGGATTTAGAAAGAAAAGAAAAAAAAATTGTACCAAAAATGTAAATTAAATAAAAATTAAATTATTAATCTATTTTTAAAAAAAATTATAATTAAAACACAACTTAAGATATTTTGGCAAAAATATTTAAAAATATTTTTTAATAAAAAGATGTTAGGTCCACTCGGCTCTCTGTGTACCTAAAAAGATGTTAGCCCTTGATTATTTCTAATGGGAATGACCTATTTTCAAGCTTTATTTCTAATCGGAATGACCCATTTTCAAGCATATAAAGCGTATAAAGAGAGAAGAAAGAGAGAAAAAAAAATAATAATACATACTCCTTTGGGTGTCCTATTAGGATTAAAATAGTTATATAAGATAAAATATAGTATTTTAGCTAAATAGGATAATATGTCATAATCAATCCATAATCATTTTATTTTTTCTCTTATAAAAATCAAAAAAATCAAAAAATTTATTCCAAACGAGACTTTTTAATCCCAAATTAAAATAACTAAAAAACAAAAAATAAATAAAAAAGAAAATTCACGTTCCAAACGAGCTCACATATAAATTTTCCAAGCATGTGTTGATGAGACTGCTTACTACAAAAAAATTCAATTATCTTCGCAAACATAAAAATTTTAGTCTCTTAAAATAGCCAAAAATTAAAATATCCTATTAAAATAACAACTTCCCAAACACTCACTCTATTATCAAATCATATTTAGAAAGCTCTACTAAACGCTATCAAAATTTCTCTGGTATAATTACAGAAAAATTTCATCAAGAGACCTTAACTAATTAAGAAAACATATTAGACATTTCTTACGACATAAAATTGAAGAGAGATGTTTTACTAATTTTTTCATAAATTTATGATAAAAAATTAAAACACAACTCACTAATAAATAAGTTGAATAAGAATTCTTAATTTAATGGCACCGACTAAAGATTTAGAAAGAAAAAGAAAAAAAAAATTCACAAAAATCTAAATTAAATAAAAATGAAATTATTAATCTATTTTTTTATTTTTAAATTATGATTAAAACACAACGTAAGATATTTTGACAAAAATATTTAAAAATATTTTTTAATAAAAAGATGTTAGGTCCTTGATTATTTCTAATGGGAATGACCTATTTTCAAGCATATGAAGCGTATAAAGAGAAAAGAAAGAAGAAAAAAAATAGTATATGCTTGTTTGGGTGCCCTATTTGGATTAATATAGTTATATAAGATAAAATATATCATTTTAGCTAAATAGGATAATATGTCACATTCAATCCATAATTATTTTATTTTTTCTCTTATAGAAGTCGAAAAATCCAAAAAATCTTTCACAAATGAGACTTTTTAATCGCAAACTAAAATAACTAAAAAATAAAAAAAACAAAAAAGCCAATTCACATTCCAAACGAGCTCACATATAAACTTTCCAAGTATGTGTTGATGAGACTACTTACTACAAAAAAATCTAATTATCTTCGCAAACACAAAAATTTTAGCCTCCTAAAATAGTCAAAAATTAAAATAGTCTACTAAAATAGCAACTTCCTAAACACCCACTCTATTATCAAATCATATTTAGAAAACTCTACCAAACGCTACTAAAATTTTTCTGGTATAATCACAGAAAAATTTCATCAAGGGACCTTTGCTAATTAAAAAAACAGATTAGACCTTTCCTACGACATAAAATTGAAGAGAGATGTTTCACTAATTTTTTCATAAATTTATAATTAAAAATTAAAACACAACTCACTAATAAATAAGTTGAATAAAAATTCTTAATTCAATGGTATCAACTAAGGAATTAGAAAGAAAAAGCAAAAAAAAAATGTAAATTAAATGAAAATTTTTTTTTTTTTGTACTTTTAAATTTATAATTAAAACACAACGTAAGATATTTTGACAAAAATATTAAAAAATATTTTTAATAAAAAGATGTTAGGTCCACTCGACTCCCTGTATACCTAAAAAGATGTTAGGTCCTTGATTATTTCTAACGACAATGCTACGTAGTTCAAATTTTGTGGCTCAAAAGTGGCTCAAATGGCCAAAACAACGTCGTTTTGAGTACAGAATAACATAAAAATAGCCAAAACGACGTCGTTTTGGCTATTTGAGTCACTTTTTAGTCACAAAATTTGAGCTACGAAATATTTTCCTATTTCTAATGGGAATGACCTATTTTCAAGCATATAAAGCGTATAAAGAGAAAATAAAGAGAAAACAAAATAATACATGCTCGTTTGGGTGCCCTATTAGGATTAAAATAGTCATATAAGATAAAATATAACATTTTAACTAAATAGGATAATATATCACATTCAATTCATAATTATTTTATTTTTTCTCTTATAAAAGTTAAAAAAGTCAAAAAATCTATCCCAAATAAAACTTTTTAGTCCTAAACTAAAATAACTAAAAAATAAAAAAACAAAAAAGCCAATTCATATTCCTAACAAGCTCAGATATAAACTTTCCAAGTATGTGTTGATGAGACTGTCACGACCCGCTCCCCGTACGTAAAGGTTAAGTATCGTGATGGCCAGTAACTAAAGTTACCTCCGTCCAATTCATAAACAAATTAATAAACGCGAGTGGAAGTAATATTTAAATGAGGGTATCAAAATAATCATTGGAGCTTCTATTTTTATTACAAAATATATTGACCAAAAAGGTCGTTATTTACATAGAGAAATATCATAAAAATGATGTGTGTGTCTATTCCGCAGCCCCGCATCTAAGACTTTCTAAAAGTTATTTCCTGAAAATTAGTAAACAACTATAAGCACATAGCAGAGTGAGAAATATTATATCAAGAGTATAAGGGATACGAAATAACCATGGATAGTTAATTAGGCCAAAACATTTACATAAACAAATCATTTAAGTATCAGAAACTGAAATACATAACAGAACAGAACAGAGGTCACAGAAGTGATAGTTAGAACAGAGGTACGGATTCAAAAAGTGGCTCGTACGGATTCTAGAGGTGGCTCCTACAATAGTGTAGCACTTAGCTCTGCACAGTACTTTGATCCGCACAAAACAGAGGTCAATGGATCCATGACAAACAGAGGACCACAAAGTGGTCAAACAGAGGCCAATGATTATTTAAGTCCCCCAAGGCATGGGACTCTCGTGGTGGTACTTACAAAACATAATTATCTATAAGGTCATAATCAAATATTCTTTAAAATATAAATAAACATATCTATGGGTTTCCTTTTAAGCAAAGAGGGTTCATAAATTAAACCACGTAACTGAAACCTCTATAAAACATAACTTTTATTAATATACTAATAAAACATACTTGTATAAAATAGATTTTGGTAAGTCAAAACATACGTAAAATATATTTTGGTAACTCAAGATATAATATAACTCACTTTAACTTTAATACCTTACTCTTTCTTTCCACTATCACAGACCATTTTGGCTTCCACCATTTTCTTCTTTCTTCTTCTCTCTCTTTATTTCCTTTCCTTCTTTCTTCTTTCTTTTCCTTTTCTTCTTTCTCTCTTTTCTTTCTTCCTTTTCTTTTCTTTACGCAGGTTGATCAACTCCTCCCTTAAATAGGGAGAAGGACGCCACAGGCGCTCAACACATGACAGGCATCACTTTCGTTCAGATTTAATTCATAATTATATAAATTTATTCTTATTCTTAATAGGTATTTAAGATAATTACCTTTTAACTAAATATTTTAATATAATTATATAAATTAATTAATTCTTAATTAAATTACACATTATCATATACTAACAGAAAATTAATTATTTATTTTATTATTATGTCCATTATTATTATTTATATTATCTATATTATTATTATTTATATTTGGACCCCTAAACTTTTAATAATTATATTATTTTACAAAATCACACATAATAATATATAATAATTTATATATTTTCCGAACTGAGATTAAATAATATTAGTATAAATTTTACAGAATAATTAAAAATCTGAGTTGTTACAGAGATTGCTTACTACAAAAAAAATCTAATTATCTTTCCAAATACAAAAATTTTAGCCTCCTAAAATAGTCAAAAATTAAAATAGTATACTAAAATAGCAACTTCCCAAACACCCACTCTATTATCAAATTATATTTAGAAAACTCTACCAAAACCCTACCAAAATTTCTCTGATATAATCACAGAAAAATTTCATCAAGGAACCTTTTCTAATTAAAAAAACATATTAGACCTTTCCTACGACATAAAATTGAAAAAAGATATTTCACTAATTTTTTCATAAATTTATAATTAAAAATTAAAACACAACATACTAATAAATAAGTTGAATAAGAATTCTTAATTCAATGGTGCCGACTAAGGATGTAGAAAGAAAAAGAAAAAAAAATGTACCAAAAATCTAAATTAAATAAAAATTAAATTATTAATCTATTTTTTTATTTTTAAATTTATAATTAAAACACAAAGTAAGATATTTTGACAAAAATATTTAAAAATATTTTTGATAAAAAGATGTTAGGTCAACTCGGCTCTCCGTATACCTAAAAAGATGTTAGGTCCTTGATTATTTCTAATGGGAATGACCAATTTTCAAGTTTTATTTCTAATGGGAATGACCTATTTTCAAGTATATAAAGCGTATAGAGAGAAAAGAAAAAAAAAAAAACAGTTCATGTTCTTTTGGGTGCCCTATTAGGATTAAAATAATCATATAAGATAAAATATGGCATTTTAGCTAAATAGAATAATATGTCACATTTAATTCATAATTATTTTATTTTTTCTCTTATAAAAGTCAAAAAAGTCAAAAAATTTATCCTAAACGAGACTTTTTAATCCCAAACTAAAATAATTAAAAAATAAAAAAACAAAAAATCAATTCACATTCCAAACAAGCTCACATATAAACTTTCCAAGCATGTGTTGATGAGACTGCTTCATTTTCATGAGTATGTTTAAAAATTTTGTTGATTATTGTATTACATGTGTTGTACTGAACTTTTTGATTTGAAAAATGTCACAATATTTTACATAAAATTTATTTCTATATAACCTTACCTTTAGAATTAGACTTGTTGGAAACTAACAAAACACATGAATATAGGGTATTTTGGAAAAATGATTAAAAGTTAATTTTTGACTTTTAAGCAAGTTTTTTGACTTTTTTAGAAAGTAATTTGAAAAGATGGTAAAAAGTTATTTTTGACTTTTTTTATTAATATTTATTTATGATGTCACATAACAATCAAATGATCAAAATATTCCCACCCAATTTAGGAAATTTATATTTTTATCCATGTATAATCCTAATCAATATAAAAGGTATAATTGTAATTTCACAACTTACTTTTTTGGACTTCCCAAATCACTTATTGCTAAAAGGAAAATGATTTGGAGCCCTAAAAACACTCTCCATAATCTCTCTAATTTCCAATTTGGGCAACTGTTTTTTTTTTTTTTTTTAATATTTTTAAGAGGATATAGCAAGGTCCTTGCTAAAAAAGCCAAGCTAACTTTTTTATGCCTAATCTACAAACGCAGCTTTTAACTTGTGTTCTCAAAAGAGCACATAATATCATCCGTCAAATAGTCTCAATTAATCACCTTATGTAAATGAAATAGTGTTCACATTCTACTAAAGGGTGTAAATTAAATATAAATTTTCATTAGTTCAGAACAATGAAAGATTATAATTTTAGATTAGATTAATATATTTTTTTTAATATGAAATTTACAATTTTAAACTAATCATCGATAAAAGAACTCGATAAAATTCATCTAATGATCTCCTTTTTTTTTTTAATATTTAAAAGGTAATTTAATGATCATTAAGTAAACTCGTTCGTACACACTTTTTTTTAACGGCCGTGAGAAATTCCCGAAATCGGGTCTTGAATCCCTTGAAATTCCATATCAAGTATAAAAAATAAAAAAAAAAAAAAACAGAAAAAAAAAAAGAAGAAGAAAATAGTTGCCAAAATTAAAAATTAAGAAAATTAGGGAGAGTATTTTTAGGGGAATTTTTCATTTTCTTTTTTTGAATTTCTCACAAGACATTTGAGACAACTAACGTGTCCACACTACACACTAGAGCTTCTTGTACTTTTTTTTTTTTTTTTTTAAATTTTATTTTATAATTTGAATGACAGAACATATTACGTCACCAAGTTGGCTCGTTGCACAAATCCACAAGCAAGCATAATGGATTACATCACATTATTAAAGTAACGTAAATGGAGTAATAAAAGTCTAGCCATAACTAAATTGGTTGAAGAATGAACTAGGTGTACCCGCACAAGATATGTTTGCCATTTCATCTTTTTTTATAAAAGAAGGTTCGATCATGTGTCACACTACATATTTTAATCCAATGGGACCAGTTACTTTACATTCAATTAATCATACATGTATATATATATATATGTATATTATTAAAAGTAATATTCTTTTTCATACTTAGATGACATATTATAAAAACTTATTATTTTTTTTAAAGAGCTACGTCAGCATGAATTTCTTAATTACCTATAAGGTTATATACAAATTTAAACATGATTTAAATTATATTAATTTTACCTATTTTATATAAACTCTATTCGACAAATATTTATTATATATATATTTTTTATGGTAAATTGAGATAATCCACAAACACAATGCCACTTTTGTGTTTTATTTATTTTTTCTTAATTCTTTCAAGGATATTAGGATTTTTTTTAATGCTAAATTGCTTCTTTTTTTTTTTTTTCTTCTTCTTATTTTTCCGTGCATTATTCTATACCCAATACCAATTCTATATTATGGATTTGTCGTTTAAATTTTATAATGATTCTATATATGGAATTATATTTCATTTTTTACATTATTTTATATAATCACAACTCACAAGAAGAAAAACTTGCACAACAATGATACTCTTAAGGAACCTCTAAAGTTTGAATTTACTGTTTGAGTTACCTTTTCAATTGTTAAACAGTAAGTTTATTTATGTTTTCACATTATATTATAAATGATTAATCACTTCACACACTGTTTTATTATTTGGATATTTTCATTATTATTATTATTTTTTGGTTTAGATGTTGTTATGTGATTTTTTATTGGTTAGTCAATGTAGAATTTCTTTTATATAGTTAATATTTTAATTTAATTAAGAGTGTTTATTTTACAATCTTATAATTTAATATATATATATATATATATATATCATATAAAATTATTATATGATAATCCAATTGCAACATATTTATATTTAATTATTTTAATAAATTTCATATAATTTATATTTCTACATATTTTTATTTTTCAAATGAATATAAAAGAAAATTAAATAGTTAAAATTATTTATGTTACTAATTCTTCTTCTAATTTCACTATTATTTTTAATATCAAAATGAGTATTTGTTTTACTATTTTATAATTTAATGCATATCATACAAAATTATTATATGATAATTACATTTTTATAATATGATAGAACTAAAATTATCAAAATACACAAACAATTTAACTAAAATTAATATATATATATATATATAAGTATTCAAGTAACAATTTTATAGAACGATAATGCCAATATTATCAAAATAAATAATTAAAATAATACTTAAATTTTTAAAATTAAAATTTTTATTTTATAACACTCATTGTATCATCAAATATATTTTTTAAAAAACATGTGCTATAACGATTCCGATTTTTCCCGTCATTTATTGTATTCTGGACTTGGGTCTAGTGATGGTATGTTGTTGTCTGTGTCTCGTTTCCATCCTTCGATTTTTCATATTTGAGTTTTGGGATGTGTTGGGTGAGTTTGAAACAGGTTGGTTGTGAATCAGAACAAATGGTTGCTGTCCAGAATTTGGCTTCTTCGCTCGAGCGAGGCTTTTTGTGCTCGAGCGAGGTCTGGGTATTTGCTTCTTCATTCGAGCGAGTATGGTGGGTCTTCAGGTTTCTTTTTTAGACGCAGCTTCCGCTCGAGCGAGCTTTCTTGCACTCGGGCAAGCTTTGTGTCTAGTGTCTCTTCGCTTGAGCGAGCAGTCTTGCGCTCGAGTGTGCGTCTGCGTCTCTTTTAGACCTGAAGGTTGGTATTCTTTGCTCGATCAAGCTTTCTTGCGCTCGAGCGAGCGAGCCCTATGTTTTGTGTTTCTTCGCTCGAGCGAGAACTCTTGCGCTCGAGCGTGCTTCTGTATTGCAGACCTGAAGCTTGGCATTGTTCGCTCGAGCGACACTTCTTCTTCCGAGTGAGGTTCTTTTGTCTAGTCGCCGGCGACCAATCCTTCGCTGAGCAAGCCCTATATATCGATTCATGAAGCGAGTTTATACATCACTTTTTCATCTCCTTTTCATTCCAAACCCTAGATTCGGCTGTCTCTCTCTCTAAACACTCTCTCTCTCTCTACAAATACACCTTGTTCTTGGGTCTCTCTATCCTAGTCTCGTTGTAAGAAAGCTAAAGCATTGTGTGGGCTTCACCTTGATCGGAAAAAGTTTGCATTTGGAGCACTTTCAAGTTTCTCTTCTTGTTCTTTGAGTTCCTTCATTTGAGGTAGGGATAAACTACTCATCTTATGAGCTTTGACATAAATTTTAGTCATTTTGATTAAATGGTGAAACAATAGAAATTTTGGAAAGTTAGGGTTTTAAATTTGAAATGTATAAAAGAGGGGTTTTTAATTGTTGAGCTCCATGTGTATGTGAGACCTTGGAAAAAATGGGGTTATTGGTGGAAAATTGATGAAATTGAGTCTTAGGGTTGAAATTTGAGAAAATGGAGAAAATGCCTTAATTGAATTTAAATAATTAATTTGTGGGAATATGAAATTGATTTGAAAATCATGAAATTGAATGGAATTGAGATTAATTGGTGTAGTTGGATTGATGAATCACTCACCGATGGAAAGTGTAATAACTTATCTGTTTGATAAGTTTATTTATCTGTTTAGAAATAACTGTTTTAGGCTATCGGTGGAGGATAGTCTTGATTGTTGTAAACACTGCACGATGATTACGGAAATTGAAACTAATCATTTGGATTATGTTAATAATTGTGATGGTGGAATTAACACATTGAATATGTGAATTGTTGGGTCATTGTATATGACTTTATATTTAAATACATTGTATATGTATATTGTGTGGGAGAAGATAGGGGATGTACTCTATTTGTTTGGGAGGAGATAGGGGATGGACTCTATGGATAATTAAGTTGGCCGTGTCTAGGGTGCAAGTCTCGAAATCTTATTTATGGATGCTAGTTCCCTTGGACGTAGTTCCATAAAATGGCATGTGAATGGAAGTGTTGAATGATGTTTGTCATTGAAGTGTTGTTATATGAGTTGTAGTCTCATTTTGAACTGCTTGGATGAACTGTTTGGATAATATTGGACTATGTCAATGATTTAATGTGGATAAGTAATGGGAAGTGGGGTAAATATGATGAAAATGTCGATTGGTTATGGAAATGGTAAGTTGGTTTACTTGTGTTAAACATTTATCAAATGCTAATGTTTTAGTTAATTCTCATATTCTGTTTAGCATATCTCTACTGGGCTTTGGCTCACCCTACTTGGGATACCATTGTCAGGTACTGGGGACATGCCGCCTCCAAGGACTTAGCTTGGGAGGTTTTGGAGTTGAAGACTCCCTTTTGGTCATTTTGTTTTGTTGTTACATGTATATTCAAGCCAAGGGATTTTATGTAAAAGAGTTATGACTCTTCTTTTGCCGTAACCAAGTTATACTTGGAAAAATGTAAGCCCATAGGGCACTTATTTTATTTGTTGACATGTAACACCTTTTGTAAAGAACACTCTGATGAATGTACATATAATGTTTCCATTATTGTTTGTGGATCTTATGAATGATTGTTTTAAGTCATATTTCGAGGGCGTTACATGTGCATTGCACGGGTCAGCTACTAGTTGTATGATTGTTGGCTGTATAATTTGTAAAAGCCAATCCCAATTTAACACGTGGCATGTTTGTGGATCTTATGAATGATTGTTTTAAGTCATATTTCGAGGGCGTTACATGTGCATTACACGGGTCAACTACTAGTTGTATGATTGTTGGCTGTATAATTTGTAAAAGCCAATCCCAATTTAACACGTGGCACGAAGAAGGTAATTTGGGGAGTTAATACAAGTTGCCAACCAAAGTCAGACACGTGGCAGTTCACATTGGTAATAATATATCTGCGTAGCATTGGAACAATCGAGGGATACAAGATAATGTGGCCTAACGGTTATTCACAAAGTTTAAATTTAAAATAAGGAGGGAAGCCTAACTACAAGAGTGGCGTAGTGGGACCGACTGTGAGAGAGCATGTTCAGCGATCATAGAAGGACATTTCTACAGTGGGAAGCCCACTTCAACGGTTATCATTGAAGAGTATAAATAGCAGAGAAGGCCCCAGAATGAAACCCCTAGACTCATATCAAAAAATCAATTTATTTACTTCATTTTTCCTTCTAGTTTTTACAGTTCTTTATATTTCTGCACTTCAATTCCTATACTACACTTCATTTCCTAGGAGTAGCTTCAAATAGCATGTTGTTGTAAACCTATACGAGGCTGGGTCAGATCATTGTAAGTTTTCATTTACTTAATGAAATTCAGATTCTGAAATTGTTCTTCATTTGTTGTTATTTACTAAATTCTCCTAAACGAGCCACTAGTAAAAGTCTTTTTCATTGAGGCTGAAAGAACTATAACACAATCGTCTGATAATTGGTTGGCAATTAATATTCTGTAAGGACTAATTGATCCTTATCGTCACGTTTAAAATTACATTATTAACCTTCGAAAGCCAAAAAAGCCAACATATATTTTTGGCATACGCAGTGGGACTCTAAAATGGCTAGACGTAGGAGATAAGGAAAAAGTGAACACCTGGAAGAAGGTGTGGAAGGAGAGGTAGAAGTACCTGATCCAAGTACCTGATCTAGAGGATAACGTGATAACACATCCTAGGGAAGCACCTATCTCATCAGAACCTATGGTCGAACAGACCAGTAACTCGGAACATGCACCACATGTTCCAAATATTGGACGAGGCCATGGAATTGGACCATCCACTGTTCCTTCTACCCAGCCAATGAATTTGTGAGAAAGCTTGGTAGATGCCATGGGACATCAGTTAATGTATACAATGGAAAGATAGGCAACATCCTTCATGGATCGAATGAATTCACATCAACCAACTATCACAAGGCATATGGGGGAAAATTTAAATGTTCTTCAACAAAGATTGGCTAGAGATAAACAACCTATGCAAAGTAATGGACATACTAATGGTCAGACTAGTAATCAAAATTATGAAAGACCATCACCTATACCTCAGTCATGGTATGAGCCTCTTTCGAGGCCTGTGGTAAATCAAAATATCTCAGTACTTAACAGCGAAGCCATACAAATTGGTGGATCTAGGCCAACACAAGAAAATGGCATGAGAATGTTTTCAAATCTCATGTTCGAAACCATGCATGGTATAAGGGGTTTTACTAACCCTCTGTTCGAATTCACACACGAAGGGTTAGAAGGGTTTCCTGCGACTAAGAGAGAAATAACACATGTTCCTCCTATTGCAGCACCTTTCGCAGGTCCTTTCGTAGGACGGGCTCAGAGAGGTCAACCATACCCTCAACAACAGCCAGTACCACAAGGACATCCAGTCTCAAATATACCTTCCTATGGACCAAGAGGATCTCAAGCACATGGGTTTCCACCAAATCCTTTGTTTATTCCTCCAGTAGTAGTCCAATAAGCACAGAATATGGTTCTTAGGGACCAAATTGCTGATATTGACAAGGAAATGTGTGGACCTATGGCTCGGGGGGTTCAGACTCTTGTGTATAGGAAGCTATACCCATAATGGGTGGATAGAGTGCATGAATACCCAAGGGGGTTTAAAATACTAGATTTTGCTCTCTTTTGTGGAAATGGAAACCAATCAACAGTAGACCACATTGCCAGGTTCGCAGGCCAATGTAGTGAATTTACCAATAATGATTATATGAAGTTAAGACTCTTTCCAAATTCTTTAACTGGGGCAGCCTTTGTATGGTATATTAACCTCACACCTGGTTCTATCCAAACTTGGCAACAAATGGAGAAGGCGTTTCATGCCCAATTCTTCCAAACAGAGCCTGAAGTTTCTATGGTAGATTTGGCAAGGTTGAGCCAAAGACCTGATGAGAAGGTTGCTCAATTTATTGCCAGATTCAAAAAGGCATGAAACAAGTGTAGGGTTATTCTACCAAAGCCTAAATTTGTGAGATTAGCTCAAAATGGTTTAGAGTTTAGGTTTTGAAAGAAGTTCGATTCAATTGAGTTTCGAGACTTAGTGGAATTAACCTATAAAGTGTCTAGATATGAATCTTTACTTGAGGAAGAACATGATCGAAGTAATGCATCATACAAGACTTATTATAGGGACCCTAATTATGAAATTGATGCAGCAAAGATCATAGGGAAAGAGCCTATGACCTGTGAGGCGTTAATTCATAAGGACACTAAAATAGACCAGCAATTTAAAAAGAAAGGCCATTGTTAGGTTTTTATTCTTGGCAATCCCGTTTGACAAAACTCCTTTCAGTTGTAGTTGTTTTTGCACTTTTATTTTAGTGAGGCTATGAGTTTATTAGATGCGAATCCAACTCGAATCGTGCTTTGCAGAGAAGTTTGTGGTGTTTAATTCTTTCAAGATTGCCATTTCGCTGACTATGACGGGGATCGAGTTACCCAGTCAGCTCGCGGGGGTCCAGGGGGCAACGCCCTTTGACAGGTCTGGGGTAGCGCCTAGGTAGGGTCGAGGGGCAGCGCCCTCAAAGCAAAATACAAAAATGCATTCAAAGTTTCATGTCCGCTAGAGCGGACATTTCCCCGCTCGAGCAGAGAATGTTGAGTTCCAGAAGTTTGGTGAGTCTACAAATATACTGCGATCCGTGTTTTGACGCTCGAGCGTCTATTTCTCCACTCGAGCGTACATCCAAGTTTTGAACATGTCATATAAAGTCCCCGCTCGAGCATTAATTCTCACGCTCGAGCGGACCTCTCGATTTCAGATTCTATAAATTCGTAAGTTGCTTCAAATCTAGGGTTACTCCTCCAGATCTTCTTCTTGGATAGTAAGGTTTATATCTGGGGATATTTTGCTAGTTTTCTTTGATGTTTTGATTGAGTATTCAACTCATGGTTTAAAGAGTATACATCAAAGGATTATTTGTTTGTTCTATACAAAACAGAGAGTTGTTCTTCGGTGGATTCTGAAGAATTCGAGCCTGAAGCTTTGGTGGATTCTGGAGTGGCTCGTTGTCAAGACAATTCCGAGGTGAAGACGGGGTTGGAAGAGGCACATAGGGGTTGGTTCAATTTGGGCGTGGATTCGCTAGGTAATTAAGAGTATACATGCGTAATTCCTTTATATCTTCTTAGTGGATTGTTTTGTGGCTGTTGCTCGTGATTTTTTTTTTTTTATCACAATTGGAGGTGCTCTAATTGTGATTTTTCCACGTTAAAATCGTTGTGTCGATTTGTCTTGATTATTTGATTGGGATTGTTTTATTGCTTAAAATTGATACATAATCACAAATCAATATCTAGCGGATTTCTAGATTTTTCAGCCTTCATAGGAAGTATTTTTTTAATTTAACAAAAGCAGATGACATTTTTGATCATTTGCTTGCAGCAAATTTCCTAAAGTTACCGAAGGGAGTTAAGATCCCTACCCCAGAAGAACTTAAAGGAAAAATATACTGTAATGGCACAATTCTTGGTCTCATTTAACTAAAAATTGTATTGTTTTTTAGAACAGGATCCAAGAACAGATTCGAAAAGGGAGTTTAAAGTTCCCAGCCAAAGCAGAGAAAGCTATGGGGATTGACGCTAACTCATTCCGAGAGATTGAGGAAGTTACAGCTAATGTTGGCGTGCCAGATTTCAAAACCTATCATTAAAGGAATTGGAGGAGGTTAATGTGCAGATGTATGTTGCCCGCCAGACTGCTTTCAAGAAGGATACCAGAAGTTCACAAGCAAATGGACAGAGCTTTACAGACCAAAAGGATGACTCTAGTGAGGAGGCACTGGATGATAACTCTCTTGAGGTAACTGTTATGCAAAAGATGTGTCCTAAATGCAGGTTAAGTTACAAATGGCTGAAAGGGTTCCCAATTGATGGAAAACAGTATTACAAGGATATATAGAGACGCCCTAAGCCAACCAACACCTACAACAAGAGGCCATACCCAACTAGTCCCAAACAATAGCCATTCTTAGCTAGACCACCAACCATTAGAATACATTCCAAGGGTAAGAGACCTCTGCATAAGTTCAGGCCACCCAATTACTACATGATGGAAGACAATTATCCTGAGAGAAGGCTTGATTTGGGCTCAAGTCAAGGAATCAGAGCTAATAATTGGCCTCCAAAGTCAACTTCGAACAAGATGCAAGGCAATTACCCTGAAAGAAGGTCTGAATTAGGCTCAAGACAGGGTGTTAGTGTCGAATAAATGTCCTTGGCTCATATTAAAATAGTGATAAGATAATCATTTTTGGACATATCTTAAGATCAATAACTCACCCTAATTTCATCTATATCCTCATTAAGATGCCTTAAACTAGGCCTAAGAATGCCTAGAATGGGATGAGGATGCAAAGATGCACTTAGAAAGTACTTTACAAAATTTGTTGAAAATAAAGGCAAACACATCCCAAATCAATATACAACAAGTTTCAAAGCTCAATTTATGAATTCAAGCCCCAAAGGTGAGTCAATTAAAACCATTTTCAAACCCATTTTCAAGAATAAACTTCAAACATGCAAAACAAGATGAAAACATGGATTTAAACATGATTATGAACATGCATGTGGCATTTGACCATGAAATCCACTTCAAACTCACTAAAACCAACGCTTAAAAGCATGACTTAGCTCATAAATTTAACATGAAACATGCAAGAACTAGTTCAATGACAACAATAAGGAGATGAATGTCCTACCTTAATCTTGTATTCAAGGTTTAGGAGCTTAATTTTGCCAAGTTACACTTCAATCCTTCAAGATTATAAGCATTTCTTCAAGACCAAATTGATTTCACTCCAAGTCCGTCAAACTTGACAATTAATAAATCTAATTTAATCATTCCTAATCAATTTATAAATATACCATAAAATCACATTAATTATGATGAAAATCAATTTAATTTGATCATTTTAATTATCAATCATAATCAATCTCTTAGGGTCAGTTATTGGCCTCAAAGGTTAGCTTCGAAGGTGGCTTCAAAGACTGGAAAAGGAAATTCAGCACCTAAACTAGTGAGTTCATGGATACCTGGGGTGTTAGACTGGTTTGTCATGTAGAACAAGCCTAAGGAAATACCTGTACAAAGAAGTGTCTTTAAAGACCAGGGTAGAACGATTAAACCTCCCTTGGTGGTCTAAATAATTGGGTATTACTCAAGCACCCAAAAACAAAGGAACCAGATATGGTTCTAGTAATCTCTAGGTCTCAAAGGAGAAAGATCCAGCGAAGGTACACCCAGTACCAAAAGGATCTGAAGGAAAGTGGAGAAATTTCTTCATTGGCCCAGTCAAAAGGCTAGACAGAGGGAAAAGAAAGTCCAAAATTGGCTCCTCAGAACAAAAAAAGTATCGGCAGAGAACAGTTGGCTAAGGTTCACACTGAACTGAAAGCCAAGGAAAAGTCCAGCTTAGTAGGTCTTGAAAAGGCCTTGATGGAAAGTGACAGTGAGATAAAATGAGAAGTTGAACTAGGCCAAAGGAAAGAAATGGCTGAAGATGAGATGTTTGAGGCCTTCATGGCTGAATAGACCTTTTTGGCCGAAAAGTCAACAGGAGCAGACCACAAACGAGTTGATTTGAAAGAAGTCACTATTACTAAAGTACCAGAGTACAGCATGGATGATGCTTCTGAAATAATTGAACAAGTTAGTTTGGAAAAGAAACAAGTGCAGCCAGCAGTTCAGTTTGGCTCATTTCCTCTAGTGTCAGTAAATATGGTATATATATTGCCATAGGAGTTCCAGGCTGAAGATGGAGACCAAGAAGGTTAGGAAGATGACCCTATTCCAGTTTCTAGTGAAGAATCACAGGCTATCATGATTCAAGATGAGTCTGAGGAGGTAAGTATTAATCTCTCGTATCCCTTCAAGTATCCTACAATATCTATGATGCAGCACGTTAAGCCCTTGTATATCAAGGCTTACTTCGATATGATACAATTAAACAGGGTGTTAGTGGATAATGGGGTAGCAGTGAACCTGCTTCTGAAGTTCTCTTTGAAGAAATTGGGGAAAAGAAACCCCAGATTAATCTCAACCAGCACAACCATTGCTGGCTTCGCTAGAGATAAACAGATGGCTCAGGACATCTTGCCTATCAACTTGAGTATGGGAACCAGAGATTGCATGACGACATTCTTTGTTATAGATAGTAATGCCAAATATAATGTTTTACTTGGCAGGGATTGGATCCACACTAACAAATGTGTGCCTTCCTCTCTACATTAGAAAATAATGATGGCCCTATGTAATGGAAAGACAGAGGAGATCAACGCAGACCCTCAACCCTTTATTGCTTGTGCTAACTTTGTAGAGGCCAAGTTATATACTGAAGGAGTGACACCACTCACTATATTGAGGAAACTTAATGGAATAGCCGAAGTGACGGCTGATGAGGAAGTAGCACACCTGAAGCATTTAGTGCAGGAAAGTGCTGATGAAGAGTTCGTCGCCAATGATGACAATGATACCTGGTTGTAGGTAAGAAGATGAGACCCAAGAAGCCAGATCCTTGGCTTTAGTCAAGTTTTCAGTATTAGACTTAAAATCAATAGTCCAGAAGGTTCAAGAACAAGAGAGGGAAGCTATGGTGGTTGGTTGTAAGTAGGAGCAACAACAAGTCAGGCCTTTGACCCTTGATAAGCACTGTGCATTGGACATCGAAAAAAAAGTCCAGGAAATATAAGAAGAAGAAGCCTTATGGACAGATTTTGTCTTTGAGGAAGAGGGCAAAGATGTTGAACCAGAGAAAGTGGGAGCAGAACAAAGCAAAAAAGTGGCTTCAAAGGCAGAAGAAGTCAAAGGAGAAGCATTAGTAAGTGCTCAAGTACAGGACCCCTTGGAAGAAGTCAATTTAGGGGAAGGTTCTGCACAACAACCCACTTATATCAGTGCTTGGTTAAGTTCTCTTGATAGGAACCAGTTGTTGGTAGTCCTAAAGAAATATAGGGATTGTTTTACGTGGTCATATAAAGAACTACCAGGATTGGATAGGTCATTAGTGGAACATAGGTTTCCTATGAAACCTAACTTCAAACCACACAAATAGAAACCAAGACAGATGAGCCCTGAAGTGGTTCAGAAAGTGAAGGAGGAAACCAGACTCCTTAAAGCAGGCTTCATTAGAACAGCCAGGTATGTTGAATGGTTGTCAAACATTGTGCATGTTGTTAAAAAGAATGCCAAGATAAGGGTGTGCATTGATTTTAGAAATCTGAATTTGGCAACTTCAAAAGATGAATACCTCATGCCTATAGTGGATCTATTAGTAGACAGTTCAGCAGGGCACAAGATTTTGTTTATAATAGATGGACATTCTGGTTACAACCAGATCTGTATTGCAAAGGAGGATGTCCACAAGATAGCATTCATGTGTCTTGGGAATATTAATACCTTTGAATGGGTAAAAATGCCATTTGGTCTAAAGAATGCTGAGGCAACATATCAAAGGGCAATGAATACTATCTTTCATGATCTTATTGGAGGGTACCTAGAGTGTTACATTGATGATATTATTGTAAAATCCCAGTCCATGGAGGAACACTTGGTTCACTTGGTAGTAGCTTTCGAAAAAATGAGAAAGTTCAAGTTAAAGCTTAATCCTCTCAAATGTGCTTTTGGTGTATCAGCTAGAAATTTCTTGGGATATGTAGTGCATAAGAAGGGAATACAAATTGATCAGAATAAAGCCAAAGCCATCATTGAGGCCAAGCTTCCATCAAGTAAGAAAGAAGTGCAAAAGTTCCTTGGTAAGGTTAATTTTCTTCGAAAATTTATTTCTAACACTGCAAGGAAAATTAAAGTATTTTCTTCTTTGTTAAAGTTGAAAGATGAAGAGGAGTTTGTGTGGATAGTAGAACATTAAATTGCTTTCGAAGGAATAAAGCCTACTTGGCCAAGCCTTCAGTGATGATGCCACCAAAGAGCGACAAACCTTTGAAGTTATACATTGCTGTAGCAGAAGATTCATTGGGAGTTTTTCTAGCCCAAGACAATGAAGAAGGCAAGGAGCAAGCAATTTATTACCTTAGTAGGTTTTTAAATTCTTGTGAATGTAAATACTCAATTGTAGAAAAGCTGTGCCTTGCATTGTACTTTACCGCAATGAAATTGAGATATTATCTTTTGCCTACTGTTGTCTTGGTAATTGCAACCACAAACCTAGTTAAGTATATGTTATCTAGACCAATGTTGAGAGGAAAAATTGGCAAATGGATATTAGTTTTGTCAGAATTTTATCTAGAATATGTTCCCTAAAAGGTAGTAAAAGGACAAGTTTGGCTAACTTCTTGGCAGATCATCCATGTCAAACAGAAAAGCCAGGAGATAATGGATCTTGGTGTGGTCCATGTTGAGCCATGACAGATGTGGTTCGATGGATCAAAGGCTAATAATCTGATTGGGATTGGTGTTGTAATTAAGTCACCACAGGGGGTAGACACCACACACGGTTTCAGGGTTAATGGAATTACTTGTTCCAATAATCAAACTGAATATGAAGCTTTAATAATGGGGCTGGAAATGCTTATTGGATTACAAACTCATACAGTTGATATATTTGGAGATTTTTAATTGGTAGTCAACAAAGTGAAAGGGATTTTCAAATGTCATAGTGCAAGTATGTTACCATATTATGTTGTTGCATTACATTTGCTTTCTCAGTTTCAGATAACAAATGTAACTTATATCCCAAGGTTCATCAATAACAAAGCCAATGATGTAGCTCAGAAGGCTTCGAATTTTAGAAAGAGTGATGACACTTAATTGAACATAAGTCAAGCAACATATCAAAAATTAATACCACCTTTTAGCTAAAAGAAATGTGGTGTTGGAAGTCAATCATAATGACTTACAGGATCAAGATCGGAGGCATCTGATCATGCAGTACTTAACTGGCCCATCTTCGAAGGCCAGCAGAAAGATTAAATTGCAGTCTATGCAATACATACTGTACGGTAATGCTCTTTATAAAAGGTGAACAGATGGGTTGTTATTAGAATGTCTAAGGCCGAATGAGGCATTGACAACCATGATTGAAGTCCATAAAGGCATTTGTGATCCTCATTAGCCTGGGGTGAAGATGAGGTGGTTGCTTCGAAGGCATTCCTATTATTGGCCAACCATCCTTAAAGATTGTATAGAGTATGCTAGAGGTTGCCAGGCATGCCAAAAGTATGGCATGATAAGACATATACCAATAACTAATCTGCATGCAGTTGTGAAGCCTTAGCCATTTAGAGGTTGGGCCATGGATATGATAGGGAAAATACATCCACCCTCTTTGAAGTATCATTGTTTCATCCTAGTGGCCACAGATTACTTCACTAAGTGGGTCGAAGCTAAACCATATAAGGCTATAGATCAAATTGAAGTTATTGGATTTATTAAAGATCTCATTCACAGATTTGGCATCCCACAGACCATAACTATAGATAATGAGACTGTATTTGATGGAAAGATTATAAAATCTTTCATAGCAGAGTTTGGAATTAGTCTTATTAATTCCCCCCCTTATTATGCACAAGCAAATGGTCAGGCAGAATCATCCAACAAGTCCTTGAAAAAAGGAGTACAAAGAGTTGTGGAAGACAATCCCAGGGATTGGCATAACTTTTTGTTGGATATATTATGGGCTCATAGGACTTCTCCAAGATCAAGTACTGGAGTCACTCCTTATGCTTTGATATATGGGCATGATGTAGTGTTGCCTGTGGAGATTGACATTAGGTCCTTAAGGGTGAAATGCCAGGACCAGTTAACTTCTGAGCAATATCATCAGAGCATGTTCTTGGAGTTAGAGAATATAGATGAAACTAGAATTCTAGCATTAAACAATATTCTATTCCAAAAGACAAAGACAACCAAAAGCTATAATAAGAAGGTTAAGCATATTAGCTTTAATGAAGGTGATTTGGTGTAGAAAACAATACTCCCAATAGGAATTAAAAGTCATAAATTTGGTAAGTGGTCACCCAATTGGGAAGGACCATATTAAGTCCATAGAGTTTTACCTGGGGAGCATACCATCTGAAAAATCTAAATGGTTATGTACATCCCAAGAAAATCAATGGCAGGTATTTGAAGCCTTATTAACCAACTATGTGGGAAACACAAGAAGTGTGAGAAATGCTAAACAAAGAAGCATGAAAACACTCAAGTAATAAATAAGAATTTCATTTCATAAAGAGTTAAATACATGCAGCCATAGATTGGCCTAAAAACCAGTACAATGCTTTAGTTGTTTCATATAATTGATTCTCTACTCCTAAGGGATGGGAACAACTGAATGGCTGTAGCTATGTCTTGCCTACGGTCAGCTAGCCCTTGATTGGTAAGTTGCAGCTTTGTAGTAGTTCGATCCAAGGTTAGGTTAACTGTTGCTAACTCCTCTTCTAATTGAGCCTTTTTCTCCAAGAGTTGAATGTGCAACTAAGAAGTAGAGAAATGTTGTTCCTTCAATTTAGATACTTCAGTATGTATATGGGAAACAAATTCATTGTCTTTCAATAGCTTCTCCTCTATAGCTTTAGCAATGTGGCAAATGTTGACATAGAAATCTATGGTAGCTGTTGCTTGGGATAAGTGGCTCGAAATGGCCATGTTGGATTGCTTAATGACTTTACAGCATTGGAGGAAACCATTTTTAAGTACAGGTCTTTGTAAGGCTTCGAATGGAATCCTTGAAAATGATGTCAGTAATTCCAAACAAGTGCCTAAGTCTAATGGAGGCAAGGAGACCCTGCTGATGGTTGGAGAGCTCTCAAAAATTTGCAAGAAGGAGTCAGCAAGGGCCAATGGCTCAGTTTCACTACTGGTTGCAGGATGCTGGAGTGGTTGAAGGTGTGTTAAAAAAGCTAGCCAACCGGGCTTCAAAAATGTCTTTCTCTTCCACTAACATTGGAGGTATAGAGAGGTCTAAAAGAGGTGGTTGCATAGGGATATGAGAGGAGGTTAAAGTGTCCTTGGTAGTGTCCATAGTCCTGGCTGCCAGTAAATCAAGGGATGATGGACTGGAGCTAGATGGTGGTGGCGAAAAAGAAATTGGTAAGCTACTAGTATTTTCTCTAAAAGCACCAGCTATCATTGATGAGGTGACAACTGGGCCTTCTCAGGTAATGAAGGAGCAGCCAGGATTTCAGGGAAAGTAAATTAGGCTGACAGTTAAGCCTAGGGATAAAGAAATAGGAATGCCTTGCCTAAAAAAAAGTATGGAAAGTGTAGAGCCAGGAAGTGGAAGTATTGTTTGGATGAGCTCTACACTTAAGGGCACTTTGGTGATTTTCTTCTTTCTTTTCGAGGCTGCCTCTAATGGTCTTTCAATTTCAGATAAGACTGAAGAAGCCATTATCGAAGGAGGAGGTGGGGTAACTGTTGCTGCAAGATAAGAAATAAGAAGCAATATTAAGTTTTATTCCTGAAAACTTGGGAAAGGAAATTATTACAGAAACTAAAGGAAATTACTAACCTTGAAAGTGGTGGTGGTAATGGTTGGAGAATTGTAAAGGGCATAATGATCGGCAGTTTGTTGCCTCCTTGTAGTTTCCCTTTGAAATGTATCAGCAGCAGCAGCTTCATTCCTTAATATCTACTGCTACCTTCTTTTCTCATATCTCTGGAAAACCACCAATTCCTTGGATTGCTTCCTCTCTACTACCTTGGCGGCCGTCTAATAAGTAGGGTCATTATTGAAATCAAAATGGGAGACTATTATTTTCTTCTTCCTCGTAAGTGGTGTTTCTTCAGGTATTTCCTCCTCTTTAGGATCAAGCACACATTTTCTCTTCTTTTGTTGTTGTTGCTTGTCTTTAAGAATGCTTAGGGCTTGAACCCTTTGAGGAGAGTCTTCTTGTGAAGCACCTGCATCAAAAGAAAGCCATAAGTAGATAAGCAAGGCATTATAAGCATCATAGAGAGAAGAGAAAGAAAAAAAAAAAAGAAATGCACGCCTCTTCAAAAGAGTCTACGATGATTCTAGGAGGAGGTAGAGAGGCATTGGGAGCAGTCTCTGTGGCAGCAAGAGTAGGAGCTGGGATAGCAAGGGCAGTAGAGATAGTAATAGTGGTCCTAGTCTTTTTGGGTTTGGCTTGAGAGGTCACACCTAGTCCCACTAGCAGATCTTTGGGAGGTATTGCTAGGAGCACCTCCCTATTGGCCGTCCACCAATTTTGAAATCTTCTCAAAGCTGTGTCATATGGGATAAAGGGGATAAATTGAAACTCACTTAACTCTTGTAGCAATTTAAATGTTGCTTCCTCCAATTTAGTTTTGGGTACCTTCAGGTCTCTGACTGTGAGATTGGTATTGGAGAAGCTATAGAGAGGAACATGAATTCCTTGAGTGAGCCCAAATTGTCTGGCAAATTGGGAAGGACATTCAAATATGCATTTGTAGGCTCAAAGATTCAAAGTACTAATAAAGAGCTCCCTTGGCAACAAGATAGAGGCCTGCATATCCTTGTGTAACGAATTGGAGCATTCCTTATCAGCCAAAAATGCCTTGAGCCAAGCTGGTTCTATATTGGTTTCAAAGGGACAAAAGAAGGAAGGAAGTGGAGAAATTGGGAGTTGATGAAAGAAAGTAAAATAATGGGCAAAGTTGGAAGGGTATAAAGAAATCCTGGCAAATTTCTCTTCGTAAGTAGTGGGTTCTTGCACTAAAAATCTCAAGCACTTGGAGTGTAGACTAGTGAAATATGCGAAGAGCTAGAGTTATAATACCTAAGGGGGGCCTCCTTGGTTAACATCTAGAGGTTTCCTGCAAAATTGGGAACATGCCTTATAAACATGGCCTAAAACATAAGGAGCCAAGGCTATCCTCTTCTTCGAGGCAAGTGCCTTAGCAAGTGGGGCAAACTCAAGCATAATCCGTTGAGATGACGTACAAAAGAGAAATTTGCATAACCAATATAGAATGAAGGAAAAGAACTCTCGGTCACCTACAGAGCCTACCTTCTTGTTCTCAAATTTTACAAAATCATTGAAGGAGGAGTTTAAGGGTGGAATGGTGAAGTTGACTAGAAGGTCTAGGTAACCAAGCGTAAGGGGAGCACCAAGTGGTGAGAGCCCCAAGAGATGGAAAATATCAAGAATGATGGGGGCTATCATACCACACCGAAACTGGAAAAAATTAAAAGCCGAATTCTAGAAACAAAGGGCTGCAGGTATCGAGAAAGGATCCTCAGGGATAATGAACCTGGAAAGGCGACGGGCATCAAGGATATAGAGCTCTTGCAGATCCTTTTCTCTGGCAGGCATAACCTTGTCATACCACTCCTCCCATTTAACCCTCAATGTGGGCCAACAATGGTGGGGCCGGTTTATCGTCCAGCTTTTCGAATGAAAAACCTCCTTCATAGAGGAGACAGTGATCCTCTAGACGAGGACACAAAGCAGGAAGTTGAGCTGGGGCTTCTCTGAAGATAGGTCCTAAGATGTATTCCTATTGTTCATTATGCCGAGGAATAAAAATGCGACCATCTATGGTACTCGGTTCACCAGCTCTGAGCTTGGATATCTCTTCGTCGATACACCTCTTTAAAGCCACGGATGGGCTCACGCGTTCCACAACTGGTACTTTTAACAAGAGTTTTCGGAGGACAAAGCTTAGAAAAGAGTAAAGAGGAGAAGAGAGCAATAGAAATGAAGGGTTTGTGTTTTGGCGAACAAGTAAGTTAAAAATGCGAAGGAAAGGGTTTTTTAAACTTTTCTGCCCGAAGGATAAGCAATCAATTGAAATGGGTAAAAAGACCTGAGATAATTGGTTGACTGATTTTGGAACCCATATGAGTTTAAGCCTTTGTCTTAAAATTCATAGGAGTCCTGAAAGTATAACATGAAAAGTTTCTTTTAAGGGTGATTGTTTGGGAAGGAAACGTATCTCAAACACTCAGATTGGCTACGAAAACTAATATTTGGCTTCAAGGTCAAGATTTGGCTCCAGAGCCAGATGTCAAACAACCAACTACGGCTTCGAGAGTAGGAAGTTGACTTCGAAACACATTTTTATTTCTAAGAATGCAGGAATGTTTAGGTTTGGTCTGCTTCAAAGGGATTGGGGACTTGCTCTTAGATTTCTTGTGAAAGATAAAATCCTTCGAAGTAAACTTTGAAGTATTTTGTAGCTGAAATTTGATTCTTCTTTGATGTTTTAGACTTTAAAGTTGTAGAGCCAGTACCAAGTCAAGTAAAAGATCAAGATCCAAAAAAGACTAACCTAAACATGAAAAATTCCTTTTGGGATTCTCTGTCAAAAGCAAACCTTTTTGGAAAGCAGCATTGTTACTAAGTACTTCGAAGTACTTAAAAGTAATTTTGATACAAAGGTTGGTCAATTCAAAGCTGTTAAAATTATATTGACCTTATGATTGGAATGAGAAGACTTAAAGCAAAGATTGTCAATTGTACTTCACATTTTGGACATATTTAAATCAGGTTTCAAGAATTCCATTGGAAATGTTCAAATCAGGCTTTGAAGGAAAAAATTGGTAAATTAGAAGCTCTAATTTTATTTGAATTGGACAAATAAATGGTCACAAGCATGCAATTGGAACATAAAACCAGATCATGCCAAATAGAGAAAGAAAACCTTGTTTTATTGATATGTAAGTAATTACATTAGAAAGCCTTCTTAGCTACAAATTCAATTTCATAATAGTAAGGAATGGAAAAAGTAACAAGTTCATTAAATTTGACCCAGCAGTGTTCAATGAATTTATGTTCTTTCTTTATTCTGTCTTCTGTCCTATCAAAGCTAGGTTACTGCAATTGATATGCTATTATTTAGTGAAAAAGCTGTTTTGCTTTCATCTCGAACTCTATCTCTTTCAAGCCTTGTTCCATCTTATCCATATCTAAATCATCCCAGTACGCTGAATCCTTATTCTTGAAGTCATTATATTCTTCAATGAGATTCTTTGCTTCGTAATGGGTCTGAATTCGATTAGCTGAGATTTTGTCCAAAGAGTTACTAGTAGCCAAAGAAATTTGGTACCAATGAAAAAGGAGTGGGAGTTGATCCGAAAAAGCTTGAAGCTCTGCCTAGGCAATGGGGTTAAGGACATGACCCCAAGTCATAATATCATAGGCCCATTGGAAGTTCTTGAGAGGAGTCTTATCTCCAAGAACATTGAAGGGCAAGTGAGAGAAGGCAGCAAGCAGAAGTTGAGCTTGGTATCGCTCAAATGTAGTTGGACGAGCTAGAGGTTAGTAGAAAGAAAGAAACTGACTCTCGAAAAGAGTAAGTTTTAGTTCTTCCATCCAATAAGGATTCTGAGGAAGAAGAGGTGCAGAGGGATTTATCCCAAAAGAAGAGGGGAACTGGGGGTTATTTATGCATTCGAGCCAGTCAGAAGAGCAGAGTTTTGCCTTCTTAGCTAAGAATGACGAATTATATCTCTGTGCTTCATCTGGATGAGGAGTTGCGCCCACTATCTTCGTTGGCATGGAAGACGTGTACCACACCACAAGTAAGTTGTCCTCCAAACTGCGTCGGTGATCAATGGGTACATAAAGGTAAACCACTGAGCTCCGAGCAGAAAGAGGGATAGATAGAGGATCATCAAATTCAACAAATCGATGGTGAATTCGCTCTCTTAATTCGGGTTCATCAGGTTTTGGCCAACTTCCCCAGCCAGTAGACTTGGAGGAAGAAGAAGCAGTTGTGTCCCATGTAGAGAATGGTAGGGCAGAAGAGGAGCTTCAAAGATCCATTTTTGCAAATGCTTTGTCTAAGGGTTTGTAGTTGACAGATTTTTGGTCTAAAGATTGGTAATTGGCAAAAGCTTCCATGACTTGTATAAATTGAGGTGGATAGGTGTAACCAATAAATGCATTAAGGTTCTTTCGAGGCCTGCAATTATCTTCCAAAGACTCCTCATATGCTCGATTAATGTAAGAGAAGGTGTAAGTGGCCATTGGGGATGTACTAGTCTTTTCGTTTACTCAAAGAATGGAAGTGCAAGATGCAAGGATTTAATGAAGTTCACTACTTCATTATTCAAAAAGCGGTTATACTACTAGAATACATAGAGTCCATGCATGTCCTAAAACATGGATGGATTGCACTAGTTCACTAATATCACCAAGTATTGGGTATATTAGTGCGGGGGTAATGTTGGCTGTATAATTTGTAAAAGCCAATCCCAATTTAACGTGTGGCATAAAGAGGGCAATTTGGGAAGTTAATACAAGTTGTCAACCAAAGTCAGACACGTGGCAGTTCGTATTGGTAATAATAGATCTGCGTAGCACTGGAACAATCAAGGGATACTAGATAATGTAGCTTAACAATTATTCACAAAGTTTAAATTTGAAATCAGGTGGGAAACCTAACTGCAAGAGTGGCATAGTGGGATTGACTGTGAGAGAGCATGTTCAACGATCATGGAAGGACATTTCGACGGTGGGAAGCCCACTTCGATGGTTATCATTGAAGAGTATAAATAGCAGAGAAGGCCCCAGAATGAAACCCCCAGACTTAGATAAAAAAACCAGTTTATTTACTTTGTTTTTCCTTCCAGTTTTTACAGTTCTTTATATTTCTGTACTTCAATTCCTGTATTGCACTTCATTTCCTAGAAGTAGTTTCAAATAGCATGTTGCTGTAAACCTCTAGGTCCGATCATTGTAAGTTTTCATTTACTTAATAAAATTCAGATTCTGAAATTGTTCTTCATTTGTTGTTATTTACTAAATTCTCCTAAACAAACCACTAGTAAAAATCATCTTCATTGAGGCTGAGAGAACTATAACACAATCGTTTGATAATTGGTTGGCAATTAGTATTCTGTAAGGACTAATTGATCCTTGCTGGTACGTTTAAAATTACATTATTAACCTTCGAAAGCCAAAAAAGACAACAATGATATATTGATATATATAGTATTTAAAAAGAAAAAAAAAACTGATGTGAGCTTGTAATAATTTAAAAAAAAAAAGAAAAGACAAATGCCAAAATCTAAGAGTTATGTCGCAGTGATTGAACTATAAATTGATTTTGTTTTTTCTTTTCAATGGGCTAATATTGTTTAGTTTTATTTTATTTTTTTCTCTGTCTTAGGAAACAAGGTAATATAAATATGAGTAGACAAATTTAAATAATTAATAAATTTACAGTTTCATCTAAAGTCATATTAACATCTCCTCTCTTAAAACTACACTTCCATCTCTCTTTCTTCCAATCATATCCTCTCATAACTCCCCTTTTAAGTAATCATAATCAAACTTCCCATCTCATCTTTATTGATTACTTTTTATCATTTTCTTTCATCGAATCCATTTTTTTTCTTAGTATTGATTGTTGATGTTAGTGTATATACTGATTTGGTGGTGTTGACTTGATAAATGTTTTATATTGCGAGAGAGGTAAAGAAGTAAAAAGAGAGAGAAAGAAATGACGTGGATATGACAGTAATTTAAGAGAAGGGGTTTGGTAGTGGTGGTGATGATTATGGTAGCGGTGGTAGTGACAAGCTTGATGGTGAGAATGGTTTATGGCAATTGTGGTAGCGGATAATGTGTTTGTGAGGATAGTCATAGTAATAGTGACAATTAATGGTGTGGTTGTAGTGGTTATAGCGATAATGGTAGTAAAAATTGAGAGTAGAGTGGTTGATGATGGTGCTGCCGTGATGATTAAGGTGTAAGTCTGTGGTCACGTGATTGCCAACATGATATTTTCTATCAAAATTAGGATAAACTTTGAGAATTGGAAACAATCAAATAGTTTAAGAACCATATTGGATTTTTAAAAAATAAAATAAAAATTAAGGGCCAAAACAAAATTTTACTAATATTTCAATGGACAAAATGTAGTTTTGCAATTTTGTTGGGTGCCAAGTTAACATAATTCTAAAAAGAGGGCTGCTATTTACACTGACGTTATTTCTTTGGAACCTTAGATCTTCTATTATTACAATTTTGCCTTAACATCAGTTTCTATTTTTCTATATCTTTCTTTTTAACCCTAACTTTGATCCCAATCTCCACCTCCACTTCGACTGGTGGCCTCTCTCCACCCCACCATCACCGCGCATCCCTAGCTCATTCTTCACTCGAAAAACCCTAACCTAATTAGCGCTGGCCACTCTCATTTCTCCATCTTCGACCATTTCTTTTTCTATCTCTGTCTCTTTCTCTTCTTCTTCACCAGCAAACTAACCCTAAGCCTAACCAGCACTGATTACCCCCTTCTTCATCGCTCGTTGCCGTTGCCACTACCTCCTACCTACCTTACACCACAGCCAGGCTTCTTTTCCAGTCGCGTGACCCTAGATCTAGGGTTTGCAAAAACTTAACCTCCTAGAAGAAGAAGAAGATACTAAAGGAGGGGGGGGACAATCGTTGCCATCACCACAACCAAATCGCGACCAACATAACACCACCAAGTCTTTCTCTTTTTGCAATGCCACCACTCTTTCTACGATTTTTCTCTTCGTCACCAGTGGTTTGGTATAGTAGATGCGGAGGGAGACAGATGGGTACGGGAGAGGCTATAGTGGTGAGAGAAGGTAGGGAAAGGCTTTTATGAAGAAATGATGGGTAAGGGGCTGACGGACAGGAAGAGAGAAGATGAGGGCGTGTCACGACCCATCTCAGTGCCTAGGGCTGGATTCACAATGAGTTAATTTCTAAAATTTCCAAGATTACTTTTACGTAATTAAATTAAATTAAATAATGCAACAGAATAAAATAAAAGATATAGATAAATATCTGAAGCGTACATGAGAATTATTATAACATAAGTCAGATAATAATTACAAGTAAATACAAAAAAAAAAAAGAAAAAAAAAAGAAACATGGTGTTCATCTCAAATTTAGGTCTTGATTAGTGGAGTAAAATCATAATTCTTTAAGTTTCTCCACCTGAAAGGGGTTTTTAACAGCTATAACTACATGATAGAGTGATAAATATTATACTAAGAGTATAAGGATAAACAATTACCATTAATAATTATTTAGGTTAAATAGAGAATAGTTTGGTTTGAATAAATTATTATAAATAATAGACATGTAATACAAAAATCGTATGTGTAAAATAATCATAATCATGATACAGAACAGAACAGAACATAACAAAGGGTCAATGGATCCATAACAGGCAGAGGGTCACAACGTTACTAATTCGAGGGCCAACGATTTATTTAAGTCCCCAAGACATGGGACCGTCAAAAGGTCACTAAGGTGACAATTCAGAGGGCTAATGATTATTTAAGTCTCCTAATACATGGGATCTCCATGGTGGTATTTACAAAAATAAATATTTTTATACACATTGTCGAATAAATTCCAAAATTTTAAAAAACATATCTATGGGTTTAATTTTGAACAAACAAGACTCATAAAATTAATAAAAACATGATTTGTATAAAATAATTCATAAAAATAATAAAATAATTTATAACTACTCAAGACATAATATAACTCACATTAATACCGACTTATACTATTTTTTATTTCCTCCGTTTTTTCGAACCTCACTATTTGCTTCTACTTCTATTTTGTGATGCCTCCGTTTATTACCTCAATCCTTATATATACATGTCCGAAGTGTTAATGCCTCATGCCCAACTTTTTCCTTAATCATTACGTAGACAGGTGGCACAAGTTGGCTGTCTCCAGCAATGTTCTCTTAAGCCTCCTATGCTTATCAACAGATTACACTCATTCTATTAGGCTTGGTTTAAGAACAGACTATTTTAGTAATTTTTTGACTTTTTACAAAAAGGTATATAAAAAAATAGAGAGGTGATGTGATATATTTTAATTAACTTTTTGACTTTTTGACTATTTTAACCACTCCCTAAACGAAACTTAAAGTGTCACGTCTCCCAACTCTTGTTAAGTAATTATATTTGGGCCTTAAGTAATATAAAAATTACACCATCCTCTCTTGATAACATATCATGATTTCTAATTAAATTAAATTATATTTTAACACACATAACTATTAAATTAGATATATTATTATTGTTTAATTTACATATATATATATATATTTATATTTCTTATTATTATTATTTTTCTCATATTAATTAAGTATTTGGGATGTCACAGGACGAAAACTGGCTAGCGACGATGACAACTGCCGGACTGGCAGAGGAAGGAAATGGCAGTGGGTTGGGTTGGAAGAATGGGCGAGGAAAAAGGATATCATTGGAATTAAAGTGGGAGTTTAAAAATAAAATGAAAGAGACCTATTTAACTAGGTGAGAGGTTCAAAGGAGTGTGGGGCCAAAGAAAAAATAGAAGCAAATGGTAACGCTCTTCTAAAAGAATTCCATTTTTTTTCCCGTTTTATACCAATTGACAGAGTGAATTGGTTGGAATTACTCGTCCTCAAATAAATAAATAATATATATTTACAATCTTTACTGTCATTAGTTTCAAGGGGTGTAAATTTAGGTGTCGTTTGGAAAGAATTTATTTGAGCTCTTTTAATTTTTTGAGCCACAAAAGACAGAATAGACTATTTGAAGCACAATAGACAAAACATCACATCTAACCTATAATCATTATATTCTTCTCTCACAAAAAAAAGTTAAAAAAATCAAAAAAATAAAAAAATCCTTCCCAAACTAAACTTTTGAGCCCAAGCTCAAATAGCTTTCCCTACGTCTCATTTTTATGTTTTTTGCCTGTCTTAAAATGTTTGTTTACCTTTTATTTTGGAATACTAAATTTTATTAGATTTTTAAAATTATTTTTTATAAATTATTATTAATTCATTTTAAAATTCAAATAAAAGAGCAATAGTAAAAAAATATTTTAAAATTAAAATTAAAATATAATAATTATATATATTTTTAATAAATTGAATTTTCTGAGAAATAAATTAGAACGAAGGGATTGCCTCAAATAAGACCTTTGACTAAAGCATCAATACATTACTGTTGTTTTATAACCCCTCATTCCCATATAGAAAACATATCTGCCAGGTTGAAACTCTCTTTATTATTATTTTTTTCTTTTTTCAAATCTACAAATAATCATATTTTTATTTGACTATTTTATTGGATTTGCATCTAATATAAAAAAAATTCAAATTTGTTAACAATGATCTAGTCTGAAGTTTCCAGGAAACTGCTTAGCATGTTGAACGAGCCCTTTCGCTTTCTTTATTTGTAATCTCTCATTGTTCTACCCGGAACAAATTTCACGAGTTTTTTAAAAAAATTAAAAAATTTGAAGTGTGAATTGTTATCTGATTGTTCAACGACCTTGCATTGAATCAGAAATATCGTTTTTTGAGGTCTTACCATGCTTTTTTATTGGTTGTTCTGATTTGGGTCTTCTCTGTTTTGGGATTTGACTAGCTGGTTTTCTAGGTTTCTCATTGAGGTAAAGCTTTTGAACCGTTTTATTTTTGGTTGATAACTGTTTTATTTGATTTTTGTTAGTAATTCTGTGATGGGTTTTGTTGGGTTTTCAGGTTAATTTATGTTGGATTTGAAATCTTGATGATTTCCAGGTGGGTTTTGTGGGTTTGGTGTTGTTTTGTTGATTCATATGTATTCGGGTTTTTGTTGAGATCTGCATAAACTGTTTTGTGTTGTTTTGAATTTGTTTGGTTTGATTCGGTGTCACCATTGCTGTTTGTGATACCGAATTTGATTGGAAAAGGGTTGAAAACAGACTGTTTTGATGCTGAAATATTGAAATTGAAATTGGATTCAGTTCTGTTGTATTAGATCTTCTTCTCCTTAATTTGGTTGTTCAAATTGGAAACCCGAAGACAGTGAGGAGAATTATGGCGCTGTCTCGGGTTGGATCTCGGGATGAACTAAACATTGATATAGAAGGAGAGGGAGAAATATTAGACAGAGAACGTGCTCCTCTGAAGGAGAACCGACTTTATAGGACTAATTATCCTGGTGTTGTGAGACAAAGAGCCTATATTTTTGATGGAGAAGGGAATTATTATAACAAGGAATGGGATTTAATGGAGGGTAGGGGCAAAGAGTTTTGTTGGTACCATGTGGAACTTCCCAAAGGGAATCAAAAACTGTCCCAATCTGCACAATACCTCATTGATGCTCTTTGTCCGCCTTTGAAACTCCAAGACATTTTATCACTCGTCAGCAATGGACCCTTTTGTGGGCATGTAGATGGTGCTCTTGTGTTTAGGGTTAACTCACCAGGCCCTCCCTCTAGCAACTTTACATTCAGAATTGCTGCAAGAGTTACAGAGAATTCAGTGATTACAGTCTCTTTGGGCCGTGTTCCAAGATTGGGTTTCTCACCTGTCGGTCAGTCTCTTCTTTCGGAGATTCCTAGTGTGGAGAGTCCAAAAAATTTAAGAGGCGATCAAAAGGAAAAGGGTGGGACTGTGATTAGGGAGCATGTTCTTGAATTTTTATTGACAATGAATCATTCTGAGGAAGCTGATAATCCTGTGCCAAAATCTGCTTCAAATCTTGTTGTTCATGTTGTTGACACACATGTAGATCATCTCCAAGATGTTGTGACCAAACTTGAGATTGAGCTGGATGCAGTGGAGGTTGAACTGGATAGAGGTAATTCTCTCTGTCTCTGTCTCTGTCTCTGTCTCTGTCTCTCTTCTTTTTTGATTTTAATTTTTATTTTTAATGCCAAATTTGACTTGTGCTGCACAAATATTTTATGCCTTCTCAGTTTTTTAATTTTTTATTATATTATAAATCAGTGGTTCACTTGTTTTATATATTAATGATCAACTCTTTATGTTATTTATCAAAAATAAAAAAAAATGATCAACTCTTTATGTTGAAACATTCTGTGAGTATTTCCATAGTATTTATTAAGGAGGCGAGATACTGACTTTCATGGTTCATTAGTTACTTTTGTTATTGCCTTGCTATCTAGAAGGAATCTTAATATGCCATTCATGTTGTCTCGTAGTTTTATAGTTACTATCTTAATTGTTGTAGTTATACACCCCTTTGCAATTCATTACAATTAATCAATTTTTAATAATCATGGGGCCATTCCTTATGCACATTAGATGGATTGCTGTGTTTGATTGGTGTCAGCACCTTTTAACTTTTGTCTTTGAACTAGGTGAGTGCTCAAGTTTCCGATAAGCTCCTGTGGATTAGAGGATTTTCATTTATGGAACTCACATATTCCAATATATATATATATATATTTGAGGAGTTATAAAGCTGTTACTTCATAGCCATAGGGCTGTCAAAGCTTGAAGGATGAAGAGTGAGCCTAGCTATCTAATGCTTAGGATGTTGTACAACAAATAGTTTCATGAATTGTCTAAAGTTGGAAGTTGTTCGAGTCGAGTTATTTACCTTTCTCTTGTTAAAATGAAATTTAGTACACTATTAACATATAAAGTCTTTATAAGTATTTCTCCATCATTACTTAAAATGCCAGTTCTGTCTCTATTCTCTAGTGTGTTCATGTGTGCAACATGGTAAAATAGTTGGAATTAAGGTTAAAAAAATATTGACATCATCTCCTAGTTGCTATGTTACCTGGAACGTAGATCATTCTGGTATGTGGAACGGGAATGGGAACGTGGTACGCCACATGTTTTAAAATGTGGTACGACAGGTGTAGACTTGTATATATTAAGAACTTAAGGTACTTCTAGGTAATTTTTTTTTTTAACTATTAGATATCCAATAAAATGTAATATTTTCTAAGCTTTATAGCCTATTTTTTGATTTTTTGTCTTGTCAAAACTTAACTCACCTTAGATTTTAGTTCATTATATTTGAATTTTTTTCCTCATAAGGCAACATTTAAGGACATATATTGAAAAAAAAAAAATTGAGATCGCTTTTGAACACTGAATTTACTGTTTTGAAGCGGAAGTGTACCGTGTTTCGGAATGTGTCTACCAATATGTAATTTACTAGAGTATTAGCGTTTTTTGGTAACATAGCCTAGTTGTCTTGGGAAAACTCGAGATTTATGCTGGTGTTTCAATGAATCAAAGTAATCCAATCCCTTGACCTACAAAGGTTCTATTTGAGCAAAAACCTTTGTTTCATATTGACTATGGTGACAGTAATAGCAAACACTAAAAATATCTGTGTTTTCAGCAATCCCTTACCGGCCCATTAATTAAGAAGCACGGATATTTTTAAAAGGTGTCGCGTTGTGTCGAACCATCGACACTTGTTGGACATTAGTCTAATAAGTCGAACATGTATTCAAATGTGTCTTATTATTATTGCTTTTATTTTATAAAAAGTCAAATGCATTTTTGACAGTTGGGGACAAACGTGTTATTTGTTCAGACACATGAAACACTTTGCCTAGTTTGAAGAAAATAAAATCGACATTCAATAATTGTGTACAAATAAACTGAACGCTTTCTTATCTTTTTTGTTTTTAGCTTCCCCTATTGTGTTGCAGGAGTAGACTGTCTTGCCTTACAGAATATGCATTAATTTAGAATAGGTTCAAAGTGAAAATTTGCAGCTTTAACAACCAGAAGCATTCTGATTAGATTAGTGTGTGCTTTCTAGCTACTCCTTATTGTGATTTGATGTAATTGAGGGATTCGGTGCTTCCCCAACCAAAAACCTGGGTGATCCAATGTAATTGTTGAGTATAATTGTCAGATACTTCATGGTTTAAGATTATTTTATTTATTTATTTTAAGATTATTTTATTTATTTATTTCTAGTTTTTACACCTTAAAGGCTTAAATTATCCAGAAAGATACATTCCTACTTTAGGGAGGGGATAAAGAATCTCTGTTAGATTCCATGTCCTAAGATGAATGCAGAAGTTCAGATTTGGCTTTCATAATCTGTAAAACAATTAGAAAGAAATGGCATGATTAAATTGAAAATGCAAAAAAGTAAAGTTGCTTTTCCATATAACTCTTTTGATTGTTCAACTTCGACACATTCTCTTTATCTTACATTTGTTCTTGGATTGTTTTAACAAATTCTCCTTTCCACTTGATTGCAGGTGGTTTTGTTTTGAAAAAACAAATGCTAGATGATAGAAGATTCCCAAAAATGCATCTTGACTTACAGCGTCTCTTGCAGGTAGTTTTTTAGCCCCATTCATCTCCTCTGTGGCCTAAACTAGTTATGGTAACGGATTAATCATGGTTTTTTGAAATTTTTTTAAAAACTAGTTTCGTGAAAAAAAAAGAAAAAAAAATCATCATTTTCATATGATTTTTTCTTTTGTTGGTATTTATTTATTTATTTTTTAAATATCAAAACACAACTTTTGAAAACTCTTAACTAAAGAGGGTGCAGGATTGTGGGGTTCACAAAATTTGACCAATCAGAGTTCACTCTCTTTTCAATGGATTATTTGTATCTTGGTCATGTTTCTTATTCTTTATCATCCAAAGAAATGTGATTAGTAGAGCTTGTCATAATTAATTGATGTGATCCTTTAATAGATCAAATGATATGAAATAAAGCACATGGCTAGACAATGTTTTGGTTTCTACGTGAAGTTGATGATATTCCGACATGAATGCAGGTTATTGCGCACGGAGAGCAAGTATTTCCACGAGTCAAGGAAAGGTGTGCTTCAAAACATTGGTTTGCCAACGAAGACATCATTTCCCTTGAAGAGTTAATCGGACGACTCAGGAGGCTAAAGGAGAACGTTGGTTTTATAGCCAATCGTATCACAGCAGTCCAGGCTGGTCTGGATAGCTGGCAAGCCGAGCAAATCAATAGGAAACTCTATTATCTCTCCTTCCTTTCCATCATATTCCTCCCTCTATCTGTAATCACCGGAGGTGAAAATCTTTCTACATGCTTACCTTTTTAAGCATTTCTTTTTCTTTTGGGAGTAGGCTTTTTTGGCTTTTTTAGTTTGGCTTTTTATTGTCTTTGGTGAATTTTTTTAAAAATTAGATCTAATTTCTTTACTTTTTAGATCTGTCTGAACTAGATGATCCTAAGAATTAAAAATATTAAATTTTATTTTTTGAAAAAATCCAGAAAATACAACTTTTTTTTTGGGATAAAATTTGATTTATTTCTGTCTTTTGTGTAATTTTTTCAAAATTGACTTATCTTTTTAATGTTTAGAATTGTCTCTAGTCGAGATGGACCTACAAATGAAATTTTGACTCGGTTGAAAAAGTTCAGAAAAGATAAAAATAAGTCAAAAGAAATAAGCTAGCTTTTTAGTTTTTGCTAAAGAAAGAGATTCATCATTTGAGTAATAACTTTGTTGGCTTCTCTAAACAGTGTTCGGGATGAATGTGGGAGGAGTTCCTTGGACAGGGCAACGAGACCCAAAGATAAAGGACGGTTTTCGCAATGTCATATTGCTCTGTGTTGTGATGCTATTTTTTCTGCTTTTGTGCTTCATTGTCCCAGCTGTTCATGCTCGTATAGTTGCTTGGCGGAGAAAAAGAGCTTTGAAGAGAAGCTGGTCTCTCAACCGGAAGTCCTTCCTTAAGAGAACAGTAGGAGGTGAAGGAAGAGGAGGTTACCTTCGGCTTTGAGGGAAAAAAATAAAGCGCCATGCCGTTTCATGGTACATGTTCTGCTTCTCTATACAGCCCGTTTGGATTGCGTGATTTGGGAAGGAAAAACAAAAATCATTTCTCTGGGTTTGTATCGCTTGGTTGTATTAGTAAAAGGAGAGAAATGGGGTGACGTGGAGAGAAATACATTTATCGTATAACCCTTCTTTTGAATCTTTAACCAACAAATAACTATTTTTTTCATAATACTAGAACTGCCCTTTTGACACCTATAAAAGGTTATTTTAGTAATATAACGTTAAACAAATTTCTTTTCTTTTCTTTTCTTTAATGTAGTTTAACCGAAGAAGAAAGGGGAGAAATTGTTATACTTCAGGGAGATAAAACAATTTTTTCTCTCTTATTTTCTTTTCTGTCCTAACTTGTGTAATTATTTTTTTTCTTTTCTCTCTTAAGTTCCAAACGCAGTGTTTGTCTTTGCTGATATGTGGAATGTATATTTTTGGTTTCTAATTAATTGATGTATGTTTTTTTTCTTCAGGAACAATATTCACACTCTTTCCTTCGATCAGTTTGATTCAAGATACACTTTTTTCCGGGACTGAAATCATCGATTTTGCTTAATCCTTCCTTTGAAATGGGAATCCATATGGATCACTTGTTCTCATTTCTTCCGGTGAGAAGATGAAATTTGTGTAGTCGAATGTTGTTATCTTTCATTAATTTTAATTTATTTATTTTTTGTTTTTTGTTTTAGTCGAATGTTGGCTTTTGATAGAGTCACGTGGAGAAGAAAGATTCATGTAGCTGATCTCATTTGATGACCTCATTTGATGGATTTAAGGCTTGATTTGATTTGGTCTGGTGTAATTTGTTTTTCTCCCTCATTTAAGTTCATTGTTGTTTTTTCAAAGGCTTACCTTGTATAGGATATTTTTTTTATATTCAATTTTTCTTACATGTACATGATGATTTGTACTATTGATTCCTGTTAATGACAAAGTATACTTCTGTGACAAAATTTATGAACCCTAGTCTTGTCGGAATTAATCAAATTTATTTATTTATTTATTTTTAAATTTTGTTTGTGTGTTTCATTTTTTGTGAACATTTTAGGTGCTTATAATTATGAAGTGGCCCTATAGTTTTTACAACTAAAACTGTTTCTGTATTTTGTGAACTCTGAGGTCAACTGATATTTGCTCACCAAATTTTATTTGTTCCTGGTTTCTGCATATTAGTATCACCGTTGGGTTGGAACATTTGGCCCTCTCCAAACTTTGCAGTGATGGAACTGGCGTGTGCTAAAACTTTCCTGTTTGATTGGGACATTATGTTACATATGAGATTGTGATTAGTTCACCACATGTAAGAATTGTATTTGATTTTAGAAAAATGCCTCATACACCCACTAAGGGTCGACCCCCAGTGAGGTGGCACTCCATAATTGGACAAAAAAAAATTGTTTTTTTATTTTTAGTTGGACACCATTGGGGTGCGACTTAATCGGGGTATGCAGCAGTGTTGTTGATTTTATAATCGGTTACATATAATCGGTTTCTGTATTTGTAGATTATTTCATAATTTAAACTAGTGAAAGAAAATGAAAATGCTTTTTTCTAGGAGTGCACACGGGTTCGGTCGGGTTGGGAGGTTGTCCAAGCCCAGCTTAAGTTGTGTTGAGGCTTGCCCAAGCCCGCCCAAGCCCGACTCGAGCTAAACCCGAATTGCCCGAGTTGCCTGAATTGTAAATGAATTTCAATTTTTTTTTTTTTTTTTAAAGAAAATCATTAATACCATCAAAACAAATAATTTATATAATGTAAGAGAGATGCCACTATAATAGTCCTTACAATTTATGAGTGAAAGTAAAAAGAAAAAAAGTAAGATTTTATATTATTTGTATATATAATATATATTCAATATGATTTAATAATATAAATTACTTTAATATCATGTAATGACTAATAATTTATATTTATATTTAATATTTTTATATATCTATATATGTATAATTTGGATTTCGGGTTACTTGGGTTGTTTGACATCTTTGCCCAAACCCGTCCAAATTTAATTCGAGTTTCTGAATTTTTGCCCAAGCTCGTACCAAATTTGAAAATATTTTGTCCAAGTCTTAAAAAAATTTGGGCTGGGCTCGGGTTGCTCGGGTTGAGCCTGCCCAAGTTGCACTCCTACTTTTTTCTTTCTTTATTTTTTATCATTAAAGATAAAACAATAGGTTTCTCATGTAGTTATTAATATGATTCACACTAATTGTGCCTAAGGATAAGAAAATACAATAAGAAATTGGTAAATTTATATTGTTACTAAAATAATTAAAATTTAAAGAGCTTAAAAAGTTATTAAATAATGAAACGAGTCGCACTCAGAATAAATCTGGTTAGTACACTAAACAAATTTTCAAACTTCGTAGCAATTCTCATCAAAGTACATCAATCAATATTGAAATTACAAAAATAAAGATTATTATATATCAGACATGAAGCTCGTGTAATTGTTGGATGAACCTATCTACATAGCTAGTCATGAAGCCTGGGCTTGTTAGGGTTTGTTTCCACTTAACATGGTTTTTCTTTACCAATCCACCTACTTCACTGTCTTCATCCATTACAGAGTTAATAGCCTTGCACAAGCTCTCCTTTGAAAACCATCCCTTTTCGTCTCTTGCTACCTCTACTGCAACTTTTAATTCCTCAACCATTAACCTAGTGTTCAAAATTTGATCTAATAGATGTGGTACAAGCACTATCTGAGTATTGCTCATTAGAGACTCCCACATTGATCCCAATCCACAGTGATTCACAAAACACCCAACAGATCGGTGTTCTAATATTTGTACCTGTTGTACCCATCCCCCATAAACCACTCCTCTCCCTCTAACCCTTTCTTCAAACCCCTCAGGCAACGCTTCTTCCACCGTTGTCATCCCAGTAGGCGATTTTAAGGCTATAAAAAATGGTAGCCCTGTTAACTCGAACCCTAGAATAAGTTCTTGAAATTGGTTTTTTTCAAGGATTAATTGGCTTCCAAATGCACAAAACACAACGGAACCTGGCTTGAACCCCTCCAGCCACTTCTCCCACCGCTCTTCAAGCAACCATTCCGTTTTTGTCGGTTCAAGCAAGACATGTCCTGTTAGAAACACAGGCTTTCTATACTGACTTCTTATGTAGTCACAAAAGTGTCCCTCTATTTCTTGGCATGTTCTAATAGAGAGTGCATCACATTCTCTTATGGCAGTTGTCATACGATCATATAAAGTTATCCCACTTCCAAATTCAGTTGATACGATCAATGGTGCAAGAGCTTCGTGTCGGCGTAACACCACCGTAGAGGACGGGTAGCCTGATGGTGGCTTTTCCATTTCGGCCTTCATTAGTGTCATGTCCTTGAAAACTTTACGCCCAGGGACTAACTGCATAGCCAAAGTTGTTGCAGAAACAACAGTGTAGCACACAGTTCTCAAGAATCCAATCTTTGATGCTAGTTCCGGTACCCAATGAGCGCTGTCGAAGAAAACAAAATCGGGTTTTAATTTGCGTAGCAATGTTTCAACTTGATCGCGAGTGAGATCCATGGCGGTCGCTAGGTGAGTGGCCAAGGAAATGGGTATGTTGGAATCTGTCTCAGTGCCTGGAGGAAGGCCTTCGATGTGTGGGACGACGAGGGGATGGAAAGTGATGAGGTTGGGATGGAGATTTCTAGCTTCCCATTGAATTCGAATCTTGTTTGGCAACAAAAATGAGATTTTGTGGCCTCTTTGGGCAAGCTCGTTGGAGAGATGAAGGTATGGAGTCATATGGCCAATGGCAAACCATGGAAACATGGCTATGTGAAACTTTGAGTCCTTGGGCTGAGCCATTCATTTGTACTTGGTTGGGGATTGAGTTTGCAAGTGCCTCAATTTATAGACACAAAATATGTTACACACAAAAATCTAGGCTGTGTTTAGAAGGGTTTTGAAAGTTTAGTTCCACTCTTTGATTTGCCTATGATGTTTGTTTGTAGCTTTTAAAAATTAATTCCACGTTCACTTTTAAAAACTCAGTCGAAGGCAGGAAAATTTGGATTAACCAGACGTCCCACCGGTCGTCTTGCCGGTTGACCGGAACGGTGAATTTTTTTTTTTTGAATTGATACGTTAATTTTTATATATTCAACAAAAAATATTTTCCGAATTTTTAAAAATTTTTTATGAGCTTTAATAGAATTTTGAGTTGTGTGTTTGGTTATGAGTTGTAAATTTTTATATCAAATATCATATGTCACATCAAAAATTTCCCACCAAATTTAAAATTCTTTTCAAAGCTCATTCACTAAACAAATTTTCTACACTCAAATCATAATTCAAAAACTCACAAACTCAAAATACAACTCTTATTCTCAAATCATAGTTAGAAAGTTCTACCAAACGCAACCTTAGATTTTAATTTTGCTACTTTGTTGCAACAACCCACTTCCCACTTATATTATTTAACGGATATTTACACAAATTTTAATTTATAAACTTATACTCCATTACGTCTTAACTAAGATTTTTTGGACCTTAAAGTCCCATTAATTTTTTAATTGTCGAAATTGTCTTTCAAACAATGATTATTCATCATTTCTGATTATCTATAAAGGAGCATCATGATTTGACATTTATTTTGATTTTCAAAACTTTAAAACATTAACTTTCAAATTGAAAAAACTAAATTTTTTTTTGGGAGAGTGACCAATAAATCCTAAATGTTGAACTTATGATCCATTCGGTCCCAAATGATTTCTAATGTTCCGTTTGGTCCTTTTGTTTGTGAAAGGATGCTTTTGCCATTTAATTTGGTTGTTTGTGTTAGCGTTAAAGGTGGAGGTGAGCGGTGTTTTTAATGCACGTGAGCCACACAGCTTGGTTGTGCCATTTCCAGTTTGAGGGAAGTCACGTGCCACATAATTGGGTGCCACATTTCGAAAAAGCGCACTAAGGTCGTTTTGTGTTTTACACTTGAGGATTGGTGCGTGTCACATCAATGGGGTGCCATACAACGCTGAATCATACTAAGGGGTTTTGGTAAGTAATAGTAAGTGAGATGAGTGCCACGTGATACACAACCCAAAGACCCAAACCTATACCCATTGCCCAGGACCCACAAATGACAACCACATATGCATCACTTTTTGGTAGTTGACATTTCATATTTTTAAAAACCCTAGAATTTCGTCTTTCCAAAATTTGAAAATTAGATTAGGCGTATATACCGTTCGAGATTAGGGGTTTTTGATGATCGATTGGTTTGTGTGTTTATGGTGTGACGTTGCACCATTCGTTTTGCCAACGCTGTTGCATTTCAAAGGCTTGGTCGACGGCGGAAACCCTATTGATCAACAATTGGCGGTCTCTTTAGTGGGCTTGCGGAATGGTAGAAAAAGGTATGTTTGTTGAGTCTATGTGGGCTTTGTCTGTGTGTATGCGTTGTGTGTGTGACTTTAAGTTTTTCGTTGTTTGTTTGTGTGTTTGATTTCCCCCATTTAAGGCATATCATTTCCCAATAATAGCAGTCATAGCTATGTCATTTGTTACGTAGTTTGAGTATTGGATGTGTTGTTTGGTAGGTGTTATATTGATTTCGTGTTGTGTGATTATGGTGATGGATATTGTGTTGATGGTGTATGGGGTTGGTTATGTAAGTGGGTAAGTCATGTATGTCCGTGGATGGCGTGAAAAAGTTAGTTTGGGATACTGCAACAGTGGCCTTTTGGTGATGTGGTGGTGGGGGTAGTGATGTTTTTGTCAAGGAATAAGAAATATGATTATCTATGTTGGTTATGTTGTAGTATGTGTTGCCGTATGGGTGGATGCGTTATTTTGATTGGAAAATGGGTATGGAATAGTATGGGGTGTGGTTTGAATAATTGTTAAAATGTGACATAAGGGACAAGGTAATGTGGCAACGATATTTTGGTGTGTAGTAGGTTGTTGGGTGGTATGTTTACGGGGTTGGGCCATGGTAACGGCACATGTAGGACGTGGTTGGGTGGTTGGATGTCGGGTTGTGGATGCGGGTGTGACAGAGTGGTGTATTGTCATGAGAATGTTACTGTGTTTGCTTGGCATTTTCGCGTGGAGGGGATTGTGTATATTTGTCATGTGCATGTTAGCTGTGTGTCGGTGTCTAGAAGTATTTGGGTTTGGTTTTTCCTTGATGTGTTGTTGTTTTAGATTGCAGGTTGTGGGAGGTCAACTAGTCCGTGGACACATTCATGTGAACGAAAACAGCTCGAAGAGACAAGTGGTAAAAAGTTAGACAACCTCAGAGTTAGAATGTAGGGCCGTGTTGTAGACACTCTATTTTTGACCACCCGCAAGGCTCGAGCACTTTGCTCGGTACAGTTGATGATGAAAGTGATGTTGTGCGTAGTTCGAGGTCTCAACGAAGGGGCAAGGTTTAAACTCTGAAACAATCCCAAACCTTCCATATTCCTACTGATTATACCCCAGAAATCCATTTTTACACATTGTACCACTCTGTGCGGAGTCTGAAGTAGAAAAACAAGGGATCCCTTTAAGGCCCGACCATGCCTCATTGAGGGCTGACCGTGTCTTAGTAGCGAGAAACACTGTTCTGGGTGGGAGCTCACTAGCTTTCCATTTTTGAAGATATTTATGACCTCTCTTGCTCAAATTCTATAAAAACGAAGTTGTATCTCTGTTTTGAGGGTTGAAGAATTTCTAAAAAGTCTATACACCTTCTTGAGAGCTCCTTCTTCTTGTGCAAACAACCCTTTGAGCAAGCTTACCACCTGAACCTATATCCATACACCATATAAGCATTCACACCTTAGCCTTAGGACCTTAGTTGAGCCTTGAGCATCACAATTCAGGCTTGAGAGTGTACTTGGATTTAGTTTGATTCACAACAAAGAGCTTACCTTTCTTGAGAGGTATAAGCTTACTATCTTTTCTCTTGCTCTCTTTTCTATCATTTACTATCAAGTTCTTGTATTTTTTTTTATTGTTTTGATCTTCCTTCAAGTGTCTAAGCTTGGGTTTGGAAAGCTACCAAAGGGTAGAGAAAGTTAACACTCTTTCTTACACCTTCACTTATAGCTCAAACCCTTATTTTACACCCTTTTCCTTTGCTTTCTAAATTGATTTTCAAACTTTAAAAGAGGCTAAAATCATGCTTTGAGGTTTCAAAAGTGGAGGGGTTAGCCACCCCTCCTTGTTCTTGCTTACTAGCCTTATTGTCTTTGCTTGTTGTTTAGCTTTTTGGGCTCTTTTCATACACTTTGAGCCACTATTTTTTTTTCACATATTAGGGGCTGTTTTAGGGCTGTCCTAGGCTATTTAATTAATTCATGCTTTCATTAGTTTGCTTGTTGTCTCACAAGTCCTTATATATAGCTTGTTGCATATTGTTCTTGCCTTTCTTTGTTTAATTTCCATGTTAAGAACCTCATTTTAATAATAAACTTACCATTCATCTCTTTCATTTGAGAGTTATTTCACTCAGTTGACGGTTATTCAAAACACGAACTACAAATCTATGTTTAATGGCTTAATCTCTAAAGAGGTTCATTGTCAACGACACAGTCTCATTTTCATGTTGAGAGTCACTTCCCGTTTGACACGTTTCTTACTTAGTGGACATAACAATCATCTTGGACAAATGGGTTATAGAATGGCAAAGACTAATGAATTTGGCTTAAAATGAACCAACCCACATAAAGAAAATGAGTTATATTGCTTGGGCTCGGCCGGACGTTATGTCGAGTCCATTGTGTCAAGAGTCGTTACGCGTCAATTCACGGTGTTTTGATGACTCTTGAAGCGTCTTTACTCCTCATTTTTGAGTTCATTCCATGATAAAGGGGAGGGATGGTTGTTATTCATTGCATTTATTGAATTTTATTCAAATTGTGGCCGAAATCATCAAGCAAACAAATTGCTCGTTGATGGTTTTGGAAACGATTCCAACCTTCTCTTGAGGCTTTCCCATGACAGAGAAGTGTAAGGGGGACAAACAGAGTTCAGAATAACTCTGTCTGCACTGTTTTCACTTCAGAGCACAAAATAGGATTTTGCATAAAATTAAGGCATGACTGGCCTTATTTAGGCCCGACCGGGCTTCATTGGGGTCGGCCAGCCATCAATGTTTGGTCAGCAGTATATATTGCAAAAAGCAGAGGGTAGTGGCTGAAGGTGAAACAGAGTAGACCTTGGCAGACAAAGCAGTTCTTGGACACTGTGCATGCAACTCTTGTGCATCCTTGCTTACATTAATGTTGTGCATTCTTGTTGTAATTATTATTATTATTGTTTATTTGTAATTGTTATAGTTAGTTAACTTAGATAGCTAGTTTATTTCTCATTATTATCCTTGTTATAATAGAGTAGCTAGCTAGTTAATTCTTTGCTTATTTATTCATTCGATTTTGTAATAGTTAGTTTATTTCGGACTTTCGAACATTCATTCGAACCCTTTTATGTGAGGGCCAATATGGAATAAGTTGTATGTCTTCCAACCCCACGTCTTTCTCTCTTATACTTATTTTCTTACGATGGTTAGTATAGAACTTTCAAATTAGCATTCTTATGCTTTGCATCCACTGTCTTGTATGCATCCAAGGTTCGACTCATCATACTAATCCAATGTCAATTTGAATTCATTGCTTGAATATGTGCTTTATTGCATGTCATGAATGGAATCATATGCCATGCTTATAGCCGAGCCTACTAAAATTACATAATGTGTGCGTTGCATTTAGTCATATTGCATTAGTTTGGAGCATGCATATTTTCTAATTATTTTTCTTTGTTTTGGCTCGGAGTACTAGGTGAGCAATTTTGAGTTTTAGCATCTTGCATTAAATGTTTGTGTTGCCATGCCAAGCATATTTCCATGAGGCTAATTGCTTAAATGATATACTTGTTTGAATGTCGGTGGATGGAGGCTAATTGCTAAAATTGCGACAAATTGATTAATGTACAAACTCACATTTTCAAGCGACGCGTATCAAAAAACAAATTTTCAAATAAAACATGAAATCAAAGTGTTCCAATCTTCACAAAATAGTTTATACTTATGTGAGTCATATAGTAATGTTAATTTAAATAAAACCAAAACAAGAGCATATAACGTAAATAAAAACCACATCATGATTAGTAGAGGCTGATCTTTGATCGGGCGAGTGGGATGTTCAATTCACGACCTTCCCCTCTTGTACCTAAGTTTCCGAGCTGAGACACTTTGGTGATGACGGACTAATGGCCTTTGGCACGAGTCTTGGATTTCCTAAATTTTTCAAAAATATTTAGGTTGCGACTATGCAATCTAATGTCTGATCCATTTTGGCATTTTTGATTCAAATGATTTTCCAAAAAAATTGCCGGATTTGGACTCTTTTTATGTTTTCACTATTTCACATTGCACTTGAGAAATCAGATTTAGAGCCATGGGAGTCCGAACTATAGGGCAAGTCGAATTCGAAAGGAGCACGAAAAGCAAGCCACATGTGTCTTGTTCAAATAGGCTAAAGTTGTAAACAATGTGTTGGCCCGAAATGTACCAAAAACCGTCAAACATTCCCCAATGATAGGCACATAGGAGGCTAAATTTCCGTTTAAACATTACGGGTATAGTTAAGCTTGTCAGTTCTTCAAGTTTGAGGGTGGAACACTTCAATCATTTGAAAAGGACGCTGTTCTGGATTATGATTGAGGCAATACATATCAACGATTTGGACCACAAGGAATTCAGAAAGTGTGATGAGTTGGTATGCAAAATTATTAGGGCATACAACAAACGGGATAATCGTTCAACATCGGAGGGTCCATCGTCAAACTGGGAAGTAGTGACATACGGTTAATATTTTGTTTATAGTGTGGGAAGAGACGGCTTGATTTGTCACCAGGACAAAGGCTAATATCGGACTTTATTCAGCGCAGATGCCGTGACACATCTTGCGTAATGTCAAAGTTGGTGAAGACATTGTTCATGAAGTTTGTGGCTAGGAGAACGTGACAAGATAGAGAGGACACAATGAAGTTGTTCGCTTTGTATATATGTGGCAAACTTTTTTTCTCAAATTTTGGGGAGACAATAAGTTGGGCCTTCGTAAGGTACATTAATGACTTGCATACTGTTGGGATGTATGACTAGACGGGTGCAATATTGGCCTCACTGATGGTTTCAATAAGAGAGTTCCATCGCACCCCAGGAAAGGTGATTGGATCCGTGGTTGCTTTACTGGTATGTTCACTATTAATTATTAAATGTTGTGTAGTTTGAATTATTTTGATAAAATGATAGGATTGTTTAAATGTGTTCTTTTTGTAACACATTACTAGCTATGTGAACATTCAAACATAGTTGAGCCTCAGACTGACAACATGTTTCCAAGATTCCTCAAATGGGACACTGGGATGTTGCTAAACAAAGCTCAAGGGGTGGATTTTGCTGTTCCTGTCAGTTTTGAAGTGTTTGTTGTGTGTTTGTAAATACGACAAGTCACGTAACATTTGTTCGATGGTTTGCCGTAGTCACAAAACGTGTTATGTGTTTGAATTGCGTAGGTGAAGGTCGACTGTTTGAGCATGAACATGATGTAATAGGATAAGATGTAGAATTGTTGGAGCAAGATGTGACGAACGTTGTCGGCATACATATGTATGATGATGGTGGGGAGAATCATTTTGTTGAGGAGGGGGTTGGAAGAATTTTAGCTACAATCAGTGTTGGTCGGGAGATGAACATTGCAGGGTCCTTTGTTGGCGAACGTGAGGAGCATGCGGGGGGATTTGTGCATCGAGTGCTGGGAAGTAATGGTGGGATTGGCAAGGATGGAGTGCGTGGTCCAGTACATGAGATCGGGCGTGACGATCTGGGTGATAGTAAATTAAAAGATGCACTGAATGCCATGGTAGCGCTAGAGGTGCAGAACAAAGCAAAAGACGATATGATAGCATTACTTGAACAAGAAGCTGATAGGTTGAAAAGTAAAATACAGATGCAAGCAGTGAACATAGTTGGGGGTTTGGTTATGTGTTAAAAATGAAAGACGACAAGCTAAATAAGTTAAAAAAGGAGAACGTGGAGTTGAAGAGAACAGTTGCAGTACTTGAAGACCAACTTGCGGATTGAGATGTCCAGGTTGTCACGCAAGCTTACTGAACTAGTTGTGAGGGAGGGGACATTGGCAATGATGGCAGGAGTGAGTCTGAGTTTGGTGGGGTGGCGCTGTGTGACGTTCCATCGTTGTGGGCAGTTGAAAAGCGTGGATGCATTGAGAATGGAAGTGTTGGCCAAACGGGCACAGAGTACATACCAATTTAGGTTGACGGGGTGCGAGACATAAGCCTGTCTGATCCAAAAGTAGAAGTTGTACCGTATGTAAGTGAACATGCACATGGGCTGGGCATGCAGAGTTCATTTGTGTGTAACATTAAGAACAAAGTGAGAAATGAATGAAAACTGCCAGAATTTGAGTACCCTCTGGTGGTAGAGTGTGGCGAGAGGGTGGATACAAAGGCTGCCAATGTGGCGCTGGGCGCGCTTTGTGTAAAAAATGATACAGTTATTGATGTGGATTCGGTTGTTTTACCTGATAAGAGGTGGTCGGGGTTTGATATAAACAACCGATTGGGGGTGTGGAAGATGTTGTCAATGGATGAGAATGCTAGGATTAAACAAGCTTATGACCGGCACGACGATGGGTACATAACGACTTGTAATTTATTTTTATTTTTATTTTTGTTTATTTTATTTTATTTTAAACTCCTGCACTTTGTGAATTGGTGGATGGTTACAATGGTAGTTAATGGTTTTTTGGACAAGGCAGTTATGTGGGGAGATACGACAAGCAGTGTGACTGTGTATTTCACTAATGTCAAAAATCTTATTCGACAGAGTTCCATTTGTGGAAATGTGAGACACGTAACCCAATTAAAGTTTAACTGTCGTGTATGAGTTTATTTGTTTATACTATGTAGGGGACATGTGCCATTGGTTTATGATGTTAACCTATTTTGGGATTTGGTTTCTGGAAAACATTAGGTGATTGATGCGTATATGGAGTTGTTGAAAACCGAGCAGGTGAGGATGTTTGGTGGTGATGATTCAGTAGACAAATCATATTTCTTCAGCAGTATCTGCCTGGTGGGTGGTGGTTGTAAGTGTTTGTTGTTTGGTTATGTTGAACCCTGATGTGACATCATTTTAATGTGTGGCATGTGCAGGATATGATAAGAAACCATGACATCCGTGCGATGGAGAAGTATATCCGGGTGAACGTTTCTGCAAGAAGTGAGTGTCGGTACATGCATTTCCCAATGTGTCACCTTGCACACTGGACACTTGTGGTCTATGATACGAAAGACGGTACGCGGAAGCATTTCAATCCAATGCGGCAGCGTTCAGAGAGGGTAGACGTACATTACCCTGAAGCTCTGGTGTTGGTAATTAGTATAATAATGTGCTTTGTTTTGTTTTTGGTAGTTGGATGTTTGTGGTGTGGGTTTTATGTGTTTTGTTATTGGTGTTTGTGTATGTGTCTTGCAAAAGGAATGAGTGTCGAACGTTATGAAACAATTGCTTCGTGCATTTGGGCTGGATGAGCAAAGCATCGAGGCAAATTTTAGCCACTCCCTGGAGTCTGTAAGCAAGTGTCCACCGTAAAAACCAGATTCGTAAGTGGCTATGTGGTTTATATCGTATGGGCTTTGTATTATTTTTGAGTCAAATACGTGTATACCTTTTTGTTAATATGAGGTGATGTTTTTCCACGCAGGTTGGATTGTGGGATAATCGTGTGTGCGTTGATGCATTAGTATGTGCACCGGTGTGACGTGGCTTGGTCACTGCAAGGCACCAACTGCAGCGTGTTGCGTGCGAATATGGTGAAGTCTCTCATTAGTGATCTGTTGCAGGGGTTGAAGACTTAGTCATGGCCGGTTACAATGTGTTTGTGACACATGGCTGCTTTGGTTTAGAACATAGACTGACAAATCTCGTAATTAAAAATTTTTGTTTATGAAGATGGTTTTACCCGTTTGATGTTTATTTTTGAAACCATATATCCAGTTGTTTAGAATGGTAATTTAAAAATTTTGATATGGAAATGTTGCTCCCAACATATGTATTGTTTTGTGTGGACGTCGTTGTGGGAAGTTTGCTGCACGATGTGAAAATAATAAGTTTTGTTTCCAATTGTAATGTTGTGTGTTTGTGTGGTGGTATTGTAGATAGAATACAGTTAGGAGATGCAAAATGAAAGCTTGTTTTGGCATCCTAAAATGTCTAAATGAACACAGGCGATGTGTATTTGAAATTGATGTCAGTGCTATGTTTTGTTTTCCGTTAATGTATGAGCGGAGTTATGCGCTGTGCTGTTGGGAACGAATGTTGTGTGTATCATGGTAATGTTGATTCCAAATGTGGGTGGAGTTTTGATGGAATGTGTGGCATGGATACAAATGTTGGTGGTGTGGAATTTTTGTGTGGCATGTGTTTGTTGATTGTGTGGTGTAACAACCCTCGTCACTGTTTACTGATTGACCGTTGATTATTGCTAAACTGAGATTGAATATGATTGATAATCGAATTGATTGAAATACTGAATTGACTGACTGAAATCCGAGACTGATTGATTGACTGCAACTGTTTAAATGCATAAACTATCTGTTTGACTGTTAAATTATCTGCTCTCGTCTTATGCATTAAACTGTTAATTGAAGGCCTTATCGGTGGCCGAACCGGAAATTGACTAGTGTTTTGCAAACAGTAGAATTTTTGTGATTTAATGGTATATTTATCTAAAATGTGACGAGGTATGATTAAATTAGATTAAATGGAGCTAATTAAAAAGTTTGACGTAATTACCGTCTTGCCATTGTGAGTGGGGCCTTTGTTTATTCATCTTTGAGCCTTATACACTTAATCAAAACATATCCCTCAGCCACATTCTTGTGTTCAACCGACTAGAGAGAGAGGGAGATTGGAGAGAGAGCTTTCTTTCTCTTAATTTGCTTAGAGACTTGAAGGAATTGAAGATTGATTTCATATTTGAGCTCCTAAACTTGTAATTGAAGAACCTAGGTAAGGAACTCACCCTTTGGTTTATGAATTTAAGATAATTCTTTCATGATCAAGCTAAATTGAAGAGTTGAGCCTAGTCTTGGTCCTAAAGTGTTGTATTGAAGCTTAATTGTTGCATGCATGTTGGTTTTAGTGAGTTTGAAGTTGATTTCATGGTCATATGCCACATGTATGTTCATAATCATGTTTAAATCCATGTTTTCATCTTGTTTTGAAAAGATTGAGCTGTTTGGGGCAAGAGTTGAAGCTTTAATTTGGTTTAAAGTGCATGCATGACATGTTTTTTGAAAATGGTTTGATTTGGAGTTTAATTGACTCACCCTTGGGCTTTGAGTTCTCAAATTGAGCTTCGAACCTTGTTGTATATTGAGTGTAAATGTGTTTTCCAGAATTTGGGCCCAAGAGGTCGAGTAAAGAGTGGTAAAATGCTTGGTTTGAGCTTGGAAGGCAAATCTGGAAATTCCAGATTTGGCTTCTTCGCTCGAGCGAAGGATTCCTCGCTCGAGCGACCAACGTTTACTCTGAGCCACGCTCGAGCGAAGGATTGGTGGCTCGAGCGTAAAATTCGAGCATCCAGTACTTTTACTGTTTCGACAGACCGCTCGAGCGAAGGCTTGCTCGCTCGAGCGAAGGATTGCTCGCTCGAGCGAAGCCTTTGATTTTGGAAGCTCGTTCGAGCAAAGGATTGCTCGCTCGAGCGAGGCTCCTATTTTCAGCAAACTTTGCAAAATGTTTTCTAAGTGCATTTTTGCATCCTCATCCCATTCTAGGCATTCTTAGGCCTAGTTTAAGACATCTTAATGAGGATTTAGATGTAGAACACACCAAGGCAAATTAGGGATTAAGTTATTGATCTTTCCCAACTGTATAGCTTAGTGTGTGTTCATTCTGTATACTGTGTAGGGTTGGCTTTCGAGAAGACGCTTTAGCTTACTGTAGCCCAGAACTCTGTGAGTAACAACTGTGTAAAGAGATGTTCAAAAATGATTATCTTCTGAACTGTTTACTTTATTGAATTGTTTACCTTATTGAGCCGTTTACTCTATTGAACTGTTTGCTGAACCGTTCACTGAACTGACATGTTTACTAAATGGATATCATTCTTGAATTGATCTTGTTCTTGAATTGAACTGTTCATGAATCGACATCGTGTAATTGAATGAACGTATGTCTTATATTCGAACTGCATCTTGGCATCCTTGGCACCCATCGTTATCTTTATCGCTTGTAGAGAGATCTCTGTTGGTTCCCAAGTTTGGAACCACTATTGTTTACTGTTATGATGGCCATTCTGTATTTCTGATATGGAACAAAGTGCTGTACGGAACTAAGTGCCACACTGTGAGCCACCTCTAGAATCTACGGAACTAAGTGCTACAGTGTGAGCCACCTCTAGAATCTGTGCGAGACACCTCTTGAATCCACAAGTACTGTACTGTTATCTGAAATAGTAATGTGCGAGACACCTCTTGAATCCACAAGCATCAGATCGTTATCCGAAATAATCTTTATTCTTATCATATTCTTATCAAGTATTCTTTATCGCATCGCTATTGATGGCCATCATTTACTGTTTGGTCTGTTAAGACCCGCCTTTTTAAGACCCATCACATCAGATCGTTATGCCAATGGATGTACCACATATCACTGCTTTAATCGAACGACTGTTATGACCTGAAATATGAACCACAAACTGAATGACTGATAAGCTGACTGAAATGACTATTTTCAATACTGAAAGGACATTTATCTTTAACCCCTTTACGCATTGTGTTATTCACTAGGCTTTAGCTCACTGCTCATATATATATGTAGGTGTACAGGCACCAGACCGCAGCTAGGAGCGTCAGGCAAGCTTTAATTTTGTCAAGCCAACCACTGTGCCTCACTGCGAGGTTCCGAGCCTATCAAGCTATGGCTTAAGGGCTTAGGGGTGTTTTATTTCCCCGTCTGTCAGAATCGCTTTTGTTTATCAGATAGACCGATAGCACCGCTTTGCATCTTGTTTAATAGGGATTAAGTCCCAGTTTTGACTGATTGTATATTTTGTGCATACTATTCTGTACTGAAAGTATAAAGGTATGAAAAATCTTTTTGCATACAGACTGTCAGCTCATTGGACATTGTTTATTTACTGTATTGGCTTCCGCCATGCCCCTGTACTCAGATATTCAGACATCGAGAAGCCTTTGGTAGTCTCGGATTACTGGCCGGTTACGGTGCTAAACCCATAGGAGCGGGTTTGGGTCATGACATGTGGCAGTTACTGTGTGGTTATGCAAAATGTCAGTGATGGATGAGTAATGTAAAACAGTCCAAAATATACAAGTCGCAGTGTTTTGGCTTGCAAGAAAATAATACTATGGTCGAATTGAAATGTGAATGCGTTTGAAATAAACTAAAAATTACGCACGACACGATACCGGTATCCGGCCGTGCATCGTTCAATGCAGTACGTGGCGCAGCCACTTATTACGATTAAAAATTAAAAAAAGCTTAAAATATAGATTCAGCAATTCATGAATCCAAAATGGAAGTTATATTGGTTCCTTGCAATTTTTCCTGTTGAGGTTCCCCATGCATTGGCAACGACTGCACTGAATTTGTTGAACTTGTTCCCCCATGGATAGCATACGTTTCTTCTTAGGTTGTCCTGGTGGTCTTTTGATGGTTGGTGATTGTATGACAAAATCTTCAGCATAGAATGGTGGTTTCTCAACCGTTGGGATGGGGTTTATGTTGTGTGTGTACGAATTCTACTACTTTGCCATGTGGTAATACAGAGTGACTAAATCATAGAGGTCAAGATCGTTAGTATGGATAGCGACAACTGCATGAGTGCATGGGAAACCCTTGATTTGCCACTGGAAACAAGAACATGTACGTTTTCTCACATTAACCATGACAGACGGAAAGAAGTGAACCTCATAAACCTGTTCGTTTGATTGGCTTACAAGCCACGATCTGCCTTTGTTATATGCTTTAACTCGATCTTCCATTTTCGGACAAACAACCCGAGGCCATGCTTGTGCCTTACAACGACGTTTGGCCATCTGACACATTATTTTTGTCCGAATGCTGTCAATCATTTGAGTTATTAGAAGGTGTCGTGCTTCCTATATCCATGAGTTAAACGACTCAACGGCATTTGAACTCATCTCGCCGTAACGTGTACTACTAGTGATAGAGAAATATGAGGAATGTTATATGAAATTGGAGAATACAAAATGAGGACATAGTAACAATACAGTGAAAGAGCATTGGGTTTTTAAAAAAAAAAAAAATAGAAAAGTGTTTACTGGAAATAAACATTGGCCCAATATTGAGAGGGTAAATCTTTTAAGAAGATCGGTGCGACCTTACGTCCATATTTGATGAACTCCTCCATACTTCAATTGAATGCAGCCACAGTTGGTGCATATACACACGCACGAAATTTAGTCAACATTCCTGCATGATATGAATTGTTCACGTAACGCAATTTGTCTTGCAAGTTACGTTGCAAATGTTGCAAACAGAATGCATGATAAGTTGTGGGAAATATGATGGGTACGGATTCCAATAGTTCTGTATGGCGGTCCGTTACAAAAATAAGCGTTCTGTGGTCATCCACAATGTGCACGAGCTGTCCCAAAAATGAATACCAGTTCATCGTGTTTTCTGAATCTACGATTGCTATGGCTAACGGGAATAAACCTGCATTAATTTTCTCTTCGCAATGAGAAAAAGCATTGTGATTGTGACAAAATGTGGTTGTGAAATTAGAAACACACATATGGCATTGAAAACAAATAAACCAGTCTATTGGAAAAAATGTAATGAACTTGAGTGCAACAATGAAATTAATATTGCACCTATAAACAGACGTGTGTGAACATAATAACACAACGTACCTTAGTTGCCATCCTTTGCGGTTTCGGCTAACAAGTTTTCCTTAAATTTCCCCTTCAAAAAAGTCCCATCCAAAAAAAGCAACGGTCGGCAATGGTTGAACCCATCGATACATGCTTTGAATGAAATGAAATACCGCAAGAAACGGTTGTTTTGCTAATCATAATCAATGTAAATATAACTACCAAGGTTGTTCTCTATAACAGCAGTGCTGTACCATCATAACTGGTCAAACAAAATAAAGTGTGCTCCGAACATTTCACCACAAGCTTTTTCAACACCTAACCATGCAACCCGATAGCTAACCTCCAGTCCATAATCTTTTTTGAGGTCATACACAACATCCATAGGTCGTGTAAGCGGCTTGTTACGTACTCATTCGGAAATAGCATCAGACACTAGGTCAAAACCCACATTCGGGTGTTTGGGTGTCCGTAAAGAAACACCACAAGTGTGCTCGTTACACAACTTGCGAATGTAAAAAAATCCATTAACATGTAACACACGTGCGTGAGCATACCACACATATCCTTTCGCCTCCCTCATCATGCATACCGCTGTAACTCTAACAGAGTTGTTCTTCACATATTTGAATCGAACTCCGCACTTAACCGCGAACTTGTGAAGAACCATTTGGAATTCATTAGCTCCACCCTTAAAACTTTGACCAACATGGTGAACCCCATTAGCCCATGGAGTAGACAGGAAAACCTTTTCAACATGGGGACGAAAATTGCCCAATAAATCCTTATTATCCTCCATATCCGATTCGTCGTCTGTACCTTCCGTGTGGAATGGAACGGTTCGTGCATTGTGAACAAGGATACCAATTCTATCAGCATCAAGTACATCCCATAACTGAATAATGACATCGATACATTGCATCCTAAACGATCGTGTAAGAGATACCATGTTTTCCATATTGGCATCATTCTGTAATGTGAAGTTATTATAACTTGGCAATTTGAAGAACAAATGGACATCTGCTGGTGTCAACCCAACAAACTTATCGCACACACGACTGACCATATCATGAAACCGAATGGAGCTTCCAAATTGACTGCGGCATTCATCTTGCCATAACAACAAATTAGTATAACTTGCGTGTCTATCACTTGCCATTGTTAACACATTTGACATCAGAAACACAAACCACAACTGACAAACCCCCTCCCCCAAAATTGTTAAATAGAACATAGTAAAATGCAATGTGACATAAATACATGATTGGATTACACTTGAACACCATACTGGTACTATGAAACAAACAAAATCAATGAGTCCACAAAAACATGACATACCTGCAAGACCACGGTCCTCTCGATGTCCAAAAATGCTATCTCTACGACTCCGTCACACAGCTGTCACACAAACACACCAAACACAACACCCCAAAACCCTGACCAAAATGGCTATAACATATGTGCCATCCATGTAGAACCTGTCTAATATGATATCCAACGTAACCATAAACAACACAAGATCCCAAAAAAATCGTCCTGAATCAAACACACCAACAAAAAAAGAGTATAACTATCAACCTCATATGCCAAATATGGAAAATAAAATCATATAGGATCAAAACACCTCACCAATAGAACTTATCGGATCAAAAGTTCAAACATGGGACTGATTGGTATAACTGTTTGTAAGATGAGATTTATTGGTAAATATTCCAAAAAATTTATGTGCAAAAAAAAAAAAAAATATATATATATATTTTTTTGAAAAATTGAAAAAACTGAATTATTTTTTTATACAAAACTAAAAATTTTGTGTATATAAAGGAGTATGATGATGGAACATCGATGCGCAAAACTAAAATAAAAATAAAAAAAATTGAAAATGAAAAAACTAATTAGTGTTTTTGGTTTTAATTTTCTAGAAATTGAGTTTTTTGTTTTTCGTTTTTTTTAGTGAATATTTTTAAACAATTTTTTTACTTTTTTAGATTCATTTTACTTAGATGTATCTAAAAAGTAAAATATTTGTAAAAAATTAATAAATACATAAGAATACGAAAAATGTATTGAATTTTTATATTTTTGGTATTTGGTGAATTTTCAAAAGATTTTTTTTTTCTTCACAAATATTATACTTTTTAAGTATATTTATGTTAGGTGTATCTAAAAATTAAAAAAATTTAGTGAAACAAAAAAAGATGGAAAATAAAAAATTTCGATTTTCTAAAAAGTAAACCCTGAAAATAGGAACCAAACAAGCTAAATAATGTTCTTAGTTTTAAAAATGGAAAAAACTAATAATATTCTCGGTTTTATTGGATAGTTGAATCAAACCAATAAGTAGAAAGACAAAAACGTTTAATCCCATACTTTTTTTTTTCATTAGTTAATGAAATAATTGTCTGAACACAATACTATACAAAATTGATAATGTTCTTAGTTTTAAAAATTGAAAAAATTTGATAATATTTTCAGTTTTATTAAATAGGACTTATTGGTTCAAAAAATCTTAGATAGGATTTGATCCACCATAACATTTGTAAATAAAACTTTTAGATAATTAACTCATTGTTTTTAATGATTAAAGATAAAAGAAACAAAAAAAAAAAAAAAATTTCTAAAATATAATTACCATGTGACGACTCCACTTATATTTTTATTATTCTTTTTTAGAAGTATTCATTATTTTCATTGCATTTGATCATAAAGGGCGAAATATTAATGCGAAGAATACTAGTAAATCAAATCTAACAAAAAAATACTAGTAAACGTATCAATAAATATATTAATCAAACATAATGCTAACTGGACATCAAGTAAATTGGTGAAAATTACATAAATATTTGTAGTACTTCTACTATATGGAAGAGTTTTCATTACAAGGAGATATACATATTCAAGAAATGGATTTGGTGGGGGAATATCTTTTATATTTGTTTATTAACCATTCAGACTGCTCAATTTTTTAGAATAAACTATTTAATATTTTTTTTATAAAAACAAATAAAATCTAATTATGTAAATTTAATTATCAAATCAATATAATTTTTTATATGAATGATTTGCTCGAGGATCCTCCAAAATGAAACCCCATCAAGACCCAATAAGACTCTCCCAACTAGAGATGATCACAATTCTTTTTTTTAAAAATTCAATTGGATCAGTTTAGTGTCATGACAATTTTTTAAAGAAAAATAACATAAAATCTCCATTAAACAAGTCTGTGTGTCAATTTTGTGTTATGTGAGTTTGACAATAATTTGACTAGTATATATCTCTTGTTGGCCATGTTTGGTGCACTTGTAGAATTATTTATATATATATATATTTTTGTTGAAATATGTGGCATTGTTTGGTGCAACTTTTACTCCTAATAATTATGACAAAAATAACTTAAATAAATTGAAAGAAACTGATTTTGATTGCCTACTTTCAATTTATACAATCTACACCAAACATGCCCTTGTGTCTTAAGTGAAATCTTATCAAAAAAATGATTAGTCATAATCCGCTAACTTTGATTGTATTGCGGAAAAAATTCCTAGTAGGATCCATGTATTGAAAAGAGATAACTTTAGGGTATGACTACAGATAACTACACATATTTAAGAGGAGTTTAATTTGTTAGTTGAGAGTTGTGTCAAATGATTAATCATAATCCACTAACTTTGGTTGTATCGTGGAAAAAATTGCTAGTAGGATCCACGTATTTGGAAGAGATAACTCCAAGGTAGGACAAGAGATAACTACTCCACATATTTAAGAAGAGTTTAATTTCTTAGTTGAGAGTTGTGTCAAAACGCAAGTCTTGAAAACCAATGTGCCACCACTTTGGTGAAGTTTGATGTGTACTTGTTAAATTTAATTAAGTGTAAATTATATTAGAGAAAATTAGTGATAAATATTTAAGAGCAAATTTCACTTTATCTTCCTGTGGTTTGGGTCAAGTGCAGTTCACTCATTGACATTCAAAAATTATCACATAACCCTCATGTGGTTTGTGAATCAAAATGCACTGTTAACCTTTCCATCTAAGTTAATTGGCAGTGACATTAACGGGCTGATTTGGTGAGTAAGCCATTATTTAAGACATAAATATCCTTTTCATAGCTTCAAATTTAGAAAAGAATGCCATTTCTTTCTGTCAATTTTTTTTATTTTTTTTATTTTGGATACAGATCTTTCTCTCTAATTTTTTTTTTTTTTTATTTTTTTTTATTTTTTAAATATAGATCTTCCTCTCTACTGTTCGATTCTCTTTTAATGTCCAATTTTCACATTGTAGACTAGTCAATCCTTGTGAAGTTGATTCCCATCTTTATCTCTCTATTTTGTTTGAAACTCATTGTATGTGCAAGTATATGTATATACAAGTGTATATATAAAAATATATTTATATACAGACATATGCATATGATATTTTTATATATGTAATACATATAATGTGTGTGCATATACTCTTTAGACATTTTTTAATTTCACTTGCAAGCTGTATGTATATATGGATTGGGTCTGATATGTATATATATGTATGTATGTACACATAATAAAAAAAAATGGATTTGAATTTGTATATGTGAACTGGGTTTATATATGATTAGAAAAATGGGTTTGGATTTGTATATGTGAACTGGGTTTGGATTTGTCTACAACAAAATGATCTCTCTCTTAAGAGATGCCGAATAAACCAGCCAAATCGCGGGCACGGTGCACTGGTTTGCGGCCACGAACAAATATGCTAGCTCAGCTGCTATTTTGGACTTTTGAGCATTGAAACACTCCATTTTTCTTCCACGATCTGCTCCATGGTTTAGCAGACAAGCATCCACTCTATTTGTATATGTGAATTGGGTTTGTATATGATCAAGAAAAAGTTTGGGCAGTTAACTGGGTTTGATATGTATATATGTATATATATGTACATATGATCAAGAAAATGATGAATATGAGATTGTATATGTATGTACACATGATCAAGAAAAAGATGAAGATGAAGAAAATAGAGAGAAGAAAAAGATGAAGATGAGGATATAATTGTCAATTTACAACTTCTATTAACAGAAGTTAGTGTGCATTTCAATCTAGTAATCACATAGGGATTATGTGATGATTTCCAAATGTTGGGGGTAAACTGCACCCGGCCCAAACCACAAGGGGGTAAAGTGAAGTTTGCCCTAAATACAATTTAAAGGAAAGGCACAAACAACCCATTTGTACTAGATGGACCAGGACAGCTTCTTCTGTGCTTAAGCTTGCTCTAGCTTCCCTTACGTCTTGTTGTGCGCCAAGATGAGTGGTAACCTAATGGTTGACCAACGATAAACAATGCATACTGTTCTATCTGCACTATCAGAATATTTTGGTGAGAGGTCATTTTACTTGTTTTGAAGGGTATTTTGTATAGTGATCCAGACTTTTCCCCGTCATCTATTGTGTTCCGGACTCGAGTTTCATGATTGTTAGTTATTGTCTATGTCTTGTTCCCATCCTTTAATTCATTGTATTTGAGTTTTGGGATGTGTTGGGCGAGTTTGGAACAGGTTGGTTGTTTGTTGAAACAAATAGTTGTTGCCCAGGTTTTTTCTTCTTCACTCCAGCAAGCCTTGGGTGTCTGCTTCTTTGCTCGAGTGAAAACTCTTACGCTCGAGCGTGTGTCTGTTTCTCTGTGAAGACTTGAAAGTTGGTATCTTTCGCTTGAGCGAGCCTTCTTGCGCTCGAGCGAGACCTGTGTTTTGTGTTCCTTTACTCCAGCGAGCACTCTTGCGCTCGAGCGTGCATCTGCGTGAGTGGTAGACCTGAAGCTTCGCATTGTTCGCTTAAGTGACGCTTCTTGCGCTCGAGCGAGGTATTTGTTGTGTCTGGTCGCTTGAGCGACAAGTCCTTCGCTCGAGCGAGCCTCGTATATATCAGTTCGCAGTAGCGGGTTTTCATATCATTTTTTCATCTCTTTTTCATTCCAAACCCTAAATCCGCCTGTCTCTCTCTCTAAACTCTCTTTCTCTCTCTCTACAAATACACCTTGTTCTTGGGTCTCTCTACCTTAGTCTCTTTGTAAAAAAGCTAGAGCATTGCGTGGGCTTCACTTTGATCTGAAAAAGTGTGGATTTGGAGCATCTTGAGTTTTCTTCTCTTTCTCCTTTGAGTTTCTCCATTTGAGATAGGGATAAACTACTCTTTTTTTATGAGTTTTAACATAAATATTAGTCATTTTGCATAAATGGTAAGATTTGGAAATTTTAGGAAGTTAGGGTTTTGAGTTTGAAATTATGAAAGAGGGGTTTTCTATTTTGGGGCTCCATTGAGTATATGAGGTCTTGAAATGGGGTTATTCGTGTATAATTGATAAAATTTGGCCTTGGGTGCAATATTTGAGAAAGGGGGATTAATGCCCTAATTTGAATTGAATAAATCGTTTGTTTAATTAATGAAGTCAATTATGGAAATATGAAATTGATATGGAAATTAAGGAATTGGGGAAAATTGTGATTATGTGGTGTAGTTGGATTGGTAAATCACTCACCCATGGGAAAGTTAATAAATTATCTATTTGATGAATTTATTTATCTGTTTAGAAATAACTGTTTTGGGCTATTGGTGGAAGATAGCCATAATTGTTGTAGAAACTGCATGATGATTAGGTGAATTGGAACTAATCACTTGGTTGATGTCATTAAATATGACGGTTAGATATAAATATTGAATATGTGAATTGTTGGGTCATTGTATATGTCAACGTGTTTAATACATTGTATATGTATTTTTGTGTGGGAGGAGATAGGGAATGTACTCCATTGTTTGGGAGGAGATACATGATGGACTCCATTGATAATTAAGTTGGCCTGAGTATTCTGGGTGAAAGTCCCGAAATCTTATTTATTTGGGTGCTGGTTTCCTCGGATGTAGATCCGTAAAATGACAAAGATATGGAAGTGTATGTTTGATGTTTATGATTGAAGTGTTAATAATATGAGTTGTAGTCTCATTTTGAATTGTTCGGATAAATTAATGCAAGTAAATTAAAATGTGGACGTTAATGTTGGTTGACTATGTAAAGGATATGAACTGGTTTTCTAGCGTTAAACGTTTATCGGATACTAATGTTTTAGTTAATTCTCATATACTGTTTAGCATATGTCTACTGGGCATTGGCTCACTCTACTTGGGACACAATTTTTCAAGTACAGGTGATATGCTGTCTCTACGGTCTTAACTTGGGGGGTTTAGGAGTTGAAGACTCCCTTTTGGTTGTTTGTTTTAATGATTATATGTATATTCAGGCCAAGGGCTTTTTATATATAGAGTTAGAATTCTTCTTTTGTTGTAACCAAGTAACAACTTGGAAAGCTGTAAGCCCGTAGGACATTTACTTTATTGTTAACATGTAATACCTTTTGTATAGAAGACTCTGATGAATGAAACTGTAATATTTTCCTTATGTTTGTGGATTTATGAATGATTGATTTATACTGTAATTTTTGAGGGCGTTATATTTTGTTTCTAATTTTACTCGTTGACTTTTTTATCTGTTTAACTTTTCATTGACTATATATTCAAATTTATATTTATTTGTTGAAATTTTTTTCCTATCTATTTAATTTTTTTTGCATACAGTTCAAATTATTTTTATCTGTTGAACTTTTTTATCTGTTGAATTCTTATTTGTCAAAATTTTTATCTATTTAATTTTTGTCCAAATAAAAGCTATCTGTTGAAATTTATCTCTTCAAAAATTCTATTTGTTCAAATTATTTGTTGAAATTCTATCTGTCTAATTCAATTTCCTCTCTTACCTATTCAAATATCTAACCAAATTTGATAGCCAAACTAACCCCTTATCTGTTCAAATAACTGACCAAATTTGATAGCCAAACCAACCCCTTCAATTCCCCTCCTATGCTCTCTTTCTCTCTCTCTCACTATCTATTGCCAATCCCCATATGCTCCATTTCTCTCTCACTATCTATTGCCAATCATCATCAACAACAACAGTAATAATAATCCAAAAAAAATAAAAATTCCAGAGCATATTTATAAAGAGGAAGTCACCTATTTTATGTCTGTATAAACAGATCTATGTTTATATATATATAAAACACGTCTCAAATTTTCATATCCAACACAACACCAAAAGAAGAAGAAAGAAAAAAAAAAAAACAGATTCAAGCAACAACAACAAACAACAGATTGATATGTTGTTTCATGGATCTCAAATTTGTGTTGTTGAGGTCGGAGAGGAGAGAGAGTGTGTGTGGCACAGATCGGATCTCAGGGACCGTCCCAGCGCCTTTGTCGACGGTATGGCACTAAGCGCATTTGGTCCTGAAGATCTTCTCTCCAGATTTGGAGTCGCCAGGAGCAGCTTGATCGAAAGACGCCATTGCTGAAGCAGATGAGAGAAACTGAAGCACTCGATTCAAATTTGAAGATAATTTTCCACAACGCCGAAGGAGATTGAATAGCTATGTAAAGCCACAAAGGATGAGGCAACGTATCTGGATTTGGATATCACGATCTGGAAGAATGGCTTCACATCTCTAAAAAATCCAGGCGATGGATCTGGATACCATCGTGGGGGTTCCACCACCGTTGGTATGAATAGAGAAGATGAAAAGAGAAGAGGAGAGAGAGAGAGAGAGACAGGCGGCGATGATGATGGTCTGCGGCGGCGGAAACCGCCGTTGATTCGGCGGCGACAGTCGGAGTACAATCTGCTGTGACGAAGCGGCAGCAGTGTCTAGATAGAGTGAGAGAGTCTGGTTTTTAATCTAAAGTTATCTTTGGCCTCGTTTGGAAAGTGGCTATTTTTTAGGCTTTTTGACTATTTGGCTATTTTAGTAGGCTATTTTAGTTTGTGTGTTTGGGAAGATGGATGAAAATATTTTGAAATGATTGTATAGGAGAGAGTGTTTGATATGATGTTTTATTATGAAATTACCAAACTGCCCCCAGATCACCAATGTAGCAGCCGTTGCTCTGTGCTTTCGGCGAAGGCTTCATTGCGGACGTCTGGTGCACCTCAGTCCTTGTTTTGCCCATGTTCAATTTGTAATTGAAATTCTAACTTTTAATTGAAAATAAAAATAAACAATATTTTTACCCATTGTTATTTAATTAAAAAAAAACATTTTACTTTTAATTGAAAAAAATAAAAAACAGACTGGGTAACAAAAAAATAAAGACGATTATTATTTATTTTAATTGTATTGTAAATTTTAACATGTACAGCTAAGGAAAAAAATATATGTACAACTTATACACAATTAATTACATATATGAATACACCTGCAGTCATTTATTAAACCTGACTCATTAATATAATTTATAATTCTTTTGAAATTTATAATTTATTAATAATCATCAATTTATAATGAATTATATTAATGTGAAAAATACTTAATTTTTTTCCAATTATTTAGTTGTCAATTCATTTGCTTTCGTAAAATAAAAATTCGGAATTAACTTTTTCTCCAAATAAATTTTTTTTTCCTGTAACTATTTTGTTTTCATTTTTTTTTCAAGTAATTTTGTTCCAACTGTATGCTCTCCTTATCATAAATAATAAATATTAAATTGAAATATATTTTTGGCTTCACTGCGAACTCTTTTCTTTACTTCATGTTTACAAAAAATTGAAAACATTTTGTCAACATTTGTTACAAATTAAATACTCTTTTCTATGTTTTTCTACAAATAAAAAAAAAACTCTGCTTTAAAAATTATTCAATTTGTCAGAAATTGAATAAATTACCAATAAAAATTATGATTTTAACATTTCAAAAAAATAATGAAATTCTTTGTTATACAAATTTGACTGGCAGTAAAATGACAAAGGCATCCAATAGGTCCAAATTTGAATGAAACTAAAGGACGATCTAATTAATTAAAATTCATAAGTACATTACAAACATTGAACATACTGCAGTTGGAATAGTATGCATTACAAATTGGAACATAAGTCCAAGGGCTTGCTACGTGGGTCACATTCCATAACATAAATAAAACATCGAAAGAGCATATTCACAGTAGTCCCAAACTACGTATGTAAAACAAATGGTCGCGTATGCGAACACGAACTCTTGCCATATCCACATCTGTATCCCCAACCATGAGCCCATCATCGAGATTTTGTCCGCCGGCGTGAACGTCGGGTATGTCATCCGACGCTGATGAAACAAAATAATGTGTGTCGTTGCCCAAGGCAGCTACCTCGTGTCTACGAATGAAATTGTGTAAGGCCATTGATGCACCGACCAATGGCACTTGCACCGTCGCAAAATCATAGTCCGGCATGTTGTGCAGGAACTTCCACCGAGATTTCCACACTCCAAAAGTCCTTTCCACTACACTCCTCAGTGAAGCATGCGCTTCGTTAAACATTTCTCTCGGGTTATCCGGTTGTCCATGTTCCCGAAATTCTGCTTGATGATACCGAGACCCTTTGAATGGTGCTAGGTACCCCTTCTTGTTTGGGTATCCCGCATCAACAAGGTAATATTTACCTAAAGTTAAATTAAATAAAATAAAAAACCCAATTACATACACGTGACATAAACCCCAACTAGTATTGAATTTCAAATATGTTACCTTCTTGTGGGTGTGGAAACGGTGCACGCTGATTTTCAATTACTTCCTTAAAGATGCGACTGTCATGCATGCTTCCCTCCCAGCCGCAAGAAATAAAAATAAAGCACATGTCAAAGTCGCATACAGCTAGTATATTTTGGGTTGGATAACCTTTTCGGCCATAATATGTTCCCGCATCACGGACAGGCAACACAGCTTGTACGTGAGTTCCATCCAACGCACCTATACAATTCTGCCAACATAGAACACATCACAACTATTTAATTGAACACCGCATTGTACACAAGTGTTCGTAACAACAATTACAGCATTCTCACCTTGAACGGTATGTATTTGCCTCTTGACCGCAATTTGGGATGCCTACTAGTTTGAGCTCTGGTTGGCTTACAATGCTATTCAGTGAACAACTTCATTGCATCCAACACTGCATGAAAATGTCGAGAAACCGTTTCTCCCGAGTGTTGAAACCGCTCTTGAATGCTTCGGTTTTGGTAGCCGGCCAAGGTATGTATGAACATGGCAACACTTTCTTCAATGTGTAACCCATGAGGTCTTTTAGGTACCCGTAAACCAAAATCTCGTCGTAATGTATGACATAACGCGTTAAACACATACAGAGGCATATGCAAATTTTCTTCACCCCTACCCAAGTGTCCATCAAATAATTCTTGAATCCATGCACGACCGGTTAAAATTGAAGTTCAACATGGGATCTTGTCCATGTACTTTACGTAATATTCCATTGCATGTCGCGCTGCTTTAAGGATTACATCATTCTGTTGGTCCTCCTATTCTTCGGCTTGCTCGATTAAGTAATCATTGTTGTTTCGGTTGACATTGCTGTATTCACCGTTCCACATATCAAAAGCGTTGAACCCTACAATGCACACAACAGAGTATTAATTACATTATGTGGTCTTATCTTTCGTTAAACTAATGCACAAAATGAAAAAGAATGGCAACACCTATGCATACATCCACATTTTCCTACAACCCATAATGAAGAATGCAGTCAATGAAATTGAACAATTCAACATACGAATGCTGGTATAGTCAACACAAACCACGCTTCCATGAAGCAATACTGCATAAAATGTTCGACATTAGGTCCACATCCATTCACCCAAAAACATTCATACTAACTAACAGTACTAATAATCGAAGCCAAAAAGGAAGCAAAAACAAAAAACCAAAATAGCACAAGTCATGTCCACAAAGACCTACAATGGTTTCCATTTTCCCCAAAAACAACAAACCACATTTCTCACAGTCCTTTGGACGCCTTCAATGCTGCAAGCCATCCGACCACATTACCATCATCAGGCATGCACATTAGTATCTCACGGTAATCTGCATTCTCCAAAGCAATGCATGCAAAGTGGAAAAGAGGCGTACTGAGAAAGTCGGGTATAGCCATAATCCTCTGCATGCATGCCTCAATGCCATACTTCTGAGAGGCACCAGTTCCATGCCTGATCGTAAGGTGCTTCTGCGAACGAACAGCGTCGGATAGATGGTTGAAACTGTCTGCAAGCACTGATGCTCCAGTGGACGGCTTCTTAGACTTTCCACTTGAACTAGCCCCCTTCTTGCGCTTTGACCCTTGCTCTGTTTCATCAACCTGGACAATGGGGGAGGGTGGTGGTGAGTCGACAACCGGCTGATATGGCGCAGTAAATGGCTGCAACCCAGGTGACTCAGCAGAATCGGATTCACCGTCCGCAATGTCCATAACTTGCTTGCCGGGCGTCCAATGATGTTTCCCAGTCGCAGTTGCACCTGTGAAAACTTCCCGCATCAAGTCTTCATGTTCCAATGGCTTGGTCTTGAATTTGTAAGCTAGCTTGTTTGTCTGCAAATGAGAAGAATAAAAATTGGAATCCGAAATTAAAGTTGTAAGGTAATAAACAACCAAATTAATTACGAATATGCATTGAACAATACAGTACAAGTATATATAATCCATTACATACCGATTTCAAATTTTCCCACCATTCATCTGACGCGGTGAACAACCCTGTTGACCTGTCGAACCCAATCCCAGTTACACCCTTACTGCTGTCCATCAATTTATTCCAAGCCTGCCACTCCTTTTTCAAAGCAAGGTACTTGTTCTTGAACTGCTTGATGTCATGACGTCTTCCTATGCGCTTACCAAATTGCACTGCAATTTCCTTATACCCGGCAACTGTGATAGTTGTACCTAGCCTACGTGCCGCTAAAATTTGGTCCCGCACACACTCTAAGAAAATTTCGGTTGCTACAGTATCCCACGTTGCTTTATGTGAAAGATCAATGTAATCAGGCAACCCTTCAGTAGGCAACTATCCAACACCTTTATGTTTGGACGGTGTTCGAGGAGAGGACCGTGTTGCCGCCATTGAACTAATTACAGTACAAGGTAGTGTACACATTTTACATAAATAAATTAGAAACTGAAAATAGACAAAAACTTCGCGCATCAAATATCATAAGCAAAAATAACTAGTAATAGAAAGTTGCATTTACAGTAGTCCAGTTTCGTTACTTCAGTTACTAGGTACACAAGCATCCAATGTACATACACGATGTTGTTACAACGTTTTACATGCGCAGCAATAATATGATAACCATTATGCACAACATAGAAATAATCGTTTTCATGACACGCAATGTATTAAAAATTTGCACGATGTCAGCCCGTAACTGCATGACTTCTGTTGGGGATGAGTCATGTTCGGGGCTTGGTCTCCCTGATTCATCACACCAACCAATCTAGTTCACACATTGCTGATGAGCACCAAACATAACTGTGGTCAGCTAATGAAGTTGAATTTTGCCAATGAATGGAGATTCAAATAACATATTTTACACAACTCACCATAGGCCGAGGACAAACATAATATGCACGACCAGGATTTTTGTGGGATTTGGAAATCTTAACAAAACAATGGCCATAACCGCAAGCACACATTCGTCGTGGCCATGTTGACGTGCTAGTGGACATAGACGAAGCCATCCGCTGTTTCTTACTAACAAATATTTAGTGGAAATAGTGATTTTTAAAATTTATGTAGTACACTTTACAGATAATACAGGTTCATCCGTAGTATAAATATAACTTTTTCTAATGTGATTGTAGCCAAACAAACATGCAACATCTAAAGTTTGGCATAGTCCGACATTATCATTTTAACTCTTAAATGAACCAGTCAAGCAATACATATGACCGATGTTGTTGTCATTTATGTTGAAGAGCTATGATCATACTTTTCAATCACACAAGTCATTAGGGCCTATAACCCCCACTGTAACTGTCTATAACAATATTTTGGATAGTGATATTTTTGAATTGTCCTTTGAACATATGCAGGAATTATATGATTCTCACTTACCAACATCTATCTAATATTGAAGAAAATGTCAAAGTACTGCTCTAGTTCCTGATTCTTTTTCTTTTCATGCAAATACCTCCAAATAGTTGACACCAACAAACCACTTGAAAAACTTATAAAAATCATTACCAAACAGACAAAACTGTAGAAATTTTAGACTAACTAACATATGTTAAGGTTGTACATAAATGGAGGAGAAAAATGGTTCATCCAGTTGGTCGTAGGTGTGGAGGTTTCAACTGAATTGAGTGAAAAAGCCTAATAGGCTTATGCATTTTGTAATATGAACACACACACACGCACACACACGCACAGAACTTGGTCATGGATTTGGGTTGTCCTAGAGTAACCAGAAAATATTAACACTCTATTTCATTGACATATAACAGGGCTATGCAGGTTAATCGGATTTAGACAGCCATGATTAAATAGATCAAATAATGAACCGAAATGACGAAATGAGGAAATCAAATTAAAGTAATGAACAGAGCATTGAAGATTGCCAACATGTTATTCTCCCTTAATTCAGATTAATTGCACGGGTTGACTGAAATTTATTTTGCTCCATCTCATAAACACAGATAAACTTATACACAAAATTTGGTCCATGTCATATGAATAAACACGGATGGACAGGAAAAAAATGGGAAAAACCACAGTGGAATGTGAATGATAATTATGGAAATGAAGGGGGATTACATCATTCCAGTTCGAAAAACTGGGGAAAAAATGGGAAAAACTTGATTGCATGATAATTATGAATGATAATTATGAAAAAAATTATGAATGGTAATTATGAAAAAAATCGTTTTGAAAACCCAAAAAAAATAAAAGAAAATAGAAACGTAAGCAACGATTACATCATTCGGATTGTGAATGGCAATTATGGAAATCAAAAATTCAAAAAATGTAGCTCAACACAATGAAAAAATATTGTTATGACCCATTTAACTGAGGCCAGAAAAAAAAAAATAAAAAAAATAAAAAATAATAATAATTAGTTGTGGGCGATTTATATTTGGGGAAAGACGGATCATCACCAGATCGGCGTAAATACCCACCGAATACCATCACTATGGGCCAAAATAGAGGAAGATCTTGTAGATCGGAGTGGAAAAAATTTGAAACCGAGTCGACAAAGGTAAGAAACGCATCTATAATCGGAAAAGTGTGATTTACCTGGTTTAGTTCTTCGTCCGTCGTGTTCTGTACAAGGCAGAGCTCTGCCGGAGATAAGTTCGCCGGAGACAGAAGACTCGCGAACTGGTGTTGGTACAGTCGGTGTGAGAGACGAAACGAAAGGGATGAGATAGGGCACTGAATGGTTTCAGCTGTAGTGTGTATAACCCATAACCTTTGAAATAGTCAAAGGGTAAAATGGTAATTCCACCCCCGTTTCTAACCTGGCTGAACAAACGCGTGCACTGTTTACGCTTTTTGGCTTTTTTTTGAAAAGAGGCTATAATAGCCTGACCCTCCGTTTGCCAAACACCGCCTTTATGGACAAACTATTTCAGCGCTGGACCTTTTATCAAACAAAGTTTAAAATTGAATTTTTGACTTGAGCGCCATTATATTAAGATCTTCCAATCTTGAAAAAAAAAATTAAAAAAAAAAAAAAAATCGTAGAGAATCTCCAATGAGAGTTGTCTTTGCCAAAATTTGGTAAAAGAAAGGCCAAACATTGCTCCAATAAGTTTTGATAGTTACCATAACTGTCAACTCACAAATAGAGTAGCCCTCTCTCCTAGCAAAACATCCCTTCCTTTCTTCGATTTGTCATTTTTGCAGACGAAAGCTGAAAACTGGTGTGTATAGGACGTCCTGCCAATTGTTTCACCGGACGAACGCCTGTGATCGACCAGGTAGTCATTCAGTCAGATGTCTATGTCAAAATGGCAAAACTGACAAGTCTCGATTGAAGCACCATTGCTATAATTTTACCATTTTCTACTATTCATTGCCATAATTTTGCAATGACAATACTATTATAGCATTTGACATTGGAGATGCTCTTATTAGTGAATATTATTTTAAGGTCTTTATTCATGAATTTGTAAATCTTGACATTTTCAACTATAAAAATATCACCTCTAAGGGAGATATATTTATATAATTTTCAAAATTGAGGTTAATATTTTGAAAATCTGACCAATGAGCGAATAAAAAATGTAACCAGATAGATGGGTCACCCGTTCAATAACGAGTGAATTGAAATTGAACCGTGATATCATAATTATATCATAAATATATTAAAATTTATAAGTATAAAAAATATAGATATTAAAATTACAAAAATTAATAAATAACAAACATTTACAAAAAAAAAATCTTAAAATTTATTTTACGTTTTTTATACACTGATTTTTAGTAAAAATAATTAAGATAATATTGAATATATAGCATATATACTTATTACATTGTTAACAATTGTGTTGTTTGTCACGATTCGCTCCCCGTATTCAAGGGTTAAGTATCGTGATGGCTAGTAACTGAAGTTACCTCCGGCCAATTCTTGAACAAATTAATAAACGCGAGCAGAAGTAATATTTAAAAGAGGGTACCAAAATAATTATCGGAACTTCTATTTTATTACAAAATATATTGACCAAAAAGGCCGATATTTACATATAAAAAATATCATAAAAGTATTGTGTGTGTCTATTCCGCAGCCCCGCATCTAAGACTTTCCAAAAGCTATTTCTGAATTGCATTATTTCTTAAAAATTGGCAAACAACTATAAGCACATGGCAGAGTAAGAAATATTATACCAAGAGTATAAGGGACACGAAATAACTATGGATAGTTATTTAGGCCAAAACATTTAAGATAACTTAGTCGGAACAATTAATTCTTTAAGTAGCAAAACTGAGATTGTGTAAATAAATAACCATAACCATGGTAATTTAGTAAATAAATCATTTAAGTAGTAGAAACTGAAATACAGAAATTATGTAAGTAAATTACCATAACCACGGTACTGAACAAAATAGAACAGAGGTCATAGAAGTGACAGTCAGAACAGAGGTACGGATTCAAGAGGTGGCTCGTACGAACTCTAGAGGTGGCTCCCACAATAGTGTAGCACTTAGTTCCGTACAGCACTTTGCTCCGCATCGAATAGAAGTCAATGAATCCATGACAAATAAAGGGTCACAAAGTGGTCAAATAGAAGTCAATGGTTATTTAAGTCTCCCAAGGCGTGGGACTCCTGTGGTGGTACTTACAAAACATAATTGTTTATAAGGTTATACTCAAATATTCTTTAAAATATAAGCAAACATATATACGGGTTTCATTTTAAACAAATAGGGTTCATAAATTAAATTACGTAACTGAAATATTAATATAGTTTATAATAATTTATAAAACATAACTTGTATAAAATCAAAACATATGTAAAATATATTATGGTGACTCAAAGTATAATATAACTCACCTTAACTTTAATACTTTACTTTTTCTTTTCACTATCAAAGACCCTTTCACCTTCTATTATTTTTTTCCTTCCTTTTTCTTTTCTTTCTTCCTTTCCTTTCCTTTCATTTCCTTTCTTTCTTCCTCCAGGTGAAACGCCTCCCTATTTATAGGGAGATAAGGCGCATACGTGCTAGATTCGATAATAAATTCATAAATTCATTCTTATCCTTAATAGATATTTAAGATAATTACATTTTGACATAATTTTTAAATATAATTATATAAATAAATAAATTCTTAATTAAATTACACTTTATCGTATACAAACATAAAATTAATTATTTATTTCACTACCACTTTCATTATTATTATTATTATTATTATTATTATTATTATTATTATTATTATTATTATTTATTTATTTATTTATTTATACTTTGACCCCTAAATTTTTGTACAAATTATATTATTTTACAAAATTATACATAATAATACAAAATAAATTGTATATTTTTCTAACTGTGATTAAATAATATTAGTATAAATTTTACAGAATAATTAAAAATCTAGATTGTGACATTGTTGGCTTAATGGTTTGAGTGCTTATTTTTTATGTACTTGATTCCATGTTCAAGTCATCTCCACAGTATATTTTTGAAAGAAACTTCAATTCTTAAAACCTAATCGGTTCTTATGTTGACCGGTTGAACTGGCAGTTATTCTGGTTTTCAAATTTTAAGTCAGTTTTGAGTATAGTTTGGGTTTGAAAGGTTATTTGGACCGGAATTAAGTCTGGTCACCGGTCCGACTGGCTAGTCTAGTTTGGGTTTGAAAACATTGATTGAGGTAATTCATATGTATGGATTTATAAATAAGAAGAGTAAAGTAATATTCACCAATAACTGAATTTTTTTTGGTGTAATTAACCTTTTAATTAACGGATCATATCGGCCAGTTGTTATCATTCAATTTTGTGAAAAGATGTAATTTGTGTTGTCTAATTTGTTTAAGAATTTGTTTTTAAAAATTAGAAAAATAATTTGTTAAATAATAAAAAGAATAAAAAAATAAAGAATAATTTTTTCATGTGGATATATCTTCTTTGATGACAATAGAAAAGGATCGACCCATTCTGAAAATATGGATCAATTTGTTGAATCAACCCATGGATGCGTGTCATTCAGTGACACATGTGAACTGGATTAATTCAAATTTAAATTTTAAAATTGTTTTTAAAATTCTAGGGCCCAAATTCTCTTGATTTCAGCCAATCAAAGAGTAAATTGGAAAATTCTAAAAATATGTGGCCCTACTAAACCTACAAACACAGGCCCATTTGTAAAAGAGGAGACAAACAAGTCTCTACAAATGTCAGAACTCAGACAAAAAAAAAAAAATCGCTTGAGTTCTAAGGTCTTGATCAGTGGCGGAGCCAGGATTTTGATTTAGGAGGGGCAATATTGAGTTAAGATCATAGTGATCTACCATAATACAAATAATTTTGATTCTTAATTGAGGATAAAACAACTAAAAATGAACATAGTTTCATATTTAAAATTTTAAAGTTATGCTCAAGTTAGCTAGTTTTTTTGCTTTATGTTTTTTTTTTATTTATTATTTTTGATTGTTTATTTATTATTAATATGATTTACTATTTTAGTTTTGTGAACATGATGATCATTATAATTTAAAATGCGATCACATGCTATTATTAAAAATGAGAATGACAAAATTACACCAAAATACACTCAAAGAAAAAAGAGAGTGGAAGAGAAAGATATGAGAGAAAAGAGAGAAATAATATGGCATTTAAAAGAAAATATTTTGACAAAATTAAATATTTAGAGTGACAAATTACAAGAATTTGCATTTTATTTTTAATTAATGAATCATGTTATAATGAAACTAATGAATTATAATCATAATGAAAATCAATACACCATATAACTAATATAAATAAATATTTTCAAAAATAAGAGAGAAAAATCATAAATAAATAATAAGGAAAATACAATCAATAACCAGATTGAGATATTTGAACCTCTAACCTCATAATGAAAAATGCATGAATTTTGACTAATAGATTAATCATGTTGGTTTTGCAAAGATTTTGTTGAAAAAAAGAAAAGAAAATGAGATAGAAAAAATTATAACATATTTTGAATTTTAACAATTAATTATTTTTCAAATAAGGATAAAAGTACAATTTCTAAAAATTGAGGGGGGGGGGCGGGGGGTGGAGGCACGTGACCCTCCAGGTCTTACGTGCCTCCGCCCCTAGTCTCGATTGGCAAATTATGTAAGGGATAAAATAATTAATAAATTAAAACATCTAATCGTACTATTCTTTTTATATTTTATATATTTTTTCATAAAAAATTAAAAAGTTAATCAAAATAATCAATTTCAATTTTTACAAAACTTGGTGCCTCCATTGAAGAAGAAGAAAAAGAAGTTCATAAAGTAATTATGCTTCATCTTCAACAAACTTGCACTTGTCTGTTTTGATCAATCCATATTTGATTTCCACTCTCAAATGGTGATCGCTGTCTTCCTCACTCAGATCTCTCTTCAGCTTCTCTCTCCGCCTGAGAATATGTACATACTAATTTCTCACCACATTTCGTAAGATCTTAATATTGTTATATACATATATGTATATCTATGTATGTAGCCGTTTGATGTATTGCTTTCTGATCTCATCCACTTTTATGATTTGCGTTCTCCTTTAGTGTATTGTAGATTCGATCTGTTACTTGATCTAACAGTATGTTTGTTTCCCTCGAAAAATTATTGATTATTTTGATGAAGTTTTGTTACAGTATATTGATCTAGCAGTCACTGCTTATGTTCAAAGATATTCACCAGTGAGATTTTAGCTAAAAATATATAGTACATTTGATTGCTAGATTAGGATAAGAATATTGATAGAATTGTGGGGATTAATTATATTACGTAGGATTAGACGGGATAAAGGATTATATATTAGATAAATGAAAAATCTTGCACCTTGTGTAACTTTATTACAAAATTTAGTAATATTAAATATAAAAATACGCAATCTCGTTATAAATTAGTGTAACAAAATATCTAAAATTTTGTAATTGATGTTGTAAAAGTTTGTGGTTTGGTTATGATATTTTTTGTTACATTAATTTTTGGTGAAATTATGCATTTTATGATTAATATTATAACATTTTGTAATAAAATTACATATTTTATGATAAGGTGCATTTTAGGGGTGCATACCATAACATTTTCCTAAACAAATTATAGAATCTAAGAAATAGATTGGATAGAGAGAGTGTGGTATTATATTATGTTTGGTTAGAATCGATAAAAAGAAATAATTATTTTTGATTGTGGAATGTAAGATATATATAACGCAGCGGATAAATAGATTCAGGCATGCCTTATGAGTTAGAATCCGAAACGAAGAGCCTTGTGGGTAAATCAGGTGCTTCACAACCATGAACTAAGAACACCCAGCAATGGAGTGATACCACAGTATGAGTATCACTCACTTTAATTACAATGCAAACGCTTGATCGTTATTCTAATGGGAGAGAGTTAGAGAGAGAGAGAGAGAGTATGGGAAAAAAAATCATTTGTTATTTGATTCATTCCCACATCCCATATATCGTATTTGATATATAGACTGACCATCTATCCACATGTCCTAAGGATAGGATAGATATAGATAGATAGTGGGTTATCCTAACAAACAGGATAATTAGGAAATCAAATTCAAATTACATGGGTAATTTGAATGGGTAATGAGTCATGCCGCATGGACGCCATAACCCGAGTCCAATACTCGGTCCAATTTCCAACATCTCCTACTCGCACATGAGTCGGCATGACACAACCACATCTCTATCTCAATCTCCCCAAATATTGAACAATCCCAAAATAGCCAATGAACCATGTGACCGTTGAGAACACCTGCATGTGGAAGCACTATCTCAAAATGAGCCAGCATAGGGATATTAACCCAAAAAGAATAGAAATAGTGTCTTATATATCCCAGATCCATCTAATTACACCGGTCCAAAAAACATCTCTAATCCCACAAGAAAGCATGTTTAACCCTCTCAATTCTTGCAATATATTCACACTCAATCCGCCTCTCATACAGAGCGATGTGAGTTGTCGGTAGTGAATATACAACATTGAAGTAATATTAGATGATTTTTCCTTTGCCTTTATGCTATTTAGTTTAGGATTGACCGCTTTCCCAGTGATGTCCCTTAAGGTCGAATCATACATGACCACAGGCAACATACCAAAGTAGCAGAACATCAACTCCTTACCTTATGACATAGTCAAAGGTCACAAAAGGGTACATAAGTGAAAGTCATATCAATAATAACACGTAAGACTCACACGGTGAGGAAACAGGGATCCATTATCTCACCTCATTACTCGGTCGCTAAGCACATGTAGTATGAATACATGCTACGTTGGAGCAACTCTTCCAAAGAGTGACGTCATACTCGATACACCGTACAAATCTTAGTCTAGTCTCTTTCTAGCGCTTAACATGAATTCTCTATTTGCTCGCCTTTTAGGCGTCAAATGAGATCTCGCATTTGGTTAATCATAATAGGCACAACATGGAAAGTAGGTACTAACATCCATGTTTGGTCTTTAACACGACCTCATCTTGGTTGTAACCAAGGCGACATGTATAGTGGATAATTTAAGCCTTTTTTGGCTTCAAAATAAAATAAATCACTAGTCTCATCCTTGCTTGCTCCCAAGCGTTAAGGATGATTACTTGTGTGAGTGAGTCAATCTTGTTTGTTGACATCATCATCTGCTAATCTTATGATACAAACCATAGTAGTATCAACATTCCATAATGTCACAAAAATAAGTGATTGATTGGAAAAACACAATCACAGTTTGCGCAATTCTAGGTTCCAAACATAAGCCTTATCAGCACCTTTTGCGATAAGCATACGCAACGGAATCCCCTATGTGCGCCTCTCATGAAGTGGTTCAAGATCACCACCTCTTGCACAATTACCCCTCTAAAGATATTTTGGTGACCAATTTGTGTTCATTCAAGATACGCCAAACAAGCGCATTGAATCTTACAAAAGGCAAATATATACACTACCAGTAAAGCATCATATCCACAGTCTAATGAGCAAGGTCAAGGTCTAAACTACTCAGTTGACCATTTACCAAAAATAACACTCAACATGCTGAATACGCCCACATAGAGTACTTCAGGCTCCCACAAAAAAAAAAGAAAAAAAGAAAAGGAATATAGGTAATCTGTTTCTCCCAAAGACAATTCGAGGATTTACTCAATAGCTAAGGCTTTAGCTTTTACCAATGGGTAAGTCAATGGGTTTGTAATTTCGCATCTAGAATCATTCTAGGATATTCCTTATGTAAGTCATCAAAGACAAACCGAGAATTCTCCCAGAACAATCTCTAAGGATCTTACATCCGAGCATATAAATTACATCACCCATGTCACGCCCTCAAAAAAAGAGAGGATAATCTAATCAAGCATAACATGAAACATATTACTTTCATTCATCCGAGTTTACATTACAAAAGATATTACATGCATTACACTTTCATAAATGTTCATCTTGAAACTATAGCATATAACTCTAATTGATAACAACAAAATAATTGCCCTAAGGGCTACACCTTTCCAAGATAACACTTGGTTACTGTGGGAGCTGGATATTGTGGGGGCAATAAAGCTGAATAATGGTATGAGGACAGTCGAGGATGGAATTTGTATTCGGCTTTATCCTGGATGATCCCAAAGTCGAATAGATTGATCGGCTGTAGAACCAGTCGAACAAAAGCCGAATAAGTAAACGTGTAATGGATTAAGGGTGGGCCCGATCCTGAGGCCCAAAAGAAAAATATAAATAGAGGAGCATCAGCCAAAGAAAGGTATGTGAGAAAAAAATAAGATTGACTTGAGATATCAGCAACCAAGAGAGTATATACTAACTTATCCGTCAGAGTGCTAATTTCAGCACCCCCGACTGGAGTGTTCATTCATTTTCAAGTGACTAGCTGAGGATCAAGAGCATCCTACAGGATCCAGAGAGTATTTCCAAACCACTTCTCCACAATTGGCACCATTTGTGGGAATACTCCAGCACATCCATGGCGGGCGTGACGGAAGGTCCTCCGATAATCGCTGACGACCTTACGCTACGAGATGATACCACTCTAAGCAACATGCTTGGGCTAGAGAACATTGCCGCACGAAGGGCCTTGAACTTTGACTCAGTTGCCCAGACGTTACCCTCGACATCAGCACATGAGACAATGCAAGCGATTATGGACCAGGCGAAGCAAAATGAACAGAGGTTGGAAAACATGATGGTTGAGAATGAGCGCCTTCGATAGGATTTGGCCTTGGAGGTGGAAAAATCCCAACAGGCCATGCGCCAAGATCTGGGATGACCTCTGAGAAAGGATGGTCAACGACCTTGAATTCAGAGAAACCTATTACTATAAGGTTATGCCTTTTGGGTTAAAGAATGCAGGGGCAACCTACCAAAGACTAGTCACTGCCATGTTCAAGGAGCAACTCAGCCGTACGACGGAAGTGTTCATCGATGATATGGTGGTCAAGTCCAAAGAAGAGCAAACTCATCTAGCAGATCTGAAAGAGACATTTGGCATTTTTCACAAATATAAAATAAAGCTGAACGCTTCCAAATGTGCCTTTGGCATCGGATCCAGCAAATTCCTTGGCTATATTGTTAACCACTGCAGAATCGAAGCCAACTCGAGGCAAATCATAGCAATTCTAGAACTCGGCTATCCCCAGTCGGTCAAAGAGGTTCAAAAGGTGATGGGAATGGCTGCCACACTCAACAGGTTCATCAATCGTTCCATAGATAGTTGTCGAAAATTCTTTCATACCTTTCGGCAGGGTAAAGCTTTTGAATGGACCCCCGAGTGCGAAGCCGCTTTAGACGGTTTGAAGACTTACCTCTAATCAGTTCCACTCTTAACAATACCTTTGGCAAGTGATCCGTTCATTTATATTTGGCAGTTTCTGACCGGGCTATCAGCATCGTATTGTTAAAGAAAGAACTAGGGGAGCAGCAGCCAGTTTATTATGTGAGCAAAGCAATGGTTGACGTCGAAACACATTACCTTCCGTTGGAAAAACTCGTCCTTGCTCTTGTCATGGCAGTAAGAAAATTGATGCATTACTTTCAAGGGCATACCATTGGGGTACTAACGGATTACCTCCTTCAGTCAGTACTCTGTAGTGTAGAAGCATTAGGGCGTGTTTCAAAATGGGCTCTCGAACTCGACCAGTACAATATTCAATTTTTTCCCAAAACCTCAATCAAGGGGCGAGTACTTGTCGACTTTGTGGCTGAATTCATTGAACGCCTCGCTGACTTTAAGTCTGATCAAATTCAACCTAAGCTGAACTGGAGAATTTACGTTAGGGACATTTGGCTGTTGTATTGTGACGGATTATCCAACTAATATGGCAGTGGGGTGGGCATAGTGATTAGGCTCTCGATAGGTAGGGGTGAGCATGGTCCGGATTGGACCGGATTGGAGTAAAACCAGGACCAATCCGTTATCTACGGTTCCTGAAAAATTGGAACCAATCCGAACCAATCCATTTAAATACGGATTGGATCGGTTTAGGACCACGGATTCACATAATTAAATAACAAATATATATATATAAATATAACACTTTTATTTCATAAAAACATAAACGTAGCGCTATATTAGTTCCATAATAGCAATATGTTTTTTTATAATAGCGACATACTGTTCTATAATTTAAACAACAATAAGAAAACTGATTTCACAATAAGTATTTAGACCATTACAAATTAAAACTAAAAACTAACAAACAAAAGTAATAAAAAAAGATATTATACGGTTTTAGGTTTGAGTTTAGATTTTATATAGAATAAGAGAAGATACTATGGGGAGGGTGTATAATAAAAATATAGACTATTTGTATACGGTCCGGATTAGTTCCAATCCAGAACCGTGGGGTTCAATCCGGAACCAATCCGTGGACTACGGATTTTTAATTCTTCAATCCGGAACTGAACCGCGGATTCAAAAAACCAATTCAAACCTATCGGATTGGACTGGACTGGATTGGATTACGGATTTCACGGATTCCTTGCTCAGCCCTACCGATAAGGCAATAATCGAGCAGGCTGTCAAACTGGGCTTCGAAGCATCGAACAATGAGGCCGAATACGAAGTATTGTTAACCGGCTTACGGAATGCACTTCTCCTTGGAGCTCGGCGTCTGCTTATCTTCTGCAACTCAAAGCTAGTCATCAACCAATTGAAGGGGGAATACGCAGCCAAAAATGACTGTATGGCGGCTTACATGAAAATAGCGAATTCTTTGTTGGCAAAATTCGACCATCATGAATTAAACCAAATAACCCGGGATCAGAACACACATGCAGACACCTTGGCTTACCTAGCCTCTACTATCAACTCAAAAATTAAACGAACAATTGAAGTAGGATTCATCCTTGAGCCGAGCATTGCCCTCTCAGAGTCAATTCAAATAAATATCATAGAATCAGGTCCAAGTTGGATGGACCCTATCACTGCAGTTTTATCTTCCGAACAGCTCCCGATGGACAAGAAAGAAGCACACAAATTGCGAAACAAAACCCTGCGATATTACTTAGATCCGTGCGAAAAGCTCTGCAAGAAATCTCTTTCTGGTCCATACCTAGAATGCGTTCATTCGGATAAAGTCAAAGAACTCTTGACTGAAATTCATGAAAGTAGTTGTGGTGCCCATTTTGGTGGGCGTTCTTTGGCTCACCGAGCTGTAACACAGGGGTACTACTAGGTGTAGACACCCCATTTTGACCGGCCCTAAGACTCGGGTATTTTTATTTTGACCATCCTCACCAGAAAAATCAAATTGAAGCTTTAATTCCAAACCTTATCCATTTTGGCCATCACTAATATTTTATTAATTTGTAGTATTTTATAATTTGATATTTTTTATATAAATTTATGTGTGTGTACATTTGTTTTAGGTGTGTTTTATATAAATTGATACATATTTAATAAAAAAAGAAAGAAAATAATAAAAAAAAAAAAAAAAGAGAAAAGAAAAGAAAAGATAAAAATAATAAGGTGATGTTTGTTTTTTTATTTGGGTGGAATATATGATAAAAACATTATGATGATGGATTGAGGTGGAAGATAAAAAGCATATCTACGAGGGACCACGGCATCAAATGGAGAGAGGTGGTGGAGAACATTGTTTTCAAAAAGATAAGGGGAGCAGGTGAAGAAAATGGAAAAGGGGGGGAGCAGGTGAAGAATAAAAAAATAAGGGGGATAAGGCACTGATCGGTTCTTTTTTTTTTTTGGATATATCACACACACAGAGCTCACGAGAGGGGTGAAGAGACCCAAAAACAGATTTTCATATAACACACCCGGATTCAACACACCACACGGGGGGGTGCATGGACAAAACACAGCATTTGTTTTGAAGCTTCAACACACACAGATACACAAAGATCTCTCTCTCTCACAGAGGATCACATGCACACAGGAAAAAGGAGACCATCCCACTCTCTCTCTCGGGGCTCTCTACACGGACAGCAGCTGGGGCTAACAGGACCACAACACACACACGGGTTGGAGAGGAGTGAAGGAGAGGTCAAGGAGAGAAAGGTGAGAGAGGAGAGGGATCACACAGAGACACCGAGGAGAGACCGACGGGCAACCTCTCCCGGGCTCTCTCTCTCTTCTCTCTCACTCTGTCGGTTAACACCATACACGACTCAACACCTGCCTCCCCCTCTCTCGGCAGACCACCCAGCAACACATACGGCAACTCTCTCTCCCTCTCGGCCCACAGATTCACACTACACACTCTAACACACACATGCACCACACCATTTGGGGGAAGATCACAAGGATTCAAATCTCTCTCTCTCTCTCGATCTCCTGTCCGGCAGCAGCCTTCACTCTCTCCCTCTCTCTCTCGGGGCTCCTCTCTCTCTCTAAAATGACACACGGGTAGAGAGAGGGAGGAAACCACCTATACACATCCCACTCTCATTCTCTCGGCTGGGTGAAGAGGAAGAGGAAGAATACACTGTTAACACATGTGGGTGTGTGTGTGTGTGTGTGTGTCATGCATGGGTTGGGTGATGAGAGGTGGCCATTTGTGACACACTTTGTGGGTTGTGGGTAATAAAAATGTTTTTTTTTTGTAACAAAAGAAAAATGTTTATTTTGGGTTCACATGGCTTCATGACATCACATAAATGGTATGACATAATTTGAGTTTTTATAAATGTTGAGGCGTTTGGAATAGGAGGCCTAGATGGGGCCTCCATTGAAGATGAATTGACATGGGCTGATGTGTGCAGACCTAAGAGATTGAAGACATGTGCCAGTGATGAAGTTGTTTATTTTATTTTTTATTTTGAGTATTGTGAGGTTTTATTTTATTTTATTTTTCTCTCCTCTCTCCCTCATTCGGATCTGTAATAATTCAAGTATTGTAATAATTCCCCCACCCCGCTTCTTTCTATCACATTCTTTTATCGCTTTCCCTAACTGTGTGTATGTACATATCTGACATGTCATGCATATCCATGCTTTACATTTATGTCTCATGCATTAAGATTCGGCTACATTTACATGTGGATTTAATCAATTCTTCTGTGATTCTGTACGCTATCATATTTTTGAGATGATTCACATGCCATATTCTAGAAGCCGAATCTTTAGTGCATCTCATGAGTGAATTGCATTAGGACTCTGTATATAAAATCATGCATATTTTACTAACTTTATTTTGTAGTTGTTCGAGGGACGTCGGTCAATCTGTGAGTTTTTATGCTTTAGCATCCCATTTGTGTGTGATTTTCTTATTATGTTTAGCATCTTACCATGTGGCTATTTGTTTAAGTGATAAACTGTTTGAATGCCTGTGGATGAAGGCTTGTTGTTTAAATTGGAATGATTCAAAGATTGTATGTTTTAAGCCCACTTTGTAGTGGCAAATTCACAAACTTTAAGCCCACTTTGTCAAGTGGCAAATTCAAACCCTTTTCGAAAAACAAACATGAAGTTGAATTGTTCCAATTTGAGCAAACCAGTCTATACTTGTATGTTTCACATAGTAAATTTTAGGATTTACTAAAATAATCAGAACATAAACATATAAAGAAAATAAAAGTCATATCATGGTTTAGTAGAGGCCGATCTTTTGATCGGGTGAGTGGTGGTGCTCATTATTGACCTTCCCCTCTCATACCTAAGGTTCCGAGCCAAGCATCCTTGGTTACGATGAACAGTGGCCTTGGCGCCGAGTCATGGGTTTCCTAATTTCCCAAAATATTAGGTGGCGACTCTGAGTTCTGATGACGCAGTCCATTTTTGACAAAATTGAAATAAAATGGATTTTCAATAAAAGTTGCCAAATCTGGACTCTCATCTATGTTTCACATTGCACTCGTGAAACTTGAGATCAAAGAGATCTCGGGAGTCCGAACTGTTTAACGTGCGCGGGTACCCTCCCGGGCATGTTACACTAGGTGACCATGAGAGCTAATGCCGAGTGTTACTAGGTGATCATGTGAACAGTGCCAGAAGTTTTCCCTATTAACCCATTTGCCTGCTAAGGAGTTGAGCTCGATCACCAGTCCTTGGCCGTTCGCTCAATGGGGGCTTAATATCATTGGACCATTGCAACGGGCCCCAGGGAACAAGCGATTCTTGATTGTCGCGACAGATTACTTCACAAAATGGGTCGAAGCGGCGGCACTAACACACATTCGAGATACTGATGTTAGGCGTTTTGTATGGAAAAATATCATAACACGATTCAGCATTCCAAGAGCACTTATTTCAGACAACGGCACCCAGTTTGATTGTGGCGTCGACCAAGAATTATGAAGCACGTATGGTGTTCCCTATTTCTCCACCCCGGCTTATCCACAGAGCAATGGTTAAGCTGAAGCCTCCAACAAAGCCATCTTGGACGGCATCAAGAAGAGGTTGAAGAAAGCTAAAGGCAGATAGGTCGAAGAATTGCCTAGTGTGTTGTGGGCTCATCGCACTACTTCGAGGCGATCCACTGGGGAAATGCCGTTTGCTTTGTGCTTCGGAACCCAGGCAATCATCCCTTGGAGATCGGCCTCCCAACCTTGAAATCGAAAGTTTTTAATATGGGTCGATATGATAGGATGTTAGCCTTGGAATTGACTCTGATTGAAGAACGACGAGACCATGCCCTTACATCCATGGCACGGTACCAACAATAGCTTGCTAAGTCGTATAATCAACGTGTTCAGCTGTGTCGTTATACACTAGGAGAATTGGTCCTCAAGAAAGTACTTCCCGCTGCCAGGAATCCGGCTGACGAAAAACTAGGTCCTAACTGGGACAGCCATTATCAGATCGATTTAATCGCAGGAACATACGCGTATCGGCTCAAAGACATGTCTGGGAGAAGTCTGCCACGTCCTTGGAATTCCACGCATTTGCATAAATTTTATCGTTAACCCGACTTGTGGGGCATGATAACTTGTTTTGAATGTTCGCCGTGTACAACTTTCACTTTTATAATGCAAGACTTCTTATCTCACTATATGAAATTTTAGTTCGGCAAATCAAAAGCCTCCGAATTCAGAGTGCCCTTTGTGGATTTCACGATTGGCCAAGATAAAAGCCTCCGAATTCGGAGCCCCATCCGTGAATGTCACGTTTGGGCCGAGTAAGCCTCCGGATTCGAAGCGCTCTTTGTGGATTTCACGATTGGCCAAGATAAAAGCCTCTGAATTCGGAGCCCCATCATGAATGACACGTTTGGGCCGAATAAGCCTCCTGATTCGGAGCGCCTTTCATGGATTTCACTATTGGCTAAGATAAAAGCCTCCGGATTCGGAGCCCCATCCGTGAATGACACGTTTAGGCCAAGTAAGCCTTCAGATTCGGAGCACCCTTCATGGATTTCATGATTGGCTAAGATAAAAGCCTCCGAATTCAGAGCCCCATCCGTGAATGACACGTTTAGGCCGAGTAAGTCTCCAGATTTGGAGCGCTCTTTGTGGATACCACGATTGGCCAAGATGAAAGCTTCCGAATTTAAAGCCCTATCCGTGAATGACACATTTAGGCTGAATAAACCTCCGGATTCGGAGCGCCTGTAGACACCCCATTTTTGACCGATCTTAAGACTCAGATGTCACCGATTGAGCGCTTGGTGATGTTGCATGTTGTGCTCGTTCTGAGGTTGCGGAGTCTCGGCTGCGAGCCTTGCCTCCGGACTTTCGGACCCTTTTGTGCCTTACCTCGGTTTGCGAACCAGGTCCCTTTTTTTCGTTTTCTCTTCCCGAAGGAAGGGAAAGGTCTTGTAGATCATCTCTCAGTGGCCGTAGGCTATGTTTCGTGGTCGTAGGCCATTTTTCCCGTTTGGAGCCCGGTTCTCGGTTTTCGGAGCCGTCGGCCGTGTGCCTCGGTTCGGGATCGCTTAACCACCTCCGTTTGCTCCGGTTTTTGGAATACACCTTGTTTCCTCCCTTTTGAGGGATACTGTGGCCTGAGAGACCAACTTCATGGTCGAACGCCACCTCCGGTGCTTAACAGCTTGTTTTCGGGGCCCCAGGCTGCGCGTTTTGGCCCCTGAACCTTCGTTTTACATCGGTTTGGGCTCATTTTTGGTGGAGACCTTATTTTCATTATTAGAAAGGTCGTAGAAGGGTGGGAGGCCAGCAATTATTCTGAAGACCAGCTTTATTCCTTCATCACTCTTTATCGCCCGTTTTCTTCACTAAAAAGCTGACTTTTTCCATTCCCGGGCCACTTTTTCTGACTTTCCACCACACCATTGTGTTTTACACACCTGGGAGGCCACCAATATGGATAGGCCAGCCAGCAACTCTTCCTGACCCTTTTGAACCTCTCTAAAAAGTTGTTTTTTCTCTCTCCTGGTTCACTTTTTCTAGTTTTTGACAATATAGCTGTGTTGTACACACATGGGAGGCCACCTTTTTGGGGTGGCCGGCCACTAAATTTTCTTGACCCTTTTGCACCTGGCTGGCCGGCCAGGGGAGGTGGCCGGCCAGCCATCTGAACCTCCTGAACCTGGCCGGCCAAATTTCTCTCTCCTGGTGTATCACAGCAGTGCCAGCTGTTTTGCCCCAGACCCCTGCCCAGGGATCTGCCCTTTTGGGGGGGGGGGGAATTTGAATTTGGATTTCCCCCCAATTTCCCTTGGCCTCTCCTCTATAAAGCTAGCACCTCACCTCCATTTTTAAGGGTTACAAAAATTGGTTAGTACCTTTGCATACAATCCTCCCTCTCTCTCTCATCCAAGCTCCAAAACCTTAGTTTCTTGGCCATTTTATACACCAACCTATAGCACAACACTTCCATCACTCATTCCAGCACCTTGGAGGAAATTTGAAGAGGTTGGAAGCTCAGAAATTTGGTCCAAAAGCTGCTGGTTTGTTGCTCTTCAAGGGTAAACACCTATTTCCCCTAAACTTGCTCTTTTTTTGCTTCATTTATAAGCCATACTTGCAAGCATTTATGGACTTTGTCATGAACTGAAAAAGATCATATTTTGAGCTCCTCTACATGTTTGATTAAGAACTCTTTGCTGTTTGAGGTCTTCTACTACCTCTTGTCTCTTATCTCTCTTTGTAGTCCTATTTTTGCATGATATTTTAGCCCTACTTGTGATTATTTTCGTGACTTTACACAAACTATAAAGTGCCTTATTTTGAGCCCCTCTTCAACTTTGTTGAAGGTCTCTTTACTGTTTGAGGCCAGCTACTGCCTCTTACTCTCTATCTCTCTTTTAGGGCCATTTTTACATCATATTGTAGCCTTACTTGTGAGCATGTTTGGGATTTTTCATAAACTATAAAGTGTCTTTTTTTGAGCCCCTCTTCAACTTTGTTGAAGGGCTCTTTATTGTTTGAGGCCATCTACTATCCTTTGTCTCTAATCTCTCTTTTAGGGCTATTTTTGTATGATATATTAGCCCTTTTTTATGAGCCTTTTTGGACCTGGACCTAAACTGAAAATAGTATTTTTTTGAAATCATATTCATGTTTGATTAAGGTCTATTCTCTGTTTGGGGTCATCTTCACCCTATGCATGCTTCATCTCTTCATGATTAGGGCCATACATGTGAGCATTTACATTGGCCTTGTTTTGGCCTTTTAGCCACTAAAATCCAGTGGATTTTTAGTGGCCTTGATGTGTTTTTGAAAGCCCAAATTAGAGGGGGGTGACCCCCTCTCACCTTGTTTTGTTTGATGGTCTTTTTGACCTTCCAAAGAGGCCCTATCTCGCATGCCTTGTTGACTGATTTCAGGGAAAATTTGGTGAGTTTTAGGTCTATCATATTTGATTTTTAGAGTTTTTTGTGCCATGCTAAGTGTCCTTGATGCATGTGCTTAATAACCCCTTTGTATGCCCTCTAAAAGAACCCATCATTTGTGCATGTGTTGATTGCATTTCAGAGGTTATTTGGGCATGTTTTGGCATGTTTTATTCACTGATTTTTTCTGATTTGATGAGCTCTCACTTGCTTCATATACATGCCATGTAAATCAGGTTTGCTAGTCAAAGTTGCATGCTATTTTAGTCCATCTTGCTAGCATCTTTTGGCCATGCTTTGAAATAGAAATGTTCATGTTTTGGGACTGCCTTGGTTCTGTCTTTATGCTTCATGATCAAATAATGCAAGTTTTGTATAGTTATAGGTCAATGCATGTGCCTAGTTTTGTGTTTCGGGACCATTCCATGCATCGGGTGCCATGTTTCCATGTTTCGGGATCATTTTGCATCACATTTCAGTGCTGGAACTTGCATGTTTGTATGCCATATTTCGTGCCTTGCCATGCCTTGTTAGAGTGGCATTTGTGCCTTAGGATCGGTCCTCGGTTTGCGTGCATGTGTGCACGCATCTCGAGTGTCCCATTTTCATCTTATGGCCACTGATGTGATTGTGGCTGAGGTCCACTCATGTTGGTGTAAGTCCATCATGCATTCTGTATGCCATTTCATTCATAGCATTGCGTATGCTAGGTTGTATGTTAGAGCATCATGTATGTCGTGTTACATCGAGCATTGTGTATGCCATTTCATAGCATTGTGTATGCTAGGTCGTATGTTAGAGTTGCATAGTGCATGCCATCTCATTTGCATTGTGTTTGGGATAGGAGTTAGCCCGAGCACGAGAAACGAGGGACGTTTCGTACTCCGAGTGACGGAACGTGTCTCAATTCCCCATCCCCGACACTCCGGATTATCCATGATGGAGTCTAGGCCTTGTTATGTTTTCATGTGCATTCATTCCATATTGAGTCGTGCAATTCGACTCCTTGGCCGTCACGCATCAAGATGCGCGATTGGTGGCACGAGGATCGAGGACTACACTCCTTGAAGAGTAGTAAAGCATATATATGTGAAAATACATTGCCATGCCCCTTTCCTGTTCTCTGTTGCAGCAAATCAGAAACTGGCAGTCTTTTGGAGCCTTGTGCAACATTCCGGGCTTAATTGTAAACAGAGGCTAATTGGGGCATCACAATGGATTTCCGCGCAAGGCAACCCGACCATGCATCATTCATCATCCGGAGCAGAGTCGAGGCAGTTCCTAGCTTGCATGCTAATTTACTGCTTTCCTAGATTAATTTATTAATTAATTAGGAATTTTGTATTTATTTGGACTGTAATTATTCATGTGGGACTGTATATTATTTATTCGGACCCTCTGCGCGAGGGCAATGTTGTAATAAGTGTGCGTGCGTGTGATGTATGTCTTCCAACCCCACGTCTTTCTCCCTTTTATTTACCAGCTTATGATGGTTAGATTAGGGCATGTTTCAATTAGCATACAGTATGATAGCACGTTTGCATTCATTCATCTGTTTTACATGCATCGGGCTCGGCGCATCATAACTCACTGCATTGTATTTTAATTCCAAGTTGAATACTTGTTAGCTGTAGCATTCCATATGCCATGTTTAGAGTAGTCGGGCCTATCTTAATTGCATTCCTGCATGTGTTGCATTAGGCATTTCTGTATAGTTAGGATCATGCATGGATTTCTAATCAGCTTCTGTTTTGGTTTGGAGTACTCGGTAAGTTTTTATGCTTTAGCATCATTGCATGTGTGTGAGTGACTGCCATGATAGCATGCTTACCATGAGGCTATTTGCTTATGTGATATAATTTCCTGAATGCCTGTGGGTGAAGGTTGGGTTATTTGGATTGGAACAATGCATTGACTGTGAGTTTTAAGCCCACTAGATGGTGGCAAAATCTGCACTTTAAGCCTACTTGCGAGTAGCAAACCATCTCTCAAAAACAAACATGAAGTGTTTTGTTCCAATTCAGGCGACCTGGTCTATACTTGTATGTTGTGCGCATCACATAGTAAATCTAGGCTAATAACCGGAATAAGAATGCATAATGTTTTCAAAACTAGATATCATGGTTAGTAGAGGCCGATCTTTGATCGGGCGAGCGGGGGTGCTCACGAAGTGACCTTCCCCAATCGTACTAAGTTCCCGCCGAGGCAACTTTGGTGATGACGGACACGTGGCCTTAGGCAAACGAGTCAGGGTTTCCTAAATTTCCCCAAAAATAAAATATTTAGGTGGCGACTCTGTATCTGGCAAAGCAGTCCATGTTTGGCACTTCTTTCAAAAAATCTGTTTTCTCAAAACGATTTGCCGGATTTGGAATTTTTGGTTCAGATTAAGAACCATGACAATTAGAGTCCTGAACTGTAGTGAGCCCAAAATGAACGGAACGGGACTCATCCCTCCCGGGGCATTCGGGGACGTCTACAGTTTCTGGCGACTCTGCTGGGGATTTAGAGAACTTGACTCGAACTCATGATATCTGGTTTTGACTACACTTATGTGTTTCTTTGCATTGCATTTGCATTGGTGCGCCTAAGACACCGTGTTTGCCATCTGCTATTCCTAAGCGGTTTGCCAGAGGCTGCGTGCCATAAGGCTTACCGGTTACGGGCTCTGCCAGTATGGGAACACAAACCCCGGTTTTACCGGGGCACCCTTTTGACCATTCGACTTAGTGCATATTCGGAATCCATAGTGACCATTCCAAGCTAGGACAGGTTGCTTACCCGATATAGGTTGTTTGAAACCGCTGCGTGCGTAGTGAAACCCTAGCTCCTGAAAAAATAGGACAGGGAAACCCTACCCCAACATAGGGGTGTTTTGGCTCTCACTTATCTGTTATGTGCTTTTAGAGTACGTCTCTACAGGGAAATACATGTATCAGTTTGCAAGTTTGGGCATCAGGCCTGCGGGCATCAGTTAGTGTTTGAGAATCGATTCATGCGTATCGGATTCAATTTTTTCGGAACGATGATTCGTGATAGTGATCGTGTTTGAGGATGTGTATTCAAATTTTATCGATCGTGTGTTGTTATGCCCAGCTGTGTGTTGTGTATTTATTTTAAGTTGTTATACTGTTCGTTTATCTGGTTATTTATTTCTTTATTGCTTTATTTATCTTTTGCTAGGGGTAGTTTTAGCACAATTGCTTCAAACCAAGCAGATATTCCCCAAGCACTCTAGACAAGAGGTTGTCGACTCAATCGATCTGAGGATCTGGTTGACGGACAGCCAGTGTTTCATTCCCTACCCCCGGTTGTCAGACGGAGGCCGAGAAAGCGTAGTGTGTCTGAGCAGAGGTTACCAGAGCAGTGGTCTACCCTAGCAGTGAACAGTCGGGCTGAGGTCTCAGTTTCTGCCATAGAAATACACATACCAGTCAGTCAGCAGGATCAGCAGAACATGGCCGGAATGGAAGAAATGATGCGCCAACTCCAAGAGAGTATGAAGCAAATGCAAGAGGACGCTGTCCGCCAAGCAGAGATCTCTAAACAAAGAAATACAATCATGGCCCAACAGTGAGCTAATTACCCTGGCCACAAAGAAGAAGCCGGAGCGTCAGCCTCACATCCAAATCCTCTCCCACCAGGAGTCCCAATACCCGAGCAGACACCAACTACCCAGAATGTCCTACCAAATACCCAAAACATTTTGCCGAATGTCCATACTACTCAGGAGGACACAGACATCCCAACGGGGCCGGCTCTGCCCCCGCTTCCACCTCAATTATCCAAAGTACATACACCCGTCAACCACCCAAACTCTCCCTTCGAGTTCGAAGTAGACCCTACGGCACTGAAATTGAGCAAGCTTGAGAAGCTATTCAAAAAATCCCAGGGGGTAAAGGCTATCCCGGATATCGAGGACAGATATACCGATGTGGCTGTGACACTGCCGGATAGATTCAAAATGCTGCAGATCGATCGCTTCAACGGATTTGGTGATCCCATGGTCCACCTCCGGCTATTCTCAAATATATTACGGCCAATGGGCCTCACCAGACCCCAGAAGCTTTCGCTATTCAGTCGGACCCTATCAGGTGTGGCTGCTATCTGGTATGCGAAGTTGGAGGATGATGTCAAGTGGAGTTGGGATGAAATGGCCGAGGCCTTTGTTTCACAATACTCTTACAACACCCAAATTGAGATTACAACTCGTGATCTTGAAACAACAAGGCAGGAGCCCAAAGAGAGTTTCTCGGATTTCGTGACTCGGTGGAGGGTGAAGGCCTTGATGATGACTTTAAGGCCCACCGACAAGGACCAGATCAGGATGATTGTGCGCAATCTCCAGCCAAAACTGATGCAAAAGATGATTGTGCTCCCCTTTCCCACCTTTTCGGATCTGCATGAGATAGGGGTACAAATCGAAGATGCGATGAAACAAGGTCTAATTGACCAAGACAGGGAGCAACCCCGGAGAACCTTTAACCGCAACAACAATGCAGGCCCGAGTGGTGCTGCAACTGCAAGAACTTTGGAGGTAAGCATGGTCGCCACCATTCCTCCTCCTCTTCCAAGGCCCATGGTAGCCACACCCTTCTCCGGTGCATCTGGAAGCAATACACAGACCACTAAATACCAACCCAGAGGCCAAAGAACCTTCACCCCATTGTTCATGCCCCTGTCCAAGGCTCTAGGGGTCTTAATCAGAAAAGGGCATCTAAAACCCTTAGAGCCGAGGCCATTACCAAATCCACTACCCCCCACTTACAACCCAGCCAAATATTGTGCATATCACCAACAACACGGTCATGACACCGACCAATGTTTCAGATTACGTCACGAGATTTAAGATCTCGTTGACAAATAGGTGATTTTGCCACTAGAGAGGCCCAATGTCACAACCAACCCACTCCTTACACACAACCAAGCTCCACCTCCCAAAAGAATTAACTTTATCCAGACTGGGGTCGTGTCTTACGATCCTAGCATCTATATCACTCCTTCTCATCTACCTAAGCCGGAGGTGCTCCTTCCTGATTGCACTGATCTTTTGTGCATGATGGACATCTCCACAACCCAACCTGAGCCAATGGTGGTGGCTGTTGAAGAGAGTACAGGGGAGGCTGCAGAGGAGGTTGGAACTGTTAAGTCAGGGTTTGAGCAATCTGGAAATTTTGCTGGGAAAACCTACGATCCGAGTGATTACATTTTGTCAACAGGCCAGTTTGAGCCAAGTATAGAATTGCCAGAGAGAACAGAACTGTGTGTGATCCAGGGGGATAGAGTTGAGCAGGGGACAGAGGATCTAACGGCTGTACAAAAGGATTTTGCCAACCTCCAGCTTTTCAATGACCAGGAATCAGGGGACGCAACAGTCAACTGGTTTGATTATGAGGAATCGGCAGAGGCTACCGGATGGCAGGATGATCAACCGGATGTTGTAGAGTTCCAACAGGGCCCGGCAAGGGCGAGGGTATCAGTTGTGGTCGGAAGGGCCGGAAGTCAGAGTACATTGCCGGAGAGCGCCGGTACGAAGAATTTTGCTAAGGACAGGAACATTGTGAATACAGGGAAAGCTGAACAACAAACTGCGCCGATGCAGGTGGCACAAGAAAAATTTCAGGGTTCTGAGAGAACCGGGAAAGCCAAATCCCATGAGGGGACTGAAAATGCTGTAGGCACAAGGATAGGAGATGCTGTGAGCATGTGGGCTGAAAGTACTGCGGGTACAATCATGCTGGAGCCAGACAGATGTCTGTCAGCTGCTCACGGAATGTGGTGGGAAGACGATGATTTATGTCTTGTCCACACAGACGAGGATTGGGGGAGCAATCAACCAGACGACACTTGGTATCTCGATGAGGTTGATCACATGACAAGAAGCAGGCGGTACTTCAAACCCCCGCACCTGGACTAGCCAGAGGCATCTGGGAAGGATAAGGAAACTGAAAAGCAGAAACAGAAGCAGATCGAAGAAGAAACTGTACAGAAGCAGCTGAAGAAGATACAAGCAGACATCTCCATCTGGGGACTGCTTATGGCATCACGAGTGCACAGACAGGCTGTTCTATCTGCTATGGACAAGGCCAAACTCTCCATAGATACCACACCGGAGCAACTGGTAGGATTAGTCTTTTCGGGAGGAGCTACCCCGATGCTGACATTTTTCGACAAAGAACTACCACCTGAGGGTGCAAACCAAAATAAGCCGCTCTACATCTCTGTGGAGTGTAGAAATAAATGGATACTGGTGGTTCTTGTTGATACTGGATCCGCCATCAACGTGTGCCCGACGAGGACAGCGTATGCAATCGGTTTGAAGACCGCGGACTTCATACCGACAGCCCTGGTAATTCGGGCATATGACAACACGAGCCGAGAAGTCACGGGGATAGTAAAGATCCAGACCAAAGTTGGGCCAGGACAGCATGAGATAGATTTCCATGTCTTGGAGGTTCCCGCAACTTTCAACTTGCTTTTGGGGCAGCCGTGGTTGCACCAGGTGAAGGCCGTCTCGTCCACTCTACATTAGATGGTGAAATACCCCTATGAAAAGGGAGTAGTCATTGTTTTCGGGAATTCATCGATCCATCCACCACTGGAGGTATCTATACCAGTCCTAGAAATTGAACACGGCATGGAAGATATGTTTATGTCAGGGTTTACCTTAGCTGAGGCTTGGGTTGTGTAGAACATCATGGCTGTTAATGAGGGAGTATATGTCAGTGCACAATCTGTATACCTCATGAACAAGTTACAACACATCCCCGGGATGGGATTAGGAAGGAGCAGCAGGAAGGGCGTCGCAGCATTGGCCGAAGTGCCACATAACCCTCATACCTTTAGATTGGGTTATCAGCCCACCAAAGAAGATTGGATAAGAAAGGGGAAGGAAATGGCTGGAAGAGCCAGAGCGAAGAAGGCGGGGAAGCCTTTTGACTTAATGCACGGCCCATTCAGGGTACCCTAAATTGACGTTTCGTCCGGGAGGGGGAAGACTTTCCGTTTTGTGGCTTCCCAGAGCCATGGCTGAACGCGGAGAAGAAGCGCGTGCCAGGTTTCGAGATTTTCTTTGACCTACAATTATCCGGAGATGACGTTGCCGAAGAGTAGACAGACCCATCAGCTGAGGTTGAGTAGTGTAAGGAAGTGGATTCCGAGGGCGCTGAAATTGAAATGGGGGTAGCATTGGCTTGTCTACTTTCAGATCCTCCGATCGACCAGAAGTGCTTGGGGGATAACTTCTCGGTTTCCATGATTGGGAATGAAACGGCTGCGAGCCTACCAGCAACCATTTTGGATGCATCTATCGCACCCTCTCTCACTTGGCAATATGAAGAGGGGTTTTTGTCCAGCAGCACCGGGTCAGGTAGTGAGCTGGAATCTGATTCCACCGAGTCTTGTGAGTCGGAATCAGGTTCTAGCTTGACTGAGTCTGAGTCTGGTAATCCTGGGGATGATAACCCGGATGCCACAGTCTTGTCCAGGTCGTCTTTTTCTTTCTCTTCCGAGTCTGTTGTAACCGAGGAATCGGACGATTTGGATGTGCTTAATGAGAATCAAGTAACTGTGGTTTCTGAGTACTTTTTTGTGCCTTTGATTTGTTGCATTAACTCAGACTTTCAAAATTTTGATGAAAATGACGAGGAAGAAATTCTTTCGGTTTTGCAACGCTTAATTGAACAAGAGCAGGAGAGATTTGTTAAACCTTTAGTGGATGAAATCACTACCATGAATATTGGTACTGAGGAGGACTCGCGGTTGGTCCAGATCGGGTCCACATTGTCTTCGGAGGAACGTGAGTGCTTAGTCGCTTTATTAAAAGATTTCAAAGATGTTTTCACGTGGTCCTACGAAGACATGCCTGGGATCGATCCTGAGATTGTACAGCAACGAATCCCCCTTGACCCCGAGGCCCGACCTGTGAAACAGAAACTCAGGAGGATCCGCCTGGATTGGGCTCTCAAGATCAAAGAAGAGGTCACCAGCAAATCGACGCAGGCTTCCTGCTGGTATTCGAATACCCGACTTGGTTGGCCAACATTGTTCCAGTGCCGAAGAAGGATGGCAGGATCCGAGTATGCGTGGATTTTAGGGATTTGAACAGAGCCAGTCCGAAGGACGACTTTCCCTTGCCGCATATTGATGAGTTGGTGGACTTCACAGCGGGGCATGCTTTGCTCTCATTCATGGATGGCTTCTCAGGGTACAATCAGATAGTGATGGCACCAAAAGACCGGGAAAAGACTGTATTCACCACCCCGTGGGGGACATACTGCTACAGAGATGCCGTTTGGGTTGAAGAATGCTGGAGCTACTTATCAACGGGCCGCGACCACAATATTGCATGACATGATCCACAAAGAGGTTGAGGTGTACGTGGACGACATGATTGTTATGTCTAAAGAAAGAGAGGGCCACTACACCGCCTTGCAAAAGTTCTTTCAAAGGATCAAAGAATTCCGGTTGCGGCTGAATCCTCAGAAATGTACGTTCGGTGTTACAGTGGGAAAAATACTAGGGTTTCTGATTACACAAAGAGGTATCGAAGTCGCCCCTTCCAAAATCAAGGCCATCCTAGAAATGCCCCCACCAAGGACTGAAAAGGAGGTACGAGGCTTTCTGGGTAAAGTGCAATTCATAAGACGGTTTATCTCAAAATTAACCTTGACTTGTGAACCACTTTTTGGTCTCCTAAAGAAAGGAAAGAAATTCCAATGGGACGGTCGATGCCAAGCTACTTTTGAACAGATCAAGGAATCCTTACAGAACCCGCCCGTGTTGTTACTGCTAGAGCCGGGGAAACCGTTGATATTGTACCTTTCAGTAACTGAGACTACAATGGGCTGTATGCTCTGGCAAGAATTAGAGGACAAAGTGGAAAGAGCCATCTACTATTTGAGCAAGAAAATGCTAGAGTATGAGACTCGCTACACACCGTTGGAGAAGGCTTGCTTAGCTTGAGTATGGGCTACCAGGAAGCTGCGGCACTACTTGTTAGCTCACTCCGTAATGTTGGTTTCACGACTCGATCCCATCAAATATCTTTTTGAGAAACCAGCACTTACGAGTAGGCTAGCTTGTTGGTTGCTATTGTTCTCCGAATTCGATCTAAAATATGTAACGCGCAAGTTAGTCAAGGGAAGAGCAGTAGCAGAATTCTTAGCTGACCATCCAGTGGAAGGGGGTGAAGCAGTCGAGTACTTATTCCCAGATGAAGCCATTTTGCATATCGACGATGAAACTTGGATGATGTACTTTGACGGAGCGTCAAATCAGTACGGGTATGAAATAGGAGTGCGGCTGATAGCACCTGACAAGTCCCGTATCCCTCTAGCCTTCAAACTCCGGTTCAAAGTCTCGAACAACGAAGCAGAATATGAGGCATGCATTGCCGGTCTAGAAGCAGCCCTGGAACTAGGGGCAAGACGGTTAGACGTCATCGGGGACTCGAACCTTGTTGTGTCTCAAGCAAAAAGAGACTGGAAAGTCAAAGAAGAGAAGATGATGATGTATCACCAGACCTTGGATTTGTTAATTCCTCGATTTGAGAAGCTAAACTTTGCTCATCTACTAAGAGAAGACAACAGGTTTGCAAATTCTTTAGCAACTCTATCTTCCATGATAGACATCCCGTTCGGAGTTCGGATGCGTCCAGTCATCATTGACCAGAAATTTGCACCAGCCTACGAGTCGATTGCTGCTATAGATGAGGTTCAGGACAAAAACTCCTGGTACCACGACATTTGGAATTTCCTGGATAAGGAAGCATACCCGCCAGGGGTAAATGCCAAGGATAAAAGGGCAATCAGAAGAATGGCCGTTCAGTTCATCATTTGCGGGGGTAAATTGTATAAGAGAGGTCATCTGGGAATGCATAAGTTATGTGTCGATGCCGAAGAATCGAAGCGTCTAATGGAGGCCATCCATGGAGGGGAATGCGGTGTGCACATGAATGGAGTAATGTTAGCACGGAAGATCCTTAAACAGGGTTACTACTGGTCCACCATGGAGGAAAATTGTATCGGTTTTGTTCGGCGATGCCACAAATGTCAAATTCATGCAAATCGCATGAACATTCCGCCGTCGAAGCTGTACAATATGACTTCGCCATGGCTATTTTCAGTCTGGGGAATTGATGTGATCGGGGCTGTCACTCCGAAGGGGTCGAATAGGCATAAGTTCATCCTAGTCGCGATAGATTATTTCACGAAGTGGGTCGAGGCCCAATCCTATGCGGTGTTGAAAGCTTCACATGTTGCGAAGTTCATCAGAAACAACATCATCTGTCGCTACGGACTCCCAAACGAGGTAATTTCAAATAACGGTTCCCACTTCAAGAAGGAAGTGATTGACTTGTTGGAAAAATACAACGTGGCTTTTCATAAGTCATCTACCTATCGGCTGCAAACTAACGGAGCGGTTGAGGCCGCCAACAAGAATATCAAACACATATTGTAGAAGATGGTGGAAACCTACCGGGATTGGCCAGATAAGCTGCCATTTGCTCTGTGGGGCTACCGGACTTCAATCAGAACTTCTACTTGGGCGACTCCGTATTCATTGGTTTATGGGATGGAGGCCGTTCTACCTATCGAGATTGAGGTTTCGTTTTTGCAAGTATTGGCTGAGTGTCAAATAGCCGAAGCAGATTGGCAGCAAAGCAGGTTTGAGGAACTCATGCTCTTTGATGAGAGAAGACTGAAAGCACTGTACCATGTTCAAGGTTATCAGCGCAGAATTGCCCAGGCTTTCAACAAGAAAGTTAAGTCTAGGAATCTAAAGGAAGGAGATTTGGTGCTCAAGGACAACCGAGCTCCCATCCACGACCTAAGGGGCAAGTTCAGACCCAATTGGATTGGTCCCTACATCATTAAGTCTGTCTAGTCAAGTGGAGTTGTGGTTCTGATGGATCTAGATGGCCTAGAGTTCTCACAACCGATCAATATGGACAAGTTGAAGAAATATTACCCTTGAGAGGCTCGCTAGGCCGAAAACCCGAAAGGGCGATCTAGGCAAAACTCAGAGCACAAAAAAATTTGAAATTATAAAAACTGAGCTCGCAAGGTTGAAAACCTGCAAAGGGCGGCCTTGGCAAAAGTTAGAGCGTAAAAGGAGAGCGAAAATACCCGGGTGAACCCGAGCCTGAACTACATAAGGCTTGATTCCCATCTTTGGGATACGTAGGCAACTTTATCCTGAAGTTCAGCCATAAAATTTTCCCCGATCAACGTTGTCCATTTGATCATCTTAGTCATCTTTGTCTATCAGCATTCATCGTGATCTCCAGTGCAATGCTATTCAAACTATGGGCAACTTTCCGTTGTTGTGCAGTGCTGCGGTACTATTCAGACTAGGGGCAACTTTCCAGTTGCTAGGATCCGGGGTTGTGCATCTCAGTGACAGATCTCAGGCATGTCCAGTTTTGATCCATATTGAAAATGGTTTTGAAAAGTTTTAATAAAAGTTGACTTTGTTCAAATTAATCTTTTTACAACTAAGACCATTTTTGAACCAAAGCGAAAAATTTTCAGTACCTACAACTTTCAATTTCGTTGATTTCAATATAGAGTTCTCCTGCTCTTGCATACAAATTGAAGTTGCTTTTTATTACATTCATAAAGAAAACTTGAAAGTACTGGTAAAGCAATAAATCCGGGGCATAGATAAGTCAGTGTCCTCGCCTCTCCCGAGCCGGTCAAGCCTCGATGCCAAGCTGGGCCCAATCTGTGCCTCTTCATTGAGCCAATCCAAGCACTCGTCAGACAAAGTGCAACTGAAAGTGGGAGCGGGGGCCAGGAGCTCTCTAGTCCTCCATGCTGTGGCACACCGGGCAAGCTGTGCACCTCGAACCGTGAATGTGGCAGGATACTCTATCCCCTTTGGCGGGCAAGTCTGATCATGACCGAATTGGCGCTGGAACCGGAACGGAAAGTAGAATACACAGTGAGTCAGACCAATCAACTGGATCCCGGTCTGCTGGGACGTGCTATAGCTCATTACTGGGAGATTGAGCCAAGGACAGCGCCAAGCAATGCGATCTGCAGACAAATTGCACATCCAGTCAAACCACCATCCCTCATCAAGGGCATCGACTAGGCGTTGTCGAAAGAAGTAGCCGCGAGCTGAATAGGCTGGGCAAGAGTCCACAACCTGTAATTTATCCATCAACCATACCTGGGGAGGGATGAAAAATGAGAGAATGAAGAATAGAGAGATGTATGATGAGAGAAAAGTAAGAAAAGGATTTTGTGAGAAAAACCGAGCCTGAGGGCCGAGTGATGTGAGCAATACATATGTGGGATTGGGTGGGAAACATTACTTGCAGCAGCAGTGGACTCCCCGCAAATTTGGTCGTCTCCCGGTGATAGAAAGCATCCAAGCCCATCAGTGTCTCGGCCAATGTCATGGCAATGCAGCTCTTTCCTTCTTTCAAGCCTTGAGCAACCTCAATCAGACGAATGCTAGATCCACCGAAGCCTAGGGCAAGCAAAAAGTGAGATAGCATGCACAAGCAAAGCGCGTGTTGCCGAAAACCTTGCCAATAATGGTTGCCGCAGTCACTGGCACCAGAAAAGCGAGGAATCAAGCCGAGGATGTCCAGTTCCCCGTTGCAGATCAGAGACCGAGCGTCATGCATGGTGAGCCCACATATTCGTCCTAAAGCTTGGGCGTACGGGTTTAAATCGAGGCAAAATTTCTTCATAGCGTTCAGATTCCATCAAAACTTGAAAATCTTCGAAAGTTGGACATACCTCTTGCCCACCGAAGCTAAAAACATGTGTTACTGGGTTCCAAAACCTCGCTGCGGCATGAAAGAAGGGAAGGTGCAGCGGAGTACGGCTTAGCGTGAATAGTGCATTCAAGCCGAAGCCCCGGAAGTTCAACTTTTCCGAGCCATCAAGAGAGGCGATCATGGCTGTGAGATTTTCAATGAGAAACGCCTCCATTTTGGTGCAAAACTGAGATGAAATGAATCAACTACGAGGCTGGAACTTTGAAAGAGGATGAGGCACTGTTCGGGGGACACGTGTCGAAAAACCGTGGTCGCTAAGCTATGGTGGCCGCCACCTTTTTCGTGGGCCACCACCCTCTCCCCTCCAATGCAAAAAGCTGGCCGGCCAGCTCCCAAAGGTGGCCGGCCATGTTGCAAAATGTGTCTATGGTCTTGTTCTACCTTGTAGAAGGAAGTTCCCATCGGGAGTGTCGAAGGCCTCCATTTCCCTTAGTTTCGGATGCGTTCCGTCACCCAGATCGTCCGAAATGCACTTTGTTTATAGAGTTGTTGTTGAGTCTTGCTTATCGAGTTGTTGTTTTGCTTATCGAGTTATTAAGTTTTGTCGAGCTGTCGAGTTTCGTGCATTGAGTTGTTACTTTTTGTTTAATTTTGTTGTGCCTTATTTATCGAGCCGTCAACTTTGTTGTGTCTTGCTTATTGAGTTGTAAACTTGCTAAGGTTTCGTTATTTCTTAGTGAGTTAAGTTGTTTAGTTTGTTGCGTCGGTTCACTACCTGACTTGGCAAATACATAATGCACATTTCCATTCAAATCTCATTTTGGTGCAAAATGATGCGATGCTAAGAGCATAAAATACAACACTTTTTCAAAAGCTGTTTCATTCCATCATACAACATTTTGCAACAAGGGAACAAGTTTTACAAAAAATAAAACTGCCTAACAATGTATAATGTGCTACAACTACTAGTAAAAAGGTAAATAAAGCGGGGAACAACTGCATCAATGCTCTCAAGAGCAAGAATGAGAGGCCCTCTTCGTCCTCTTCTGTGGAACAGCCTCTGCACCATCATCACCATCATCTGAGTCGGGGCTGCCATCCTCAGAACCCTCCTCAGCCTCATTTCCACTACCGGAACCAGGATCAGAGTCACCTTCTCTGTCAGCAGATATCTCTAACTGGGGATCTACAACCTCCTCCTCCTCGCTGGACTCCTCCTCTATGATGTGCGCCCTGCATCTGCCTTGTCCATGAGACGACTCCCTTCTACCGGCTCCTCAAGAAGGCCTAGATGGCCCAGCTCCTCGGGAAGGTCCAGGTGGCTCGGACTGTGGCCTAGTATATATCGGCAACATCTGAAAAGGAAGAATGCAGCTTGAATACATCAGCTCAAATATGTATATCAGATGCAGATGCAAGAAAGCTACATGAAGTGGTTGCATGCAGGTATAGTACGTAAGTGCGGTGTACGTCAGACGTGCTCTACACAAGCAGCCTATCAATGCAGTGAAATGTTTAAGATTAGCATGTCATCAGAAGTATGATAAATGCAAGAAAGCTAAAGGGTACCTGGACACCCATGAGGGACAACTGCGCCTCTCTCTGTAGGACCATGCCCTCAAGTGAGGCTACCATCCCGAGCACCTCATCCATGTACTCCCTGGGTGGCTGCAGATACAAGCTCAAGTCATCAATGAATAAACAAATGCCAAAGTATTTGTGTGATAAACGGAAAACAGTGGAACATACCGGTGGTGAGTCAGGATCACTGACGTATCGGTGGTCAGGCATAGGAGGCTCTATCGGAATCAGGTAGGAAGTCCCATATTGCCATCCCGTCAACTCAGTCGGCATATCTGGCCATCCAGGATGATGATGAGTCGGAGGAATTGGGGGAACCAGTCCAGCCCCACCTCTAGATGTACCAACCCTGCTGGTGGAAGGGGCATCCGCGGTCCGAGCCCGGCTCGATGAAGGCATACTAGCAGACCTCCTTGTTGGAGTACGGACCCCTGTTAGTGGAGGCATCAAGTATGTGTGACGCTAGGTCGCATACTCCCCCTGCTCCAGGTGTAAGAATGCATCGGTACCCTGCATAGCACTGACGACATCCTGGGGAGAGAGCCTATCAGCGGTCTGCATGTCGTTTGGAGGCACTGAAGGAAGGTCCTGAGTAGGGTAGCCCCATACCTACTGCAAGAAGCGATCCCCCAAAAACCAGGCCCTACCAATTGGCCCCTCGAACAAGATCCTATATCGAGAGGCACCCCATGCGCCGGCAAACTGGAATCGGAGGTCTCTGCCTAAAGGCACCCAGGGCTGCCACGAGATCTGCGGATAACCGATGTATAAGCTAATCAGAAATTGTGAATGTGCAAGATAAATCAAAGATCAGAAACATGAAGAACTAAGAGTTCTGAAATACCTCTGACGGCCAAGATCAGATCAAAGTACTCGTGTAGGTAGAGGAAAGACTCTCGAGGTCTCGGCCGGTGCTGGCCCTCGAATACAAGTGAATAAGGAGTCATGAGGGGCACCTCCATCTCAAGCTCTGGGGCTAGCGTCGGAAAGTACGCATAGATCCATAGTCAGGAAAATGTAACAATAGCCATCGTAATACGAATCGCCGAAAAGTAATGTAAATACAAAATGCTGAGAGCAAAGTGCAAGGTACAGAATGTAATGTGCGCCGTGTGTGCAATGTACAAGTAATGAGAAACAGAAATGCAAATCAGGAGGGCAGAAAGTACCTCCCAGGCTCTCCAATAGCCACCGACCATGTTCCTCCGTCCGCGGGAGGTTGCGCTCATGTAGCAGTAGAGGGTAGCAAGGCTGGCGCCACCCCAATCATATCGGCTGACCTGCGATAGGTCCACCAAAGCACTCAACAGATAAAGCCCAATAGTGTTCCCCCTATCTGCGAACAGAGTGGTCCCGAAAAGGAACATCAGGAATCCACGGGTATACTGTGCCACCTCTTAAGGAGTCTCAGGCTCCATCTCCGCCCTCCTGAAATGGGAAGAAAACCAAGTATAGCGAACTCTGCCCGAAGATCTGTCAACTGGCGGGCAAGCTCCCAATAAATAGATCCAAGTGGCCTCCCACTGGCCCATGTCCTCATCATACGGGATGGCCCAACCTCCTACATCAAGGCCCGTCAATACGGCGAAGTCAAATGGGGTCATGGTCATATCCCCGGTAGCAGAAAAATGGAAAGAGTTGGTGGTGTCCCACCATCTCTCTACCAAAGCACCAATCAACGTCCTACTAGCAGGACGGCGGGAGATCCCAGTGCAAAAAAGGCCCAAACCCTGCTACGTCAACCAAATCCCGGATAGCCTCCGGGAGCTCCGCGTACCATTCCCTCGCCGTGATGGAGCCATATCCTCGCGTAGTACGAGAAGTCACCTGCATTCAGGATGAACACATATATTCAGTTTCAGAATGAAATGTATAAACTGCGTGCAAATAAAATGAATAAGTTGCGTGCAAATGAAATGTATGAGTTGTGTGCAAAATCAAATCAGATACAGTATCTGGGCTGTGTGTTCAAATTTCAAAGTATGGGCTGTGTGTTCATCTCAGTGTTTGGACTGCGTGTTCAACTCTCAATCAGTGTGTGCTGTGTGTTCACCTCAACAACGAGTTGTGTGTTCGACATCAAAGTTTGGGCTGTGTGTTCAATTCTCAATCAATGTGTGCTGTGTGTTCACCTCAACAACGAGCTGTGTGTTCAACGTCAAGTGTTTGAACTGTGTGTTCAAAATTCAAAATCAGTGGGCCGTGTGTTCAACTCTCAATCAGTGTGTGCTGTGTGTTCACCTCAACAACGAGCTGTGTGTTCAACATCAAGTGTTTAGGCTATGTGTTCAGACTTCAAAAACAGTGGGCTGTGTGTTCAACTCTCAGTCAGTTTGTGCTGTGTGTTCACCTCAACAATAGGCCGTGTGTTTAGAATTCAAGTGTTTGGGCTGCGTGTTCAACTCTCAATCAGTGTGTGCTGCGTGTTCACCTTCAATTTGGGGCTGCGTGTTCAATTGACAACAAGTTTGCGCTGCGTGTTCACAATCAATTTGAGCTGTGTGTTCAGATTTCAAAATCAGTGGGCTGTGTGTTCTACTCTCAACAAGTGTGTGCTGCGTGTTCACCTTCAATTTGGGCTGTGTGTTTAGAAATTCAAAATTCGAGCTATGTGTTCAATTCTCAAACAAGTGTGTGATGTGTGCTCACAATCAGAAAAATGGGCTGTGTGTTCATCATCAAAGTTCGAGCTACGTGTTCAACGTCAACGTCAAGTACTTGAGCTGTGGGTTCAAATTTCAAAATCAGTGGGCTGTGTGTTCAATTCTCAACAAGTGTGTGCTGTGTGTTCACAATCAATATACGGGCCGCGTGTTCAGAAAGTCAGAGTGTTTGAACTGTGTGTTCAAGATGCAAACGGAATACGGTGTTATAGACTAAACATTCAAAACAAGTTGTATGCTTGAGTGAGCAGATAAACATAGCAAAAGCACGAAATGCATGAAAAATGCAGAACACATTGTGGAAAATGTAAAAGTGAAGTAAATACCTCTTGTGCTTGATGAGAGAGGTAGGACTCCGGCTCTCGCAAAAACAGATCCTTAGGCGCGCGATCATCGAAATCAGTAAAGTGGTAGAAAACCGCCTGCAGGAGAATGTGCGTCGGAGGGTCGTACCTCTCGGGGATGAATGACCGAATCCTCGGGGGTAAAGACATAATGTCTGGCTCACCCCCGGCACCCGGAGGACCTCCACCATGAGAGAAATGACCAGCCATCTCGAAAAATCTGTAAAAAGGAGCAAAAATGAGCAGAATGAGCCAGAATTGGAAAAAGTCAACAAAAGTCAACTCTCGGGAAATGGAAAAGTCAACAAAAGTCAACTCCCGAGAAAATCTTCGAAATGTTGAGACAAACTTACCTCAGGTGGTGAAAATGAGAAAAGAAGCGTCGAAATCAAAATTTAATTGGTTCAAAGTGACGAAAACAACTTACGTGGGGTGTTGGAAAACGCGTATAGAGCGCAGATCTAAGGAAGAAAATGGTTTGGGAAGGAGAAGAGAGCAATTTCGGAGCTGGAGTTGTGAGGAAAAGTGCTTTGGATAAGCACATTTAAAGAAAAGAGAGCAAAAAGACCAAACTGCCCCGGATTTGGGCTAGATGGCCGGCCGGCCACCTTTTCTGGTAGGCCGGCCATCCCACTCCCTTACCCCTGGCCGGCAGCCTCTCCCTTGAACAAAGCATGGCCAGCAGCCTTCCCAAGGTGGCCTCCAAGGTCCCTGCAAATTTTGGTGATGATTGGAGTCCCCGGCACCCGAGAAAGTACAAGGAAAGTGCACTTTTTGTCGCGAAACCCCTCCGTGGGAACTTCAACTCCAACTTTCGATACGTGTCTCATCATTACTCGTCAAAAGCAAGATGTACCCTTTTTAAAAATGTTGTGACCCCTCCGGGAGGTAAACCAGAGGTCGCGATTGAGCCACCTTCGTCGAAACTTGCATTACTTTGCTTGTTGTTTCGTTTCAGAATGTACATTCGAGTTTGTACTTATCCTGCATTGTTATGCACGTCACTTGCATTCTCATGCACACCACTTACATTGTTCTGCACGTTTCACGGGTATTTTCATACCCCCATGCTTAAGCTCGCGTTGTCACGAATGTTGCTTCTCGCATTGCGATGCACTCGCCCATCAACACCACATTTGTCTGCGCTCGATATCACACTGAACATATGTTGCTAACTATGTTGTTCTTGTTGAGTTTCTTCCTTTTTTAGGCACGATATTGTATGTACGGTTCATTTGAGGCTGGTGCGACCAGACGTGCCATACAAGTATTGTATATTCTCCGTGTGAATTCTCCGCATTCTTCAACTGCATGAAATGTAGTATTGCTTTGCATTCTTGCTTAAAACTGTTGCATCTATTGTGAATATTTGCTTCATTACAGCTCGCTACTTCACATGATCATTGAGTTACATCCGGCTTTGTGCATATTGTTTTTCATTTTGCCCCCCCCCGCGCCTGCGGGCATGCCTGTGGGCACATTTCTCTGTTATCTCGCATGTTTGTCTGAGTCTTTGGCTTTGTCAAAAATGGGTCGTCTTTGGGCTTTGACATTTACTCCCGTCACGTATCACTTTCGAGTTCTGTCAAAGAGGGGTAACTGTAGACACCCCATTTTTGACTGACCTTAAGACTCAGATGTCACCGATTGAGCGCTTGGTGATGTTGCAGGTTGTGCTCGTTCTGAGGTTGTGGAGTCTCGGCTGCGAGCCTTGCCTCCGGACTTCCGGACCCTTTTGTGCCTTACCTCGGTTTGCGAACCAGATCCTGTTTTCTTTGTTTTCTCTTCCCGAAGGGAGGGAGAGGTCTCGTTGATCATCTCTCAGTGGCCATAGGCTACGTTTCGTGATCGTAGGCCATTTTTTCCGTTTGGAGCTTGGTTCCCGGTTTTCGGAGCCGTCGGCCGTGTGCCTCAGTTCGGGACCGCTTAACCACTTCCGTTTGCTCTGGTTTTTGGCATACATCTTGTTTCCTCCCTTTTGAGGGACACTGTGGCCCAAGACACCAACTTCGTGGTCGAACGCCACCTCCAGTGCTTAACAGCTTGTTTTCGGGGCCCCAGGCCGCGCGTTTTGGCCCCCAAACCTTCGTTTTACATCGGTTTGGGCTCATTTTTGGTGGAGACCTTATTTTCATTATTAGGAAGGTCTTAGAAGGGTGGAAGGTTAGCAATTGTTCTGAAGACCAGATTTATTCCTTCATCACTCTTTATCGCCCGTTTTTTTCACTAGAAAGTTGACTTTTTCCATTCCCGGACCACTTTTCTGACTTTCCACCACACCATTGTATTGTACACACCTGGGAGGCCACTAATATGGATAGTCTAGCCAACAACTCTTACTGACCCTTTTGAACCTCTCTAAAAAGTTGTTTTTTCTCTTTCCTGGTTCACTTTTTTCAGTTTTTGACCATATAGCTGTGTTGTACACACATGGGAGGCCACCTTTTTGGGGTGGCCGGCCACTAAATTTTCTTGACCCTTTTGCACCTGGCCGACCGGCCAAGGGAGGTGGCCGGCCGGCCATCTGAACCTCCTGAACCTGGCCGGCCAAATTTCTCTCTCCTGGTGTATCACAGCTGTGCCAGTTGTTTTGCTCCAGACCCCTGCCCGGGGATCTGCCCTTTGGGGGGGAGGGGGGAGGGGAAATTTGAATTTGGTTTTCCCCTCCTTTTCCCTTGCTCTCTCCTCTATAAAGCTAGCACCTCACCTCCATTTTTAAGGGATACAAAAATTGGTTAGTGCCTTTGCATACAATCCTCCCTCTCTCTCTCATCCAAGCTTCAAAACCTTAGTTTCTTGGCCATTTTATACACCAACCCATAGCACAACACCTCCATCACTCATTCCAGCACCTTGGAGGAAATTTGAAGAGGTTGGAAGCTCAGAAATTTGGTCCAAAAGCTGCTGGTTTGTTGCTCTTCAAGGGTAAACACCTATTTCCCCTAAACTTGCTCTTTTTTTGCTTCATTTATAATCCATACTTGCAAGCATTTCTGGACTTTTTCATGAACTGAAAAAGATCATATTTTGAGCTCCTCTACATGTTTGATTAAGAACTCTTTGTTGTTTGAGGTCTTCCACTACCTCTTGTCTCCTATATCTCTTTGTAGGCCTATTTTTGCATGATATTTTAGCCCTACTTGTGATTATTTTTGTGACTTTACATAAACTATGAAGTGTCTTATTTTGAGCCCCTCTTCAACTTTGTTGAAGGGCTCTTCACTGTTTGAGGCCAGCTACTGCCTCTTACTCTCTATCTCTCTTTTAGGGCCATTTTTACATCACATTGTAGCCTTATTTGTGAGCATGTTTGGGATTTTCCATAAACTGTAAAGTGTCTTTTTTTCAGCCCCTATTTAAGTTTGTTGAAGGTCTCTTTACTGTTTGAGGCCATCTACTGTCCCTTGTCTCTAATCTCTCTTTTAGGGCTATTTTTGCATGATATATTAGCCCTATTTGTGAGCCTTTTTGGACCTTGACCTAAACTGAAAATAGTCTTGTTTTGACATCATCTTCATGTTTGATTAAGGTCTATTCTCTATTTGGGGTCATCTTCACCCTATGCATGCTTCATCTCTTCATGATTAGGGCCATACATGTGAGCATTTACATTGGCCTTGTTTTGGTCTCTTAGCCATTGAAATCTAGTGGATTTTCAGTGGCCTTGATGTGTTTTTGAAAGCCCAAATCAGAGGGGGGTGACCACCTCTCACCTTGTTTTGTTTGATGGTCTTTTTGGCCTTCCAAAGAGGCTCTATCTTGCATGCCTTGTTGACTGATTTCAAGGCCAATTTGGTGAGTTTTAGGGCTATCATATTTGATTTTCAGAGTTGTTTGTGGCATGCTAAGTGTCCTTGATGCATGTGCTTAATAACCCCTTTGTATGCCCTCTAAAAGAACCCATCATTTGTGCATGTGTTGGTTGCATTTCAGAGGTTATTTGGACATGTTTTGGCATGTTTTATTCATTTATTTTTTCTGGTTTGATGAGCTCCCACTTGCTTCATATACATGCCATGTAAATCATGTTTGCTAGTCAAAGTTGCATGCTATTTTAGTCCATCTTGCTAGCATCTTTTGGCCATGCTTTGAAATAGAAATGTTCATGTTTTGGGACTGCCTTGGTTCTGTCTTTATGCTTCATGATCAAATAATGCATGTTTTGTATAGCTATAGGTCAATGCATGTGCCTAGTTTTGTGTTTTGGGACCATTCCATGCATCGGGTGCCATGTTTCCATGTTTTGGGATCATTTTGCATCACATTTCAGTGCTGGAACTTGCATGTTTGTATGCCATATTTCGTGCCTTGCCATGCCTTGTTAGAGTGGCATTTGTGCCTTAGGATCGGTCCTCGGTTTGCGTGTATGTGTGCACGCATCTCGAGTGTCCCATTTTTATCTTATGGCCACTGATGTGATTGTGGCTAAGGTCCACTCATGTTGGTGTAAGTCCATCATGCATTGTGTATTCCATTTCATTCATAGCATTGCGTATGCTAGGTTGTATGTTAGAGCAGCATGTATGTCGTGTTACATCGAGCATTGTGTATGCCATTTCATAGCATTGTGTATGCTAGGTCGTATGTTAGAGTTGCATAGTGCATGCCATCTCATTTGCATTGTGTTTGGAATAGAAGTTAGCCTGAGCGCGGGAAATGAGGGACGTTTCGTACTCTGAGTGATGGAACGTGTCTCAATTCCCCGTCGCCGACACTCCGGATTATCCATGATGGAGTCTAGGCCTTGTTATGTTTTCATGTGCATTCATTCCATATTGAGTCGTGCAATTCGACTCCTTGGCCATCACGCATCGAGATGCGTGATTGGTGGCACGAGGATCGAGGACTACACTCCTTGAAGAGTAGTAAAGCATATATATGTAAAAATACATTGCCATGCCCCTTTCCTGTTCTCTGTTGCAGCAAATCAGAAATCGGCAGTCTTTTGGAGCCTCGTGCAACATTCCGAGCTTAATTGTAAACAGAGGCTAATTGGGGCATCACAATGAATTTCCGCGCAAGGCAACCCCAACATGCATCATTCATCATCCGGAGCGGAGTCGAGGCAGTCCCTAGCTTGCATGCCAATTTACTGCTTTCCTAGATTAATTTATTAATTAATTAGGAATTTTGTATTTATTTGGACTGTAATTATTCATTTGGAACTGTATATTATTTATTCAGACCCTCTGTGCGAGGGCAATGTTGTAATAAGTGTGCGTGCGTGTGATGTATGTCTTTCAACCCCACGTCTTTCTCCTTTTTATTTACCAGCTTATGATGGTTAGATTAGGGCATGTTTCAATTAGCATACAGTATGATAGCATGTTTGCATTCATTCATCTGTTTTACATGCATCGGGCTCGGCGTATCATAACTCACTGCATTGTATTTCAATTCCAAGTTGAATACTTGTTAGCTGTAGCATTTCATATGCCATGTTTAGAATAGCCGGGCCTATCTTAATTGCATTCCTGCATGTGTTGCATTAGGCATTTCTGTATAGTTAGGATCATGCATGGATTTCTAATCAGCTTCTGTTTTGGCTTGGAGTACTCGGTAAGTTTTTATGCTTTAGCATCATTGCATGTGTGTGAGTGACTACCATGATAGCATGCTTACCATGAGGCTATTTGCTTATGTGATATAATTGCCTGAATGCCTGTGGGTGAAGGTTGGGTTATTTGGATTGGAACAATGCATTGACCATGAGTTTTAAGCCCACTAGATAGTGGCAAAACCATGTTTTCTAAGCCCACCTGAGGGTGACAAAATCTGCACTTTAAGCCTACTTGCGAGTAGCAAACCATCTTTCAAAAACAAACATGAAATGTTTTATTCCAATTCAGGCGACCTGGTCTATTCTTGTATGCTGTGCGCATCACATAGTAAATCTAGGCTAATAACCGGAATAAGAATGCATAATGTTTTCAAAAGTAGATATCATGGTTAGTAGAGGCCGATCTTTGATCGGGCGAGCAGGGGTGCTCACGAAGTGACCTTCCCCAATTGTACCCAAGTTCCCGAGCCGAGGCAACTTTGGTGATGACGGACACGTGGCCTTAGGCAAACGAGTCAGGGTTTCCTAAATTTCCCCAAAAATAAAATATTTAGGTGGCAACTCTGTATCTGGAAAAACAGTCCATCTTTGGCACTTCTTTCAAAAAATCTGTTTTCTCAAAACGATTTGCCGGATTTGGACTCTTTGGTTCAGATTAAAAACCGTGACAATTAGAGTCCTGAACTGTAGTGAGCCCAAAATGAACGGAACGGGACTTATCCCTCCCGGGGCGTTCGGGGACGTCTATAGCGCCCTTTGTGGAATTCACGATTGGCTAAAAGCCTCTGAATTTGGAGTCCCATCTGTGTAAGACACGTTTGGGCGGAACGAGCCTTTGAATTTGGCTTCGTGGACCGATTGGCCAAGGGAATAAGCCTCCGAATCCGGAGCACCCTTCGTAGAAACCACGTTTGGCCAAGGCAAAACGCCTCCGAATTCGGCGCTCTTTTCGTGAATATTATGATTAACGAGCATAAATGCAGTTGACGATAAATAGAAGATGATCATAACTGAATTTATAAACATAAATTGAAGTAACATGCAAACATTTAAAATAATATGTTTCATTGAATTAATCAATAATATATAATTCACTTCCAATCTACGTTAGAGCGGTACAATATGTTCAGTTTTATTCGGCATCTCCCTCGTCATCGCTCTTCTCGACTTCGAAAGCCGCAAAGGGAAAATGATGACCTTGATATAACAGCGACGCCGAATCAACGCCTGCTGCCCGGAGAGCCTCTACGGCCTGGAGCCTTGACCTACCCGTGCTTAAATCCACGATTCTCGCATCGGCAGACCTTATCGGCGATCTTTTCCTTAGTCTTCTGTATCCCAACTTTTCGGCCATCATGGAAGCCTTGTTCATAAGCCCTGGTCTTTGCAGCCTCTATTGCAAACATGCTTGCGGTATCCCGATTGGCAATCGCATGACGTATAAGCCGTTGGGTCACTATTTCTTCCACAATCGGGTTAGCTTGGCCGACCGACTGTGTGTCGGCAGTTTTGACCTTTCTTAGTTCACGCTCAGCCTTCTCCGTACGAGCTTCTAGGTGTCGAAATCAGGTCGATCGACCATCGACTGCTGGACTTCTGGTGGAAAAATCTGTCGAGCAAACTCGACTGCCACATTTGGGTCGTGAACAATTGAATCTGCTTCCATCATCGATTTGTTCCCCACAAAAACCGCAAAACTTAACGGGCGCGGCGTCGCACTAGTTTCTCCTCTCGAGCATGGTAGAGGGGAGCTGCCCCGTTGCTACTTTTCCCTTCTGGGTGACCTACTTCGATGATGAGGGGATTGGCATTTTTCACGTTCCCTCGACGTCCTACTTCCCGTGCGCGTAGGCTCGCCATCTCGATTCATCTCTGCATCCAACTCCGCCAGTGTTCTCCCTTTTCCTCTACTATTGAAGAATAATCTTCTTGCCATCCACAATCGTCCACACTGCTCTTTTCCTCGCTCAATTTATTGGCTCTGAATGCAATAATGGCCCCTTTGCGCACACAGCACCCACCCCATTTATTCCTTACAGGTGCAGCACCCCCGAGGCGATCTCATTATTGCTAAATCTAAGAACCTAGTGCTGCTCATCTCACGTGCACCAGCCACTTCATGAACTAATAGCATTCGGTGTTCCAATTCATGCATTAGTTGGGGCAAGGGCAGATTCATTGATCTAATCGGCCAAATGTCCAGGCTTGGTGCCGATCATCTTATGTGCCCAACCGCTCCATGAACTAATAGCATTTGGCGTTCTAGTTCATGCATTAGCTGGGTCAAGGGAAGATTCATTAATCTAATTGGCCAGATGTCAAGCCCTTATGCCGATCATCTCATGTGCCTTGCTGCTCCATGAACTAATAGCATTCGGCGTTCCAGTTCATGCATTAGTTGGGTCAAGGGCAGATTCATTAATCTGATTGGCCATATGTCGAGCCCTTGCGCCGATCAGGTTGTGTGCCCCAACCTCTCTATGAACTAATAGCATTCGGCATTCCAGTTCATGCATTAGCTGGGTCAGGGGCAGATTCATTAATCTAATCGGCCAGACGTTGAGGCCTTGAAGCGGTTTACTCGTTATTTTATCGAATATTCATGCACATTTCCAAATTGTTAACTGCCGATTCATTTATTTATTCGGCTAAATAGCAAAGACAAGCATAGGATGTTTAATTGATTCGGTTAATTTATCGAATGTTTAATTTACTCATATGCAGCAAACAGAAAATTATAAGGAATTTTCATTAATAAATTGAAGACAAATAGTATATGCAGTAAACCGAAAAGCATAGGAAATTTTCATTAATAAATTGAGTACAGATAGTAGTCATTTTACACATGAAAATTACCTTACATTTAAACTTCCAGTCGAAGTAAAGAAATGAAAATCTACTAACAAAAACCTACAAGAACTATGCATCTAAGGTGCCTAACAAAAATCAAAATATCACCCTAATCAATCTTCAGGTTCAAACTCCAGTGGCTCAACGTCTACCTGCTCGTATGGAATCGGCTGTGCCAATGTCACATTCGCAGTAGTGAGGGCTTTGAGCCAGCCGTGTTTGAAGCCCCGATTCTTGAACTTGGGCACTTTTTCCACGTAGTTTTCCAAGGCGGCGTCCTTCCCAGCTTGGAACGCTTTGGAAATCTCATAATCGACTACTTCCTTTGCCTTCCTTAACTCTTCTAAATCAACTTCTAGCTTAGCGATCCCTCCTTGGCTAACTTGAGCACATCTTCACTTGCTTTTGCCCTCTCTTCGGCGGCCAGCCTTAGTTGGTCGAAATTCCTCACGTTCTCGGCCTCGGAATCGGCTCTCGCACGTTCCTCTCCCGCTTTCGATGCCTCGAAATCGGCTCTTTGAGAGGCTTCCACAGCCTTGTTCTTTTCATTTTCAATTTCGACTTTCAACAAGCCGATCTGTTCTATAGTGTCATGTTGTTGGTGGTCGATTTTGGCTATCCTGCCCATTGTCTGCAAAACAAGGAAATAGAGTTACAAAAAATAAAAAATATATATATATATATATCTAGGCGGAAGACTACAGATAAGGCAAGTAATGTACCAATAAGGCCGATTGAGCAGCTAATGCAATTGACATTAGATCTGGCTTCGCTCGAAATATGGCTCTGTCAACCGGCAGGGAAATTGAGGAAGCCATGCTCAAGGCCATAGTCGGGTCCTTCAAAGCTGACGCATCAGAGGCAATCGGCGTATTCCTTATCTTTGGTTGAACAATAAATGAAACAACCAAGTCCGATTTCTCAATGCGCGGCCGTTTATCGATTTGTTCCTCACCAGAGACGACTTCTCGCTCGGTGGGGCGCTTTTCCCCCCTTTGCTCAACCTCCTGATCTCCCTGTTTTACCTGCTCCGTCTCGGCCGTTTCGGTCTGAGCCGTTTCTTCCTCAATAACAGGTAGAGAGGACTTAGCGACGGCAGCGGGTGGAGTTTCCGATCGGATAGCCTCGGCTCTCCTTCAGGCGGCCATCCTTTTGGTGTTTTTCCTCCTGGCAAGTTGCGTGAGCGACTCCCCAGCCATATTCTCAGGATACGCACTGGGAAGGTCTCCTAAGTTTGTAAAAATGTCTTCAAAGGAGACGTCCCCTCGGCCTGAAGTAGATGGAGTGTTGGATAAATTGAGGTCGGCTTCCTCAAAGGCCAAGTTTAGAGCCTCGTCTACCTCAGCTTCCGACTGGTTCGGCTCCTCGGCGATCGCTTTGGCTACTTGTTCTTCCACCTGCTCCGAATTGGAGGCTTCTAAACCAATTTGCCTTAGGTTTATGAAGTTGGGGAAGGTAAGGGCCGTAAGGTGCTCTTCGCCCCTCGGAATTGAAATGTTGTCTGCCGCTGAAAATGTTGCATAAATCGGCTTGTATCTCAGAAGAATGTGGGCCGCCCTCCCTTGTTTCTGAAGGCTTGGACGACCAAAGAACTGGAGTGCAATTTTAATTTCCACAAGTATGGTGTCGTTGACTGAGACCAAAACTTTCTTCAAATCGTTGCCTATATAAAAAAAAATGGTAAGTACATAGAAGGAAAACCGAATAAATATATGATAATAAAAAAATGAGCTATACGACCACCTGGTTCGCCTTTTTGTCTTGGCACAGGATCTAGGCGATCTTCACCCTCGCTGAATTCCTAGTTGCCTCAAACAACGACCATTACATCGTCAACACGCTTGCCAGAGCTGGCAAGCATAGTCACTAAGTGATGATCGGTATCCTTAACCTTGAGAAAATTGCATCCCAGCCGGCCAGAAGATTTGGCTAAGGCATAACAATGCTGAATTGCAGGTATACCAAGGTTAATCCTAAGGCATCGGTTCAACTCTATAATCCCCATTATAATTCGAAAAAAATTTACATTAGATTGGGAAGGGATTAGACCCCAGTGTCGAAGGACGGCCCTTAAAAATGGGTGAAGGGGAAAACGAACTCCGCCCTCAGCAATTGATAGGAGAGAAAAGATGATTGTACTTTCATCAGTCCTCTCCATATCAGTGGTGCTTTCTGCTACGAGTGACAGATGGACGTCGTCGAGGATGGAATAATGGCGTCGGAAACCAGAAATTCGATCCGCAGAAAGGAGTTCTTTCAAGTGTTTTGCCATCCTAGCCAGCCTAAGGATTATGCAAAACTAAAAATAAACAAGGAAATGGGATTCGAAATGAAGAAGAAGAGAACTTACAAGAAGTAGAAGAGACAATGAGAAACAGGAAGAAGTTGCAGAGGTCGCGAAATGGAGGTATATCGGAAGGCAAACCAAAAGCTTTGAGTATTCAAAAAAAACTTACATTCGAAGGGACAACATAGTTTCAAATCGCATTAAATGAAGAAAGCGTACGAAGAGGCGAGAAGATGTAATAATGCCTAAAAAGCGTGTGTTCTGACATGTGTTGGAATGAGGTTAACCGCCGTTCTTTCCTTGACTTTTCAGGTTCGAAACTAAACACGCCGTTTGAAACCAAACATGTCAACTAACTAGCGTTAATAGGATGCTTGGGGGGCAATTGTGGGAGTCGGATGTTGTGGGGGCAATAAAGCCGAATAATGGTATAAGGACAGTCGAGGACAGAATTTGTATCTGGCTTCATCCTAGTCGATCCCAAAGTTGAATAAATTGATCGGCTGTAGAACTAGTTGAACAAAAGCCGAATAAGTAAACGTGCAATGGATTAAGGGTGGGCCCGATCCTGAGGCCCAAAAGAAAAATATAAATAGAGGAGCATCAGCCAAAGAAAGGTATGTGAGAACAAGTAAGATTAACTTGAGATATATGCACCTAAGAGAGTATACACTGACTTATCCGTCGGAGTGCTAATTCCGACGCCCCCGATTGGAGTGTTCATTCCTTTTCAGGTGACTAGCTGAGGATCAAGAGCGTCCTACAGGATCCAAAGAGTATTTCCAAACCACTTCTCTACAGTTACAACAAAAGAAAGAGTCCTAGCTCTATACATATAAAGCCCTCGGTTTGAATAAACATTTAGCACAAAATGAAATAACAAAATGGAGCCTTCAGCCTCTAAACCCCCCAAGCTATGTCCTTGGAGGCGGCATGTCACTTGTACCTGAAAATGGTTTCCCAAGTAGGGTGAGCCAAAACTCAGTAGAAATATGCTAAACAATACATGAGAATTAACTAAGATATCAGCATCAGATAAATGTTCAGTACTTGCAAACCAATCTTACACCTTTTCTATGACCAACTAATATCGACATCTTTATTTTAGTCCATTTCGATTCATTTATCCAAATCAATTCCTTGATATAGTTCATTGTAATTTAAACAGTTCAAAACGAGACTACAACTCATTTATTAACACTTCAATAACAACCATTATTCAAACATTTCAATTTCAGTGCCATTTTACGGAATTCTCATCCGAGGGAACCAGCACCCATATACATATAAGATTTTGGGGCTTTCACCCTAGACACTCCGGCCAACTTAATTATCAATGGAGTCCATCTCCTATCTCCTCCCAAACAATGGAGTACATCCCCTATCTCCTCCCAAACAACAATATATACACAATGTATTTAAACGCGTGCCATATACAATGACTACCAAATTCACACATTCAACAATTTAATCAAACCGTCATATTCAATGACCTAATTCGTATGACTAGTTTTAATTTTCCTAGTTCTCATACAGTTTCTACAATAATCATAGCTATCCTTCAACGATAGCCCAAAACAGATATTTCTACACAGATAAGTAAATCTATCAAACAGATATTTTTCCAAATTTTCCATAGGTGAGTAATTTATCAAACCCAACTACATCATTAATTTATACATCCTTCCAATCTCATATTTCTCGCATCAATTTCATTATTTATACAAATAATTTATTTAACTCATATTAGGAAAAATCTTTTTCCTTTTCAAATATTAACCCCAAGGCTTAATCTCACTACTTATTCCCATAAAACATCATAATCAAGACCTCACATACATATATGGAATCAAATATAGAAAACCCCTCTTTCAAAAATTCAAATCCAAACCCTAAGTTCACCCAAATCTTCCCAAATTCCACCATTTATACAAAATGACAAACACCTAGGTTAAAACTCATATTAAAGAGTAGAATATCCCTACCTCAAGTGGAGAAGCTCAATAGAGAGAAGGAGAAACTTTGAAGATGCCCAAAACTCAAACTTTCTTGGATCAAATGGAAGTCCATGAGTTGCTCTACCTTTTTAACAAAGGGACTAGGGTTGAGTGACCCCTAAATCAAGGTATATTTATAGAGAGAGGGTATTTTAGAGAGAGAAGGAGCTGGGCTAGGGTTTTGGGTGAAAGAGATACAAAAAGTGATGCAGAAAAGCTTTGCTGCGAACTGATATACGCAGTCCTCGCTCGAGCGAAGGAGTTGTCGCTTGAGCGACCAAACACAATGAGTGACCTCGCTTGAGCGCAAGAAGCGTCGCTCGAGTGTAGAATGCAAAGCTTCAGGTCTACCACAGACACACACGCATGCTCAAGCATAAGAAGTCTCGCTTGAGCGAAGAAGCAATTTCACCAGACTTGCTCGAGCGCCAGAAGCTTCGCTCAAGCGAAGAACTTCCCCTTTCCCGAAAAACTGCGTTTGGGAGAGAAACCTGAAGACCTTCAAACCTCGCTCGAGAGCAAGAAACCTTGCTCGAGCAAAGAAGCCAATTACACAAGGCTCGCTCGAGCACAAGAAGCCTCGCTCGAGCGCAAGAAGCCAAAATCTGGGCAACAATAACTTAGACCAAGTAACAATCAACTTGTTCCAAACTCGCCCAATACGTTCCAAAACTCAAATACAAAGAGTCAAAGGGAAAAAACAAGACATGGATATAATATTTAACCAAGGGCCCCAAGTCCGGGACACAATGAAGGTCGGGCCAAAACCGGGATCGCTATAACCTTCCCCCCATAAAGAATTTCGTCCCCAAATTTTAGTACAAGTTTCAAAAATCATGATTACCCAATTTTCAAAATGACTACCATTCAACTCTCATTACCATGACCCATCCACTGGTCATTCAATCTCTTCACAAGAGAACAATCCACAACATATAGCTCAACATGTATTACCAATATGCATCTTTCAAAATTTAACTAATTCCAATACATACATCTCAGATTTTCAAAACATATTCAATGTTTATGATAAGTTTGCATTTTCAAAATCGATACAACATATACAATGTCCAAATCAACTTGCATTTCTGAAACACATTTAACATTTACAATGCTTTCATAATCCAAAAACATATACAACATTTTTATAGTTCATCAACAAAACTAAAATTTCAACATACACTCAAACATCAACAAATAGGTTTGGATACTTTTCTCGAACTTCCAATTCATGCTCCTAAGTTGCTTCCTCAACCCCGTGATGTTTCTACAATACTTTGACCAAGGGAATTGCCTTGCCTCGCAAGACTTGGTCCCGTCTATCCAAGACTCTCACTGGTCTCTCCTCATATGAGGTATCCTCGTCTACCTCTAAGTCGGTCCAATCTAACACAAATGATGGATCTAGCTCATACTTCCGAAGCATGCTAATATGAAACACGTCATGCACCCCAGAAAGTTGTGGCAGTAATGCCAAACGATAGGCAACCTCCCCAATCCGCTCAAGGATCTCAAAAGGGCCAATAAACCGAAGGGATAACTTCCCACTCTTCCCAAATCTCATCAAACCCCGTCTAGGTGATATTTTCAAAAAGACATGATCACCCACCTCAAATGACAAAGGTCTCCTTCTACGGTCGGCATAACTCTTTTGGCAACTTTGGGCTGTAACTAACCTCTTACGGATAAGTGCCACTTTCTCCGTCGTCCCTCGAACCAACTCTGGACCTAACAAAGGTGCATCACCCACCTCGGCCCAACACACTGGAGATCTACACGGTTGGCCATACAAGGCCTCAAATGGTGTTATGCCAATACTCGATTGGAAACTGTTATTGTAGGCAAACTTCACTAAGGGTAAATGTCTCTGCCACGACCCCTTAAAGTCAAGGACACTGCCTCAAAGCATATCCTCAATGATATGAATAGTACGCTCGGATTGCCCGTCAGTTTGAAGATGGTAAGCCGTGCTAAAAGTCAATTTGGTGCCCAAGGCACTCTGCAAGCCCTACCACAATCGAGCAATAAAACGCGGATCTCTATTCGACACGATCGTTACAGGGACTCTGTGCAACCGCACTATGTCCCGAATATACATGTCAACAAGGTAATCTACCAAATCTCTTATGCGTATAGGAATAAAATACGTCGACTTAGTCAGTCGATCAACTACCACCCAAATGGCATTACTACCCCGTTGAGTCCTCAGAAGACCCATAACAAAAGTCATCATGACATGCTCCCACTTCCATTCAGCTATAGGCAAGGGTTTCAACAAACCCTTTGGCCTTTGATGTTCGGCCTTCACTTGTTGACAAGTAAGGCAATTCGATACAAACACTGCCACATCTTTCTTCATACCCCTCTACCAAAACTGGCGACTCAAATCATGATACATCTTTATGCCTCCTGGATGCACCGCAAGGCGTGAATGATGAAACTCTCGGAGTACTTCCTCTCAACAAGACTTTGGCAGAAACAAGCGGTCACGGTATCTCACACTTAGGTCGGGATACATAGTCAAACCCTTCTCTACCTTCCCACCGGAGATCTTCTCCTGAAGGGATTCTACCTCAAAGTCACCCCTCTGTGCTTTTAACACTCGATTCACAAGTGTAGGTTGTGCAACCACAAAGAACAAGGCTGCAGACTCAACAGACTCACCCAAATGCAAGTTGAAATCCCCAAGAGCACCTAACATTTCTCATTCCCAGATGGCAATACAAGCTACATTGCCGATAGATTTCATACTCAAGGCATCGACCACCACATTGGCCTTCTCCAGATGGTAATGTAACTCAAAATCATAATCCTCTATGAACTCCATCCACCTTTTCTGCCTCAAATTCAAGTCCTTCTGTGTAAATAAATACTTCAGACTCTTATGATTAGAAAACACCTGAAGTCTCTCCCCATGCAGATAGTACCTCCAAATCTTCAAGGCAAATATCACAGCTACTAACTTTAAGTCGTGAGTAGGATAATTCCTCCCATGTGTTTTCAAATGTCATGAGCCATAAGCTACTACTTTCCCTTCTTGCATCAATACACAACCCAAACCCTCTCGTGAGGCATCACAATGCACTAAATAACCCAATCCTCTCTCCGGAATAATCAAGATTGGAGCGGTGGCAACTCTAACCTTAAGCTCTTGGAATGACTTTTCACAGGTGTCACTCCACACAAATTTAACCCCCCTTCTCGTCAGCCTAGTCAAAGGCGAAGCTAATCTGGAGAAATCCTTCACAAACCGACGGTAATAACCGGCCAACCCCAAGAAACTAGGAATCTCGAAAGCATTCTTAGGTTGTACCCAATCCTGCACTGCCTCAATTTTGAATGAATCTACAGTCATCCCTTTCCCGGATACCACATGGCTTAAGAACTTAACTTTTCCTAGCCAGAACTCACACTTCTCGAACTTAGCATACAACTTATGAGCTCTAAGCAACTCGAGCACCACTTGCAAGTGTTCCTTGTGCTCCTCTTTAGAAGGTAAGTAGATCAAGATGTCATCCACAAAGACGACTACAAAATGGTCTAAGAACTCTCGAAAGATGTAACAACCCCGACCCATGATTAGCGCTAATTCATGTTTATGTATGCCTAATAAGTAATTAAGAAGAAATCCTGAGTTAATTACATATGCATTGCATCATTTTGTGGTTATATCTGTTTAACGTAGAAAGATCTATTCATGTTTTAGTTTCGGTCTGCGAATTGAAGACCTTATCGGCATTTGATTTTGAAATTGATTTGATTTATGAATTATTTGGAATTTTTAGAATTTTCTAATAAGGTCAATTGAAATTTGATTTGGAACGATTAAAGTAGATTAATTAATGCTCATTAATTTAGATTAAGCCAAACTAATTAAATCAATTCCATGAAGCCTATTTAAGGCCCACTTGACTTCACTAGTCCATTTTGCTCACTCATTACCTCAAATTGATGCTCTAAACGTGAGAGACAGAAAGAGTAGGAAGATTTGGTCCTAGGCTTGGGAATTGAACCCAACTAGAGGATTTGCTGGGAATTGTTGTTATTGGAAGAGGATTAGAGAGTTTAACTTCAACACTTATGAATTCAAGTCTCTAGGTAAGGGATCAAATTCTTAGTTGTGTAATTGAGTTAGATTTTTCAAGACCTCAAGTAAATTAGATGAATTCATGTGGGAATTGAGTTAAAGTTAAAGAGAATTGAGCCATACCATGCATGCATATCCATTTCTTCACAAATTGAGCATGATTTCATAGAATTCTTTCATGCATGTGTTTATCTCACTTATGTTTTGAGAATTCATCATGTTTTACATCCTCTTATTTCATTTGATCATGATTTAGAAACTTGAAGCTCAATCATTTCATGTATGTCATGTTTTTGGAGAGTTCATGAAGTTTAAGTTGAATTTGCGAACAACTGGCATGCTTTTAGGCCTTGATTTCATGAAATGATCTTTAAATCATAATGTTTTGTGAATTTCTAAATGTTTTCTAGAACTTTGGCCCAAGAGGATGAGTTTTGAAGTGTTTAGTTTGAGTTTGAAGCTTGGAGATCAAATTTGGAAATTCTAGAATTTGAATCTATGCTCTAGTGTAAGAGTTCACGCTCGAGAACTCTGAATACATGCACTTTCGCTCGAGCGACATGATACCCGCTTGAGTGTGAAATGCATGTATCCAGAAGTTCACATATTTTGTAGTACGCTCGAGCGAGGGTCTGAGCCTCACGCTCAAGTGGGGATCGAGCGTCCGTTGAGCGTAAAAAGCAAGTAACCAGTACTTTTCTAAGTTTACAGTCCGCTCAAGCAAGGGAAGTTACGCTCGAGCGAACCCTCACTTTTAGCATTTCCGCTCGAGCGAGAAAAGCGACACTCGAGCGTGGACCCTGTTTTCGGCAAAATTTGAAAAATGTTTTCAAGTGCATTCTAGCATCCTCATTCTATCCTAGACACTCCTAGACCATGTTTAAGACCCTATAATGAGGTTAAAGGCTAGAAACACACCAAGAACAAATGAAATAAGTTACGTGCAATCCAAGCGTGGGTTTCAATGTATGAATCTTCCATGTTATGTAGGTCACACGCCTTAAGATAGGTGAATTGCCACTTTGCCATCTATTTGGAGCTACCAATTATCTGTGAGTAATAACTTTGTAAAGTTATGTTTAATGTTAAATATTTTCTGAACATTATGATATGAAATGATTAGTTTTTCTGGAATGCTACATTATGTTTGAAATGAATTAATGATTGTCCAAGATTCTGAAATTCATTCGTGGTATCCTTAGCAACATATGATATGCGTCCCTTTATAGGTCATCAGGTCCCTTTATGGGTCATCGGAAACATCTCTGTGCACATGAGTCATCGAAATTCCTTCAGGGCCGTCCCTTTATGGGTCATCGGATTTGTTAGCGCTAATGGATGTACCGCGTATGATTATATGCAAAATTTGAATTTGAAAATGATTATGAATATGTATATGAATCCGTTTCTAATTTGGAATCTAAATATGCATAAGACTCTGTTTCTAATAAGAATCTGATTTCTAACTTTGTGATGGACATCATTCATTAAACCCTTTACTTTGTTATTATTTACTGGGCACCAGCTCACTGTTTATATATATGTATGTAGGTGATCAAGGGCATGACCAAGCTTAGAGGCGTCTGCCTAGAATCAATTTTCGACAACCAACCTATGTACTTCCCTGTGGAGGTTCCGGACATGTCTAGTGGTTATGGCTAAGTGCATAAGTTGAAGTTTTATTTTCCTGCTCAGTTAGACAAGTCTTTGTGCATTTTGTAAATAGGGCTAAGTCCCTTTTTGTCTAGCTTATATATGTATATATATGATGATGTGTATATGTATGTATATAAAGTTTAAAATTTTTCTGTCTCATATAAGTCTGCACAGCTCAATTGATGTTGTATAATTGCCATTTGCTTACACAGCCCCTAATTATATGTTATTATGTTAAGAGGCCTTTGGTAATCCAAGGATTACTGGCCGGTTACGACGCTAAACCTATAGGGGCGGGTTTGGGTCGTGACAGAAGATTCGGTTCATCAAGTCTATAAACACAACTGGGGCATTGGTTAGCCCAAAAGGCATGATAAGAAACTTATAATGGCCATACCGTGTACAGAATGCTATCTTCGGGATATCCTCCTCCCTAACCCTCAACTGGTGGTAACCCGATCTTAGGTTTATCTTGGAGAAACAATGAGACCATTTCAACTGATCAAACATATCATCTATACAAGGCATAGGATACTTATTCTTAATTGTAACCTGGTTCAACTTCTGATAATCGATATAAAGTCACAAGGCTCCATTTTTCTTTTTAGCAAAGAGGGCCGATGCTCCCCAAGGCGAAGTACTAGGGCAAATAAAACCCTTATCTAGTAATTCCTGGAGTTGAATCTTCAACTCACTCAACTCAGCTGGCGCAAACCGATATGGTGCCATGGAAATCGGTGTCGTGCCAGGCACTAGATCAATAGAGAACTAAATCTCTCGGTGAGGTGGTAAACTAATAAGGTCCTCGAGAAAGACATCCAAGTACTCACAAAGCACTCTTGGCAACTCAACTTGAACTTCATCACACTCACTACTCAAGAAGTTAGCAAGAAGACAACTAAGTTCACTCTGGCTACGCAAACCATACATCGGTGATAAGACTCTATCCACCTGGTCCTCCAAGAAATAAAAGCAATCACCGCTGAAGGTACATATAGTAACCCTCTGACGGTAGCAATCTATAACAACCCGGTATGACGATAACCAGTCCATACCCAAAATAATATCAAAACCAAACGTGTCCATCAATACAAAAGAAAAAGGGAGTCGACGATTGACGACCTCTATATCACAGCCTCGACACCCCTATTTCAAAACCATTTCACCCCCGATAGGTGACATAACACAAATAAGAGATGCTAACTGTGCCAACTCCAACCCCAAAACAGATGCAAATGTAGACAAAATAAATGAATGTGATGCACCCATATCAATCAACACATTAGCAACCGAGTTGCAAAACAAAAAGGTACCTCTCACAACAGATGGAGCCAGAGAGATCCGCAGCGATAGATACACGCTCAGCGTGAGGTCTCGATCTACCGCCACCTCTTGGAGCATAAGATCACATTGATCGAGCCAAGAGGCTCTCGATTGGCCCTCGAGGCTCAGATCGACCGAGCTTAGGTGGGTGACTCAGGTTCCGCTTTGAACCAGACGCACCAGGTGTGCCACCCAACTGTGGGCAAAACCTCTTCAAGTGTCCCGCCTGCCCACAATGATAACAAGTGAGTAGGTAGCCTCTGCCATGACTCGGGCCCTAAGAATGAGCTGAAGATGAAGCTGCTCCTTGCCCTTCTCCCCTCTGCGGGCAAGCTGGAGACTTGTGGCCCAACTGACAATATTTGAAACAAATGAAGCCTCTTTGACCACCTCTCCCAGAACCCGAACTCGGCACTGGAAAGGTAGACCTCAGATGCGCTCCTTGGCAGGGATGGCAATTTCAACCCGGCCCGATGGGGACCCGACCCCCCGACCTCGATTAGAATGGTTTTTTCCCAAAAAATGTCCCCGTGGAGACGGAGATGGTCTTCAAAATTAAATCCCCGATCAATTTCGGGCCGGGGACGGTGATAAATTTTTCGACCTTGGCCCGCCCCCGCCCCGAAACTTCCCTGTATATATATATATATGTTTAGGTTATATAATATAATATAATATCTATTCTATTCTATCTATCTCGACTCTCTCTCTCTCTCACTCTCTCTCTCTCGTTCTCCTCTATGTACTCTCTGAAACGGTCTTCCCTCTCTCTCATCTCTTCACTCTCTCATCTCGTTCTCCTTTACTCTCTGAAACTAATGAAGATGAAGATGTTGAGCTCAGATCTGTTAAGAAGTTAATGAAGATGAAGATGAACATGAGCTTCAGATCTGGAAAATAATGAAAATGAAGATGAAGATATTGAGCTTAGGTCTGTTTTTTTTTTTTTTTTTTTTTGATAAATAAGCTCAAATCTGTTGTTGATGATCTAATATGTAAGATGATGTATTAGATGATGAAGCTCAGATCTGTTTTTTTTTTTGATCAGTGAAGCTCAGATCTGCTTAATGTGTTAGATGATGTTGTTGTTGTCGATGATGTTGATGTTGTAGTTGAGTTCTTGTATTTTTTGGAGTTGATTTTTTTTTTTTGTTTTTTCAACCGAGGAGTTTTTGGGGTCGGGGAAACCCGATCCCAGTTAGGGGCGGGGGGCTGGGGCGGTGGTAGGTTCCCCGTCGGGGATTGGGGAAATTTCCATCATCGAGGATTAGGGATAGGGAGTGTGATCCCCGGTCCCGTCCCGTCCCGTTGCCATTCCTGCTCCTTGGGATTGTTGAGGGTTAGAACCCCTTTGCCTCTTACTGTCCCCCTAACTATCCTGACTCCTCTTGGAGCCATTCATCCTCTCCTCCTCTACATGCATAATAGTCTCCAAATGGGCTGCAGCCTCCACAAGGCACCCATAATCCCTAATCATGGATCCGGCAACTCTAAACATGAGTCCGGTCCTCAGTCTCTTCTCGAACTCCAGACAACGGCGTTCTTCAGTCGCCACTAACTCTGGTGCAAGCCTAGACAAGTTAGTAAAGCTAGCCTCAAACTCAGCCACTGGTGTATTCAACTATTTAAGCTGAGAAAACTGATCCCTCAATTTCTCCTTCACTGTAGTAGGCAAGTACTTGTTCGGGAAGGCTTCAACAAAGGTTTCCCAAGTCCCACCAATGAGCCCTTACGCATACTTCCACCACTAACCCCCGTCTCCCTGTAGCTGGAAAGATGCCAAGGTCACTTTCAAACCTCTGTCTTCGATGCCGAGCATCTCAAACGTCTTCGTCATCTGTTCCAGCCACTTATTAGCCTTCAGTGGCTCCTTAGGATCTCCCAAAAACTCATCCGGGTTGGACTAGAAGAACTCCCTCTTCAGAAAAGACGGCCCAACTTCCGCTACTTGGGCCTGGACTTGATTCTCAACCCTGAGAATGTCCATAGATTCCCTTAAAGCTCCGGCCATCTCGTAGGCTAAGGCGTCCATGGCCTGCTGACCAAGCGGTTCGACTACATTGGCCTAACCCACTTCTTCCTCCTGTGCCGAAATTTCATCCGGTATTTGCATCTCGTCCCCCTAGGCCTACTACATGTACCACTACGACCTCGTCCTGACATCTTAGTAAAGGTAACAAAAGAGATTAGCATATTTACAAATGTGTCGAAGCTATCTCACTCGCGTCCTAATTCGATAGACAACTATAATTCACTCCACATAAGCACATAATCACATAAACACATACGAATTTCATTTCCGGATAATGACCGCCTCGTGACGTTGCTAGAGTTCCAGTTAGAAATGGCAGTAATCAAGTGCCTTTCTAACAGGATTCCCAGAAACCCATGGACCCGATCAACATCCTAAAAATTAAATCACATACCCATATATTCACGTAAACATGTCATCATGTAAGCACATAATCATTCATACTTAAGTCTCTAACAAGCGAGACAAACCCATTGTGGTACTAACCACTTCCCACGTACCCAAAGTATTCAAACCCGGTACGCTCTGATACTAAGTTGTCACGCCCTCAAAAAAAAAAGAGAGGATAATCTAACCCATGAGATTCTTAGGCATAATATGAAACATATTACTTTCATTCATCTGAGTTTACATTACAAAAGATATTACATGCATTACACTTTCATAAATGTTCATCTTGAAACTATAGCGTGTAACTCTAATTGATAACAATAAAATAAATGCCCTAAGGGCTTACACCTTTCCAAGATAACACTTGGTTACAACAAAAGAAAGAGTCCTAGCTCTATACATATAAAGCCCTCGGCTTGAATAAACATTTAGCACAAAACGAAATAACAAAATGGAGCCTTTAGCCCCTAAGCCTCCCAAGCTATGTCCTTGGAGGCGGCATGTCACCTGTACCTGAAAATGGTTTCCCAAGTAGGGTGAGCCAAAGCTTAGTAAAAATATGCAAAACAATACATGAGAATTAACTAAGATATCAGCATCAGATAAATGTTCAGTACTTACAAACCAATCTTACAACCTTTCCATGACCAACTAATGTCGACATCTTTATTTCAGTCCATTTCGATTCATTTATCCAAATCAATTCCTTGATATAGTTCATTGTAATTTAAACAGTTCAAAATGAGACTACAACTCATTTATTAACACTTCAATAACAACCATTATTCAAACATTTCAATTTCAATGCCATTTTACAGAATTCTCATCCGAGGGAATTGGCACCCATATACATATAAGATTTCGGGGCTTTCACCTTGGACACTCCGGCCAACTTAATTATCAATGGAGTCCATCCCTTATCTCCTCCCAAACAATGATACATATACAATGTATTTAAAAGCGTGCCATATACAATGACTACCTAATTCACACATTCAACAATTTAATCAAACCGTCATATTTAATGACCTAATTCATATGACTAGTTTCAATTTACTTAGTCCTCATGCAGTTTCTACAACAATCATAGCTATTCTCCACCAATAGCCCAAAATAGATATTTCTACATAGATAAGTAAATCTATCAAACAGATGTTTTTCCAAATTTCCCATAGCTGAATAATTTATCAAACCCAACTACAACATTCATTTACACATCCTTCCAATCTCATATTTCTCGCATCAATTTCATTATTTATACAAATAATTTATTTAACTCATATTAGGGCAAATCTTCCCTCATTTTTCAAACATCAAGCCTAAGGCTCAATCTCACCACTTATTCCCATAAAAAATCATAATCAAGACCTCACATACATATATGGAATCAAATATAGAAAACCCCTCTTTCAAAAATTCAAATCCAAACCCTAAGTTCACCCAAATCTTCCCAAATTCCACCATTTATACAAAATGACAAACACCTAAGTTAAAACTCATATTAAGGAGTAGAATATCCCTAGCTCAAGTGGAGAAGCTCAATGGAGAGAGGGAGAAACTTTGAAGATGCCCAAAACTCAAACTTTTTTGGATCAAATGGAAGTCCATGAGTTGCTCTACCTTGTTAACAAAGGGACTAGGGTTGAGTGACCCCCAAATCAAGGTATATTTATAGAGAGAGAGTATTTTAGAGAGAGAAGGAGCTGGGCTAGGGTTTTGGGTGAAAGGGATACAAAAAGTGATATAGAAAAGCTCTGCTGCGAACTGATGTACGCAGTCCTTGCTCGAGCGACCAAACACAAGAAGTGACCTCGCTCGAGCGTAAGAAGCGTCGCTCGAGTGTAGAATGCAAAGCTTCAGGTCTGCCACAGATGCACACGCACCCTTGAGCGCAAGAAGTCTCGTTCGAGCGAAGAAGCAATTTCACCAGACTCGTTCGAGCACTAGAAGTTTTGCTCGAGCGAAGAACTTCCCCTTCCAAGAAAAACTGCGTCTAGGAGAGAAACCTGAAGACCTTCAAACCTCGCTCGAGTGCAAGAAATCTCGCTCGAGTGAAGAAGCCAATTACACAAGGCTTACTTGAGCAAAACAAGCCTCGCTCGAGCGAAGAAGCTAAAATCTAGGCAACAACAACTTAGACCAAGTAACAACCAACCTGTTCCACACTCGCCCAATACGTTCCAAAACTCAAATACAAAGAGTCAAAGGGGAAAAACAAGACATGGATATAATATTTAACTAAGGGCCCCAAGTCCGGGACACAATGAAGGTCGGGACAAAACCGAGATCGCTATAACACCCATGTCCATCATGTCTAAAACAGAGGATTGACAACCCTAGGTGACGATAACCTCATAAATTCCTGGCCCTTAATGACTAAGTAAGGAAAAACTTCTTTTTGGACCATTGATCATGCCTTAGTGGTCTTCATTGACCATCATTGGTGTGTCATAGCTCAATGAAATCTAAGAACTACTACTTGGATAACTGCTTTAGGCCGTAAAAGATTTATTGGAACTAGCAATCTTTTTGCGCTCCTAACTTTTCACCATAAAAGTAGATGGTAAATCCCTACGGATCTACTTATCCAATTCTCCAACGAGAAGTTGGGTCACAACGTCCACAAATCAAAGTTCTGAACTCATGTCAATCATAGCCTAAGTCACAGTAACTTCACTTCCCAGGAGGAACTCTTCTCATGGTCTACACCTTCCTCAATGGTGCGACTTTTCGGTATCTAGCGAGCTTTATGCCTCAAAAAATGACTATCCAAATTGCTTATAACTTTAGAACATAATGGAAAGTCAACCAAATCCTAGAAATGGTTAATCCTCAAAGACTTTATCTTAAACTGCGCAACATTGATCCACTTTTCTAAAAGTAGGGGACTAGAGAGCCTTTGGCATTGTTCTAGGCTCTTTATTATCTTGCGGAACAATCGTGAATGTTTCCCTCTCAATCACCCAGTGATGATGTGGAAAAATTTCACATTCGCTACCACGCAACTAAGAATGTAGAGTATTCTTTTCTAATGGAGTAATCCACTAGTAGGTATGTCGCTCTCACTATCCCTAGGATATTGGAAATTTCTTTCCATTCTCAACTAGGCTACATAATAACCCATACTTAGAATTCTCTATCTTATAGAGTTCCAGAACTCTATTTACATCACCTTTAGTAAGAAAACTTTATGTGACTTAGTTACACTCCCACAAAGCTGCTTACCTATAAGCACATGACCCAGAGGGTTTACATAACTGCATATAATAATGCGCCACATGACCCTAAGCGTTTACGAGACAGCATATAATAATGCGCCCTAGGTCTTAACTTCTCAACCCTTATGAGAAGTAAAATAAAGATAAGCTACTTGATGGTTACAGATCACCTATAGATGGCTCTCCGCTAACCCATTACTCAAATAGAGTATAAAATATGATATGGAGGGCACTTAGTTAGGGACATAGGCAACAAACTAAAGTGCAATTCCCAATTGGGAAACATATTACGCCATCATCTACGTAACATAACAATGATTGATTTCTTATCTCTACTACACCACTGTATTGATGAGTATTAGGAATAATCAATTTTCTAAGCATCAATTTCTCTTCATAGAGCTTTCTAAAAAACAACTCAAATAGATACTTGTCACCTTGGTCAAAACTAAAAGCACAAAAGCTCTTATCTAATTGATCTCGACCTCATATGTGCAATGTCAAAAATCATCTCAAAACTTTTGACTTATGAGAGATTAAATAGTCTTGACTAAGATGCGTATCGTAATCTATAAATGTGTCGAGATTGGGGCTAACTATCATACCCTTACACATATCCAGTCACAAAAAACATAGTGCACTAAATGCGACAATACAGATGCTCTTCTATGGCTTTCCTACTTACTTGTGTGCAACCATTACGAACAAAGTTACATATTCACATGAGAGCAGGCTGTCATAAGCGAGTGGGCCTGAGAGGGCCTACTCAAACCATCCACGTCATTTTCTCGTTAATGTGATTAAGTATAATAAGTCATCGGTTTCATGACCAATGTCATAAACTAATTCCAATCATCCTAACATGTGAGTTCTTAAAGACATGTGCAAAGGTTTAGGCCCAACTAGGTAATGACTCACGACTAATTCTTATTCACTAGATCATAAAAAGATGTCATAGAGATATCAAGTGCGCCTAAGTCGCAAATTTAACTAGTAAGTGCTAATCCCCTGCACCTTCAAGCCAATTTTATTCTCCATACACTTTACTACATCTAGTTGAAACATAACGATACTCCTCTTGCGACCTCTATTTCTCGCTTCATTGTTAGTTGCAATTAATTATACTATCCACAAGAAGGAGAAAATAAGCTATCAATCTATGACAGCTCTTGAAGTAACATAAAAGCGAATTAGGTTAAAGAGTCTAATTCAACACAATGCTCTCACGAGCTATACATCAAATTCTTAAAGTCATAACAAGCTTGTCGGCCTTGACCCTTTCATTACTATGCTACAACTTTTGCACTTAGTGGTAAACGTTATTCAAAAGTGTTAGCCTAGCCAAGGAATCATACAAAGAAGCACCTCGTCATGTCTCACACTCAAGTGTGGAAACAGTAAATGTCCAGACTCAGACAATTTGGCAATGCTAATAGATTTTGCAGCTTCTAAGTGCTAATCTTTTAACATCAAGTGATACTTCAACGCACACTATTATAGTGTGTGAAAGTTTGCTCCATCCACTCCCATCAGTTGGGTAGAGAGCAAAACACTGCTTATACTGGCTACTCATCTTACACTTAATGACTAATTCATTTAAGCTCGCATTTCTTGGATGACGTAACTCTTGAATGTTGTTTCATCCAATGATGCAACATTATTATAAGTCAAATTACAAAAGTCAATCTACGCAGCTTAATAGTCAATATCATATCTAGATCTATTGAGGGCTTACAACTTCAAACTTGCCAATCAAAACTACTTAGCATGTTGCTAACCATAGCGCACACATTAGTTTTTATTGCGCCAAACAAGGCAAACAAAACCACGGCGACTTTGAGTCATGTTTTCTTACTTTGGCTCAATTAAGGTCTGACCTAAAGTCTCTAAGACTTTTTCCTCATCTAAAGAATAGGATTACATTGTTCACTTTTGAGCATCTCTATTAAGTCTAGGTCAACCAAATTAACCTCCATTAGCTAAGTCAATTTAGAGAGAGAAAAAAAAATGCAAATTGAGATTAATTTGATTAGCATAATATAACTTTGACACAAAAATCTAAATTAAATAGTGACAATATTACATAAGTCGCAAGATTGAAAATCCGCTATGCTCGTAATCATCTCTTATACCACAAGTGACAATTATCCAAAATTTAATTTAATTCATGCTAAAAACATTAGTTTTCGGAAGTAAATCTACAAAGATTTCTCTCAACCAAACAGCCTCCCACAAACTATGACATGTCTAAAGTATGATAAAATATTCTAATTCTATACAATAGCATCTTAATGTAAATTTATAACCAACTCTTGCTATATTTCATTTAATAATGGAATTTAAAATTAATCATGCTATTTTAATCACAATATATTACAAACTATAGACAAAAAACAATAATATGCTGTGTTTAATGTTCAGATTATGTCATAACAGAAAGTACATAACTTCTGAAATTTTTCTAAATTTTTCTGAAATTTTAAATAATTATTAAACACACATTAAATCAGAAATAAATATTCCAGAATCTGGAAAAATGCAACAATCATATCAGTAAATAGTAAACCATTACAATAGTCTACAGTAAAAACTTCAGCCACAGAAGCTTAGTCATGCAACACCAGAAAGCATTTTAAAGTAGAAATAATGAATTATTATTTTTTAAGAAAAATATTTTTTATTTTCATAAAATTTTGAAAATTTTATAGTAGATAAAAAATGTAATTTTGAGTCTAACTGTACCAACCACTCTTAAAACAAAGCTATAATGAATTACTTATGACCATTTAAAGCAATTTTGGATTTTTAAAAGAAACAAACAGAGCCTTACATCTAACAACCAAGCCGATGCAAAAAAATAAGCTTGGCGGCTTACGACGATGGCACATGGCACATGCACATGGACAACACTAATAGCGCGCGTGTGGGCAGCCGTCTGGCGATGTAACGCATTGGGACGCCATGGCGCCGTCACATACAGGGTGATTTATGGTCCAATTTTGGTGCTGCTGAACTTCATTTTCCAAAATAAAAATAATGGTGGACTTAAAAATGACATTTAACAAACGCAAATAACAAGGTGTATCACACACTCTCTCTAATGAGAGTGGAAGTGCATAAACTCTGTACTTCATCTTCTTCCTTAAGCCACCAAAAAACCAAAACGAACCCAAATTAGGGTTTGATTTTTCTCATCAACCGTAAGTCCAAATCTAACAAATAATATATGGTTTTGAAGGTCTCGAAACAAAGATTCTAAATATGTAAGATTTGTAGACTGAAATTAAAGCATGTAAAACCATCATGTATGTAAAGTTTCAGGAATATAAAATGGGTCATCATTTTTCTTGAAATCTAACCGTTAGATTTTCATGAAACTTTGCAGCTATGTTCTACATGAAATATACTTTAACATATGTAATTTTCAGGTTGATCGGAGAAAGTTCGAAAAAATATTAATTTTTCATGCATATATCACATATATATATATATATATAATTATATACATATTTTAATGCACAAAAAAAAGCATGAAAATACCCATTTATGACTCTGATACCAACGCAAGATATATATAATGTAGCGGATAAACGGATTCAGGCATACCTCATGAGTTAGAATTTGAAACGAAGAACCTTGTAGGTAAATCATGTGTTTCACAACCACGAACTAAGAACACCCAGCAATGGAGTGATACTACAGTATGAGTATCACCGACTCTAATCACAGTACAAAGGCTTGATCGTTATTCTAATGGGAGAGAGTTAGAGAGAGAGAGTATGGAAAAAAAATCATTTGTTATTTGATTCATTCCTACATCCCGTATACCATATTTGATATATAGACTAACCATCTATCCACATCTCCTAAGGATAGGATAGATATAGATAGATAGTGGGTTATCCGAACAAATAAGATAATCAGGAAATCAAATTCAAATTACATGGGTAATTTGAATGAGTTATGGGTCATGGCATATGGGTGTCCAAACCCGGGTTCAATACCGAGCCCAACATGGAATGAAAAAGAAAAATAATCAGGAAAGACCTAATCACCCTAATACCACAATTCCTATGGTGCTATTTAATCTACATCTTTCTTATTTAATCACCATACCAATATTAAGGTTTTTCTTTTTAATACCATGATAAACAATTAACAGTCCAAAAAACATGTTTGAACCCACCTTTTATCCTCTTTCTTATACTGCAATCAAAAGGCGAATTATTTTTGAGATGGACCCAATTGTTCCCTCACCAGTTTAATCCCATTTGGTGAGACAATCAAACATGGACTAAAGGAAATTGCCTTGAGTAAGTTGGCATGCGTATCATGAGAAAGAGTATAAATGTATTTGTATTTTTAAACTCATGTCAACTTTCTTTGTGTACAACTTGAATTGTTTGTGTTTGTGTTTTTTTTTATTTGAATTAGATGGATTCTAAATGGGATTGGATTTTCTCCAGTTGTCAATCCAATTCAACAAATTTTATTTGTTAGTAATTTCTGTCATAATTGTATTACTGTTGGCTTGGAACATTGGCCATTTCTAGACTTTGTAGTGATGAGACTGGCGATGGTCTCTTGTGCATTAGAACTGTCTTTTTACTAGGTTGAAAATTCCCTAATAAGGGAAAATTATTTATAAGTCCTATTAGGGAGAATTATGTTATATATAGTCTTACTAAAAAACTTATATTTTCATAAGTCCTGTGTGAAGTTTGTTCACACATTTACCCTCAATATTAGTTGTTAATATCATAAATAATGGTAAAACCATATATAGGAAATTGAATGTTACTATAGATTAAGTTTGTGAAACGTAACGTGACACCTACATAAACGTAACGTAACGTGACACCTACATAAACGTAACGTAACGTGTCACGTTACGTTTCGCAAACTTATTAGGTTTTTGATTTTTTAAATTGAATTACATAAACATAACGTAACGTGACACCTACATAAACGTAACGTAACGTGTCACATTACGTTTCTCAAACCTACTAGGTTTTTGATTTTTTAAATTGAATGTGAAAATGTTACTTGTTCGTGTATTTTGAAATTCACATTCATATAGATATGATCTATGATAACATTCAATTTATTATATATGGTTTTGCCATTATAGTGTATAATAGTATATTAATACCATTTATTTACAACTTATAGGATCTTGTGGAATACATTCATATCTAAATAGGACTTGAAACTCTATAAGAAATTACACAGGACTTAACATAGCATAAGTGTCCGAAATAGGACTTATAAATAAGTCTCCCTAATAATAATAATAATAATTAGCTTGTTGGTGGATTTTTAAGATTTACTTTTTAGAAAATTAAAATGTTTTTTGTCATATCTTTTTTTTTATTTTCACTAATTTTTTTTTTTAATATTCTAAGCAATATTTTTTTAAAATTTTGATATACACCTAACATAAATACACTTAAAAAATATAATATTAGTGAATTTTTTTTAGAAAATTTACTAAATACCAAAAATATAAAAAAAGAGAAAAATACGAGAATTCAGTACATTTTTCGTATTCTTGTGTATTTATTAATTTTTTTTATAAATATTTTACTTTTTAGATACATCTAAATAAGATGTATAAAAAAAATTAAAAAAAAAATTGCTTAAAATTCCAAAAATACTAAAAATAAGAAAATACAAAACATAAAAAACTGTCTTTTCTGTGCCTTGAATTCATTACATCGACCTAAGTTTTCCAAAACTTTTTTCGAAATATTGTGATAAAAAACAAAGAGGGAGGAATTCCTCGGGATTTGCAAAACTTTGATCAAATTGAGAGAAAGAGAGGCGTGCTAAGCCCTTAATGAATGAAATCATACTTGTTAGTGTGAGTACTGGGAAGGATCCTAGCTTTGATCCAGATTGGTTCTACACTGTCTTCAGCGCGAGCGATTTGTCGCTTTCTTAAAAACTTTCAAAAATGTTTTGCGCGGTCCTGCGAAGACATGTGTGGAATCGCTCTTAAGATTGCGCAGCTTAGGATCGCTCTCAACCTCGAGACTTGAGTCCTTGCCTTCAAACCTTGAACTCGCATTTAGAATGTTCCAAGGTCAATCACAATGTGAGGCTGTGTGGCCAAATTCAAAGCGACCTATGAATTAGAGGCAAAGAAAGTCGATCAAGAAGATCATACCTCATCGGAAGAAGCTTGCAAGGCGGATCGAAACACCCCTCGAACTAGGGGCACAAATGTCCGATGTGCTCAAGAGCCGAAGATGGATCCTTCAAGAATCGATGCATGACCACTCTCTTGGATACGGATGGCTTCAATCTCAAAAACCATTTGGCATGGACTTGTTACACTTTTACCCTTTGAGAGGCTCATTTGGGCGAAAACCCGGAAGGCGACCGAGCAAAAGTTAGAGCAAGCAAAAAATACATACAAAAGGAAAAAAAAAGATACAAAAAGAAAGAAAAAAAAAAAAAAGCTCATGAAGGTCGAAAACCAGATCGGGCGCCTTGGCAAAAGTTAGAGCCTAAAAGAAAAGAAAAAAAAGAAAAAATGAAAAATAATTGAAAAGGAAAGAAACAAAGCTCGCAAGGTCGAAAACGCAATAGGCCTTGGCAAAAGTTAGAGCATAAAAGGAGAGGTTAAATACCCGAGTGTACCTTAACCCTGAACTACGTAAGGCTTGATTCCCATGTTTGGGATACGTAGGGCAACTTCATCTGAAAGTCAGCCGTAAAACAATTCAAATTCGATTGTGTCCATGCGATGGTTCTGGTCATCTTTGTCTTCTCTCAGATCCGAGAGTCCGGTTGTGTTCATCGCTCAGGGATCGACAACAATGTCTGCGCATCATCCAAACAAGGGCAACTTTCCGTTGCCATTCAAAACGCCGCGGTGTCACTTCAAACAAGGGGCAACTTTCCGTTGCCATGCAGTGTCCTTCAGACAAGGGGCAATTTTCCATTGCTTATGGATCCGAGGTTGCGCATCTCAAGAGTAGGTTCCGTGCTTGTTGAGCATTGGCCGTTTGCAAAAATAGTTTTTGAGAATTTTTACTGAGGTTGACTAATTCTCTCGAAAAATATTCCCTCTTTTCCAAAACTGGACCATTTCTTGGACCCGAAAAAGGAAAATTTTCAGTGCTCACAACCTAACTTGCATGATTTTCAAAATCAAAAGTTGAATAAGCATGTTAATCTAACTTTCATGTTGGTCAAAATTGTTTTAAAACAAAAAATGGTCAAAATGATGAACTAGGGGCACAGTTGAGTCAGGCTTCTGTCTTTCCCTATTTTCAACATACTTGCCAAGAAGGGCAATCTACCTACCGAAGAGGGCACAACCGAGTTAACAACAAAGGTGAAAAGCTCTCTCATCCTCCAAGCAACGAGGTATCAAGCCATGCGTGAAGCATAAATTGGAATGGGCGAGACGTTCCACTTCCACATCTGGACAGATCTAACCACGTCCAAACTCCCCAGCAAGGCATCATCAACCGATGTTAGCTGCAGATTTGCTACACACCCAGTTGTGACACAACCTCTCTGTGGGAAAGTTCACTGCTGTGTGCAGAAGAAAAAGAATCAAGCGAGAATGCTAGGGCACGAGCCCACAACTTTTGTTTATCCATCAACCACCCGGGAGGGATTGAAAATGAGAGATTGAAGAATAGAGAGTCGTGCGATGAGAGAAAAAGTGAGAAAAGAGCTTTTTCAGAAAAATAGAGCTTGAGGGCCGAGTGATGTGAGCACCACAAATGAGAAAGGGTGGGAGATAATACCCGGTGAAACAGGCTCCCCTGCACGTTTGAGTGTCGTGTCCTTTTGTTTGTCTCGATTCTCGTTTTGAGTCGTCTCGAGTGTCACTCGATGTGTCTAGGTTATGTGTCTTTTATTTCCGTGTTGAGTCGTGGTGCCTGTGTCGGTCAGAGACTCAATACCCGATTGAGAACTCAATTTCAATTTCAAAATCAAATCATCTTGTGCTCAGAGTGCCGTGCCATTCTCCACATTTGTACAAAATAGATTCGTTCTTTCATAAAACTGCAGGGCCCACCCCCGATAAGTGTGAACAGTAAAACCGGGGCCTATTTGAAGTTATAATGGTTCCGGACTGCAAAATAAAAGCAAAAGAGGAAAACGTCGGGTATCTGAGTTTGTTTCAACTTCAGTAAGTTCCGAGACTACATCCCGTGTGTACCTCTTCAGGCCTTGCCAGTGCTCCGAAGTATGAGTGTACCTCTACTTCAAGCTCAAGATCAAGTCTACTTCAAGCCAGAATAGTGTATCAATTACACCTCATTCCCTTCGTGTATCAATCACACGTCATTCACTCAATGTATCTAACACACTTTATTTGCTTTAGTGTATCAATCACACTCCATTCACTTTGTGTATCTATCACACACAGTTATTTGCTCCACTTAGTGTATCTAACACACTTCATTTCATTCAGTGTATCAATTACACACTTTATTGCATTTAGTGTATCTATCACACACATACTCATTTAGTGTATCAATCACACACTTCAATTCATTCGGTGTATCAATCACACACTTCATTGCATTTAGTGTATCAATCACACACTTCATTGCATCTAGTGTATCAATCACACACTTTATTGCATTTAGTGTATCAATCACACACTTCATTCACATTCAGTATATCAATCATACTCCTGTTCACTAAGTGCATCTATCCCACTTCGTGTTCACCTTTAGTATATCCATCATACTCCTGTTCACTAAGTGCATCTATCCCACTTCGTGTTCACCTTTAGTATATCCATCATACTCCTGTTCACTAAGTGCATCTATCACACTTTGTGTTCACCTTTTGTGTATCCATCACACACCCTTAGTATATCAATCATACTTGTTCACTAAGTGCATCTATCACACTTCGTGTTCACCTTTAGTATATCAATCATACTTGTTCACTAAGTGCATCTATCACACTTCGTGTTCACCTTTAGTATATCAATCATACTTGTTCACTAAGTGCATCTATCACACTTCGTGTTCACCCTTAGTATATCAATCATACTTGTTCACTAAGTGCATCTATCACACTTCGTGTTCACCTTTAGTATATCAATCATACTTGTTCACTAAGTGCATCTATCACACTTTGTGTTCACATTTAGTATATCAATCATACTTGTTCACTAAGTGCATCTATCACACTTCGTGTTCACCTTTAGTATATCAATCATACTTGTTCACTAAGTGCATCTATCCCACTTCGTGTTCACTTTTAGTATATCAATCATACTTGTTCACTAAGTGCATCTATCACACTTTGTGTTCACTTTTAGTATATCTATCATACCTTGTTCACTAAGTGCATCTATCACACTTCGTGTTCACATTTAGTATATCTATCATACCTTGTTCACTTAGTGCATCTATCACACTTTGTGTTTGCCTTTTGTGTATCCATCACACTCATTCACTTAGTGCATCTATCACACTCTGTGTTCATCCTTTGTGTATCCATCACACTGTGCTCACCTTTTCGACTCTTGTATCTATCACATTATGCTTCATGTAGTGTATCTATCACGTGCTCACTTTGTGTATCCATCACACACACTTACTTTGTGTATCAATCACACACTTTCTCTTTGTATATCTATCACACTATGCTCATCTTGTGTATCCATCACACTTTGCTTCATACAGTGTATCCATCACACTGCACTCACCTTGTGTATCCATCACGCTTTGCTTCATAGAGTGCATCCATCACACTCGCTTCACTTTGTGTATCTACCACACACGTTCACCTTTTGTATCTATCACATGCTCCCTTTGTATATCCACCGCACACATTCGCTTAGTGTATCTATCACATATTTGCTTAGTGTATCCATCACACTTGTTTCGCTTAGTGTATCTGTCACACTTTGCTTCACTTAGTGTATCAATCACATTTTATTCATATAGTGTATCCATCACACTCTCTTCACTTTGGTGTATCCATCACACATGTTTGTCCACTTAGTGTATCCATCACACTTTGTTCACTTTTGTGTATCTAACGCACATGTTCGTGAGAATTGCATAAAATTCTCTTACATCCTTTCTGCATGAGATGTAGGTTGGTTCACGTTCACTTGCTTGCATAGCATTCGCTTAAAATGTTGCATTTATTTTGCATAATTGCTTCATCACAGCATCCTTCGCATGATCATAAGTTATGCACTTGCATTGTGCATCACTTTGCATCCTGCCCCTGAACTACGCTGGTTTGATTCCTTGCAAAGGGATACGTAGGCAGCCTCCGGGCACAACCATTTATTTATCGATATTTTGTTTGTTTGTCCAAGTCTTCGGCCTTGTCAAAAATGGGTCGTCTCTGGGCTTTGACATTCACTCCCGTCATTGTTATGACTTTCGAGTTCTGTCAAAGAGGGGCAACTGTAGACACCCCATTTTTGACCGCCCTCAAGACTTGGGCATTACTGATGGTTTGCTCGGTGTTGAGAGATGCGCAGGGCACAGGTTCAATTCCTTCGGCAAGGAGAGAGGCAAACCCTTCAAAACACTTTGTCTAGGGGTTTGGAGTTGAAGAAAAGAGGAAAGGAGAGGAGAAAACTGGTTTGGGAGAAGTTCGGCATAGATCCGGGTAGAAGGGAATCGCGCAGCCCTCGCTAAATCGGGCTTATTCAATTCCATACTTGGAGTTAAGCTATGAGGCCACCATCGTTGGAAAGAAGACTTCCGGGGCTTCACTTTGCACTCAAGAATCTCCCAAAGCCAAGTCCGGGTGGAGGCGATATGATTGGTTGAAGCTGGGCATCATCCCGGTTGGATCGAGTCTGCGCGACTTCACGGAAAAGGGCATAACTTTTTGCACAGGAGGAATTTTGATGCAAGGTTTGCGCCATTGGAAAGCTAACTTCCGGGGCTTCGATTTGCATACCCACCGGCCATGTTTTGACCAAGGAATCATCCATCGGCACTCTATTTAGCCGACCGGCAGAAAAGAGTGCCGACCGGCACTTTATCTTGGCCGATGATCAAACCTTCTGGCCGACCTGAACCCTTTGCACCCCCCAAGCCTGGTGCGTGCCAGCTGTGCCAGCTGGGATACACAGAACCCGATCCACGTGCATATATGTATCTATTTTGGAGCCTTTAACCCCATTTTTGGCCCCTTTGCTCATGGCTTCTTGAGGAAGCCTTGACCCCTTTGTCTTGGCTTCCTCAAGAAGCCTTACCGGTATCCAAGCTCCTCCAACAAGCCTTGCACCCTTTGACCCTTTGAAACTTGCCTTAGAAGCTTGGTTCTTGGCCTATATAAGAGAGCCTTCTCTCCCATTGCAAGGTTTGAAGGTTTTGAACAAAAAAACCAGCAGATATATATGTATATCTGATATATACATATATCCCACCCCTCTCTCCATATCTCTCTCAATCCACCTCCAAACAACCTTGTTCTTGGACCATTCCTTCACCAACCCATAGCACAACACCACCACTTCCATTTCCAACGACTTGGAGGGTATTTGCAGAGCTTAGGAGCACCTAAACTTGAATCAAAACCTTTGGTTCATTGGTCTTCAAGGGTAAGTGTCTATTTCCCTCAAACTAGCATTTTCTTGCATCATCTCTAAGCCTTGCTTGCAAGCACTTTTGGGCTTCGACCCAAACTTCAAATAGTCTTATTTTGGGGTCCTCTTCATGTTTGATTGAGGACCCCTTGCTGTTTGGTGGCTGCATCTAGCACCTATCTCAATATCCTCTTGTATGCCATGTTTCTTGCATAGAATATTTGGCTTGTGTATGATCTGTTTCAGAGCATGATGTAAGCTAAGAATAGGCTTATTTTGAGCCCTTCTTCAACATTGTTGAAGGGCTCAACATTTTTTGGATACTCCATGTGCTACTTGCTTTGAAATCCATGTGATTTACCGTAAATTTGCATGCTTTGTCAGCCTATCTTGCTTCTGTTTTTGTGGCTGGTCATAAACTGAAAATGTGCTTGTTTTTCCATGTATAAGGTCTGTTTTTGGTTGTTTAGGCCATCCATGACATGCCTTATATAGTCACTTTGCATTTTGGCTTGCTAGCCTCAAGTAGGTGCATGTGTAGGATGCATTGCCTCCATGATTTCAAGGGTTTGGAACCCTCTTACATGCTATTTCAGACCCTAATCCATGCTCACATGTTCATTTTTTTCATCTCTTTCATGCTTTAAAGGTGTGTCCTTCTATGCCTAAGAATAGGCCTTGTGTATGCTTCCATGATTAGTGTATTTTGGGGCTGCCATGAGGGGGGTTTTGGGTGTATTTTGCATGCTGAAAATCTGTTTTGGGTTGGTCAATGCATGCCATAATTGTCTTGCTAAGTGTGGTTCAAAGCCTCATTGGCTTGCCTTAATGCTTGGACCATTTGTATGCATGCTTAGCCTATTTTGTTGCTTGGTTCGGCACCATGTTTAGCATGATTTTCAGAGCTTTACAATGCATGCTCATAGTCTATGTTTGGTCTCTTTAAGTGTGCTTGAGAGTTGCCATGTTTGTGCCTAAGTGTTGGACCACAATTGTATGCATGTGTGTGTGCATTCTAGCCTTCATTTCGAGCATGTTGGCCTTGATTTTAGGCCTATTTGAGTTGCCTAAGTCATGTATAAGACCACCCTTTCATTGGTTTGCATGCTTGTCTTGAATGCTTGCTTGAACCCTTTGCATAAGTATGTTGCATAGTCCATGTTGCATACCTAGCTTCACATGCTTAGGATTGCCTTGCATGAGCATGCATACTTAGCCTCTTGAAGTGAGTGTGATAGAGGTTAAGTCCCCTTCATTGGATCATTCGCATTGCATTTCATTTGAAATTAAAGTTGCATACTTGGTTCTTTGGGCCATCATGCATGGAAGTGCGTGATTGATGGCTCGGGAATCGAGATACATGTCCCTTTGAGTCACAAACATGATAAGGGACTTGTTTGGTGCATACATATGCCTAAATACCCATGCCATGCACTGCTGTCTGCTGTTTGCTGTCAAAACTGTCTCCTGCAGGAATTTAGTGCCGACCGGCACTCTATAGTGCCGACCGGCAATCTTTTTGTGCCGATAAGATCATCAGCAGCCGGTGGTAAATCTAAGCAGCCGGTGGCCACTCACTCTAGCCGGTGATGTACTGGAATGCATTTGGAAGGTGTTCTGGGACTTTGGCAATTTTCCAGGAGGCGGAGACGGTGAAAGCGAGACAAAGATGTACGGTGCGGATTTCCGGGCAAGGCGGACATCGAGCATGCATCATTCGCGCATCCCGAGGCGAGGGGCTGTAGCCCTCTTTTATTTCATATTTATTTATTCAGTAATTAGAATTTGTAATATTTATTCATTTATTCTTGGACTGTATTATTATTTTGGTCCCTCCGAGTGAGGGCGCAAGTGTAATAAGTGTGTGTGAGTGAGTGTATGTCTTCCAATCCCCATTTCTTTCTCCCTTTTATTTACCTGCTTACAATGGTAGATTAGGGCACGTCTATTTTAGCATACCTTATGCAATGCATGAGTGCATTCATGCATTTGTTTACATACATCGGGCTCGGCACATCATACAAACTGCATCGTACTTTCAATTCCAAATTGAATACGTGATAGTTGTTGCATTTCATGTGCCATGCTTAGGATAGCCGAGCCTGTCTAGATTACATTTTGCATGTGTTGCATTAGTCACTTAACATAAACTAGGTCATGCATGTTTTGCTAACTGGTTTCTTGTTTTGGCACGGAGTACGATGTAAGTTTTATGCTTTAGCATGTCGCATGCGTGTGAATGTTAACATGACAGTATGCTTGCCATGCGGCTAAGTGCTTATGTGTTATAAACTGCTTGAATGCCTGTGGGTGGAGGTTGGGTTGCTTGAGTTGGAAAACTCATTGAAATCCGTATTTTAGCCTACTTGCGAGTAGCAAAATCTAACACGTTTTTCGAGACAAAACGGATATGCAATGTTTATTTCCAAGTTAGGCAATCTAGTCTATACTTTTGTGTTGTGCGCATCACATAGTAATTCTAGGCTAATAACCGGAATAAGAACGCATAAAGTTTTCAAAAACGGATATCACGGTTAGTAGAGGCCGGTCTTCGGACCGGGCGAAAGGGGGTGCTCATAGCTGACCTTCCCCGATCGTACCCAAGCTCCCGAGCCAAGACCACTTTGGTGATGACGGACATGTGGCCTTCGGCACCGAGTCAGGGTTTCCTAAATTTCCCAATTAAAAATATTTAGGTGGCGACTCTGTAATCTGGCAAAGCAGTCCATGTTTGGCACTACTTTTTCAAAAATCTGTTTTCTCAAACTATTTGCCGGATTTGGACTCTTTGGTTCAGATTTAGAACCGCGACACAAATCGAGTCCGAACTGTAGAGTGAAGCCCCACGGGCGCGTGCTACACATAGCAATTCTTCTCTAAAAAGTACATCGATTTTAACATTGAAACTAAAAGTAAAATTATTGAGTACAAAGAGAAAGATTTTCCTTGATATTTTACATGTCAAACTTGAAACTCTTGCAATTGCTGCAAGAACCTATCGATATAACTAGTCATGAAGCCTTCACTTGCTAAGGTTTATTTACACTTGATATGGTTTTTCTTTACCACTCCACCCACCTCACTATGTTCATCCATTACAAAGTTAACAGCCTTGCACAAGCTCTCATTTGAAATCCAGCCATTTTCATCTCTGGCTACCTCCACTGCAACCTTGAGTTCATTAGACATTAACCTAGTATTGATGATTTGATCATCTAGATGTGGTACAAGCACTATCTGAGAATTGCTCATTAAAGACTCCCACATTGATCCAAATCCACAATGACTCACAAAACACCCAACGGATGAGTGTCCTATTATCTATGGCTGTTGTACCCATCCCCCATAAACCACTCCTTTGCCTCTAACCCTCTCTTTAAACCCCTTCGGTAATGCTTCTTCCACTATCGCCGCCCCGATTGGCGGTTTTAGGGCTGCAAAAAAGGGTCATCCTGTTAACTTTAATCCTAGAACAAGTTCTTGAAATCGGTTCATTTCAAGGTTCGATTGGCTTCCAAATGCACAAAACACAACTGAGCTAGGCTCGAACCCCTCTAACCACCTCGCCCACTAGTCTTCAAGTGGAGTTTTTGCCTGTTCGGGCATGTTATGAAAGTAGAGAGAGAAGAAAAAAGAGAAACTCTATATTGAATTATATTAATGAAATACAAGAAGCCTGTATTTATAGGCTGAGAAGAAACCTAGATAAGTATAGAAAAGGAGATAGAGATACATCGAAGATAAGTCTAGAAAAGGAGATAAGATACATCTACAATACAAATAGATAAGTATAAAAGAATAATATATATCTAACATCCCCCCCTCAAGCTCAAGGTGGTAAGTCAGATATCAACTTGAGCTTGGAGAGGAGATCAGAAAAGCATCCTGGAAGATGAGCTTTGGTGAAGAGGTCAGTGGTCTGATTAGCAGAGGTAACAAAGAGAAGACGAACATGGCCACTAGTAATATGTTGTCATATGAAATGGAAATCAATCTCAGTATGCTTGGTGCGATCATGGAAGACATCATTATGTGCAATCTAAATAGCACTCTGACTGTCTCAATAAAGATTGGTGGTAGCAGAATAAGAAACACCCATGCCAGAAAGAAGCCAACGAAGCCACACAAGCTCCTGAGTAGTGTCAGCAAGAGCACGATACTCACCCTTGGTACTAAAATGAGCAACAAGGGTTTGCTTCTTGCTACGCCAGGAAATGAGAGAGTTGCCCAAGAAGAAGCAGAACCCAGTAGTGGAACGACGATCAGTAGGATCCCCTGCCCAATCGACATCAGAAAATGCATGCTGTTGTAAAGAAGAGTGAGGGGAGTAGTGAAGACGATGAAACAAAGTTCCTTTGAGATAGTGCAAAATGCGAACTAGAGCAGCATAGTGTGGAGAGCGAGGAGCAACCATAAATTAATTGGTAATGTGAACAGCATAAGCAATATCTAGACGAGTAATTATAAGATAGACAAGACTGCCAACTAGTTGACGATATAAAGTGGCATCAAACAATAGGGGACCGTCAAGGGGTGTAAGACGAGTCTAAAGATCAACTGGAGTAGTGACAGTCTTGCAATCGGTAAGCTTAGCACGAGCCAAGAGATTAGAAGTATACTTGGCCTAGGTAAGGAAATAACCAAAGGAATCTTGAGAAATTTCCAAGCCAAGGAAATAGCTAAGCGAACCCAAATCTTTCATCTCAAACTGACGATGGAGAAACTGTTTGAGACTAGAAATATCCACTGTGTCATCTCCAGTGATAATCGTATCATCCACATAGAGAAGAAGGAGAATAGTACCACCCTCCGTCTTACGTATAAACAAGGCAAAATCATAGGCACTAGAAGAAAAACCAAAGTCACGAATGGTAGAGTTGAACTTAGCAAACCAGGCACGGGAAGCTTGTTTCAAACCATACAAAGCACGATGGAGTTTGCAAACTTTGTTTGATGAAACATAAGAACCAGGATGGGGTTGCAAATACATTTCCTCAATGGGATCACCATTGAGAAATGCATTCTTGACATCCATATGATAAAGACTCTAGTGGCGAGTAGCAGTGACGGCAAGTAAGCTGCGAACTGAAGTAAGATAAGCAACAAGAGCAAGTGTTTCCTTATAGCCAATCACATATTCTTGACAAGGCGAGCTTTGTAACGCTCAATGGAACCATCAGAATGAGTTTTGATCTTGTAAACCCATTTGCAACTAACAATACATTTTCCAGGAGGAAGATCAACCACATCCCAGGTATGAGTTTGATCGAAAGCCTGCAGTTCATCAGTCATAGCTTGCTGACAAAGAGGGTTAGAAGAAGCTTCTCGATAAGAAGTAGGTTCATGAGAGCAAAAGGCAGTGGAACCAACAATATAATCATGGAGAAGAACAGAAGGTTGCCTTACCCGTATAGAATGACACTCAGGTGGAGGAGGAACCTCAATGGGAGGTGGAGGTGGAGATGGAGGAACCTCCACTGGAGCTGGAGGAGGCGTACGCTATCAGCAGACATAAGATCCTCAGGATGGATGATAGGCGTAAGTAGCTGTGGAAGCATGGGGCCAGAATCTGCATCAAAGTAATCAAAAAGCAGATCTATAGAAATATCAGTAAAGACCGGTGAGTGAGTGGATTGAGGTAGGTGAAACTTGGAAAGAGTGAAGAACATTTTGTGTTCCTAGAAGACCACATGGCGGGAAATATGAAGACACTTGGAGATAGAATCCCACCAATGATGCCCTTTATATTCTATACCATACCCTAGAAAACAACAAAGACGAGAACGAGGTTCTAGTTTAGTGTGTTCATGAGGCTGAAGTAGAACAAAACAAGCAGAACCAAAAACATTAAGAGTGGTATAGTCAGGAGGAGAACCATACAAGCACTCGTAAGGAGAAGTGTTATCTATTACAGGTGTAGGGACACGATTGATGGTGTAGATGGCACTGAGGGCAGTTTTCCCCCAAAATTTTTCAGGACAAGAAGAAGAGATGAGAAGAGCCCAAGTAGTATTGAGAATATGACGATGCTTTCTTTCGGCTCGTCTATTTTGTTGAGAGGTGCCTATAAAGATCGATGGGATAGGGTACCATGAGCCCAAAGAAAAGAAAGAAAATCAGAATCCAAGTACCCCTTAGCATTATCAAAATGAAAAAGCTTAATAGTACGAGAAAATTGAGTGTGAAGCATAGCAGAAAAATCATAGTAAATCTGTTTAAGTTCATAGCGATTTTTTAGAAGAAAAAGCCAAGTATAGCGAGAAAAGTCATCAAAAAAATCACAAAATGTCTGGACACCCCCCCTCCATGGTTGGTGTGAGGGAAGGTCCCCAAATATCTGAATGCACAAGATCAAAAGGAGCAATAGAAATAGAATTACTTTGATTAAATGGTAAGACAGGTTGTTTAGCGATTTGATAAAATAAACAATCGACATCTTCAAGACGGGCACAACCTAATTGACAACTAGAAACTAAAGTTTTCAAACGACTAAAAGAGACATGTCTTAAAGGACAATGACAAAGATGAAAAGAAGACATAGTAGATGCAGCAGCAGCAGTAGATGATTTGTGTGGATTGCGAAGATTGATAAGCTCGAACAGACGTCCATGCTTACAGCCTATCCCAAGAATCTATCTCGTCTGAGGGTCCTGTACCAAACAACCATTAGTAGAAAAGGTAATAGTTAGACCAAGTTCACATAACTGACCAATAGAGATAAGGTTCAATTGAAGAGCATGAATATGGTAAGCATTAGAAAGAGACACAGTGGAAGTAAAGATTTGGCCAATAAGACTAACAGGCATATGAGAACCATCAACAATGTGTATAGTGGGAGCAGAAGATGATGATGATAAAGAAGAAAATAGAGTGGAGTCAGAAGTCATGTGATTACAGCATACGGAATCAAAATACCATGAAGAGTTACCTGAGGTTACTGAAAGAGCAGTAGAGGGAGGAGTACCAGATTTGGTGAGCACCTGGTGGATAATGGACTCAACATCATCCATAGAGAAGAAAGGAGCAAAAGAATCCTCAGAGGCAATAGCAGCAAGGCAAGAACTGTGGCCAGATTTGGACTGATACCCGGAACGAGAAGCCCCTTTCTTGGATGAAATAGTAGAGGGAGCTTGAGGACAATTACTTTGGAGATGGCCTAGAGCAGTCTTGTGACAAGTCAAGCATTCGTGAACCTGGCAGTGAACAAGAGAATGATTGGCTGGCAGGCCTCGGTTGCGACAATAACTGCAAATGATTGGCTGTGAAGATGAGGGACTCTAAGAAGATAGTGGAGCAAGAACCGACTCCATGTTTTGAGATTTGAGAATCCCAAAACGAGTCTCCTCTAATAAGAGCTTAGTAATGGCTTGCTCTAAAGTAGGCAAGGGCAAACGATGGAGCAAAGAAGCATGCACGGGCTCAAAAGTGCTATGAAGAGTCATAAGAAACTATAATAGTTACTAACGATTCCGATAAGTAATAAATAGATGTGCATCCTCAGAATGGGCCCATAGAGGTTCAAAAAGAGCGAGCTGGTCCTAAATAGATGACATCTGGGATAAGAAGTCATTAAGAGACTGACTGGGTGCCTAGTGCATGTGATTAAGAGTCTGCAACAGTTGATATTGATGAGCATATCCAGTGGTCTGATAATGTTCCTTCAAGAAATCCCAAATTGTTTTGGCAGGAAAGGTAAGGGAATCATCATGTAGCTCGACTTTTCGTGCCCCACTTTCGAAAGTCAAATAAGCCCTACAGTATCGGACTCCTGCGGTTCTGAATCTGATCTCACAAGTGCAATGTGAAATAGATAAACACCAATGAGTCCAAATCTGACAAATCTTTTGAAAAATCGATTTTGAATCAAATTGCCAAAATAGACTGTTTTGCCAGATATAGAGTCGCCACCTAAATATTTTTTGGGAAATTTAGGAACCCATGACTCGTGCCAAAGGCCATGTGTCCGTCATCACCAAGATTATCTCGGCTCGGGAACTTAGGTATAAGAGGGGAAGGTCATGAATTGAGCACTCCCGCTCGCCCGATCAAAGATCGGCCTCTACTAATCATGATATGAATCTTATCTACATTCCGGTTATTAGGCTAGCATTACTATGTGATGCGTACACACACAAGTATAGACTAGCTTGCAAGAATTGGAACATTTGATTCATGTTTGTTTTTGAAAAAGAGTTTGTGAATGTGCCACTTGAAAAAGTGGGCTTAAATGTACATAAATCAATCTATCCCAACTCAAGCAATTAGCCTTCATCCATAGGCATTCAAAGAATTATAGCAATTAAGCATTTAGCCTCATGGCAAGCATGCTAGACATGGCAACAATCACACTCATGCAATATGCCAAAGCGAGTAAAGGCTTACCTAGTACTCCAAGCCAAAAAAAAGATAATAGAGTTAGAAAAATGCGTGATCCTAACTAGGCAATATGACTAATGCAACACATGCAATATGCAATTACTAGGCTTAGCTACTAATATGGAAAATGAATAATTTTGATAGCATGCGGTCTAAGCACATATTCAAAGAAACACTGAACTAACAATACAAGTTAGAATGATGAACCGAGCCTCGTGCATGCAAAACAAGTAGACGCAAACATGAAGTATGCTAAACAAAACATGATGACCTAAACTAACCATCATAAGCTAGTAAATAAAAGGGAGAAAGACGTGGGGTTAGAAGACATACACGTTATTACAACATTACGCCCGTCACACAGGAGGGTCCGAATTAACTAACTAGTTAACTAATTACCTAGCTATTACAACAATAAATGAATAAGTTAGCTAAACTACTTAACTAATTATTACAAACCGAATGAATTAATTAATTAACTAATCTAGCTAACTAAAATAATTACAACAAGAGACGAATTAGCTATTCTAACAAATTATTTACAAAGCCACTATTTTAATCACAACACTAATATATTTATAACACGGATCCCGAGGATCAATGGAGGGCTCATGCATGAATGCGGTTTTCACCCGAAAAGTCACTGTTTCTGCTACTGAATGCCTCTGTTGCGTAATAGAACATTTGCATTGATTTTCACCTCCAGACCAACTTTGTTCTGCTTCAAAAGAACACTGCTTGATTTTGCATTGGTGGCTGGCAAAGGGCATGCCGTCCACTGATGATGGCCTGCTGGCCACAAAAGATGGTTTGCCGGCTACCAACAATGGCCTGCCAACCACTGCTGACTGGGTTGTCCTATTGCAACAGAGAGCAAATAGAGCAGAGACTGTGTATTCTCAAGGGTTTGTTTGCACAATTTACCTCTCCTTATCATTTGAACAGCTTAAAGGAGTAGTAAAACTTGATTCATGAACCATCAGTCTATGCAATTTCATTGCATGATGGCTTATGAACCAAAGTGTGCAAGTTCGTTGAATGTAACAAAACAAGACTCTCAAAACCACCTCCTTATCATGAAAGATCAAGAGAAGTAGTGGACAATGAATCTTGAACTATTTTCATCACTAATGAGTATGAAACGACTCAAGACTCAAGAGTTCAATTAACGTCCAATTGAACCCTAACCAATTATTATCTTGCACCTTTTTTGGCCTCTATTTTATTACTTCATTTTAGATTACCATCCATTCTTTAGTCAATTGAGTCCAAAGGTGAATTTAAGTCCTCTAATGGAAAGAGGGCTCAAACCAAGAGTTTCTTTGGGCATGAAAGAGACATCATACCGTTGGTAATAAACCTCCAAAGGGATTAAACCATTAAGCATGACATCTCAATCTCATGCTTAAAAAAACAAGTAGTTTGAAATCATTTTCAAAGCAAAACAAAAACCAAGACGAGAAAAGAAAACACAACTCAGGATTGCGTTTCATGTATCTTGAGAAAAAGAAAAATGAAAATCGCTCATGGTTGCGTTTCACGCATCCCGAGATAAAAAAACAGCACAGGTTGCACTTCGCGCATCCTGAGGAACAGATAAAGAAAAATCGCTTAGGGTCACGCTTCACGCTTCCCGAGAGAAAACACGAGAGGTGTACGATAGATGCACAAAATGAACAAATGCGATAGATGCACAAAGTGAACGAGTTAATACAGTGACAATACATATTCCATTCCACGCATGATAGACAACTGACGTATGATGTTAATTGAAGGCATGTTCTATGCTAGAAACAAAGGCATATTCTATGCACAATTGACAGCGTGTTTTATACATGAATCATAAATGATGCAAGACATGTGTGCAACATGCATATATGTGAAATGCACATTCTATGCAACGGAATTGAACAAAGACAGAATTTGACAAAACGAATAAAACAAAATCCGATGACAACCTCCGATTTACCTCTTAGAGGAATTACAACATGTTCAAAAGGATACACCTCGTTCGTAGTAGCAAGTGAGACACGTTCACATCGGAATGCAGCTGCAAGCTTTTGAAATAGAACCTTCTACACACTACTCAAGAAGTAGAAGCACAAAACAGCACCAGGACCCATCTGAGAGTCACCGGCTACGTGCCGGCCACCTGTAGGCTACTAGAAGACCTTGCTGGCCACAGATGTGGCCTACCGGCCACCGATGGCAGATTTGGGGCAAAATAGACTTTTTGCTTTTGGTCTTTAAGTATAAGGCGCAAGCCTTCATTTCCTCACTTCTCCAAGGCTAAAAATCCTTCCCTCTCTCTCCAGACACTTTCTCTCTCTAGATTTGTGCTTCATACGCGTTTTCCAATGCCCCACATAAACTTTTTTCATAAAACCCTCTTAGTTCTCTATATTTTGAATCGATTAGATTTTGATTTCGTCACTTTTTCTCAGATTTCACCACTTTAGGTTTGTTCCCCTCAAGTTTCTCTTGGGTTTCGTGAACTTTTCCGGACTTTGACTTTTTCTCCCATTTTCTCTCTTCTAGGGTTGACTTTTTCAAAGTTTACCATATTTTCTCCATTTTTCTTCACTTTTCACCTACTTTTCACCCATTTTCCAAATGGCAAATGAGATTCCTCACAACAAAGCTCCTCCAGAGGTTCCACCCATGTTTCCAGCTGTTGCCAAGGTAGAGAAGACGGCAGTTGCTGAGGCTGGTGAGGTAGCTCAGGGCATTGAGGCTAACCTTGAGGCGAAGTTTGCGCCAGAGGTCGAGCCAGAGCCGTTATCATTGAGAGTGCGACCCTTCGACCGAGCAACATATCATCCCTCTATGCACATCTTACCATTTGGAGGCAATAGACGTTTCAGTGACTTTGCTTACAATGTACCAGGGGACCTCCTGCTGAGGGAGTTGGCCTCCCATCTTTCATTCAGCGCTACTGAGGTATGAACTCTATTTTCATGCATTCTTGTTTTTCTTTTAACTATATTTCTTGCACTGCCTTTCATCCGATTGTACTTTTTCACTGCTTAATTTGTTTCATTTGTTCTTTGCCATAGGGAGACTCCCGTGCGTATAGGGGGTACGGAGCAACGACAGCGATGGATTGGTACTACGAGCTTCCTGTCAAGATTCGCGACATCATCAATGAGACTGGTTTCGGCCTTTTCTGCTCTGGCCTGACACGCGTCATAACGAGCTGCCCCTTTTTAGAAGCGCTAGTAAAGAGGTGGTGGGACACCACCAACTCTTTTCACCTCTCTATTGTTGGGGAAATGACGATGACTCCCTATGACTTTGCCATGATCACAGGCTTAGAAGTAGGGGGCGATCCGATCCTCTTTGACATAGACATGGGGGAGTGGGAGGCTACTTGGGTCGACTTGTTAGGAGTAGGCCCACCTCTGTACCGGCTAGCCACGAAAATTAAATAGACCATTGGAACACATGAACTACTTGTTAGCTGTATCTTCATCTGCTGGGGGATCCATGACTTGTGCTTATGTGTGTCCTGCATGTGAAATTGTTATTGGGGATGTGCATTTGTATATTGATTTACTACCTTTCAACATTGATCATTTCGATGTAATATTGGAAATAGATTGGTTAACAAAATATCATGCTACCATAGACCGTATAACGAAACAAGTTGTTTTTCGTCCACCTGGATTGCCTGAATTTGTGTTTAGCGGAGTTGGTGTAGTACATCCCCAGTATCTGATTTCGTCCATGAAAGTTTTTAAATTGATTAAAAAGGGGTGTAAAGGATATCTATGTTGTGTATTGACTGTACCTACTGATACTTAAACTGATATGGACAGTATTCCAATAGTCAGAGAATTCCCAGATGTTTTTTCAGATGACTTGCTAGGGGATTTGATTGATAGGGAGATAGAGTTCACTATTGAAGTATTACCGGGTACACAGCCAGTATCCAAAGCTCCGTACAGAATGGCACCTACCGAACAATAATGACAATAATACAATATAAAGGGGCTGGCGGAAGCTAATCAATAATAACATACATCGTCCAATGAGCTGTGAGGACCTAAATAGAAATAAACTTTCATATACATAGTTATATCCACGAACACTTAAGTCCATAAAACACATATATACAAGACAAACACAAGTTAGGGAATTGAATCCCATTATCAAAAATAGTATTAACAAAAGTTATAAAACATTCTTTTCACTTAGCAATATCAAAAGGGTGAATTTGAACCACCCAAAAAGCCTTGACACATGTTGGTTCAGAACCTCGTGAGGAGGCGCAATAGCTAGCTTGACAAAACAAGGGTTCAAGTCAACGCCACTAGCTTTGATCCGTTGCTCGATCACCTACAAATATATAGTAAACAGTGAGTTAGAGCCCAGTGAATAACAGTTGTGTAAAGAGGTTAGAATGATGTCCTTACAATATTTGAAACAGTCAATTATCAATAGATTAGTTGCAATCATATCTTTTTGTCAATCAATCATTCAATCGTACAATTCATTCAATCATATTCGTATAAGTCATACATAGTATATCCAATAGCAACAATGCAATAGGTCTTAAAGACCAAACAATCATTTGATGGCCATCAGACAATAGACAATAGTTCCAAGAATTGGAATTGACAGAGATCTCTGTATCAATAACAATAACAATATCAATAACAATAACAATAACAATATGCTATGAATGCCACGAATACAGTTTAGAGATTAGAATCATCATTCAATCAATAAAAAAAAAAAAGAGCATCATTTCAGGAAACAATATAATTTATCAATCAGAAAATAAATACGATTGAACATATCTTTACAATAGTGTTACTCACAGCGGGCTCCTAAAAAACACGTGTTAATCGTTCGGCGTTTGACCTAAAAAAAATAAGTCAAGCACAACACGATTACAATTACACTTTTACAATTTATTTAATTTGGTTACTTGTTTGTCTTTCGATTTCTTTCATTTGATTCTAATTTTTCATTCGGCTATTCCTATTTATTTTTCTTCCATTTCTTTTAAATATGGATGACTAGTATTAGGAATAAATTAGATTATTAACCTCCAATTAAAATATGTTTAGCTATGTATTAACCAAACTAATTAAATATAAATAATCTAATCATAAACCAATCCTTATTAAGTTCACTAATTACACAATCAAACCTAAATTAGGCTCATACACGTTAAATTAAAATTATTCAGTCATGTTTAAATTACTGAATCAGAAACTCATAAAAATGTACATTTTGCAATTTCAACTCCATTTTCAAGCAAATCAAGAACCAAATAATTAATTTTCACATTTATTTCCATAATCTTAAGTCTAACTTAATTTCAATTAAATTTAATTAATTCTTAATTACGACTTAATTTGACTACATCTAATTTTATGAACCTAAATCAAAATTTTAATTGAATTCTTATAAGGCTCTAAATATCAAATTAAACCCATTGTTCCATTTTTGAAACTCAATTTCATGAAACATCCATTTTTTTGAACCCAAACTCTAATAAATGTTTAATTTCTCCTTAAACTCCATGAATCATGTTTGAAAATAAGTTTAGAATCATTGTTCTCTTGAAAATATGTCATGCATGTAAGGATTATGAGTTAAATTGATCAATTCTTCAATTTTTTCACATGCATGCCCTAAGCTCTCAATTACATGAGCAAATCTCCTATTTAAGGACAAATTCAATTCATTTAAACTCATATCTTGGAAGATGATATGTAATAAAGCTTCAATATCAATAATTTGGAATAATTTCTTACCTTAATTGATGCTTCAAGACCAAAATTCAACTTTCTTAAGATTCCTCTTCTTCTTCCTTTCCAAGTTCTCTTTTATGAGCTCAACTCACTCTTCCTCTCATTCTTTCTCTCTACGTGGGTCTGTGAATATGTGAAAAAAGATGACTAAGGCAACCAAGCACTCTCTCTCTCTCTTAGTCTATGTTTATGAGATGAGTAAACATATAATTTACTATTTTGTTTTTCAATTAGTTTGTTAAATTAAGGTTCCAATTAAATTAAATACAAATAAATAAATAATTAAAAAAACAACACTCATTTCTACCCAAATAAATTAATCCTCTATATTAAATAATCTCAATTATACTAATGTGAATTAGGCTCTAATTCCTATCCACTTGTTGTTTTCTAACTTGTTAAAATTAGCGAATCAGACATGTTTAATTTCTATTCTCACCTATCTATTCAATCAAACAATCAACCAAGTCAATAATTATCAAGACAATCAATAACAGTTAAGCACATAAGCACTCAGTTAACAATAAACAAATAATTAATTAATTAAATTAATTTTAACTAAGGAGGTGGTTGTCACACTAGAAGACATGCACGTTATTACAACATTACGCCCTCACACTAGAGGATCCGAATGAACTAACTAGCTAACTAATTACCTAGCTATTACAACAATAAATGAATAATTTAGCTAAACCACTTAACTAATTATTACAAACCGAATGAATTAATTAATTAACTAATCTAGCTAACTAAAATAATTACAACACGAGACGAATTAGCTATTCTAACTTATTATTTACAAAGCCACTATTTTAATCACAACACTAATATATTTATAGCACGGATCCCGAGGATCAATGGAGGGCTCATACATGAATACGATTTCCACTCGAAGAAGCCACTGTTTCTGCTGCTGAATGCCTCTGTTGCACAGTAAAACATTTGCATTGATTTCCACCTCCAGACCAACTCTGTTCTACTTCAAAAGAACATTGCTTTATTTTGCACTGGTGGCCAACAGAGGGCCTGCCGGCCATTGAAGGTGGCTTGCCAGCCACAAAAGATAGTCTGCCGACCACTACTGACTGGGTTGTCCTGTTGTAACGGAGAGCAAATAGAGCAGAGACAGTGTATTCTCAAAGGTTTGTTTGCACAATTTACCTCTCCTTATCATTTGAATAGCTCAAATGAGTAGTAAAACTTGATTCACGAACCATCAATCTATGCAATTTCATTGCATGATGGCTTATGAACCAAAGTGTGCAAGTTCATTGAATGCAACAAAACAAGACTCTCAAAACCACCTCCCTATCATGAAAGATCAAGGGAAGTAGTTAACAATGAATCTTGAACCGTTTTCATCACTAGTGAGTATGAAACGACTCAAGACTCAAGGGTTCAATTAACGTTCAAGTGAACCCTAACCAATTATTATCTTGCACCTTTTTTAGCCTCTATTTTATTACTTCATTTTATATTACCATCCATTCTTTAGTCAATTGAATCCAAAGGTGAATTTAAGTCCTATAATGGAAAGAGGGCTCAAACCAAGAGTTGTTTTGGGCATAAACGAGACATCATACCGTTGGTAATGAAGCCCCAAAGGGATTAAACCATTTAGCATGACATCTTAATCTCATGCTTAAACAAACAAGTAGTTTCAAATAACTTTCAAAGAAAAACAAAAACCAAGAATGGAGGGAGGCTACAAATGTGATTAAGAGTGATTACAAGTATGGAAAGCCATAAATAAACACTATCAACTCCAATAAGATGGTGTCCAATGCCTAAAACACCAAGTTTATGAGGACAATTACACTACAAGCATGCAAAACAAAACTCAAATGTAACAAACACTTAAAAATAATCCTAAAACAGTCCTAAATAAGTCTTAAAATATGTTAGAATTAAGATAAAAATAGCTAGAATAATAAGCTAAAACATAGATCATGCTAGGCTAGTAAGCAAAACACAAGGAGGGGAGGCTAACCCCTCCAATTTTGGACTTCAAACCATGATTTTAGCCACTGAAATAACTCTAAAAATCAGTGTTTAAAAGCTCAAAAAAAAAGTAGTGCAAAGTTAGGAAACACAATGGTAAAGGCCTTGAAAGCAAGGTGTAAAGAATGGTGAACCACCCCTCAACATTTATTGGCCTTAAAACCAAAATTTTAGCCCAAAAATACAAAATTTTTACAACCCAAAAACTGTTGGAAAATAGTGAGAAAAAAGAGTAAATACAACAAGTAAAGAGACAAAGCCTTATACCTCTTGAAGAGGAGATCAATTCCAAGAAATAAAACAAGGAAAACACACCCTCAAGAGCTCCAACAAGGCTCAAAGATACCTCAACTCAAAGATGGAGAGGTTTGGTTAGGAGTGTATAGGCGAAGGTGAAGAAATTTGCAAGAGAGAGAGAGAGAGAAAGAGAATTGTAGAGAAAGAAAAAATTTTGCTACAAAATTTTTCTAATCCCAAAGCAAGAAGAGAGGTTCTCTATATATAGAAAAACATGAATCTTCCTCAAAAACATCCAGCCATACATGTGGGAGCAGATGCAAGCATCTTTGCAAACAGCTAGCACAGCTATCACAAAATATCTGTAAAACACATTGGTGGTCGGCAACCAGAAACAATGGCCGATAGCCCCTACGACAAGCCACTAGAGGTTACAGGCTTCAAAATCCAAGGTTTTGGTCCAAAATAAGGCAATAGGGGTGTAGGGTTTGAAAGGCTCAAAGCTGTGGCATTCTACTGAGAACTTCGAGCACTTGACAAGCATATAAACTCATCATTGGATGTGTAAGCGATGACGTCCAAGTCGTAAGGGTCGTCAAAAATGGGGTGTCTACACATCATCCTGAAAGCATCCAAACTAAAGGTTGATGGAAGGAACTGAGGTAGGCCAGAACCATGTGATAATTTGATAATTCTTACTTTCCCATTCGTCAAGACGGTCCTTGAATGTAGAGTTAGTCTCATCCTCTTTCTAGTTGGGTTTGGGAAGAACACCAGTATTGATCCGCAAAAGGTGTTTTCTTTTGATGAAGCTAGAGAGAGCTTGGACCCAACTAACATAATTGGACCCATCAAGTATAACAAAAACAGATTGGATGTTCTCAGTACGATCCATAATTTCCAAAACAAAGGTCACCAACAGATTCAGAAGACTGCAAAACTCTAGGGACAGGTAGGGCAAACGTCAGCACTGTGCTGTGATGATGTCAGTAGCTTGGGCAGTGGCTGAGCATGGATGACGTCAGAGACTAAGTAGGACTGATGTTAGCAGCTGAAGAATAGGCAAACGGCTGGACGAGCCAAACGGAAGCTGGGGCAACGGCACCCGGCTAAGAGAAGCCGGACGGAAGCTAAATGGGAATCGTCTGATGCGGAATCCAATGGGAAAGCCGAGGTCGAATCGGCTAAGGTGGAAGTTGAGCAACCGAAGCCAATGGAAGCCAATTAAGAGGACACGTACGGGAGCGTGGTGAAAGTGAGACCGAGGTCAACTGACGTGCGGGTCTTTGGAAGGCATATGAGAGCGTGTGGCAAGTCCGATGAAGGTGAGTCTAGTGGCTTTGGCTGTGGCGTTGGCTTTGTCTTGAAGAGACGAAGAGGTTGGTATAGTCCAAACGTTGAAATAGGGATGGACTAGATACACAAAAACCAACAGGGGACAGAAAAAAAGTGAGGAAGAAGAAAATAAGGGTAGGAGAGAACCCTAGGCTCTGATACCATGTTATGAAAGTAGAGAGAGAAGAGAAAAGAGAAACTCTGTATTGAATTATATTAATGAAATACTAGAAGCCTGTATTTATAGGCTGAGAAGAAACCTAGATAAGTACAGAAAAGGAGATACAGATACATCAGAGATAAGTATAGAAAAGAAGATGAGATATATCTACAATACAGATAGATAAGTATAAAAGAATAATAAATATATCTAACAAGGCAAAACAGATCATGCTAGAAATACATGCTTTCCATACTGGCTTGTTATATGGTCACAAAATTTTCCCTTTATTTCTTGGCATGTTCTAATAGAGATTGCATCACATTTTTTCATAGAGGTTGTGAAATGATCGTAGAACGTTATACCACTACCAAATTCAGATGATATGTCTGGTGATGCAAGAGCTTCATGTACGTACAACACCATGGTAGAAGACGGGTAGTCTGGTGGTGGTATTGCCATTTCGGCCTCCATTAGCATCTTGTCTTTAAAAACTTTACATGCAGGGACTAGAAGCATCGCCAGCGTTGCTGCAGAAACAACACTACAGAACACTATCTTCAAGAAGCCAATCTTTGATGCTAGTTCTGCCACTCAATGAGTAGCGTCAAAGAAAACAAAATCAGGTTCCAATTCTCGTAGCAATGTTTCCACTTGATCACGAGTGAGGTTCATGGCGGTCGCTAGGTGAGTGGTTAAGACAATGGGTATGTCGGAAGCTGTCTCGGCGTCCAGAGGGAGGCCTTCAACATTTGAGACGACGAGGGGATGGAAAGTGATGAGGTTGGGATGGAGATTCGTAGCTTCCCATTGAATTTGAACCTTGTTTGGCAACAAAAAAGAGATTTTGTGGCCTCTTTGAGCAAGCTCGTTGGAGAGATGGAGGTATGGAGTCAAGTGCCCCACCCCAAGGCAAACCATGGAAACATGGCTATGTGAAACTTTGAGTCCTTTGTCTGAGCCATTAATTCCCACTTCAATCGACTTCTTTCTAGCTAGTCTCTTGTGTATGGTGTATTTGTGTCGGTGTTGGTGAAGTGGGTTTGCAAGTGCCTCAATATAAACACGAATAATTGAGATTTTACTTTTTGGTAGTTTGGTGCATTATTTGATTGTACGAATTGTGGTCCATAATTGTTTGTGGGGAAATTTTATTCCCACACACCTAATTATCTTAATTCACATCATTTCTTAGTATTCACACTTTGTAATTTAATTATTAATTAATTTTCTCAATCTACACAGTAAATGTATCAATTATACCATTCACTCAACTATTGTACACACACCCCCTCAATCCTCCTTCCACACACTTGTTCCTCATTCCATATACTGGTACAATTTGGAAATTTGTAGGGCCACAACACTACAATAGTCAAAGTGAAGACCCAATTGAAGAACACAGTCAAAATGAAGACCACATTGAAGAACCAAAGTCCTTGTTTTTTGAATCGGTACTGCTGATTGTGAGCTTTCGGTGATAGTTTTTTGAAATTATGTATTTATTTCAAAAATTTACTTCTGAATAAAAGTGATTAGTTCGATAAATTTGTTCAGAAAAAAATATAAAAAATTTGGCAATTGATGTCCGAATATAATGAAATAATCGGCACTGGTTGTCCAATTAAAAACCGTGAAAGGAAAAAAAAAGTTTTGCATGAAAACTAACATTTTCATCACTAATAAAGTATAAACCTAGATATTAAAACAACATGAGAGTTATTATGAGAGTATTACTTTGCAATCAATAGAAGAATATAGAGTGTCTAGCAAGCAAAGTGACAATAATAGAAAAATTAGAGTTTATTTTTATTTTATTTTTTTTACTCAAAAGGTGTACATTAAGATTTTTTTATTTTTAAAAGATGTGTATAGAGTATTTTCATATAATATTATGGGTGTTAGTAGATGTCCATTATAGTCATTTTAGTTTTGAGTATAATTGTCATTAAAATAATATTTCATTAAGTATGTGCACTAAGGTAACTAAGTGTGTGTGGAAATATAATTACTCTTATTTGTTGTCTTGGGGCAAGGCGATGTTGTGTTCTAAATTGGTTTTTATTGATTGAAATAGTGAGATCCAATCACCATGTTTGATTTTGATTATTTTTTAAAATTTGAATTTTTTGTTTTTTATGTATTTTTTAAAAATATTTAAAGTAATTTTTTTAAAAAAAAAATTAGAAGCACTTAGCCTAGATGTACCAAAAAGTAAATTATCTGTGAAAAAATATTTTTAAAAAAATTAATAAATACATAAGAATATGAAAATGTACTTAATTTCTGAATTTTAAAAAAAAAATTGTAGTTAGCGAATTTAAAAGATAGTTTTCACAAATAATATACTTTTTAACTATATTTATATTAGGTGTGTGTATCTAAAAATTAAAATAAATGATAATTAAAATATTCATTTAAAAAATCAGTGGAAAAAAAAATACAGAAAAAAAAAAAAAAAAAAAAACTCAATTTTTAAAAGGGCATTTCTACACAAGTCCTAATTTATGAACTTATATTCTATTAAGTCCTAACTAAGATTTTTTGAACCTTCAAGTCCCATTAAATTTTTAATAGTCAGAATTGCTCTTCAAACAATGATTGTTCATCATTTATGATTATCTATAAAAGAATATGATGATTTGACATTTATTTTGATTTTCAATACTTTAAAAGATCAACTTTCAAATTAAAAAAAAAAAAAAATTTAAAAATTATGTGCAATAAACAAAAACTAAGGCTGTGTTTGGTAAGGTTTCGAAAAGTTGATTTCACCCCTTGGTTTGAGTGTAGTGTTTGGTTAGCGCTTTCAAAAATTGATACCCACCGCTTTTCAAAACACATCAACTTGGTCATTCCCCATACGTCCCCCGGACGTTCGGTCGGTTGACCAGAATAGCATTCGAATTTTTATTTTTTATTTTTGCACCTATTATTTTTATATTTTAAATAAAAAAATATTTGCAGAATTTTTTTAAAATTTTTTATGAGTTTTGAATAGAATTTTGGATTGTATGTTTGGTTATGAATTGTAAATTTTTTAATCAAATATCATATGTCACATCATTCATTTTAAACTCAATTCAAAATTCTTTTCAAAATTCATAACCAAACAAATTTTTCACAGTCAAATCATAATTCCAAAACTCACAAACTCAAAATACAACTATATTCTCAAATCATAATTCTATAACTCTACAAAACGCTACCTAATTTTTTTTGAAAAAATTGAATCAAAACTGAAAATTTTGTATATATAAAGGAGCATGATAATGAAAAATTGATGCGCAAAATTGAAGGGGGAAAAAAAAAAAACACCTTTAAAAATGAAAAAATTGATAATATTTTTGATTTTATTGGATAGTTGAATCAAACCAATAAGTAGAAGGCAAAAACGTTGAATCTCATGCTCTATTTTTTTATTAGTTAGTGAAACAATTATCTGAAATATTACTATGCAAAATTGATAATGTTCTCAGTCTTAAAAATTGAAAAAAACAGATAATATTTTCAGTTTTACTAAATAAGACTTATTGGTTCAAAAAATCTTAAAAAGGACCTGAGCTACCATAACATTTGTAAATAGGATTTTTAGGTAATTAACTCATTTTTAAAAAATAAGAATAAACCGAACAACACTTTTTTTTTTGCTGATTTTTGAGAAATATTAATAAATAGCATGGAGTAATATTCTAAGACCCCTAAATGATTTCTCCAAATAAATAGTTAAAATATTATTTTTGATAAGTAAAATTGTTAAAAATATATATATTTTAGTAATTAAACTCAATGTAGATGTACCATTGAGTTTAATAACTAAGTTACATTTTTATAGATAGTTATACTTAACAAAAATAGACAAATAATTTAGATTAAATATAAATCAAACGGTTAGAATTTAAATGAATAAAATTAAAAATCAAAATTTTATTTTGTTGTACTAGTACTACAAAGTGTTTGTACTTAATCTAATACAAATGTTTAGGAAAGTGAACAAAAAAAATCCCCAGTGATGCTAGAGACCTCTAATTTAGAAGTTCTAAATACACCTCTAATGAGGTGAAAAAAAAAAAAAAAAAATAGACACAACACTAACAGTGGTAGTGGGTGAGACCCACTGTCACATCACTAGTGGCACCTCTAATTAGAGATCCCAAATATTTTTGAAAAATCCCAAGTTAAAAAGCATTTTTGTTGCCAGTAAAAATAAAAAAAAAAGTCACTCAACTTTGTCCCTAACAAAAAAATAAAATAAAAAAGCCACTGAATTTTCTGAATGCATAAATTTTTTTTAAATTCTACCAAAAAAAATTTCAATATTTCAAAAATTAATTAAAAAAATCAACTCCAAATATTTAGTTGTGGAGAATTTTATTATACATACCTTATACCATATGCATTTCTACTTATGTTATTTTTTTCTTTAGTTATGACCAATTTTATTATTTAGTTATGACATTATTTTGAGATATTTCATTATGACTGTTTTTATGTTAAGTTATAACTTTTTTATTTTATTTTATTTTATATAGTTATGATTCAAAAAATATAGAGTTATATTATTTTCTTCTATAATTATAACGTGTATTTGATATACACCTTTTGTAAGGTGTGTACCATAATCTTTCTCTTTAATTGTAGTTTTGCATTATTTTATTTGAATGAACAATGAATAAAAGAATATATATTTATTTTATTTACTTTGTGTCTAAAAAAAAAATTAATGTTATAATCTTGTTTTATTTTTTTAATAGTAGTGAGAAAAAAAAAATTAAATTTCTATTTCTTACGTTTAAATCATTCAACATTGGGTTTGGCCTAATAGTTTAGTAGACACACCAAGAGTGGTGAGATGGAGGAGTGGCCATACCGACCCGAACCCGACCACTGATTTCCGGGTTTCTGAAAACATGACAAGCAGGAAATCGAACCTGCGCAGAAACTTCAAATCAAAGCAATACATCCATTTCACCTGTACACTTAAATGGCATGCTTCTGGTACAAAACATACTTGTATTACCACTGTTTCGTTTAAAAATAAATAACAAAAAAAATAAAGCAACTAATTTATTAATGAGTAAATCACATTACATTTTCTTTTTATGTCATATTTATACATTAATAATCATTAATTAATTAGTAATTGTCTTTTTTAATTTAAATTTAATCCTCAAAAAAATCATATTTAAAATTAGTTTTGCAATTGTATAAAAATTAGTTTTGAAAAATTATTTACATTTATTAAAAAAGAGTTCAATAAAATAAATGGGCTAGTCAGGATAATTTGTCCAACTCGTATCTAGTTTAACCTAACTCATTTAGACCCATTTATTAAATGGACGGGTTAGGATTAGATAATTTTAGTGTCTAACCCATTTAAACCTACCCAAATCCACCCATTTGTCACCTCGAGGTGGAGGTTGGGAGTTTGAGCTGATATAGCAATGGTGAACTCTTTGAGTTGTAATCTAACTATATTAAGAACAACTCAAACAATGAACTATTGGAGCTTCTATTGCTATAAAATAGTATGAAATTTACTTTTTTCATCTCCAACGGTGAAGTATTAAAGTTGATAAATTATACTTTTGTTATATCTTGTATCAAATTTGGCACATGTTTTACCTAGAGTTAAAGTTGCCAACACAACAATATTGTCCAAAAATACTATTCATCTTCTTCCTTCACTTTTTTATATGTCTTTTTATAAAAGTTTAAAAAATCAACTAAAATAGTCGTTTGGCAACTTTTAGTTTTAGTTAAAAAGTTATTATAAGTTTTCACATCACTCTCTTACTTTTCTGCACATTTTTTTGTAAAAAGTCAAAAAAATTATTAAAATAATTTATTTTCAAACGAAGTCTCTACAAAACTTCGTGCTTCCATTGAAGAAGAAGAAGAAAAAGTTTATCAAGTAATTATGCTTCATTCATCTTCAACAAACTTTTACTTCTCTGTTTTGATCAATCCATTTTTCATTTCCACTCTCAAATGGCTATGGATGTGTTCCTCACTCATATCTCTCTTTCACTTCTCTCTCCACCTACAAATTTGTACGTACTAATTTCTCACCACATTTCATAAGATCTTAATATTATTATATACACATGTATATGTCTGTCCGTATTCTTTTGATCTATTGCTTGTTCATCTCATCCACTTTTTTTTATTTGAGTTTTTAGTTAAAGTTTATAATAGGTGCGATTTTGTTGCTTGATCTAAAAGTATGTTTGTTTTCCAAGAAAAAAATAATTATTGATTATTTTGTTGAAGTTTCGTTATATTGATCTTACTAACGATCCACGCTACGTTCAAAAATATTCACCAAAGAAGATTTCAAATTTAAAAATAAATAGTACATTTGATTGCTAGATTATGATGAGAACATTGATAGAATTGTGGGGGAGTAATCACAGGGTAAATTACCGATAGGTCCTACTTTTGAGACTTATTATCTATTAAGTCCTATTAATAAATTTATTAGTCTCTTATTTTTATAAATAAATTTATAGTGATAAATTTATCAGTCTCTTATTTTTATAGTGATAAATTTATCAGTTAGAACCTATAGGTAAATAGGTTTAATTAATAAAACTGATTGGTAAGTGTCCCTTAATCATAGGACTGATTTGTAAGTGTCCCTTTTTTATGTGGTACATTTTAATTACTTTTAAAAAAAAAAAAGAATCACATCAATATGTCTTTGTATTTACATATAATGTTTTATACAAATTTAATTTCAATTATAATAACTAATTTTCCATATATATAAAACAAAATGTATTTAATTATGTGCATTGCACATATCAAATTAATTTTTTTTATATTTTATATTTTTTTTCCTATGCTATTGATGTCTTAACATTAATTTATATTTAATATTTTATTCAACATGAAATTATTTATTATAAAATATTTATATTTAATTTAAATTTTATATACCTATATACAAGAGTACATTGATTTTTCTAAATCTAAAGATTCAAAGGTTTTTTTTTTTTTTTTTTTTTTTTTTTTTTTTTTTTTTTTGTACAAAAAGACAAATTCATCCAAAAAAATAAAACTACTCATATATATATATATATATTATAGCCTTCGTTTAGAATGTTGATTGACTTTTTAATTTTTTTGATTATTTTAACTTGATGTTAAAAAGTTTTGCTTTGAATAAGTTTTTGGTTTTTTTTACTTTTATGAGAGAAAAAAATGAAATGATTATAATTTAGATATGACTTTTTATTTTTTTTGACTTTTGTGAGAGAAAATATGAAATAATTATTATTTGAATATGATATTTTATCTGATTAATTTTTTTAACTTATTTTATCTTTTAGTGACTTGGTAGGCCCTCTCATATCTTGATCCTCGATTCCACCACTAATACGTCGGCGTCGGCGTCGGCGTCATCTACTCTGCCGACAGCCTGCGATCACCGACTTCCGCTACCATGTTGCCGTCTCCGTCGCCATCCTCGCCAAAACAAACCCCTCTCTATCTTCTCCTCACCTCCTCACCTCTGTCGCTGCCTTGTCGCCAACTCATCACCAATCGTCGATCGAAGAACCACTATCGGCGGCGGTGTTGATATCATCACCGCCTGTGACATTAGTCGTTGCAATCACTGAATTGGCGATGTGAAGGCTCCGAATCTGCTGGATCTGTGATAGATCTGAGATGTGAAGGCTTCGGATCTGCTAGATCTGTGGTAGATCTAAGTTGTAGTAACCCTTCTCTTTCTCCTCTTATACAAATTTCAATTATATATATATATATATATATACGTACATGTATCTCTGTGTATATTTACTAATTTATGTTCTGGATCTTATTCTCTGTCTCTGGCTTGTTTCCTTGTGGCAAGAAGAGTTGCAGGAAATTTGAAAACATTGATTTGAGTTGCTGGATCTGCTTGATTTTTGTTGTTGTTGTATAATAGTATACAGTCTACTGGAATAACAATAGATCATGCATTTTCCCAAAACATAGTATAATAGTATATAATAGATAAGTGTTTGGCCTGGAACTACTGGAATATCAATCTGGATAAGTGTTTGTACGTTTTGGGAATTGTTTTTGAACAGATAAGCTTCATATATCTATACTATTAATTTTTTCTGTCCAACAAAATTGAACAGATGTTTTCAACAGATAGGAAGACAATATTTAAACATATAAAAAAACAGTTGGACATAAAATTTATACAAACAAAAATTTGAATAAAAAATTTTTTCAGAAAAAATTTAAACAGATAAGTTTAAAAATTGAACAAATAAAAAAATATGTTTGATTTTTTTGATTTTCTTTAAATTTGTTCCATTTCTTGTTCAATTTTATTTTATTTTATTTACTTATTTATTTTATTTTATCTTTCTTTTAGGGAGCTAAGAAAAAAAATTAGAATAGTTGTTGAGTGATTTTAAATTTGGCTGGTGGTGATATGTTGAAAAGTCCAATCTAACAGATTAAGGCCAAGTTTGGCAATCTTAAAAAAAGTCAAAAAGTAAAAAAGTTACTCAAAAAGTTAAAAAGTTATCACTATTCACCAAAAGTCAAAAATTACGGCTACATAACTCCCAATCCTAATTTTTCTCTACACACTAATTTATACAATTTTTTAATATACATTTTTCCATAAAAAGTCAAAAAGTTAACCCAAATATCCATATTTTTTTCCTCAATTTTTTAGTCCAAAAAAAAAAAGTACACTTATTTAGGACACCCCAAACAACCCATAAATATCTGTTGAAGCTGGTGATGATCTGTGATTGATTGTGGAATTGTTATTTTAACAAATTAAAAAGAATTTTGAACACAAAGAAATTTGGCTTGGTGATGATCTGTGACAGATATTTGAGCAGATAAGTGAAAAAATTGAACAGATAATGAAATTTGGATAGGTATTTGAACAAATAAAAGAAAAAATTATATAGATATAAAAATTTATACAGATAAAATTTTGATAGAAAATTTGTATAGATAAAAATATTGAACAGATAAAAAATTAGACACATAAAATTTGGACAGATTAAAAATTTATACAGAAAAAATTTAAACAGAAAGAGAAAAAAAATGGACAGATAGAAAAAAAATTTGAACAGATATATGAAAATTTTGAATAAATAGAAAATAATTTGAGCAGATAGTCAAAAAAAAAATTCAACAAATAAATTAATTCAACAAATAAATTAAGGGGTAAAATTGAAAACAAAATGTCTTTCAAAATAAGTAAAAGGACCACTTACCAAACTATTTCACGGGGAACCTCTTACCAATAAAAAAAAATACACTAGACCTAATGCCTTAGACACTCGGGTAAATTACAAACACACCCCTTGAGGTTTACTTAAATTACAAATTATCTCATGTGATTTTAGAAATTACATTATGCCCCCTATAGTTTTTAATTTTATAACAAATAAGTTCTTTTATTAATAAATCATCAAGTTAATTAACAGTTTTTGATAATTAAAATTTTATTTCAATTAATAATTCAGATAATTTTATTATTGTATAGGTGAACAGTTAGAAATTTTATTTTTTCAATTAATTTTGTTAAATAAAAAATTTTGATAGGGAGGTATTTGTAATTTTTCAAACCACATGGGACAATTCGTATTTTAAGCAAATCTCAAAGAGTGTATTTATAATTTATCCTAAATTTTGTATAGTTCTATTTCTATATATTTTTATTTGCCAAACAAATGTAAAAATAAAAATAAAATTCAATAATAAGAACCACTTTTAGTTTTATATTAGTAATTATCTTTTTAATTTAACTATTATTTTTAATATCAAAATAAATATTTATTTTTAATATCAAAATAAATATTTATTTTACTATCTCATAATTTAATATATATCATATAAAATCATTATATGATAATTATATTTTTATAGCATAATAGAACTAAAATTATCAAAATAAACAAATAATTTAACTAAATTTATTAGATATAAGTATTCAAGTAATATTTATAGAACGCTAAGGTCAAAATTATTGAAATAAATAATTTAAATTAAACTTTTATGTTAAATAAAAATTAATATTATTCTTTTGTAACATATATCATAATATGAAATATCATTATATTAACTAAAGTTAACTCTATTGTTATTTTATGTTAGACATCATATTTCTAGGAATAATTTATATATACATGTAACGTCTAATTTGATATTGATTAATTAAAATAATGGAGCTCAATATTTTTTTTGTTAAGTTTTAGAAGATAAATTGACAAGTGTTAAATGATAAATAGTGTGAAGTATTATTTTTAAGAAAAATGATTCATCGAAAATTATTGTTTATATTTAAGACACCTATTGATGTTTCCTGAATAACTCTTAAATAAAAAATTTGAATTTATAGTATTACTAATAATACACCTTCATAAGATTGCCAGAAAGATATGTAAAAAGACAAAGAGTGTGTGTCATATACATCTTATAAGAAAATGGTACAATTCCATACTTTCTAAGTCATAAAAGAAAAAGAAAAAGAAAAAAAAAGGAAAAAAGAAAACCAAACAAAGAAACAAACGTAAATCATAACCAAATATCTTGAAATAATATTATAATTAAAGAAAAAAATAATTATAATTAAAAAAAATGATATAATTAAAGATGTATATGATATGCTTGTTTGTATAATAAAATTTAGCAGTGCTAGGGGCCTCAATTTCTAAGGCTCGAATGCGCCTCGAATTCTTTTTATTTTATTTTATTTTATTTGTTGGGATGTGTTAGTTTTTTTTTTTTTTTTTTTTAAATTTAACGAAGGGTGGTTATGTGTAAGGGTGTGTCAAAAAACTAGACATCCCATACCAATTTATTAGCCTAACTAATTATATGGAATTAATAAATTTTAACCAACAGTCTAATTAATCAGTTAATTTTATTACCCAACTCACTCACCTTATCAAACCACACAAATTGAGTTGGTGCGAGATGTTTAATTTTTTGACACACTCCTACACATAACCACCTTTGAAAAAAAAAATAGCATTTCATTTTCCTCTGAGTCTTCCTGATTTGAAATAAAAATATTACAAGGACTCGTAAGAAATTATATGGAATTAACAAATTTTAACCAACAACCTAAATGATCAATTAATTTTATCACCCAACAATCTAAGAGATCAATCAATTTTATTACTCAATCAGTCCAATACACTCCTACACATAACTACCTTTCAAAATAATAATAATAATAATATTATTTCAATTTCCCCCGAGTCTTGATTTGAAATAAAAATATAATAGAAATTCGTACAAAACTATATAGAATTAACAAATTTTAACCAGCAACCTAACTGATCAATTAATTTTATCACCCAACAGTTTAATTGATCAGTTAATTTTATCACTCAACCCGTCCAACTCAACTCACTTACCTTATCAAACAACACAGGCTGAGTTGATGTGGAATGTCTAGTTTTTTGGCACATCCCTACAAATAATCACCCTTAAAAAAATAATAATAATAATAAAAAATAAACGGAAGTGCTACGTAGCTCGAAGAATACGGCTCGAATACTGGCTCGACACCAAAACGACGTCGTTTTGGTGTCGAGTTTATTTATTTATTTATTTTTTCTTTTCTTTGTTGCAGATCGAGAAGAAGAAAACGAAGGGAGAAGAAGAAGAAGAAGAAGAAGAAGAAGAAGAAGAAGGGGGGCTCTGCAGAACGGGAGGAGGAGGGGGAGGACTAGAGGGGAGGAGGCCATAAAAATCGGGGGTTATTTTGGGCGGGCGGAATCTCTTGGACTAGAAATTTGTGAAAATTTTGGGTCTTGGGTGAGTCATGCAAGGTTGGCAACGACTGACGGCCTTCTCCTCCTTCTCTTCTCTCTCTCCCTTCTCTTTCGAGCCGTTTCGAGCTCTGAGTCATTTCCGAAAAGGAAAATGATTTGGAGCCCTAAAAACTGTCTCCCTAATCCCCTTAATTTTCATTTTGGGTAACTGTTTCCTTGTTTTTTTTTTTTTTTTCTTACTTGATATGAAAATTAGGGGGATTAGGGGAAGTGTTTTTAGGGGATGTAGCAATGCCCTTCCGAAAAATAAAAAATTAACACAACTAGCCAAAAATTAAAAAATTAAAAAAAATCAAGCATTCGAGCCTCAACCGTGAATCTTTAATTATCCTCATTTATAACATTTTTTTTTTTAAAAGAAGATGTCACAATTGGTGAATATGACAGTTATGAAACCAACCCATCATGTCCTCTGCTAACCATTATTGCGGATTGTTGGGAAGTTCTATTTTAATAAATTATTTTAATTTTTGACTATATTAATATGTTAAAATTTTGGGAGACTTATTTATAAGTCCTTTTTTATAACCTTATGCTAGGCTAAGTCCTGTGTAATTTCTTATAGAGTCTTAAGTCCTATTTTCATAAGAATGTATTCCACAAGATCCTAATTTTTTTACCCCTATTTTCACACCTTCCTTCAATCGCTCTCTCTCTCTTCCGTTCATCTTCGTCCTCCTCTGTTTTTCGATTGAGGAGCCCATACAGATATAGTTGTCGGCTTGAAAGAAACTCGAGTGTACCCCACTAGCATCTCTAAATATAGAAGTGAGCTGAGGCAAGACATTCGTATTCATATTTCTCTCTCCACAATGACGTCTGAAGTAACTCTCTCTCTGCCAAGCAATTAAAACAATGACCAATCCTCTGAGGCTGAGGAGAAAGCCATTATAAGCTTAGTGACAGAACCACGCAGCCATTTCTTTGATTGAATTGTTCGAAGAATATCATCGGATCAACTAACATACATACATACATATAATTAAATCAACTTATCATATATTATTGATAATTTTTAAAATTTTACAATTAATAATACAAAATAAAAATATATTAAGATTATATATCTATTTCAAAACAAACGGATTAAAAAAATAAAAATTTATTAAGTTTACGAAACGTAACGTGACACATCACGTTATGTTCATATTGGTGTCACGTTACATTTATATAGGTGTCACGTTACGTTACGTTTACGTAAATATGTCACGTTACGTTTATATAGGTGTCACGTTACGTTACGTTTATGTAGATATGTCACGTTACGTTTATATAGGTGTCACGTTACGTTTATGTAGGTGTCACGTTACGTTACGTTTATATCAATTTCTTATATATGGTTTTATTATTTATTTATGATATTAACAACTAATATTGAGGGTAAATATGTCAAGAAACTTCCCATAGGATTTATGGGAACATAAGTTTTTTTGTGGGACCAAATGTAGCACAAGTCTCCCTAATAGGACTTTTAAATAATTTTCCCTAAAATTTTTATATTTAGAAAGATGATTAAATTTTTTTTATAGTTAAATGTGATATTTGTGAGAGAAAAAATAGAATAATTATAAATTTGATATAATGTTTTATCTTATTAATTATTTTAACCCATTTTATTTTTTTTTTTATAAATTTTAACTTAAATTGAGCCCAAAACAGCCTCATTGATGCCAGCAGTCATGCTACATATCACTAAATTTTTACCACTAACACCATCACTAATGATGTGACAAGTCAAAAAAAAAATTAAGACACAAAACACATATGACAATAAATGCCACATTCCTAATGCAACTATTAATTAGTTGTATGCATCATTTTTCTTGATGCCAGCGGTGAAAAATGGACCTAAATAGGGGCAGGTCAAAAAGACAGAGAAAACACTTTCTATTTTTAGATATGGATTTGTTAGAGTAGAGTAATTGTTAGATAGGATGTACTGTGTACTACGGGGTGGTTTGACATCTTCTATATAATTTATTTTTTTATTTTTTTATTTTTTTTAATCACATCATCTCTCTACTTTTCTGCACATCTTTTCGTAAAAAGATAAAAAGTGCACTTATTTAGATCATCCCAAACAATCCCTAAGCATTTCCTTTTCAAAATTTATCTAATTCTTTTAGAATAAATTACAAATACATTCTTTAAAATTTACTTAAATTATAAATTATTCTCTATAATTTTAAAAACTACGTTATACTTTCTAAGGTTTTTAATTTTATAATAAATATGTCATTTTATTAATAAATTATTAAGTTAATTAACAGTTTTTGATAATATTTAAATTTTATTTCAATTAATAATTTAGATAATTTTATTATTGTATAGGTGAATAGTTAGAAATTTCACTTTTTCAATTAATTTTGTTAAATAAAAAATTCTGACAGGGAAATATTTGTAATTTTCCAAACCACATAAGACAATTTATATTTTAAGCAAACTTTAGGAGGTGTATTTGTAATTTAACTATTATGTATTATTATTATTGTTATTATTATTATTATTCCTGAGGCCCCGTTTGTAGGGCTGAGCAAAGAATCCGTGAAATCCGTAATCTGATCCAGTCCAGTCCAGTCCAATTCGATAGGTTTGGATTGGTTTTTTGAATCTGTGGTTCGGTTCCGAATTGAACCCCACGGTTCTGGATTGGAACCGATCCGGACCGTATACAAATAGTCTATATTTTTATTATACATCCTCTCTCATAGTATCTTCTCTTATTCCATATAAAACTAAACTCAAACCTAAACTCGCATCATATCTTCTTTTATTACTTTTGTTTGTTAGTTTTTAGTTTTAATTTGTAATGGTCTAAATATTTATGGTGAAACTAATTTTCTTATGGTCGTTTAAATTCTAGAACAGTATGTCGCTATTATAGAAAGACATGTTGCTATTGTGGAACTAATATAGCGTTATGTTTATATTTTTATGAAATTAAAGTGTTATATATATATATTTTTGTTATTTAATTATGTGAATCCGTGGTCCTAAACCGATCCAATCCGTATTTAAATGGATTGGTTCGGATTGATTCCATGATTTAAACGGATTGGATTGGTTCCAATTTTTCAAGAACCGTAAATAACGGATTGGTCTTGGTTTTACCACAATCCGGTCCAATCCGAACCATGCTCACCCCTACCCGTTTGTTTAGAGAGTTAGAGGAGGGATTAAGATTGGTATTGAGGTGGGACCCACTAATGTTGTATTTGTTTTGAGAGATGGGGAGGGGATTGATAGTGAGCTCTAGATTAGGATGGGCCTCCCCAAGGGGATTCAGATGGGCCTCTAGAACTTGGTATTAGAAAAATAGTCTGGCTGACTAGAAATTTTTTTTTTTTTTTTTACATGTCGGGCATTTTTTTTTTTGAACATTAATGTTTAATTTTTTGTATTTTTTGTTAAGTAAAAATCATTATTTTATTTGTTTTATTTTTTTCTAGAAATTTTTTATTTTATTTTTATTTTTTTAAAATTTTTTACATGTTGGGTATTTTTTTTAAAACGTTAATGTTTAATTTTTTTTATTATTTTATATTTATTTTATATAAAAATAATTTGACAATCCCTACACTAACAACTATCATCAAAACAAACACAATTTTACTTAATCCCCTCACTATCAATCCCCTCTATTCAATCTCTGAAAACAAACAGGGCCTCAGAGTTCAATCCTCTTTAATGTCAATTATTTGGGTCAACACTATTCAGTATTTGAAGTGTGGGCGAATCTCGTCTATTTTTTTTTTTTTTAGGTCTCCCCAAGGTATCCTCCGTCGACCGCGGAGACTAATCCCTTCGCTGGTTTGTAGGCACCTCGAAGGGTGGGACAGCTGGCCCAGGGATTTAAGGCTGCTCCATGCCCAAGGTGGGAATCGAACTCCCGACACTTGGTTAAGGGAAGAGGAGTCCCTTCCACTCTACCACACCCCCTGGGTTGAATCTCGTCTATTTTTGAGTTTGTGATTTATTGCTATAAAATTAAGGAGATTTATGTGTAAGTTCTAATAAATAAATTTATTGTCAAATAAATTATATGATAATTAATGATATTTTTCATTAAACACTATTAAAAAATGTCACTAATTATTAATTTTCAACAACAATTTAAAATTTGTCACAAAAAATACTAATTATAAGTTTTAGTGACAATTTTAAAAAATCGTCATAAAAAAAAGTTACTAATTTATAACTTTCAGCGACAGTTTAAAAAATTCGTTATAAAAAAATGTCACTAATTGCAAATTTTAGCAACAATTTATAAAAATCGTAATAAAAAAGTCACTACTTATCAATGTTTAGCGACGTACGTAAAGAATCATCACAAAAAAATATTTTTAGCGATGATTTTATTATGATTTGTTTTCAATAGGACTGGATAAAAATTAAGTCCAATTATTAAGACAAATTAGTAATTTATCCTATAATTAAGTGGTCTTGTTATGTACCATCACAAATGACCTCTGGAATTAAGACTTCCTTAAGTCTAGCCTCATATATCACTCTTTTGTAATTAGATAATACTATATACACCAATTAGTATACTGATTAGTGTACTAATAAATGATGTGACATAATTTTAATGGTTTGAGTATTTATAATTTGTATAATAGATAGAGTTATTATTTTAAAATAATAATATCATTATATATATTGGTTTACTAATTCGTACGTGTAGTAACACCGTTTGTAATTAAACCTTATTACTTAATTGTTTTCTTGCAATTATTCTAAGTCTCCGTTTGGGAAGTGGGTTGACTTTTTGGTTTTTTTGGCTATATGAGCCTAGGCTCAAAAACTTGGTTTGGGAAGGATTTTTTGACTTTTTAAACTTTTTTGACTTTTTAACTTTTTGGTGAGGTGGCTTCATATTAAATTACAAAACTACCCTTCCACTATTTGTCCTCCACGTCATTGTCACTTTTGTCCTCTTTTGTCAAAACCACCCTGGGCTCAACTCATTGCCTCCTTTTTATTATTTTTTTATTTTTTTATTTTTGGAAATGGTTTTTTCAAGGGGTTTTTTATTTTGATTTTCATTTTAATTTTAATTTTTTTCATTTTCTGTAAAATGATAAAAAAGTGAGGTTTTATTTTATTATCCTGTATATTTTAAGTTATTTATTTATTTATTTATTACAAATGGTTTTTTCATGTGTTTTTTATTTTAATTTAATTTTTTTTATTTTCGAAGTGGATTTGGCGTTTTTTGCTTTCATTTTTTTTGTTTTAATTTTTTTTTTAAATTTATGTTTTTGTCTTTTTTTTTTCTTTACATGAATTAGTTCTTGTTCTTTATTTTTATTAGTATAGAAGAACTTTTTTTGTTATTTACGTGTTTCATTTATTTATAAATTACGTGGCGAATGATGATTTATGTTTTCATATTTTTTTTTAAAATGTTTTTGAATGAGGCATATTTTTTTCGTTTTTTAAAAAAAATTTATGATTTTGTCATTTTCTTATGGTTTTGTTTAAATTTTTTTATTTTTTATTTTTTATTTTTGTTTTTATTTTATTTTGGTAAAATATTTATTTATTTATTTGTATTTTGGGTTTAGATTTGGCGTATTTTGTTTAAATTTTATTTTGGGTTATTATTTATTTTTTTATTTTTTTGTTTTTATATATAAAAAATGGATTTTCATGTGTCTTATTTATTTGTAAATTATATGGCAAATGGTAATTTCTGTTTTTTTTTTTAATCTTTTTGGATGAGGTGTATTTTTGTCGTTCTTTTTTTTTTTTTTGAATTTACGTTTTTGTAATTTTTTAAATATTTTTAAACGAGGCGTATAAGTTTTATTTTATTTTTTATTTTTTATTTTTTTTTGCAAATGGTTTTTTCATGTGTTTTTTATTTTTATTTTTTCATTTTTTCATTTTCTGTGAAATGATAAAAATTGAGGTTTTAATTTATTGTCCTGTGTATTTTAAATAATTTAATTTTAATTTTATGTTTTGAATATTTAATGTTAATTTTAATTTTCATTTTAATTTTATTTTAAACTTATTTTAAATATTTAAATAATTTAAATAATCTAAAAAATTTAATAAGAAAAAATTTAAAATAAATATTCAAAACATTTAAATCGTAAAAATTTACGTAATATAAATATTCAAAAAATTATTTGAACAAAAAAATTTAAATAATTTAACTATTCAAAAAATTTAAATAATTTGAAATGTTAATATTTCAAATTTAAAAACAACTCTACACTTAAATCGTAACCAAACATAAAATAAAACTGAATTAATAAATTATTTTTAACACTCATAACCAAACACATAACTCGAAACTCCATACTACTTTCACAACTATACACTCAAAAAATAATTAAATACGTAATTTTAAAAAAATTAAAATATTTGAAAATATTTTTATAAATAGAGTTTGGATTTATTTTTATAAAATATTTTAACAAAAAACAAAAAAAATATTTTAAAATTTTTTTTTTCAACAAATTTACGATTTTTTGGGAAAAAGTTGACATTAGAGTAGCCCAAATAGTCAGGGGTAAATTGGTAGTTTCAACTCTCTTTGTATGGAAGTAAAGTACCAAAGGCTCCACTTTTTGACTTTTGTTCGTTTGTGGCTCATTGTCCATTTTTGTCGTTTTCTGGCTCAAAAGTACCATCAGCTCATAGTATTTTTTTTCTTAATTCTCTCTAGCTCTCTCTATCTCTCTCTAAAACCTCCTTCCCCGGCCTTGTTTTTGGCAGGCCGGCCGCCGCCTTTGGCTATGGCGGTCGGCTGGCCTTGCTCGTTTCGGCGTTTGCCTGTCTGTTTTTGCTTTCAATAAACTTGAGTCCCCCATTTTCCCCACCTAGGTGTGTTTCTTTGTTCTCATGAGTCGTCGGGTTTTCTTGAGGTAGTCGGTTTTGTCTTCGGTTGTCTTTCTTGTGAGCCATCCTTGCCGTTTAGCTGATGCATCAGGGGTCGTCCAGGACTTTCATTCGAGCGCTTTGAGCGGCAGAGCTTGAGGGGTGCAACAAGGTTCAGATGGGTAGAGTAGTATCGTCATCCTGGTCTGTCCGGGTGGTTGTCATTCGTGCGCTTCTCTTCGTGTGTGAGTTTGAGGGGTGATTTTCTTCCATTTGTATGGAGTTGTCCCAGCGGGTGGTCGGTGTTCGGTGGGTGTGTGGATCCGGGTGAGGAGTTGCAGCAGCGTGGAGTTTTTTCAGGTGTTGTTTTTGGAGTTGGGCAGCAGCAGTAGGTGTGGGCTGCAGCAGAGGAGGTAAGCAGAGGAGGTGGGCATGGAGTTTGGCAGCAGCAAGGGAGGTGTAGTAGCAGCAGAGGAGTCTTCTCGTGGTGCAAGAGGGGTGGGCTTGGAGTCCTCTCGGCCGGTGTTGGGGCTGGAGTCCTCTCGGCATGGAGTCCTCCGGGAGTGGGGGTTCAGCAGCATGGAGTTTTTTTCCTTGGGCTTTTCCGGGAGAGGTGGCAGTAGGTGTTGCAGCAGCTTGGAGTTGGGAGTTTGGGCTGGAGTCTTCCCAGCTGGGTGTTGAAGATTGGAGTTTTCTCGGTGGTGGCTATGAGTCTTCTCGGCCGGTGTGGGCATGGGGAGTTGGGAGGTGCAGCAGACTAGGGATGGCGTGGGCTTTGCAGCAGAGGCGTGGAGCTTTGGGAGCTGTAGCTGCAGGTGGAGTGGACCTTGGCAGAGGGTTGTTGATTAGTTTCGGTGGTTGATGAGATTAGATTTGTTTTTGGTTGGGTGGTTGGGGCTGCTGCTAAGTTGTTTAGTTTTGTTTAGTTTATTTAGTTTGTTTGGAGTGGTTTGGTGAATGGATTATGTGGGGATTCTTATATTTTATTTTTTAGTTAAGTTCTTCTTAACTTTGTTGTTAAAAAAAAAAAAAATCAAAATCGAGAGGCTTAGGGGTTGGTTGTATGGATGCGAGTAGCAGTAGTAGGGGTATTTTTATACTTCCGAATCTCTCTCGATACATTTCATCTTCTTGTACTTTTAATTTCATGTTGTTTAATGAAATTTTTCTTTGCCGATCAAAAAAAAGAGTACCATCAGCTCTTCCCAAACATAGGCTAAAGAAGTTTTTGAATCTTCAAGGCAAAGCAGAATCATTACAATTGCTTGATCTTTGATCATTTGGTAAATCCTTAGCTGCCTATCGATAGGGTGTTAGAAATTTATCAATAATAGGTCGCATCAAAAATAAATTTGATATAAAGATTTATTTTTCGTATTTTAAAACTAAATATTTTTTTACAACTAGAGGAGGCGGATCTTAAAGGTCACCTCCTTCCATGAGAAATTTAAGTAGTTTTTGGTAGAATTTTTTAAATATAATTTAAGAATAGAAGTTGTATTTTGAGTTTATGAGTTTTGAAATTTTGATTTAAGTGTGTAAAATTTGTTTGGTGAATAAATTTTAAAAAGAGTTTTGAATTGAGTGGAAAATTTTTGATGTAACATATAATATTTGATACAAAAACTTACAATTTATAACAAACATACAACTCAAAATTCTATTCAAAGCTCATAAAAAAAAATTTAAAAAATTCTGAATTTTTTTTATTTAAAATATAAAAAATAATAGGTGGAAATTGTAAAAAAAAAAATACATTGTTCCGGTCAACTGACCGGACGTCTGGGAGGACGGCCGGTTAACCCTTTCCCGCCTTTGACAGAGTTTTCAAAAGTAAGCGTAAAATTAAATTTTGAAAACTATAAACAAACATCACGTACAAATCAAAGAATGGAACTAAAGTTTTAAGGGTAAATTACCAATAGGTCCTACTTTAGAGACTTATTACCCAATAGGTCCTACTTTGGAAACTTATTACCCATTAAGTCTTATTGATAAATTTATTAAGTGATAAAGATAAATTTATCAGTCTTTTATTTTTATGAATAAATTTATAGTGATAAATTTATCAGTCTAATTGCTTTTATGAATAAATTTTTAGTGATAAATTTATCACTCTCTTATTTTTATAGTGTTAAATTTATTAGTTAGAACCTGTAGGTAAATAAGTCTAACTAATAAGACTAATTGGTAAGTACTCCAAGTTTTAAAACTCTACCGAATAGAGCCCTAGGAGCCTCCATTTACATATTTTATTTTTTAATAATTTATCGATTAATTTTTTTCAAATTGCGTACCACCCTTTCTCATGAAAAGGTCATGCTATGTGTCATGAAAACTTTCATGAAAACTGTCATGAAAACTCATCTGCACCGTTGGATCATGAGATCATATCTGATCTAACGGTGCAGACAGTTTTCCTTACTATTTTCCTTACAAATTTTCCTGCCACCTATCATTTCCCCTCATGAAAATACATAAATAACATTGACAAACTAGAAGCTCAAAACATCGCACACACCTGAAAATCATGGAATTGCAATTAGATCAATGTGAGACTCTTAATATAGAGACACATCAATCAAATAGAAAGCTCATGCAATTGTTTTTCGAATCTATCTATATTGTCAGTTATGAAGCCTTGGCTTGTTAGGGTTTCTTTCCACTTGAGATGATTTTTCTTTACCAATTTGCCCATCTCGTTATCTTTATCCATTACGGAGCAAATAGACTCGCACAAACTCTCTTTTGAAAACCAACCATTTTCATCTCTTGCTACCTCCACAGCTACCTTCAATTCCTCAGCCATTAACCTAGTGTTGAGGATTTGATCACATAGATGTGGTACAAGCACTATTTGAGCATTGCTCACTAGAGACTCCCACATCGATCCAAATCCGCAGTGATTCACAAAACACCCAACAGATGGGTGACCTAATATTTGTGGTTTTTGCAGCCATCCTCCATAAACCACTCCTCTCCCTCCAACCCTCTCTTTAAACCCCTTCGGCAACGCTTCTTCCACCGTCGCTGCTCCTGCAGGCGGTTTTAAGGCTACTAAAAATGGTAGCCCCGTTAACTCAAACCCTAGAACAAGTTCTTCGAATCGGTCCTTTTCAAGGATCAATTGGCTCCCAAATGCACAGACCACAACGGAGTTGGGCTCGAGCCCCTCCAGCCACCTCGCCCACCGGTCTTCAAGCAGCCTTTCCATTTTCATCACTTCATGCAGGACAGGTCCTGTTAGAAACCCGGGCTTTCCATACTGGCTGGCTTCCTATGTAGTCACAAAATTGTCCCTCAATTTGTTGGCATGTTCTAATAGAGATTGCATCGCATTCTTTCATGGAGGTTGTGAAACGACCATGGACCGTTATTCCACGGCCAAATTCAAATGATATGACCGGCGGTGCTAGAGCTTCGTGTCTGCGTAACACCACGGTGGAAGATGGGTAGCCTGGTGGTGGCTTTGCCATTTCGGCCTCCATTAGTGTCATGTCCTCGAAAACTTTACGTGCAGGGACTAGTTGGATTGCCACCGTCACTGAAGAAACGGCACTACAGAACACCGCCTTCATGAAGCCAATCTTTGATGCTAGCTCTGGTATCCAATGAGCGGTGTCAAAGAGAACAAAATTAGGTTTCAATTTGCGTAGCAATGTTTCCACCTGATCACGAGTGAGGTCCATGGCAGTCCCTAGGTGAGTGGTTAAGAGAATGGGTATGTCAGAAGCTGTCTCGGCGCCTAGAGGGAGGCCGTCGACATGTGGGACGGTGAGGGGATAGAAAGTGATGAGGTCGGGATGGAGATTTGTAGGTTTCCATTGGATTTGGACCTTTTTTGGCAACAAAAATGAGATTTTGTGGCCTCTTTGAGCGAGCTCATTGGAGAGATGGAGTGGAGGTAATATGGAGTCAAGTGCCCAAAGGCAAACCATGGAAACATGGCTATGTGAAGCTTTGAATCATTGTTCTGAGCCATTAGTTAGCTCTTCAATGTTGTTTCTGTCTAGTCTTTGTGTATTTGTATTTGTGTCTGTGTGGTGAGCCTGGTTTGCAAGTGCCTCTATATATATAGTCAAATAATGGAAATTTCAATTATTATTTATTTACTTGCGGTAGTTTGTTGTTATAATACATATTTCCCTTTTACAGTATATGATTGTCGGATTGATGAAGATAGATAGATGTGCTGATTAAAAATTTAATAATAATACTCCACAAAACTTAACTCTCACAACTTTCAAAATGATCCGAAAGATTCATGTTACAGACACAACTCTAGAAAATAATTCAAACACATCAATAATCAATACATCAGTGGGGTAGTGGGGGTCCTCCTTTATAGAGATTCTAAATATTTTCTTAATAAAAAAGAGTTGTCCTAAAAGAGAGGATTGTCGTCCAATTAACAAATACTATAATATTACAAATTCATAAATTTCACTCAAAAATTATTTAAAAATATCCTTATGTGAATTTAGATTCATTACCCACCTAGAATTCACAATATACGCACATTCTATCTCCATTGTTGTCCTCAATCTAAAAAAAAAATGTCTCCATGGTTGCCCAATATACTGCCACCTGAGCAGGTGGGGCCCACGTCCTCCAAATGGGTTTGTTCCCTTTTGTCAGTTGAAAAACACGTATTTCATTTTGTTCTTGCAAAATTAGGGATGATAATGGGGTTTAATAGGGTAGATATTAATTCTTTTTCTTTATTCTTTTATAATAATTTTTTTCTATTCCCCATTAACTATTCTCTATGCGTACTACTCTTCCCATCTTTTAATGAGTTTAGATTTTTTCCAACTCAACTTGACCCTTATTTTTTATTTCTTTTAAGATTTACAACAAAAACTAAATATACAATCAATCTTATTTTATTTTATTTGGTTTAACAAAAAAATCAAATACACATTAATTAATTAATTAATTAAAAATTTATTTTAAAATAATCAAATATATAATTTTGAGAAAATCAAATAAGTTTTTCATAATAATCTAGTATTTAACTAAAAAAGCATTTCAAATATTTTTTTTTATTTCACAAAAAAAAAAGAAAAAGAAATTGCTAAACGGGACACAATTTAAAGTGAAGGAGAGTGAGAGTGAGAGTGGATAAAGGACAATGTGACATGTCCGCATTTATTTATCAATAATGATACATACTTTTAATACTAGAGCTCTAAATGGAGCTTTAGTGAGATGGATGTGAGAGAGAGAGAGATAGAGAGAGGAGTGTGGGCTGTACTTTCACATGGGCATTTTCCACATCATTAGAGTTGTATTAGAGCTCTCAAATATTATCCTTTTCCATCTCATTAAAACTTGATTTAGAGCTCTAGTATTAAAGGTATGTATCATTACTGCGTAAGTTGCCGTTTCCCTCTCTCTTTCATTATAGCCCTCAACTTTCTTTCTCCACTACTCTTTCTCTCTCTCTCTCTCTGGTTTCATTCAGTTAAAACTTTCTGGAATTGAAGAATTGAGCAGCTACATTTCGATTCTTCCACTTGGAAAAAGGAACAGAAGAACGGAGATTCCAAACACAACATATGGGAAAATGGGCGGATATTCATTCCCGACCCATATCTTATGAATATTTATAAAATACCACTTAATTGACCAGATGGGTATGAAAAAAGGAAAAAAATTCATATATTTGGGTCGGATCTCCATGGGTACCCATAGGGTAGGATCTCCATTGTCATCCCTATACAAAATGTTATAAAACTTTTGTGTTAGTGTGTACACTTTAATATAGTGTTTTAATATTGTGGTTGGTTCATTATAATCAATGACTATTCTTTTACAATGATAAATAATTATTCTATTTATAATACATGTTTTTATTTTTTTAATGATAATTCTTCATGTTTTATTTTGTGAACCATCCTCTAGGCTCATAACGATAATTTGAACCATTCATTCGTAAATTTTACAGTGAAAATTATTGGTACAAAAATTTGCTTTATTGAATATTAATAAATAAATGAACAAATTGTATTTTATTTTATAAATAGACTATTCAACTTCAAAATCATAATTAATGTCTATTTTAAAAAATAAAATTTAATTTGTTCATATATTTAGTAATGCCTGATAAAAATGATTTTTGACACAACGTATTTTATTCTTGATAACAATGATACATCCCTCTAAAACTAGAGTTCTAATTGATCTCTAGTGAGGTGGAAAATCATAAAAAAAAATAATAAAAAAAAAGAAAGAAAAGAAAAAATAAAGCCAAAATATCACATCAGATGGGTTCCACATACACATTAAAGATATTAAAGCTCACAAATTAGAGCTCCAAAACATTTTTGTTACTCTTGAGCTTATGTGATGACCGGCAACATAGAGACCTTTGTTGGTAAAACAAACATACAGTTTGTTTGGTTTTGATTTTTAGAAAATACTTTTAAGAAAATTCTACGGTTTTATTTTCTATATTTTTTTTGTTTTCAATGAATTTTTTAATATTATAAGCATTTTTTTTTAATTTTTAGACACACCTAACATAAATACACTCAAAAAAGTATAATATTTGTGGAAAAAAATTCAAAAAATTCACTAAATACGAAAAATACAAATATATATATATATAATTTAGTACATTTTTTGTATTTTTGTGTATTTATTTTTTAACAAATATTTTACTATTTAGATACATCTAAGTAAGGTGCATTTAAAAAAAATTAAAAAATTACTTAAAATTTTAAAAATATTTACTAAAAAAATAAGAAAAATAAAAAATTTAGTTTTTAAAAAATTGAATTCAGAAAACTGAAATCAAACACACTGATAATTATTTTATTATATTGCAAAGGTGAACAGTTAGAAATTTCACTTTTTTTTTAATTAGTTACATTAAATAAAAATTCCGACAGAGAGATATTTGTAATTTTCCAAATCATAGGAGGCAATTCATATTTTCAGCAAACCTTAGGGGATGTATTTGTAATTTACTCTTTTATTTTATAAGATTTGTTGTATGGATTATTTATATTGAAAATTAAATTGATTAGATCACATTTGTCTAGAAAAATATAGATAAATTGTATGCATTTGAAGATAGTGTATTTATTTTATTTTAGATAAACATGATTCAATTAAATAGTTATTGATTTTCGATTAACTTAATTTTTTATATAAATAATTAGACTTAATGAACCCAACAAAATGAACTGTTTGAATCGTGAAACTGGGATTAATTTGAACCAGACAGTAGGTCAGATTAGATCTCTCCAAGGGAAAAGGAACTGAAATCGTATCAAGAGGAAGTATTTAAGTATAAGATAAAGGAGGGTGTTGTCACAGCAATTGAGGTTTTTCATGATTTTATTTTGATCATTCGAACTATTCATATTATAAGATTTGTCGATTATAGCATTTATATAAAAAACGAAGTTAATTGAACATGTATAACTCTATGATTGGACCATAATTGTTTCTAAAAAAATTATTAAAATTATGTTAATCGTTTATTTTATTTAAACATAAATGTGATCTTGTAATGAGTTTTAGATGTCTAATTGATTTGATTTTTTACATGAATGATTTACACGTCGAACCCTACAATATAAACCGTTCGAATCATCAAAATAGATTCGCACCCTCCCAGTTCACAAATATATTACGTTCAGGATTGTAAACGAGCCGAGCCGAACCGAGTTTTAATATGTTTGGGCTTATTTACTAAGATTTTAACAAGTTCGAGTTCTAGCCCAAGCTCAATAAAAATAACAGAGCTCGAGTTGAGTTGATTTAGGCTTCATTCGAACTCGAGTCTGATCATGAGCCTTAATGAACCAAAGAAATTATAAATTCATATTTGTTGAGCCTACTGAACCAGTTCAGCCACAGTTACATATGCACGCCCCTTCAGCTCAAACCACACTTCAGCCACAAGCCACCTTATAGCCACAGTTACAGAAGCAGCCGTTACTAAAGTAGTTATACAGTCCATGTGTTACAGTTGTAACTAACTCTAGAATTCTGTTAGACTGTTAGAGATTCTAGAATATTGTATTAGACCTCTATATATAGATACTATCTTATGTAAATTGAAGAGTATGAAAGAGAGCTATCAATGAAAGAAACTATCTAATGTTGAATCTCTGTTTTGAGTTCTACGGTTCTGTTTTGAGTTATATGGTTTCATAAATTTCCATATGGTATCAGAGCGTGAATCTCTTGCGAGTTAATCCTCACCTGTGTTCATCTTCCATTTCATTCAATGGCTTCAATTCCTTCTAATCTTTCTCTTCTAATTTCCAATCTGTCTTCATTTATCACTGTCAAACTTGATGCTTCAAATTTTCTGATTTGGAAAAATCAAACACAGAATATTCTGAAAGCTACTGATTTACTTGGAATCGTTGATGGTACTTCTCCTTGTCCATCTGTCACAATCAAAGATGTTTCTGGATCAGAGGTTGATAATCCTGCCTATGTCCAATGGAAACTTGTAGATGCTCATCTTCTTAGTTGCATAACTGCAACTCTATCACCTGCAATCTATTCCACCGTACTTCACCTTCATAGTTGTTCTGAGGTTTGGAGTGCTTTGCACAAAAGGTTTACTGCACTTTCTCGATCTCATGTGCATCGACTCAAGAACAAACTGAACAATGTTACCAAGAAAACTGATTCCATGGAGGCCTATCTCACAAAAATCAAAGAGTTAGTTAGTCAGTTAGCTCTTGCCTCTGCGTTCATTGATGGTGAAGATCTCGTACTTCTGATCTTGAACGGTCTTCCTGAAGAATATGATGCATTTAAGACCATAATTCGAGCTCGTTTCGAATCTATTTCAATGAATGAACTGAGTTCTTTGCTTCTTTCTGAAGCCATACATATCGAGTATAAACACCACAAGGATCACACTGAGCCTATGATGGCCTTCTCTTCTGTTCGAGGTACCTATCGAGGTTCTGGATCTCGCGGAAGATATACTAGAGGAGGACGAGGAGGTCGTTCATATAGATCAATTGGATCTCATACACATCAGAATCAGAATCCGAATTCCTCTGGTTCTTTCTATTCATCCAGTTATCCTAAGAATCCTGGCCTTGGTACTTTCCGAGGACGAGGTAGATCTGGTTCTTCTCTGACCTGTCAAATTTGTGGTGGCCACGGTCACGCAGCTTTAGATTGCTGGTATAGAATGGATCCACAGTTTCAGTCCACTACTTCTACACAGAACAATACAACGCAGCACAATGCAAAGGCCTATGTTGCTTCCTCTCATACTACTTCTTCTTCCGCAGCTCTTTGGTATCTCGATTCTACAGCTACTAAGTACATCACACCTAATTTGAACAATCTCAGTTCTTCTTTTCCTTATCATGGATCTGATCAAATAACCATTGGTGATGGTAATATAGTTCCTATCCATTACACTGGTAATGGATTACTTCCTACACCTCACTTTTCTTTCAAATTGAACAATATTTTACATACTCCTTCTATTTCCTCTAATCTTGTCTCTGTTCACAAATTAGCTAGAGATAATAATTGTTCCATTACTTTTGATGATTCTACATTTGTGATTCAGGACAAGGCTTCGAAGAAAGTTCTTCATCAAGGTTCTAATATCAATGGCCTATACCATTTTCATCCATCTCTTTCTCCTGCTGCCATCTCACCACCTATGTTACATGCACATCTCAGTTCTTATCATGCTGCTGCATCTGTTTCTACTTCTGTTTGGCATAATAGATTAGGCCATCCATCTGACATAAAGATGCATCATCTCATACCTTACTTGTTTGTTACTAAGTCTAATAATAAGTCTACTTTTCCTGATTGTACTGACTGCTGTGTAGCTAAGAGTCATAAGCTTCCTTTTCATTTGTCTAATTCCACTGTAAATGCACCACTTTCCCTCATCCATAGTGATGTTTGGGGTCTATTTGCTTCTAGTTCTGGTTACAAGTACTTTGTTCTGTTTATTGATGATTTTAGTAGATTTACTTGGCTTTATCCTTTGGCTTATAAGAGTGAAGTTTGTGCTAAATTCATGGAGTTTAAAGCATATGTTGAAAATCAATTTGCCACTACTTTGCATATTTTATGGACTGATGGAGGCTCAGAATATTTTACATCCAAAATGCAAACATATTTGACTACTCATGGAATTCTTCATCAGCATTCTTGTCCCTATACTCCCTCTCAGAATGGTATTGCTAAGAAAAAGCACTGACATAGCACTGAGACTGCTACAGCTCTTCTTCATCACTCTTCTATCCCTTTGCACTACTGGTTTGATGCCATAGCTATTGCTAGTTTTCTTATTAACAAACTACCATCCTCCAATCTTAATCACAAGTCTCCATTTGAAGTTCTTTTTAACTCCATACCAGATTTTTCCTATTTTAAAACTTTTGGCTGCTAATGCTTTCCTTGGCTCAAGCCTTATTAGTCTACTAAACTTCAACCCAAATCTATGGCATGTGCCTTTCTTGGTTACCATCCTTTTGCTAAGGGCTATAGGTGTCTTGATCCTAAATCAGGCAAAGTTTATCTTTCTCGACATGTTGTCTTTCATGAGCATATTTTTCCTTTTGCTTGATCCTCTTCACCTGCTCTTTCTCTTCCTTATTTACATTCCTTTTTCTAGCCTTCATCCTCACCATGACATTCTTCTTCTCATATTTCTCCAGTGCAGCCCAAGGTCCATGTTCCACAGTCTGCTTCTCAGATACAGTAGTCACACTCTGATTCACAGAATCAGCATCATTCATATCAGATTCCAGCACACAATCTACAGGCACAGACTCAGCAGGCACAAAATCAGCAAGCATAGTATCAGCATCATGCACAGAATCAGCAGGCACAAATTCAGAATCAACAACATGCACAAACTCAGCAGGCACAAATTCAGGCACAGCCTCAGCAGACTTCACAGTCTACTTCTCATTACTCTCAGTCACAACACCAGCATCCACATACTCAGAATTAGAATCCACATAAGCATCAGCCTTCATCTCAGTCATAGCACCAGCACCAGCATTTACCTCTGCATCAGCTTTCATCTCAGTCACAGCACCAGCATCAGAATTTATCTCAGCATATCCATACTCAGACACAAAATCAGATTTTCTCTGGTTCTCTTCCCTTTGTTTCTTCTCCTCAAATGTCTTCCATTCCCATTCAATCCATTGCCATCCAACTACCTCATTTACCTTTTACTTCCTCTAATATCCATCCTATGATCACTTGATCCAAATCTGTTGCATCACCTCATTGTTTAGCCACAGCTACAACTCTGTTTTCAGATTCAGAACCACCTTCCTACAAGGAAGCCTTACTTTCACCCATCTGGCATAAGGCTATGCTTGAAGAGTTTCATGCCTTGCAAAAACAAAACACTTGGTCCTTAGTGTCTCTTCCACATACTAAAAATGCTATTGGATGTAAATGGGTCTTCAAGGTGAAAAGAAACTCCAATGGATCTATTGCCCGATACAAAGCTCGTTTAGTAGCCAAAGGGTACTTACAATAAGAAGGGCTTGATTTTCATGAAACCTTTAGCCCCGTTGCCAAGCAACCTACTATTCGCATTTTGCTTTGCCTTGCTCTTCATCATAACCGGCCTCTTAAGCAGTTGGATATTTCCAATGCCTTCCTTCATGGCATTCTTGATGAGGAAGTATTCATGCTTCAACCTCCAGGCTTTGTAGACACTACATGCCCTTCTCATGTTTGCAAACTTCACAAAGCCTTATATGGTCTCAAACAAGCTCCCCGGGCGTGGTATTCCACATTTTCTACCTTCTTACTTTCCCAAGGTTTTGTCAATAGTAAATGTGATTCCTCCCTCTTCATTCAAAGAACTTCTACCTCTGTTACTTACTTACTCATCTATGTTGATGATATCTTGCTTATTGGAAATAATTCGGTCCATATTCAGCACCTTATCACTCACATGCATACTGCCTTTTCTATGAAGGAATTAGGGAATCTTTCCTATTTCCTTGGCATATCTGTTCAATCTACCACTACAGGGTATTTTTTGTCTCAGCAAAAATATGCCAAGGACATCCTTTTGAAAGCCGGTCTTTCTGCTTGTAAACCTTGTTCCTCTCCTATATCTGTCAAGCCCAGCACTCCTCCAAATGTTTTCCTTCCATTTGATAACCCTGCTCTTTATAAGAGTCTTGTTGGAGCCTTACAATATCTTACAATTACTCGACCTGATCTCTCTTTGGCTGTCAATCAAGCATGTCAGCACATGCATGCTCCTACTGTGGGTCACTTTGCTGCTGTTAAAAGAATTCTACGTTTTGTGCAGGGTACTCTCCCTCATGGGTTGCACTACACTCCAAGTACTTATGATCTTCATGGTTTTTTTGATGCCAATTGGGCTAGTGATATCCATGATAGAAAGTCTATCTCAGGTTATTATGTGTTTTGGGGGGATAATCTGGTGTCTTGGTCTACAAAGAAATAGGCCACTGTGTTCCGTTCGTCCACTGAAGCAGAGTATCATGCTTTAGCACATATTGCTGTTGAGCTTAGTTGGCTTACAATGTTGCTCACTGAAATGGGTATCTCTTCATCTACCACACCTGTGCTTTGGTGTGATAATTTGTCTACCATGGCTTTGGCATCTAATCCCGTATTTCATTCTCATTAGAAGCATATCAAAATCGATTGTCATTTTGTCCGCGATAAAATTTTGGCTAAACAATTTGTTGTTCAATACATTCCTACTGTTGATCAACTTGCTGATTTGTTTACCAAGCCTTTGTCTATTTCACAATTTCAGTATCTCAAGGACAAGCTCATGGTCTTTGCGCCGCCCATTAGCTTGCAGGGGACTGTTGAGCCTATTGAACCAGTTCAGCCATAGTTACATATGCACGCCCCTTCAGCTCAAACCACACTTCAGCCACAAGCCACCCTGCAGCCACAGTTACAAAAGCAACCGTTACTGAAGTAGTTATACAGTCCATGTGTTGCAGTTGTAACTAACTCTAGAATTCTGTTAGACTGTTAGAGATTCTAGAATATTGTATTAGACCTCCGTATATAGATACTATCTTGTGTAAATTGAAGAGTGTGAAAGAGAGCTATCAATGAAAGAAACTATCTAATGTTGAATCTCTGTTTTGAGTTCTACGGTTCTGTTTTGAGTTCTATGGTTTCATAACTTTCCACAATATTTATATATAAAATTATAATTATAATTGAAATTTTGATAATACAATTAATTATATATATATATATGTAAACATATTAAAAAAAAATTAACATCTTATATAAATGTATTATCTATAGTTAGCTATTATTTACATATAAATAAATTTAACAATTATTTACATTTATATTATTTAAATATATAAATAACATATTTATCTTTTTTTTATACATATTTTTACATTATTTAATATATAAATACTATATTTATTTTATTATTTAAATAAATGTTAAATGAGCCAACTAACGAGCTGAGTTTTAGTATATTTAAGCTTATTTATTAAGATTTTAACGAACTTGAATACCAACTCGAACGTAATAAAAATTTAACGAACTAAGTTTGAATAAGTCTTTACCGAACTAAACTCGAGCATGTTCAGAAACAGTTTTGTTCATTTGCAACTCTAAGTAGCATTACCATTCTAGGGGAAAAAAAATCACAAAAAATGTTGAGAATTTCAACCATTTATCTAAAAATCTGAGATAATTTCTGAATATTTTCATTGATTGATAGACTTATTGTATTTAATGCGTATTCAAAATGAATCAAACAATTATTATTTTATTTTATTTTTGTGATGTGGTGATACATGAGTCTATATTGAAAGACACAGTTTGACTGCTTCTGTTTGGTTTATTTGTGATTGCTTGATGGGTACTGTTCGATCTAATTATTTTTTACAGTGAAATGAAGGAAAAAAATAATCTGTGAAGACATAATTCCTATAATATTACAATTCTTATATTATTATTTAATTTTTTATATTAGTATTATAATTATTCTTTGTTTGGTTTTGGTTTTTTGATTAAAAAAGCACAAAAAATAAAATTAGCTACGTAAGCCAATAAGATAAAATATCAAATGCAAGTCATAATCATTACACTTTTTCTTTCACCTTTGACACACCTTCCATATAGCGATCCCGGTTTTCCCCATCATTTATCGTATTTTGGACTCGGGTCTAGTGATGGTATGTTGTTGTCTGTGTCTCGTTTCCATCCTTTGATTCTTTGTATTTGAGTTTTGGGATGTGTTGGGTGAGTTTGAAACAGGTTGGTTGTGAATTAGAATAAATGGTTGCTGCCCAGAATTTGGGTTCTTCGCTTGAGCGAGGCTTTTTGCGCTCGAGCAAAGCCTGGGTATTTGTTTCTTCGCTCGAGCGAGTATGGTGGGTCTTCAAGTTTCTTTTTCAGACGCAGCTTCCGCTCGAGCGAGCTTTGTGCCTTGTGTCTCTTCGCTTGAGCGAGCAGTCTTGCGCTCGAGCGTGCGTCTGTGTCTCTTTTAGGCCTGAAAGTTGATATTCTTCGCTAGAGCGAGCTTTCCTGCACTCGAGCGAGCGAGCCCTATGTTTTGTGTTTCTTCGCTCGAGCGAGAAACTCTTGTACTCGATCTTGCTTCTGTGTTGCAGACCTAAAGCTTGGCATTGTTCGCTCAAGCAACGCTTCTTACACTTGAGCGAGGTTCTTTTGTGTCTGGTCGCTCGAGCGACCAATCCTTCGCTCAAGCGAGACCTGTATATATCAGTTTGCAGCAGCGGGTTTATACATCACTTTTTCATCTCCTTTTCATCCCAAACCCTAGATCTGGCCATCTCTTTCTCTAAAGACTCTCTCTCTCTCTACAAATATACCTTGTTCTTGGGTCTCTCTACCCTAGTCTCTTTATAAGAAAGCTAGAGCATTGCGTGGGCTTCACCTTGATCCGAAAAAGTTTGCATTTGGAGCACTTTCAAGTTTCTCTCATTCTTTGAGTTCCTTCATTTGAGGTGGGATAAACTACTCATCTTATGAGCTTTGACATAAATTTTAGTCATTTTGATTATATGGTGAAACTATGGAAATTTTGGAAAGGTAGGGTTTTAAATTTGAAATGTATAAAACAAGGTTTTCAATTGTTGAGCTCCATGTGTATGTGAGACCTTGGAAAATGGGGTTATTGGTGTAAAATTGATGAAATTGAGCCTTAGGGTTGAAGTTTGAGAAAAGGGGGAAAATACCCTAATTGAGTTTAAATAATTAATTTGTATAATTATTTTGGTAAATTGTGAGAATATGAGATTGGGTTGAAAATCTTGAAATTTGGAGAAATTGTGATTGAATGATGTAGTTAGATTGATTAATCACTCGCCGATGGAAAATGTAATAAATTATCTGTTAGATAGATTTATTTATCTATTTAGAAATAACTGTTTTGGGCTATCAGTGGATAATAGTCTTGATTATTGTAGACACTGCATAATGATTAGGGAAATTAAAACTAATCAATTGGGTTATGTCATTGAATGTGACGGTGGAATTAACACATTGAATATGTGAATTGTTGGGTCATTGTATATGACTATGTGTTTAAATATATTATATATATATGTTGTTTGGGAGGAGATAAAGGATGTACTCCATTGTTTGGGAAGAGATAGAGGATGGACTCCATGGATAATTAAGTTGGCCAGAGTGTCCAGAGTGCAAGTCCCGAAATCTTTTATATATTTGGGTGCCGGTTCCCTCGGACGTAATTCCGTAAAATGGCATGTGAATAGAAGTGTTGAATGATGTTTGCTATTGAAGTGTTGATATATGAGTTATAGTCTCATTTTGTTTAAACTATTTGGATAACATTGGACTATGTCAATGAATTGATTTGGATACATAATGGAAAGGAAATTGTATATAGTGTAACGTTGATTTGTTACAAAGATGATGTATATGATTTAATAAGTGTTAAACATTTATCAAATGCTAATGTTTTAGCTAATTCTCATATTCTGTTTAGCATATCTCTACTGGGTTTTGACTCACTCTACTTGGGACACCATTTTTCAGGTACAGGTGATATGCCGCATCCAAGGACATAGCTTGGGAGGCTTAGGGGCTGAAGGTTTCTTTTTGTTGTTACCTTTTTGTGGTACGTGTAATTCAAACCAAGGGCTTTATATGTAGAAAGTTCGAATTCTTCTTTTACTGTAACCAAGTTATACTTGGAAAGATATAAGCCCGTATGGCATTTATTTTATTTGTCAACATGTAACATCTTTTGTAATGAACACTTTAATGAATATATACTATTTCTCTTATGTTTATGGATTATGTGAATGTTTGTCTTGTACTGTATTTTGAGGGCGTTACATTCCATGCACACACCTCGCATGCACACATCTCAAGACACACTCTCTCACACGTTAGAACCTTCCTCACTTTAAAAAAATAAATAAATAAATAAAGTAAAATTAATTTTTTTTTATTTTATTTGGATAAAATGTATATAATTTTTAGTATATATCTGATTTTTATAAAATTAATAATACCATTCAAAAGATATTAATGAAATCTTTAAAATGAGACTCACTATTTAACATATAGTGTATTTAGCTTTTGTTTTGGAAGAACTTTGTAGCTATTTTAGACTGGCTAAAAAAGTTTCGTTTATGATGAATTTTTTATTTTTGGTAGTTTTGTGAGAGAAAATATAAAATAATTATGGGTTAAATGTGACATTTTATCTTATTGATTTTTTAATTTATTTTGTCTTTTAGTTAGCTAAATTAGTTCTAACTATCTTACCAAACAGGACCTTAATTTATGAAAGGGCTAACAATGTCCAATCCACTTACTCAGCATACTTCAAAAAATAAACTATTCAAATCATTTAAATAGATCCAAAACATCTATTGCATCTATGTGCAGCAACCACCCAAACCCAGAGTACAGGACAAAACTAGGATTTCATTATCGGAGGGGTTAAAGGAAAATAATTTTTTTCACCATATACACAGAGTACACATGTATATATATATGATATATAGATTATATATACATAAAAAAAATTTAAATACCATAGAAATAATTTCTAGTAGGATGAATAAGTTTTTTTAATATAAAATAGAAAGAGAATTTAAGATGAAAAAAGAATAACATATATATATATATATTTTTTATACTGAAAGGTCATTTTATATATAAAATGATATATATATTTTTAAAATTTTATGATAAATAATAATATTCACAAAAATAGGGACTGCCTCCCACAAACTTCTCCTAATTTCGCCCCTATCAAAGTGCACGTGAACACCTTTGCTTTGAGAGTAGTGAATAAGGTTTTGTTTGCGAGTTTCTTTTTTTTTTTTTAAACTATAAAAAGTCAAAAATTCAATCTAAAAAACAAAGGGTTACATCGATTCACACAGGAAGTCAGCTAGTAGTTTGAAAAAACCCTTGGTTACCACTTTTCAAAAATATTTAGAAAATTTTATTTTCTTATTTTTCGTATTTTTTGGTTTTAACTGAATTTTTTTAATATTTTGAACAATTTTTTTAATTTTTAGACATACCTAACATAAATATACCTAAAAAGTAAAAAAAATTTGAAAAAAATCTTTTAAAAATTCACTAAATACCAAAAATATTAAAAAAATATGAGAATTCAATACATTTTTTATATTTTTATGTATTTATTAATTTTTAAAAATATTTTTTCACAAATTTTTTACTTGTTAGATACGTCTAAATAAGGTGCATCTAAAAAAGTAAAAAAAATGTTTAAAATTTTAAAAATATTCACTAAAAACAAAAAAATACGAAAATTAAAAAACTCAATTTTCAAAAAACTTAATTCAAAAAACTCAAACCAAACACACTGAATATAACCTCAGTTTTACAACAAGGCTAATCCAAACCTTGATTTTTTTATGAGAAATAATAGTAAAAATTAAATTATTCACATTAATTAATCATGTTTTTTATATAACTATCTATATAATTTAAAAAATTATTTTTAAATATATCAATATTTTTCATCTTATTAAAAAATTACTAAAAAAATAAAAATTCCGAACCACACTCGCCGTGCCACACCATGTTCATGATGTTGATGGTTGATACTTTAAATTTATGTTCGTGGACAAAGAACATGTGGGTGGGATTCCAATGTTGTTGGTCCTGATATTTGCTTCGTTTGTAACTTAATTATTTTAATTAATAATTAATTTTTGGGAACGTGTGAGTGGGATTATTTTAATTTTTGATTATTTTAATAAATTAAAATTATTGTGTTTGGAAAGAGAATTATATATATTTTTTGTAATTAGATATGATATTTGTGAGAAAAAAAAAAAGACATCTTATTAATTATTTTAGCCTATTTTATCCTTTTTTTAATTTTAGCTAAAAAAAAATCTAAACCTAACTTGTCTTACAGGGCCATTGTCACACACAACACCTGGAGGATATGATCTAAAAGTTAGTAGGTTTGATTGGGTTTTTATAAATTTTAAAATTTTAATTTTATAAAAAATAATAAAACTGAAATACTTATTATTTTGGGAGAAATTCAAAAAAAAATGTTAAAAAAATTCCAATTAATGAAGGTACAAGATTTATTTGAATAATGAATGTATAAATCACTTGTATTTTTATCATTTTATAATTATTTTTTCACTCTCCACTTTTTTTATATTCTCTCTATTAGTTTTATATAATTTTCTCTTTTTGGGTAGGAGTAATATTTTTAAAAAGTCAAAATTAACACCTATATTTTGTTGAGGTTACAAAATTTTTAATTTGACGAAAATAAATATAAAAAATATATATTTTTGAATTTTTAAAAATTAATTATTTTCTAAAGAAGATAAAATTATATGAAACTTATAGCGATCCCGGTTTTCCCTTCCTTATTTACTGTATTCCGGATTCGGTTCCGTTGATAGTTGTTGTCATCTGTATTTCATTTCCATCCTTTAATACTTTGGATTGGAGTTTAGAAATGTATTGGGCGTGTTTCAAACAGGTTGGTTGAGCTTTAGTCCCATTTCTTGTTGCCCAGATTTTTGGTGGTCCGCTCGAGCAGATCGCTTCGCGCTCGAGCGGAGTTTGCACACTTTTAGCATCTTGTGCGTTTGCAAAAGTACTGCAGGTTTGTTTTTCACGCTCAAGCGGAATTCCTTACGCTCGAGCGGGTGGAGTTTTGCAGTTGCGTCTTGGCGCTCGAGCGGGTATCATTGCGCTCGAGCGGGTTCAGTTTTTGTGTTTAACGCTCGAGCGTCCTATTCTCCGCTCGAGCGGGTCATACATATATCAGTTGGCAGCTAGGTCATTTTAGATCACCTTTTCAATTCTCACTCTCTCTCTTACTTTTCAAAATCTATTTTGAGAGCTTCTCTCACTACATTTCACCTTCTCTCTAAGGTTTGATTTAGTTTGAGTGATCTTCTACCTTAGTTCCTTTGCAAGTAGTGTAGAGCTTGGCTTGGGCTACCTATCAATTCGAAAATCTTGGGATTTGGAGCACTTTTGATTTTCTTCACCTTCTCTTTTGGGCTCCGAATTTAAGGTAGGGATAGCTACTCATATTTATGATTTTTGACATAAACTTGCTGTCATTTTGATGTAATGTTGAAGTTGGGTAATTGTGGATGTTTAACGATAATATTTGAACCTTTGGGTCAATTTTGGAAAAAGGAAAAAATACCATAGTTAGGTTTTATTGGGTCATTAGTGTAATTAATAACTTTTATTGTGAAATAGTGAAATTGGGAAGTTATGAGAAAGACTGGTGGAGTTGGATTGATTAATCGCTCACTTTTGAGAATATTGATAATTTATTTGTTGGTGCATTTATTATCTGTTTAGAAATAATTACTTTGGGCTATCGGTGGAGGATAGTCTTGATTGTTGTAGACACTGTATGTTGATTAGGGAAAACTGAAACTAATCACGTTGAATATGTCATTGAATATGGCAGTTGGAATAATACATTGAATATGTGTATTGATTGATCTTGTATATGATAAATGTTTATATACATTGCATTGTGTGGGAGGAGATAGGGAATGTACTCCACGGTTTGGGAGGAGATAGGAGATGGATTCCTAAACCGGATATTATTTGGGAGAATCTAGGGGATGTACTCCACGGTTTTGAAGGAGATAGGGGATGGACTCCTAAACCAGATGTTATTTGAGAGGAGATAGGGAATGGATTCCATTGATACAGCGAATCTGTGTATCATTTATGAAGTATGAAAGTGTTTGAATATGGCATTGATACAGCAAATATGTGTATCTATTTATGAAGTATGGAAGTGTTTTGTTATGAGTTATAATCTCATTTAAATTGTTGATATTAGAAAAGTTTTTAACATGAGCCATAGTCTCATGGGAATTGTTTTGCCAGGTTCTGAGCCATGTTTATAAATTGAAATTGTTAAGTAAAGGAAAATAAAATGAAGCATGGACATATGTGTCATGGAATTGAAATGTGTTATGAGTTGATTTATATGAGTTAAACATTTATCGAATGCTCATGTTTTAGTCATTGCTCATATCATGTTTAGCATATCTCTACTAGGTGTTGGCTCACCCTATATGAGACATCATTTTCAGTTGCAGGTGATATGCCGCTTCCAAGGACTTAGCTTGGGAGGTTTTGGAAGCTGAAGGCTTACTTTTGTAATTATTTTATGTATTACATGTAATTCAAACCAAGGGCTTATTTTGTGTTTTGAGTTAGTACTCTCTTTTGTAACCAAGTGTTCACTTGGAAAGTTGTAAGCTCATAGGGCATTTACTTTTGTCGTCAACATGTAATACTTTTGGATTAAATACTCTGATGAATAGAAAAATGTTTATTTCTCTTATGCTTATGGATGTCACAAATGTATGATTTATGGGTTTATTTTGAGGGCGTTACAAAACTAATGAGTATTCTTACTTTTTTCATATTTTATCAAAAATACTAAAAACTCAACTAAACATTTGCGTCTTCTAAATTCTTGAACAAAAATTCTAAAAAAATCATGAACAAAAAACGATTACAATGAGCTTAGTGTTACAATTGTTGGAACAAATAGTCTTGAAATCTTCAGTTGGTGATCTTCAAATCTTCAAAATTTGGCAATGATCTTGTCTATGTAGGACAGAAATTTGGTGCTTCAAGTCGCATTACTAAGTCGCTTTCCTAAAGACAATATTTGCATCCAAAAGGTGTGCAGAGGGTTACAGCAAATTTGTCTCTATGATACAATGAAGCCTGATCTAAAGATCAAATCTACAGGCGTCTGCACTGATGACAATAGATTAGAATACTCTTGATATAATCAAGAAAATCAAGACACTGATAATCAAATCTGCAGAACTCGATTACCAGTAAGAAAAACAAAAATTTGTTTAAGAAACTCTTGATCGAAAACTCAAAATCAAGAGAGAGAGAGAGAGAGAGAGAGAGAGAATTGCAGAAATGCTTCTGAATATTTTGGATGGAATGAAATGGCTAATTTTGTAGCCTATTTATAGGCCTTGATGCACTTGATCGAATGGTCATGTCCCTTAATCGCATCCGATCAGATCTGACCGTTGGATCGACGATCTACAGTGCAGATAATTCTTACACCGAATTGACACCATGGCTAATCACATCTGATCATTATTGGGTGCCATCTCATCCGTATGATCGCGCGCATTTACAATCAATGGCTATGATCAACCCGCTCCAGATCGGACATACAACCGTTTGATCGGTTGGTTGACTCATCGCCAACAGACGACACGTCACTGCCACATGGAGCTGACTGTATTCCATGTCACCATGCCACGTTGGATCCATGTCATCGCTCCAACCTGTCTGATGCAAATAGGAAAGCGCCCTCATAGCACCTTACGCCGATGCGTCCATGCAAAGTGCAAAATGCGCCATCAAACGCTACACAGCCTATTGCCCATGCCACGCACGCGCACGTATGCTTGTGCGGATGGTGCGAAGCACCATCCTTGCGGTATGAGTGCATGCACACTAGCTTTTACCTCACAAATCCATATTCAAAAGAATATTTCATGTAGCACTTTGAGCAATGCTACATACCACTAATTTATCATCACTAACTCCACCACTAGTGAGGTGGCAATTTAAAAAAAAAAACAAAAAAACAAAAACCAAGGCACAAAACACATGTGGCAGTGGGTGGGACCCACTGTCACATCATTAGAGCCACCACTAATTAGTAGTCTAAAGCATTTTTGGTAGCACTTTATTAAGTGCTCCATGTTTCCCTCTCTTTCTGATATGGGACAAAGTCCCCAAGCTTAATTAATGCTTTCCAAAGAAAAACATGGAAGGTTTTTAAAATACCCAAAACTAAACTATAAATTTGAAAACCCACTTTGAAAATTCCCCAACAACAATCAGCTTAGTGCATGCTATAAAGAAAAGAAATAAATAAAGCTTTCATTTTTATAAAAATGTATTTTGGGAAGAACGTATAAGAATTTTAAATTTTATTAATTAATGTCCTTAGAATATTGTTAACAATATTCTTTAATAAGTATAAAATAGGTGGTAATTAATTTTTTTAGAGGATTCAGAGAAAATATAATTTGAGTTTTTTTACAAATTGGTTTTAATTTTATTCTTTCAAGTCACAACGACAACTTATATTACCTCTAATTATAATACCAAATTCCCTTTCTAAATAAATAAATAAATATCCCAACACTCGTACCACACTGGGGTGGCCATTGGCCCGATGACCTACTTAACCCAGCTAGTTTAGCCTGATATTTTTAGGAAATTGTTTTTCCTATAGGATCAGATTGGGCTAAGATTTTATGCTTATTTGGGTTAGGCTTGGATAAAAAGTGCTAACTTAGCTCAGATTGGCTTGCTCATGTAGGACTGGGCTTGAATGGTTACCTTAGGCCTGATGTCAAGTCAGACTAGACTTGGATTGACACATATCCTCTATATAGTGCAAGTCTGGGCCAAATTGAGATTTTTTTATCCTTACACCACTGCCTTTGATCTTTCATTGTTAGCGACAACTCTTCGGCAATATTTTCAGACAACTTTCCCGGCCACCTATTTTAGGAAAAGTTACTCACCCTTTTAACAAAAGGGAGCAAACATTTTATTAAAAATGAAATGAAAGGAGCATAAATTTATAGCAAATTGCAAAAAAAGTGATTTCAAAATATCATGGTTTAAACAGGAGTTAAGTTGGGAGGGGCCTCCCAGTACAAACTGTGAAAAGGTAACTAAGGAACTTTCCTTCCAAAACATTTGCTACTACATTTACCTCCTTGTACACAAAAACTAAATATGAGATTATGAAACTTGGATAATAGTTACAGGCAGTCTTGTAAAAGATGTTGATTCATCTGCTTGTTAGTTTGTTGCCTTTGAACGTCACAAAGAGTTTACAAGATGTCTACTTCTATATGCAAATCTAAAAGAACAGTTTGAATAATAATTTGTAAATTACACGTGAACATCCAGAGTTCAACCACATTATTTGTAGTAATTCCAGTGGAACAAGCAAAGGCATGAAGAAAATTTGCATGTAAAACACCACCAATACTTATCGGGCATGGATTCCCTTTAGTGGACCAATTAATATTCAATTTAGGATTATTTTAGAATTAGTTATTTCAAATAATTTTTTTTTAAAAATTATACAAAAAAAATTTTAAAATTTTTAATAGTGATTTTTTTACTTTTTAATTATTTTAGTATATTGCAGAACATATCCTTTAGGGCGAATTATACTGATGGTCCCTGTAGTTTAGGGTTTGTGTCACTTTAATCCGTAATCTTTCAATTGTGATATATTTGATCATAAATTTTAAATCTCATTTCAAATAAGAACAATTAAAGATATTGCTACTCCATTTCAAGGGCAAAATCGTCAATTTAATAAAATATAAACTACCTTGACAAAAATAAATCTCAAAAAATTATTTTTAAATATTTAAAAGGGTTTTTTTATTCATAAATCTCATTTAGAGGTGTTCTAACCCAATAAGTTCATCAAGAAAAATTATAATCTAGTTGGTCCCATATATTTATATTTTTATTCCATGAGATCTTTTTTTCCTGATTTATATTGTTTGTTGGACTATTATACCCTTATATCTATTGTTGATATGTATTACATAGAAAATGATATACACATTTTGTTTTTATTGCTACCTCTATTTTGGTAGTTACCATTATTCACGTTTTTCTTTTGATCAGTTTCAATCACATTTGTGATATTGTTTCATTATGCTAGGGTTTAGAAACTCTAGTTTACACAAGGTGACGAAATAATATATGTTTCTCCATTGTTGTAGTGAAACTTTGTGTTCCTCTATTGTCACTTTGTGGTCAAAATTCTGTGTTCATCCATTGTTGCTCTGTGTTCGAAACTCTATATTTCTCCATTATTATAAGTCGAAACTCTATTTATCTCCAGCCAATTTCGTTAGAAACATATTTTTCAAAGGTGGGTTTGGTTTGATTTGAATTGGTAGAATAGTGAAATTGCATAGATTGTTAATTATTGTGATAATGATAAAGATGATGATGAAGATGAGGATGTGGGTGATATTTTTGTTTTTTGTTTTTTGAGTGATTGAGTTTTTTTGGATTTCTAATTCTATTGTTACCATTGTTTCTATTTTTTTTATCAATCAGTGTGAATGTTCATATTTCACATTGTTTGAAAAGTCTGAGAAATAAGTGTTGAAATATAAGTATGAACATAATTATATATTTTACAAAATGTGAATGCTCACATATTATTGGTTATTTGTTACTATACTTGTTGTTTGAACAATCATTTTTTCTTACCATTAAACAATTGAAATAGTTTTTTTTTTTTTTTCCTTTCAATTTTGTTTCATGTTGCAGTGTGAATGTTCACATTAATATAAATTTAGTTTTTCTAAGTCCTCGTTTGGGAACAGACTTTGTTAGTAAATTTTTGACTTTTTGACTAAAATATGATATAAAAAAAACTAGTATGTTTGGGATGACTTTTTGATTTTCTACGAAAAGATATGTAAAAAGTGGAGAGAAAATGAAATCTTTGACTTTTTGGTATAAGTTGTTAGCATTTTGATTTTTTTTAGTGACTTTTTAGTTTTGAGGCTAAAAAGTAATGGTACCAAACAATAGTTGTACGTTACTATACTTGTTGTTTGAACAAAAAGTTACATCGATTTACACAGGAAGTCACCTATTAGTTTGAAAAGACCAATTTAACCTCAGTTTTATAACAAGGCTAATCCAAGCCCTGATTTTTTACCCAGACAAAATGAGAAATAATAGTAAAAATTAAATTATACACATTAATTAATCATGTTTTTAATATAACTATCTATATAATTGAAAATTTTATTTTTAAATATATTACTATTTTTCATCTTATTAAAAAATTAGTAAAAAAAAAGAAGATTCCAAACGAGACTCAGCATGCCACCCCATGTTCATGATGTTGATGGTTGGCACTTTAAATTTAAGTTGACATGTACTTTTTGAACAGAATTTTAACATGTTCGTGGACAAAGACATGTTGGTGGGCTTCCAATGTTCGCCTAGATATTGGCGGGAAGTTATAGTTATTTTGATTTTTAGTTATTTTAGAAGGTTAAAATTATTGTATTTGTGAAGATAGTTAAATTTTTTTTTGTTTGATATGATATTATGAAAGAGAAAGTAAAATGATTATAAATTTAATGTGATATTTTATTTTATTAACTATTTTAATTTATTTTATCTTTTTATAATTTTAATCAAAAAAAAAAAAAACCAAACCCACCTTGCGGCCATTGTCACACACACAACAACATAGAGGATATGATCTAAAGCTAGTAGGTTTGATTGGGTTTTTATAAATTTTTTAATTTTAATTTAATAAAAAATAATAAAACTAAAATACTTATTATTTTGGGAGAATTTCAAAAAAATTAAATGTTGAAAAAATTCCAATTAATGAAGGTACAAGATTTATTTGAATAATTGAATGTATAAATCACTTGTACTTTCATCATTTTATAATTATTTTTTCACTCTCCACTTTTTTGATATTCTTCGTATTAGTTTATATAATTTTCTCCATTTTGGGTAGGAGTAATATTTTAAAAAGTCAAAAATAACACCTATATTTTGTTGAGGTTTCAAAATTTTTAATTTGACAAAAATAAATATAAAAAATATTTTTGAATTTTTAAAAATTAATTATTCTCTAAATAAGATAAAATTATACGAAACCAATGAGTATTCTTACTTTTTTCATATTTTATCAAAAATACTACAAACTCAACTAAACATTTGTTTCTCCTAAATTCTTGAACGAAAATTCTGTAAAAATCATGAACAAAGAAAGATTACAATGAGCTTAGTACATGCTATGAAGAAAAAATAAATAAATAAAGCTTTCATTTTTATAAAAATGTATGTTGTGAAGAATGTATAAGTATTTTAAATTTTATTAATTAATGTCCTTAGAATATTGTTAACAATATTCTTTAATAAGTAAAAAATAAAATAGGTGGTAATTAATTTTTTAAGAGGATTCAGACAAAATATAATTTTGAGTTTTTTTTTGAAGAAATTAGTCCAAAATTTATTCTTTTGAGTCACAATGACAACTTATATTACCTCTAACTATAATGCCGAATTCCCTTTCTAAATAAATAAATAAATATCCCAACACTCACACCACAATGGGGTGGCCATCGGCTCGACAACCTACTTAACTTAGCTAGTCTACTCCAATATTTTTAGGAAATTATTTTGCCCATAGGATTAGATTGAGCTAAGATTTTATGCCTATTTGGGTTAGGCTTGGATAAAAAGTTCTAACCTAACCCAGTCTAGCTTGCTCATGTAGGACTTGGCTTGAATGGTTAGATCAGGCCCGATATAAAGTGAGACCGGACTTGGATTGACACATATCCTCTTACTATATAATGCAACGCCAGGCCAAATTGGGGTTTTTCCCACCCCTACACCACACTACCTTCAGCCTTTCCTTGTTGGCAACAACTCTTCGACAATATTTTCGGACAACTTTCCAAGCCACCTATTTTGGGAAAAGTTACTCACCCTTTTAACAAAAGGGAGCAAACATTTTATTAAAAATGAAATGAAAGGAACATCAATTTATAGCAAATTGTAGAAAAAGTGATTTCAAAATATCATGGTTTAGCAGAGGCGTTGGGAGTTGTTAGCAGGCGTTGGGAGTTGTTTAGCAGCGTAGGTGTAATGATTTTGTTTTCAAAATAGTTGGTGGGCCTTGGCAGAGCCGTGTGCGTTGTTTAGTTGGGTGTTTAGTTTAGTGTAGTTTATTTAGTTTGGTTTCGGTGTTTTGGTGGGTTGGATGTGTGGAGATTCATGTATTTTAATTTTTTTTTTAGTTAAGTTCTTCTTAACTTTTTTTTTAAAAAAAATCGAGAGGCTTAGGGGTTGGTTGTATGATTGCGAGTAGCAGTAGTAGGGGTATTTTTATACTTCCAAATCTCTCTCGATGCATTTCATCTTCCTGTACTTTTAATTTCTTGCTATTTAATGAAATTTTTCTTTGCCGATCAAAAAAAAAAATATCATGGTTTATAACAGGAGTTAAGTTGGGAGGGGCCTCCAGGTACAAACAGTGAAAAGGTAACTGAGGAACTTCCTTAGCCAAAGCATTTGCTGCTACATTTACCTCCCTGTACACAAAAACTAAATATGAGACTATGAAACTCGGATAATAGTTATAGGCAGTCCTGTAAAAGATGTTGATTCATTTGCTTGTTAGTTTGTTGCCTTTGAACGTCACAAAGAGTTTACAAGATGTCAACTCCTATATGCAAATCTAAAAAAACAGTTTGAATAATAATTTGTAAATTGCAACTGAACGTCCAAAGTTCAGCCACATTATTCGTAATTCCAGTGGAATAAGCAAAGGCATGAAGAAAATATGCATGTAAAATACCACCAATACTTATCGAGCATGGATTCTCTTTAGCGAACCAATTAATATTCAATTTAGGATTATTTTAAGAATTAGTTATTTTAATTAATTTTTCAAAAAAATTATATGAAGAAAATTTTAAATTTTTAATAGTGATTTTTTTTTTTTTTTACTTTTTAATTATTTTAATATGTTGAAGAACATATCATTTAGTGCGAAATTATACTAACGGTCCCTGTAGTTTAGGACTTGTGTCACTTTGATATTTGACCTTTCAATTGTGATATATTTGATCCTAAATTTTGAATCTCGTTCCAAATAAGGACAATTAAAGACATTGTTATTCTTTTTTAAGGGTAAAAACTTCAATTTAATAAAACATAAACTACCTTGACAAAAATAAATCTCAAAAAATTATTTTTTAGTTTTTAAAAATTATTTCTACTCACCAAAGATAAAATTATATAAAAATGATAAATCTTTTACATTTTTATTTTTTTATCAAATTAATTTTTAGTATGTGTTTGGATGATAATCATGTAATGGATAATTGTTTTTGTTGATATGTTTAGATGGTTATCATGTAATAGATGTTTGTATTTATTGTTAATAGATATTTTTGAATGGTTATCATGTAATGGATAGTTAATAGGTTTTTAATGTATAATCGATATGTTTAATATATGAAATATTTTTTGTTTTGGATTTTTTGATTTAACGGATTGATAATGACATTAAAGTTGTCGCCATGTTTTATTTTTGAAAAAATAAAAACTAATTTAACCAAAATAAATATTAAAAAAATTATCTCGACCCTCTCAAAAGATAAAATTATATAAAAATGATGTATCTTTAATTTTTTTCACCAATTTAATTTTTAGTTTCTTAGAAATTTTTTTTCTAAAAATAGATTCTAAAAACCAAATTAAACAAAACTTTATAACAAAAAAATGTTGCAACATTATTCATTAAAAAAAAGGCAATTATATTTCAAACAACATATAAGTAAACAAACACAAAATAAGTTGTATGACGACTTTACCTTTCAAAGGGAGTAACAATGTTTTCAATTGTTCTCATTTGAAACGAGATTTAAAATTTAGGGTCAAACAGAATATAGATGGCATGGTTTTGAAAACTAGATCAGACTGGCTAGTTCGACCGGTTGAACCGTCGACCGATCAGGGTTCCAGTTTGGATATACCCTCTAAACCATTCGAAGCCAAAATCGGCATATTTAGAGAGAATCGAGAAAATTGACGATTGAACTGCCGAACCAGTCGACTTGGGAACGATTTGTGGGGTCGATGAAATTTAAAATTTTGAACTTTTTTTTTTGATATTTTCCAACTTTTTTTTTTTGTTCTTTCTTTATTTTCTTTCTTTCTTTCTTTCTGTCTTATTATTTATATATATTATATGTAAGAAAATTTTAATTGGAAACTCTTTTTCAAGAGTCTCCTCTTGTGAGGAATCCCATTAAGAGCTTGAAATTATTGTGAAAGTCTCTATCTATTTATAGGGAAAAAAATTCTTTCAAAAAAATCCAAGAAATCCATATGAGATTCAATTAAATTTATTGGAGGGAGACTTGAAAATTTGATATTCCTCCAAAATTTTTGCTCTTCTTTCAATCAAATTATTTGAATTAAAATCATATGGATGAAATATTGAATATTTGATTTCCTCTTCCAAAATTAAAATTAATAATATTTTAAAATATATTATTATATTTTTTAGTAAAAAAAATATTAGGAGAAATATTTAATATAATTTAATACTTTTAATATTTTTAATTTTTAATTTTATTACTTATATTTTTATATAAATATAATTTTAATATATTTATTACATCACGGTTTGATTCCGGTTCAATCCGACGGTTGAACCAGTGACTTGTCCATCCGATCCCTTTTCCGATTCACTCACCGATCCAATTTTTAAAATATTGATAGATGATTGATTACTTGGAGACAATTTGACCTCGTATTTTTATATTAGAATTTTTTTTTTAAGTTACACAGATTTGGATAAATTGATAATTTTTTCGTGTGGTTTTTAATTCAAAGATGATATCAAATGAAGATTAAAATGAGAAACACTTTGTTGAAATTTTGTGATTTTTTTTTTTTTTGGTTGGTTTTGAGGCCTTTTTATTTTTGGTTATGAAATGATTTTAGTTTTAAGATTTGGTGATTTTTTTTATTTACTAATCAAAATGGTTTTGACTATAAAGATTTTGTGATTTTTTTGTTCCAAATTAAATTTGTCTTGGTTATGACCCCCAATTGATGACAATTATAAATAATTATGACTGAACTGTTGGTACAATTTGGACTAAAAGGTGCAGTTTAGAGATTTATGAGTCCATTTTAGCTCTACTTTGGGGTGATTTAAAATGTTTAAATTTTAGTGTCTATAAGATAAATTATCCATCTAAAAAATCAGAAAATTATCTCGACGAATTTGACATGTGGGACGGCGAGGGGTGAAAAGGGATGAGGTTGGAATGGCGATTTGTAGGTTCCCATTGGATTTGGGCCTTGTTTGGCAACAAAATGAGATTTTGTGGCCTTCTTGAGCAAGCTCTCCATTAGAGAGATGGAGTCAAATGGCCAAAATGTTAAAAATTACTTGAACAATATTTGTAGGGGCATAAGAGGACATGCACGCAAATTTGACACTAGAAGGAGGGTTGTCTAACAAACTCTCCCACTATTCTGACCCAGTACGCTGGGGGGTTATGATAAGGACAATGTCTCACATTGCTTGGGAGGGACTCCCACTTCCACCTTATAGCATATTGCCACCCCCTCCCCACCCGCACCCTCACCCCCTCCCCCCCCCCCTCACACCTTGCATGTGGCCTTTTTCCCTGAGGAAAAAAACAGTGAGGGGAGGGGGGGGATAACAAGATCCGTCACTCAACCCCAAAGTGGACAATATTTGCAGGGGTATATGAGAACAGGTACGCAAAGTTGGTGCTAGAAGGAGGGCTGTCCGGCAAACTCGCCTGTTGTTGCGGCCTAGTATGTTGGGAGGTTATGATGAGGACAATGTCCCACATCACCTGGGACTAGGAGGGACTTCCACCTCCACCTTATAAGCATACTGGCTCCCTCTACCTTGTGATTGTGGGTTTGATTCCTACAAATAGTGCCAAATTTGCGTGCCTGTCCTCTCACGCCCCTGCAAATATTGTTTGCTTTGGGGTTAAATGACAGATCTTGTTGTCCTCTCTCACGGTTTTGTTCCTCCTCGGGGGAGAAGTCCTCATGCAAGGTAGAGGGGGTTAGTACACTTATAAGGTAGAAGTGAGAGTCCCTCCCAAGCGATGTGGGACATTATCCTCATCATAACCCCCCAACGTATGTTGCCGCAACAGCATGAGAGATTGCCGGATAACTCTCCTTGTAGCACCAAATTTGCGTGTCTGTCCTATCATGCCCCTGCAGATATTTGTCCACTTCGTGGTTGAGGGACGTATCTTGTTGTCCCTCCCTCACGGTTTTGTTCTTTCTCGGAAGAAAAAACCTCATTTATAATTGTCTATTAAGGAATATGATAATTTGACATTTATTTTGATTTTTAAAACTTTAAAATATCAACTTTCAAATTGAAAAAACTAAAAAAAAATTATGTGCAATAAACAAAAAATAAGGCTGTGTTTGGTAAGGCTTTGAAAAGTTGATTTCACCCCTTGGTTTGATTATAGTGTTTGGTTAGCGCTTTCAAAAATTGATTTCACACCCACTTTTCAAAACACGTCAACCCAAACGTCCCCTTGGACGTCTGACCAGTTGTTCGGCCGGTTGACTGAAACTGTGTTCGTTTTTTTTTTTTTAATATTTGAAATAAAAAATATTTTTAGAATTTTTAAAATTTTTTTTTATGAGTTTTGAATAGAATTTTGGATTATGTGTTTGGCTATGAGTTGTAAGTTTTTTAATCAAATATCATATGTCACATCATTCATTTTAAACTCAATTCAAAACTTTTTTCAAAACTCATAACCAAATAAATTTTTCACACTCAAATCATAATTTTAAAACTCACAAAATTAAAATACAACTCTATTCTCAAATCATAATTCTAAAACTCTATCAAACGCTACTTAATTTTTTTAAAAAAAATTGAAAAAATTGAATTATTTTTTGTGCAAAACTGAAATTTTCGTGTCTATAAAGGAGCATGATGATGCAAGATTGAAGTGCAAAATTGATGGGAAAAAAACACTTTTAAAAATGAAAAATTTTATAATGTTCTCAGTTTTAAAACTGGAAAACACTGATAATATTATCAGTTTTATTGGATAATCGAATCAAACCAATAAGTATTAGGGTAAAAACTTTTAATCTCATGCTTTGTTTTTTTATCAGTTAGTGAAATAATTATTTGAAACATTATGCAAAATTGATAATGTTCTTAGTCTTAAAATTTTTTTAAAAAAAAAACTGATAATATTTTCAGTTTTACTAAATAGGATTTATTGGTTCAAAAAATCTTAGATAGGACCTAAACTACCATAACATTTGTAAATAGGATCTTTAGGTAATTAACTCATTGTTAAAAAAATAAGAATAAACCAAATAACACTTTTTTTTTTTTTTTTTGTGTGCGCTGATTTTTGAGAAATCTTAAGTGTCACTACCTAAATAGCATGGAAAAATATTTTAAGACCCCCAAATAATTTCTCCAAATAAAGAGTTAAAATATAATTTTTGATAAGTAAAATTGTTAAAAATATATATATATATATATATATATTAGTCATTAAACTCAATGTAAATGTATAAAAAGTGTCTAAAACACCCGTATTCATTGAGTTTAATAACTAAGTTACACTTTTACAGGCAGTTATACTTAATAAAAATAGACAAATAATTTACATTAAATATAAAGCAAACGATTAGAATTTAAATGAATAAAATTAAAAATGTAGAATTTATTTTGTTGTACTAGTACTACAAAAGTGTTTGTGCTTAATCTAATACAAAATGTGTTATGAAAGTGAATAAAAAATCCCATGTTAAAAAGCATTTTTGTTGTCAGTAAAAATAATATAAAACAAAGTCACTCAACTTTGTCCCTAACAAAAAAAAATAAAAAAGCCACTGAATTTTCTGAATGCATTAATTTTTTTAGATTCTACCAAAAAAAAAAAATCAATATTTCAAAATTATTTAAAAAAAATCAACTCCAAACTTTTAGTTGTGGAGAATTTTATTATACATACCTCATACCACATGCATCTCTAAGTACGCTATTTTCTTCTTTAGTTATAATCAATTTTATTATTTAATTATGATATTATTTTTAGATATTTGATTATGACTTTTTTGTGTTAAGTCATGACTTTTATATATATGTATAGTCCTGATTCAGAAAATATAGAGTTATATTATTTTCTTCTATAAATAAGGTGCATATAATACACACAGTTTGAGGGATGTGTACCATAATCTTTCTCTTTAGTTGTAGTTTTGCATTATTTTAATTGAATGAACAATGAATAAAAGAATGGGCAAAGCACCAATAAGTCCCAAATTTTATTTGTAGACTAATAAGTCCTGTTTGAACGTTAATTAAGTATATACCCATTTATTTAACACGTATTTTTTTTTTGGTGGAGGGCAAATATAAGTTTTTACTAATGTTGTAATGACAAAAATGCCCAAAAGCTTACTATAGGCTTTTTTATGATTTCCCTCCTTTCCGAACAAAACGGTCAAGATATTATGGAAGATTTTGGGTTTGTATCCCAACATTAGTGATTGGATCCTCATTTTTTGTGATTGAAAAATCACATTTGGCGATGTTGACCCTCCAATATTGAATGACACAATAACATGGCACACGACCCACAAAAAACCCTAGAAACCCAGTAAGGTGTACGCGTCGTTAACATTACCAGAAGCTATTCGCCTTGAGGACTGAGGATTCTTGAACTCTGCTTGTCGATGATACCATAACGTTGGCGAACTAACGTCGTTAGTGATTCGGTGATGTAGTTTATGTAGTTGATGTGGATGATGTGGATGATGTTGATGATGTAGTTGATGTTGTTGATATTGATGATGTAGTTGATGTTGCTAATGTTGATGATGTAGTTGATGTTGATGACGTTGCTGATGTCGCTAATGATGTTGGGAACCGAGACTTCATTTCCTTTGCGGTTGAAAATCCAAGAAGACTTCTTGGATGAAACAGTGGGGAAAATGGCATGAATTAGTCTAGGGTTTTGGAAAGTGATTGGGTTTGGGGACAATCCATTGCATTTGATTGGGGATTTGAGGCTTATGGTGTGGTGATGCATTTAGAGAACAGCATTGAGAGAGCCAACAAGAGAGAGAGAGAGAGAGAGAGAGAGAGAGAGTGAGTAAGTAAGTAAGTAAGTAAGTAAGTGAGGAGAGAGAAGGGTTTAGATGATGTTAAAGAAATAAGAGAGAGAGGGAGAGAATATATGCACACCGTGACAAAATCAAAATGAAATCACAATATGGGCAAAAATGTAAACTCCATACACAATATATGAAAAACATATATCATACCAAAAATAAAAAGGACTAAATGGTTTAAGAAAAAACACTCAGGACTAACTATAGCAACATTTATCAAAAAGGGATTTATGAGTAATTTTTCCTAAAAGAATATATATTTATTTTATTTACTTTATGTCTAAAAAAAAATTTAAATGTTATAATCTTGTTTTATTTTTTTTATAGTAGTGAGAAATTTTTTTTTTCTTTTCTATTTCTTACGTTTAAATCATTCAACATTGGGTTTGGCCTAATAGTTTGGTAGGCACACCAAGAGTGTAGTGAGATGGAGGGGTGGCCAGTGGCGGAGCTACGAAGGGACTAGAAGGGCACGTGCCCCCTCTCAAGTTTTGCAAATTTATTTATTTATTTATTTATTTTTGCATATAAGGAAAATAATTGTAATCACCCAGAATTTCTTTTTTTTGTTAAATAGTCAGTGCATAATTTAATTGAGCAAATTTCCGAATTTGAGTGCTGTGTAAATTCTGTGTGAAAACAGTTAGGTTTTGTATTTTTTAAAAATAGTTACCGGTCTCAGAAAATTATGAAATTTTTGTATGTTGTTCACATACGAGTCTAGCACGTTGGGTAAAAATTTCAGAATTTATTGATGATTATTTATTTTATGAAAATTCACGGACTGATTGGTGTTCAGTTTAATTTATAGCAGAATTTGAAAGTGAATTTTGGATGTTTGGTCCTTTTTAATTATATGATTGGTAGTAACCACCTTGGGAGTTGCTAGTATTTATTATATAGGGGTTATAATAAATATTTAAAAGTTAAATTTATGGTGTGTACCATACGGTGTAAAATTATATATTTTATAAAGAATGAAACTTGTATATATTGTGAAATGAGCAAAATATTATATTTTGTGATGTACAAAAATATAATATTTTTGTAATGAGAAAAAATTATATCATTTTATAATTTATATTATAAATTTTTGAAGTATTATTACAAAAATTATATTTTTGAAAAAACCAAATTTTTGAGAGACAAACCCATGTGAGTGGCCCCCATTTTTTGTCTCCTTATCATCATTTCCCTTCCTTTTCCTTTCTTTTCCTTCATCAATTGAGCAGAGAGCTCTTGCCCTCAACGTCCCTTTCTTTCTCTCTTCTCTCTCTCTCCTTCCATTGTTATTCAAGCTTTGAGCTTAGAGTGGGAGTCCTTAGAATGAGATTTTGCAAAAGTGTTGTAAATGAAAATTGGAGAGCTCGTCGTAATCTTCGCAATGGTATTCTCGGATTCATGATTGGGTGACGTTTGCATTTTCAGATTTATTTTTCTTCATATTTGAGGTAGGGACTTTCTTCATATTTTTACATTAAAGCTATATTATGGTTATTTTGAAAAAATATATCATTGTAAGAGGTATTGCATATAAATATATTTTTAGATTTTTGTTTGGTAATTTTTGGAAGAAAAATTATGTTGGAATGTTAAGAATGTTGGTATTTTGAGATTGATTTTAAAAAAAATCATTTTGTGTTGTTAATTTTGTAAACGAAATCCGAAAATAGAATTTAATAGTTGTATGGATTATATCTACATCATATTATGGTTAGATAATTTATTTTGAGAAATTAAGGTAGAAATATTTATCCCATCCATGAGTTTTGGAATTTATTTTTGAGAAAAATAAATTGATATTGAGGAATATTGTGTAACTTGTTAAGTATGGATTTTTCCTATACTTCTTTATGTACTTTTGCTTGATTACATGGAGTTTAGAGTGGTATATAATTTAATTAGAATTTTTGAAAAATTTGTGTTTTATTTGCTTAAAAGAGAAATTTTGAGAAAAATAAAAAGTTGATGCCCAAATTGCGAAAGTGTAAACTTGAAATATGTTTGTAAGGTTATGAAAGAGTTATGCTTTTAATTTGAACAAAAACAGACTTCGATTCGATTGGTTTTGAAATTTTTACCAGTTTGTGGTCAAAAGAGCATTTTTAAAGAAAATAAAGAAATTATGTTTAACTTTCGGGGCTTTTAATCAAAATAGGATGTCATAGTTGGATAATGCTTGGAGAATGAGTTTGGAAAGAAAATGATGTTTTCTTGGGCATTAACGATATTATTTTACTTAATGTATTTGTTGGAATAAAACCGACACGGTTAGAAATGGACCTTGAGAGGTTACCGGATGTAATTGTGATATGAAAACTAGTGTAGTTGTTCATATTTGATAAAATGTGGAATATGATTGGTTTCTAAATGTTGGGAATCATGGGAGATTCTAAGTTATAGTTATATGTTGGATTATATACCCATGTTATCTTTTAATTAATATGTTAGAGATAACTATTTTGGCTATTGGTGAAAATTTACCATGTTGCATTTAAATGAGGATTTTGATCAAAGTGGTAATGTTTAATAAGTAGGGATACCCTATTCCTCTCTATGAGCTTGTCTTTAAATTTTAGCATTTTGATATGTTGGGGGTTGTTGGGTAATTTTGAGAAAGTTTGGGCCTTTGTGTAATTTTACAAAAGTTAGGGTTTTATTTATAATAAACCTATACGCATGTTTGGCATAGAGAAATGGAATTAATGTTGAAACATTGATGAAAATGGAACTTTAAAGGTTATAATGTTAATTATGGAAAATGCCCTAATTACATTGTTGAATTAATTTGTGAAATTAATTTGAGAAATGAGAAAAATGGAATTGAGAATGTATGGGATTAAAGGGTGTAGTTAGATCATTCATCACTCACCTAGTTGAAATGTTGATATAATATCCATTTTTTGCATTTATTTTCTGTTTAGAAATAACTGCTTTGGGCTATCGGTGGAAGATAGTCTTGATTGTTGTAGACAATGCATGATGATTAGGCAAATGAAAACTAATCTATGGAATGTGTCATTGAGTATGACGGTTGAAAGAATGCATTAACTTTATGAATGGATTGATGATGTGTATAATAATTGTTTATATGCATTGTGTTGTGTTAGAGAAGATAGGGGATGTACTCCACGGTTTAGGGGAAGATAGGGGATGGACCTCTAAACCGGATGTTGTTTGGGAGGAGATAGGGGATGGACTCCGTAGATACAGCTCATATGCTTATCTTTGGAAGTGTGATATAGCTCATATGCTTATCTGTTGATGTGTTGATATAGCTAGTATGCTTATCTATTGTAAAATGGGAAAATGTTTAATTTGAGTCTTTATCTCAATTGAAATGGAAGTACTGTTGATATGAGATGTAATCTCTCTTAAAGAATATGACCAGGTTCTGAGCCAGGATTATGAATTAAGAAATAGAAATTGTTATGAAACATGGATACATTTGTCATGTAATCAAAATGGATTTGATGAATTGTTTAATGATTCAATTGATAATGAGATAATTGAATGGATTAAAAAGAATGTCATGTTATTATTGAAGCATGTTTATTTATTTAAGTTAACCGGTTGTGGTTAATTAAATAAAATGGATTTAAGAGATTATGTGATAAAACCTTATGATTTTGACATGATATAATTTCATGAAAATTTATAAGTATCTTTGTACTCGCATATCTTTTAATGTTTTAATATGGGATTGCTCGGTGAGTTTTGCTCACCTGCTATACATGTGTACAGGGAATGCTTTTCGGAATTGAAGATCAAACAATGGGTTTTACCATTTTATAAGTGTAATGTAGAAATAGATTGTACTACTTCATTTGTTGTTTGGCTTAGTGCTATCTTTTGTAAAGAGTAGTGTCCTCTCTTTTATTGTAAGCCTCAGGGCATTTCTTTTATTTGTATGTAAATGTCATTGTTGTGTAACGAGAGAGAATATGTATATTTAATTATTCATCATTTCATCAAAGGATGAAACGTTATTTGTAAATGAACTTAATTAATGAATATTGGTAAGGTTATCCGAGTAATAAAATACGGGGCGTGACAACTTGGTATCAGAGCGAACTGGGTTTGAATACCTTGGTTCGTGGGAAGTGGTTTTGACCACAGTTGGGTTTACCTCGGGATTGTGAGTGACGTTTGCATTCTATGTGATAACATGTTTATGTGCTAAAATGTTATATGTTTATGTGGGCATGGGGTTGAATCTCGAGGATGTTGTGTCGGGTCCAGGAAAATTTTTAGAAATCTCATTGGAAATGCGCCTGATCAACATAATTTCTAATAAGAGGTCTAAAAGGATTTCTTGAACGACTATCCATCTTCGTAGTGGCAACCCGTTATTTGTTATGTGGTTATGTGATTTTATGCTACTTGATGTGCATATCTTGAGTTTCATATTGGAACATGAGAATGTACCTTAATGAGAGGTATGGATGCTAAATGTTATGAATGGTATATATATGACCTTGCATGATTGTGAAATCGTTCTATTTACTTGGGTATGTGTGGAGTTGTTCCTGAAGCTTGGGTTGTATACCCTTGTGCGTATTTGGAAAGAGGCGTGGCCTTGACATGGTAAAGATTATAAATGGCGGTAAGGGGTGTAATTCCCAAAAGAGATTGACTGTTTTGAGATTTGGTTGTAAAATCTATAAAGTGCAAACTATATAAGGTTTAAAGATGAGATTTGGAACGTACAATATTCATAATTGTTGTTGCCTTTATTTATTTAATTGTTTTGTCCCTGGGTGTCAAGGGAGGGAGTGCCCAACACTTGTTGGTGATAGAATTATCCTAAAGGGAATGAGTTGTGTTTTGAGCCACGGTTGTATTTTCTTTTGAGGACATCTTGTGTCTGGTTGGTTAGTCTAGTGGTTTCCAAGTGGAGTCTTGGAGTGACTCTACGAGTGTGATAGTTTGGCAATGTAATCTAGATTTTAAATTGTTTTGGCCATGTGTAACTTGGGTAGCTTTGAGAACTAGGCTCTCTTTTCCTTGCAATTGGGTGAGTTGGAATGAATTATGGGTTTGTTTGCTAAACCTTGGAGGGTGTTTTCTTATGCTTAACGTATGGTAAGTCCTAGAAGAGAAGTAGGATCTCTTGTTGGTTGGCTAAGGAAATGGCACTGTGGTTTTAAGTATTCCGTGAATTGTGTTAGTCAAATCATGGTTGCATTCAGGGTGGATCTTGTGAGTCACCGTAATACTAGTGTGAAGTTTGTGTTGTAACTCGGACAAAATGTCTCAGAAGTTAAGTTGAATTAGCTTTTATCTTGAAGGCCATGTATAGCTTGGGTGTTTACCTAGTTATGGTGAGTCTTGCTTAGACTTAAGGTATGTTATTGAGATCATTTTGAAAACCCCACATCGGAGTGGAACTATTAATTTTGATTTGAAGTCTTTGTTGATGGAAATACTAACTTGTTGTCCGAATTGATTTTATTTCGTTTGGGTAATGGGGTGTGGCATCACCCTAGTGTGATAAAGTATTGTCTGTCTTGTGATTGTTGACGGTCACTATTGGAGTTGGTGGTTAGTGCCTTTGAAGAGGTATTGTTTTGTCTTGTTAAGGTCTCGGAGTAATAATAGTTGTTTTGGCCTTGGGATGCATTGTTCATTAGGTGATGGAGATAGTTCGTTGGAGTTGGGTTATCACCAATAAGGTATGGTGTCTTGGTATTTTGAGGAGTCGTTTTTGCCAAAATTCTTGTTATATGTCTCGTATAAAACCAATCCGCTCAAACCGACCAAACCGAACCTGTGGAGAAACTTCAATCCGCCAATTCGGAGGACGAATGAAGATTGATTTTTTCCAATCCATCCAATCGGCAGACGAATGACAGATTAGAGGTTCTTTGGCCGCAACCGAACCACGAACACCCCTAATACATCCATTTCACCTATACACTAGAATGATATATGTCTCGTATAAAATATACTTACATTACCACTGTTTAGTTTAAAAATAAATAAAAAAGAATAAAGCAACTAATTTATTAATGAGTAAATCACATTACATTTTCTTTTATGTCATATTTATACATTTAATAATCATTAATTAATTAGTAATTGTCTTTTTTTAATTTAAATTTAATCCTTGAAAAAAATCATTTTCAAAATTATTTTTGCAACTTTATAAAAATTAGTTTTGAGAAATTATTTGCATTCATTAGAAAAGAGTTCAATAAAATAAGCGAGCTAGTCAAGATGATTTGTGCCTAACACATTTAAACCTACCCAAATCCACCCATTCGTCACGAGCAAGGATCCTCTCCTTGCATTCCCTACCTCATTTCCTCCTTGCAATGGTCAAGATTCATCTTAAAAGAATTTAATGGTTCAGATTACTTTATTAAAAATTAAAAAATAATTTTTTTGGAAGGATCTACACCATTAAATTCTCTTAAAATGAATCTTGACCATTGCAAGGAGGAAGTGAAGTAGGAAATGCAAGGAGAGAATCCTTGCTCATTTGTCACCTCTAGGTGGAGGTTAGAGGTTTGAGCTAATATAGCAATGGTGAACTCTTTGAGTTGTAATCTAACTATATTAAGAGCAACACAAATAGTGAGCTATCGGAGCTTCTATTGCTATAAAATAGCATGAAATTCACTTTTTTCATCTCCAACAGTGAACTATTAAAGTTGCTAAATTATACTTTTGTTATATCTTGTATCAAATTTGGCACAAGTTTTACCTAGAGTTAAAGTTGCCAACACAACAACATTGTTCAAAAATACTGTTCATCTTCTTCCTTCACTTTTTTATGTCTTTTCATAAAAGTTTAAAAAATCAACTAAAATAGTCGTTTGGCAACTTTCAATTTTAGTTAAAAAGTTATTATAAGTTTTCACGTAACTTTCTCATTTTTTTGCACATCTTTTCGTAAAAAGTCAAAAAATTATTAAAATAGTCTGTTTCCAAATGAATTTCTACAAAACTTCGTGCCCCCATTGAAGAAGAAGAAAAAGTTCATCAAGTAATTATGCTTCATTCATCTTCAACAAACTTGCATTTCTCTGTTTTGATCAATCCATTTTTTATTTCCACTCTCAAATGGCGATAGATGTGTTCCTCACTCAGATCTCTCATCCACCTCTCTCTCCGCCTACGAATCTGTACGTATTAATTCCTCGCCACATTTCATAAGATCTTAATATTGTTATATACACATGTATATGTCTATCCGTAGTCTTTTGATCTATTGCTTGTTCTTCTCATCCACTTTTTTTATTTGAGTTCTCATTTAAAGTGTATAATAGATGCAATTCTATTACTTGATCTAAAAGTACGTTTTTTTCCATAGAAAAAATTATTGATTATTTTGATGAAGTTTCGTTATATTGATCTTACTAAGAGTCACTGTTTATGTTCAAAGATATTCACCAGCGAGATTTCAGCTAAAACTAAATAGTACATTTGATTGCTAGATTATGATGGGAAAATTGATAGAATTGTAGGGATTAATCATATATATATAAATAGTATTTTTTTTCTTTTTTATGTGGTACATTTTAAATATATGTTTTAAAAAAAAATCACATTAATATGTCTTTGTATTTACATATAATGTTCTATACAAATTTAATTTCAAATACAATAACTAATTTTTTATATATATAAAACAGCATGTGTTTAATCATATATTTTATATCTTTTGTCTATGTTTTTGATGTCTCAACATTAATTTATATTTAATATTTTATTTAACATGAAATTATTTATTATAAAATATTTATATTAATTTAAATTTTATATACCTATATACAAGGGTATTCAAGCCAAAAATCCAAAATTGATTTTTCTAAATCTAAAAGTCCAGACATTTATTTTTTTTTGTCCAAAAAGATCAAACTACTCATATATATATATATATATATTAGCTTTTGTTTAGGATGTGTGTTGACTTTTTAATTTTTTTGTTATTTTAACCTGAGACTAAAAAGTTTCGTTTTTGATGAGCTTTTAGGTTTTTTTTTTTTGACTTTTATGAGAAAAAAATGAAATGATTATGATTTGCATGTGACTTTTTGATTTTTTTGACTTTTATAAAAGAAAATATAAAATAATTATAATTTGAATGTGACATTTTATCTAATTAACTCTTTAACCTATTTTATTTTTAGGTACTAAAAAAACCAAAAAAAAAAAAAAAAAGGCTTATGCCCAACATAGACTTACACGGTGGGCAATGTAAAACAACAGACCCTCTCCTCTCTTGATCACCGATTCCACCACCAACTCGTCGGCGTCGGCGTCATCCACTCCGACGACAGCCTGCGATCGCCGACTTCCACTACCGTGTTGCCGTCTCCGTCACCATCCTCGCCAAAACGAACCCCCCTCTCTCTCTCTTCTCCTCACATCCTCACCTCCGTCGCTGCCTTGCCGCCGACTCATCACCAATCGTCGATCGAAGAACCACCGCTTGTATCGGCGGCGGTGTTGATATCATCACCGCCTGTGACATTAGTCGTCGCGATCGCTGAATTGGCGATGTGAAGGCTCCAAATCTGCTGGATCTGTGATAGATCTGAGATGTGAAGGCTTCGGATCCACTGGATCTGTCGTAGATCTGAGTTGTGGTAACCCTTCTCTTTCTCCTCTTATACAAATTTCAATTATATATATATATATATATACGTATATGTATCTCTGTGTATATTTACTAATTTATTTTCTGGATCTTATTCTCTCTCTCTGGCTTGCTTCGTTGTGGCAAGAGTTGCAGGAAATTTGAAAACATTGATTTGAGTTGATGGATCTGCTTGATTTTTGTTGTTGTTGTTGTATAATAGTATACAGTCTACTGGAATAACATTAGATCATGCATTTTCCCAAAACATAGTATAATAGTATATAATAGATAAGTGTTTGGCTAGGAACTACTGGAATATCAATCTGGATAAGTGTTTGTATGTTTTGGTAATTGTTTTTGAACAGATAAGCTTCATATATCTATACTATTATTTTTTTCTGTCCGACAAAATTGAACAGATGTTTTCAACAGATAAGGGAAAAAAATTTAAACAGATAAAAAAAGGGAGTTTTTTTCATAAATCCATATTTAATTACTTATGTTCCATTCAACCCATATTCTTTTTGACTATTCCATTAGGTCCTATTTGAGATAAGAAGACCAAAATACCCTTTTCATCTACTTATGTTCTATTTAGTTCATATTATTTTCTTATGTTTCAATAAGTCCTATGGGTGACATAAGTACCAAAATACCCCTAATGTATCTACTTATGTTCTATTTAGTTCATATTATTTTCTTATGTTTCAATAAGTCCTATGGGTGACATAATTACCAAAATACCCCTAATGTGAATGTTCACACCGTCAATGTGAATGTTCATATCGTCAATGTGTAGGGGCCCGGCCCATGTACAATGTGAATATTCACATTGACATGTTGACATTCACATTGATAGGAGTGTAAAATTAGCCCGCGGCCTGGGGCGAGGCCGGTCCGGCCCGTGACAATGTGAATATTCACATTGATATATTAACATTTACATTAATAAAACTGTAAAATTGGCCCGCGACCCATGGGCTGCCCGGGGCAAGCCCGGCTTGGCCATTCACATTAATAAAACTGTAAAATTGGCCCGCAGCCCGGGGCAAGCCCGGCTCAGCCCGTGACAATGTGAATATTCACATTGACATATTAACTTCACATTGATATGAGTGTAAAATTAGCCCGCGGCCCGAGGCGGGCCCGGCCCGTGACAATGTGAATATTCACATTGACATGTTAACATTCATATTGATAAGAGTGTAAAATTGACTCGCGTCCCATGGGCGATCCGGGACGAGCCCGGCCCGGCCCGTGACAATGTGAATATTCACATTGACATATTAATATTCACATTGATAGGAGTGTAAAATTAGCCCGCGGCCTGTGGGAGGCCCGAAGCCCGCCCGCTGCCCAGGGCGGGGCCGACTCGGCCCATGACAATGTGAATATTCACATTGACATAATAACATTCACATTGATAGGAGTGTGAAATTGGCCTGCGGCCCGAAGACGACAGCCTCGGGTTGGGCCGACGGGCCTGGGCTTGGGCTCGAGCTTGGGCGGGCCTGGCCATTTTTTTTTAATTCTTTTTAATTTTTTCTACCAAAATTTTATTATTTTTCACAAAAAAAGACATTGTGCCTGAGGTGGGTTGGGCCTCGGACCGAGCCTTGAATAGGCCTTAAGCGGGTCGATGGGTCGAGCCGGGCTTCAAAGTGATGGCCTAGGCCCTAGCCTAGGGTTTCGGACATGCTCGGGGCCGGACCCAAACAAGCCTGTCCCGGGCCGTGGGCGGGCTTCGAGCAGCCCACGGGCCGTGGGCCAATTCTACATTCATATCAATGTGCATGTTAACATGTCAATATGAATGTTCACATTGTCAACGGGCTGGGCCGGGCCTACCCCGAGCCAAGGGCGAGCTTTGGGCAGCGGACAAATTTTACACTCCTATCAATGTTAATGTTAACATGTCAATGTGAATATTCACATTGTCACGGGTCGGGCCAAGCCCACTTTGGGCTGCGGTTGGGCTTCGGGCTGCCCACGGGCTGTGGGCCAATTTTATACTTTTATCAATGTGAATGTTCACATTGTCAATGTGAATATTCACATTGTCAACGGGCCGGGCCGGGCCTGCCCCGGGCCGTTGGCGGGCTTTTGGCCGCCCATGGGCCGCGAGCCAATTTTACACTCTTATCAATGTGAATATTCACATTGTCAACGGACCGGGCCGGGCCGCCCACGGGCCGTGGGAGGGTTTTGAGCAACCATGGGGCGCGGGCTAATTTTATACTCTTATCAATGTGAATGTTAACATGTCAATGTGAATATTCACATTGTCAACAGGCCGGGCCTGCCGGTTGCCCATGCGCCGGCGGGTTTTGGGTACCTTGGCGCGGGCCAATTTTATACTCTTATCAATGTGAATATTAACATGTCAATGTGAATATTCACATTGTCAACGTGCCGGGCCCGTCCACGGGCCGTGGGCGGGTTTCGGGCAGCCACGGGGTGCGGGCTAATTTTACACTCCTATCAATGTGAATGTTAACATGTCAATGTGAATATTCACATTGTCAACAACGGCCCGCCGCATAGACATGGGCGAGCTTTTGGCCGTCCACGAGACGCTGGCCAATTTTATACTCTTATCAATGTGAATGTTAACATGTCAATATGAATATTCACATTATCAACGGGCCGCCAGGTCATGGGCGAACTTTGGCCACCCACGGGTCATGGACCAATTTTATACTCTTATCAATGTGAATGTTAACATGTCAACGTGAATATTCACATTGTCAACGGACGGACCCACCCCCCGCGCCGTAGACTACCGGATTCGCGCCCGCCAGGACGGCCAATTTTACACTCTTATTAATGTGAATGTTAACATGTCAATGTGAATATTCACATTGCTAACGCGCCGGGCCCGCCCCGGCTCGCTGACGAGTTTCGGGCCGTCCACGAGCCAATTTTACATTCCTACCAATGTCAATTTTAAAATATGAATGTTCACATCATAAATTGCTAATCGTTCAAAAAACATTTATAAGGGTATCAAAATTAAATATAAGGGCATAAGTGTCCAAGAAAATAGTGTAAATCAAGAAAAAGGATTTTATGGAATAAAACTATACATATATGGGACTAAATGGGTTAAAAAATTCATTCATGGACTTCTCAGGCTAAAACGCTTCTAAATAGGATTTATCAATAATTTTCCCATAAAAAAACAGTTGGATAGAAAATTTATACAAACAAAAATTTGAATAGAAAAATTTTTCAAAAAAAATTTAAACAGATAAGTTTAATAATTGAACAAATAAAAAAATGTGTTTGATTTTTATGATTTTCTTTCAATTTGTTCCATTTCTTGTTCAATTTTATTTTATTTTAATTTTTCTTTCTTTTGGGGAGCTAAGAAAAAAAAATTAGAATAGTTGTTGAGTGATTTGAAATTTGGCTGGTGGTGATATGTTGAAAAGTCCAATCTAACAGATTAAATATCTGTTGAAGCTGGTGTTGATTTATCTGTTGAAGCTGGTGATGATCTGCAACTGATTGTTGAATTGTTATTTTAGCAAATTAAAAAGAATTTTGAACGTAAAGAAATTTGGCTTGGTGATGATCTGTGACAGATATTTGAACAGATAATGAAATTTGGATAGGTATTTGAACAGATAAAGGAAAAAATTATATAGATATAAAAATATATACAGATAAAATTTTGATAGAAAATTTGTATAGATGAAAATATTGAACGGATAAAAAATTGGACACATAAAATCTAGACAGATAAAAAATTTATACAGAAAAAATTTAAATAGATAGAGATAAAAAATTTGGACAAATAGAAAAAAATTTGAATAGATAGATGAAAATTTTGAACAAATAGAAAATAATTTGAACAGATAGTCAAAAAAAATAACAGATAAATAAGTCAATAGATAAATTAAGGGGTAAAATTGAAAACAAAATGTTCTTCAAAACAAGTAAAAGGACTTTTTACCAAACTATTTCACAAATGGTGGACTTCTCACCAATTAAAAAAATATACACTGGACCTAATGTTTTATACACTTTCTAAATTGGATTTATCACCAATTTTCTCCAATATGTGTGAATAATTCAAAAAGAATATTAAAGAAAATGGTAAATTACAAACATACCTCCTGAGATTTACTTAAATTACAAATTATCTCTTGTGGTTTTAACAATTACATTATACCCCCTAAGGTTTTTAATTTTATAACAAATAAGTCATTTTATTAATAAATTATTAAGTTAATTAATAGTTTTTAATAATGTTAAAATTTTATTTCAATTAATAATTCAGATAATTTTATTATTGTATAGGTAAATAATTAGAAATTTTACTTTTTCAATTAATTCTGTTAAATAAAAAATTTTGACAGGAAGGTAGTTGTAATTTTTCAAATCACATGAGATAATTCGTATTTTAAACAAATCTCAAGAGTTATATTTATAATTTATCCTAAATTTTGTATAGTTCTATTTCTACATATTTTTAATTGCCAAATAAATATAAAACTAAAAATAAAATTAAATAATAAGAACCACCTTTAGTTTTATATTACTAATTATATTTTTAATTTAACTATTATTTTTAATATCAAAATAAATATTTATTTTACTATCTCATAATTTAATATATACCGTATAAAATCAGTATATGATAATTATATTTTTATAGCATAATTGAACTAAAATTATCAAAATAAACAAATAATTTAACTAAATTTATTTGATATAAGTATCTAGGTAACATTTTATAGAACACTAAGGTTAAAATTATTAAAATAAATAATTAAAATTAAAATTTTATTTTAAATTAAAATTAATGTTATTGTTTTGTAACACATATCATATTATAAAATATCACTATATTAACTAAAGTTAACTCCATTGTGATTTTATGTTAGATATCATATTTCTAAAAATAATTTATATATACATGTAACGTCAAATTTGATATTGATTAATTAAAATAATAGAACTCAATACTTTTTTTTGTTAAGTTTTAGAAGATAAATTGATAAGTGTCAAATGATAAATAGTGCAAAATATTATTTTTAAGAAAAATGATTCATTGAAAATGGTTGTTTATATTTAAGACACCTATTGATGTTTCTTGAATAATTTTTAAATAAATTTTTTGAATTTATAATATTTTTAATAATACACCTTCATAAGACTGCCAGAAAGATATGTAAAAAGACAAATAGTGTGTGTCATATACACCTTATAAGAAAATGGCACAATTCTATACTTTCTAAGTCATAAAAATAAAAATAAAAAAATAAACAAACAAACAAATGTAAGTCATAACCAAATATCTTGAAATAATATTATAATTAAAGAATAAAATTAATTATAATTAAAAAAATATAACTAAAGATGTATATGATATGAGTGGCTGTATAATAAAATTATCCTCATCTATAAATTTTTTTTTAAAAGAAGATGTTGCAATTGGTGAATATGACAAAATTTTGAGAAATTGCGATTTTAGTAGGTTATTTTAATTTTTAGCTATTTTAGTAGGTTAAAATTTTTGTGTTTGGAAAGATAATTGATTTTTTTAAAGTTAGATTTAATGTTTGTAAGAAAAAAATAAAATAATTATGAATTTAATGTGATATTTTATTTTATTAATTATTTTAACTTACTTTTTTTTTTTTTTTTTTTTTATGAATTGAGTTAAAATCCCACTTCCCAAACAGGTCATTGATGCCGGTGCTTATAAATGCTGAAAAATGGATCTAAACAGGGGCAGGACAAAAAGACAGAGAAAACACTTTCTATTTTAAGTTATGGGCTTGTTAGAGTAGGGTAGTTGTTAGTTATGATGTACTGTGTACTAAGCATTTCCTTTTCAAAATTTATCCAATTCTTTTAGAATAAATTACAAACACATATATGAAATTCATTTAAATTACAAATTATCTCTTGTGATTTTAAAAATTATATTATGCTCTTTAAGGTTTTTAATTTTATAATAAATAGGTCTTTTTATTAATAAATTAATAAATTAATTAATAGTTTTTAATAATGTTAAAATTTTATTTCAATTAATAATTTAGATAATTTTATTATTGTATAGGTGAATATTTAAAATTTTTACTTTTTCAATTAATTCTGTTAAATAAAAAATTCTAACAGAGAGATATTTGTAATTTTTCAAATCACAAGGAGTAATTCGTATTTTAAACAAATTTTAGAGAGTGTAATTGTAATTTACCCATTCTTTTTATTTATTTATTTATTTATTTTTAGTTATGAAATATCTGTTTGTACTTGGCTGTTTAACCGCAACTCTCAGAGTTCGACCTCTTTGATGTCAATTATTCGGGTCAACACTATTTAGAGTTTGAAGTGTGGGTAAATCTCGTCTATTTTTGAGTTTGTGACTTACCGCCATAAAATTAAGGAGATTTATGTTTAAGTTTTAATAAATAAATTTATTATCCAATAAGCTCTATGATAATTAATGATATTTTTTATTAAACATTATTAAAAAATCGTCACAAATAGTTAATTTTCAGCAACAGTTTAAAATTTTTGTCAAGTTTAGCGACAGTTTAAAAAAATCGTCACAAAAAGTTACTAATTTATTACTTTTAGCGACAATTTAAAAAATTTGTCATAGCAAAACGTTACTAATTGTAAGTTTTAACGACAATTTATAAAAATCGTAATAAAAAAAAGTCATTAATTATCAATATTTAGCGACGTATGTAAAGAATCATCACAAAAAAATTATTTTTAGCGATAATTTTACTTGGACTTATTTAAGTCCAACTATTAAGATATATTGGTAGTTTATCCTATAATTAAGTGGTCTTGTTATGTACCATCACCTAAAATGACCTCTAGAATTATGACTTCCTTAAGTCTAGCCTCACATATCACTCTTTTGTAATTGAATAATACTATATGCACCAATTAGTATATAATAAATGATGTGACATAATTTTAGAGGTGTTGAGTATTTGTAATTTGTATAATGGATAGGGTCATAATTTTAAAAAAAATAATGTCATTGCATATATTGATTTACTAATTGGTATATTAATTAGTACGTGTAGTACCATCGTTTGTAATTAAACCTTTTTACGTAATTGTTTTCTTGCGATTATTCTAAAGAGGTTTTTGAATCTTCAAGGCAAAGCAGAATCATTACAATAGCTTGATCTTTAATGATTTGGTAAATACTTAGCTGCTCATCGAAGGGTATTAGAAATTTACCAATAATATCAAAAATAAATTTGATGTAAAGATTTATTTTTTGTATTTTAAAACTAAATATTTTTTTACAACTAGAGGAGGTGGATCTTAAAGGTCACCCATGAGAAACTTAAGAGCCTACACCAGAGAAAGTTACTACAGGAGAAAGCTAGTACGTCACATCAAGTTACATATTTTATTTTTAATAATTTATTGAGTAATTTTTTCAAATTGTGTACCACCCTTTCTCATAATATGAACTTTGCTCTGACTGATGGCGTGGCGCCCCCACTGTCCGACACTCAAAAAAAAAAAAAAAAAGAAACAGAATTTTTTTTGTCCAATCCCACACCTACCTTTGGGGTGAGCCCCGTGAGTCAGCATTAATCAATACATAAATAAGTAACATTGAAAAACTAGAAGCTCAAAAAAAATTACATCGCACACACCTGAAGATCATAGAATTGCAATTAGATTAATGTGAGACTCTTAAAACAGAGACACATCAATCAAACAGAAAGCTCATGCAATTGTTTTTCGAATCTATCTATATTGTCAGTCATGAAGCCTTGGCTTGTTAGGGTTTCTTTCCACTTTAGATGATTTTTCTTTACCAATTTGCCCATCTCGTTATCTTTATCCATTACGGAGCAAATAGACTCGCACAAGCTCTCTTTCAAAAACCAACCATTTTCATCTCTTGCTACCTCCACAGCTACCTTCAATTCCTCAGCCATTAACCTAGTGTTGAGGATTTGATCACATAGATGTGGTACAAGCACTGTTTGAGCATTGCTCAATAGAGACTCCCACATCGATCCAAATCTGCAGTGATTCACAAAACACCCAACAGATGGGTGATCTAATATTTGTGGTTATTGCACCCATCCTCCATAAACCACTCCTCTCCCTCCAACCCTCTCTTTAAACCCCTTCGGCAATGCTTCTTCCACCGTCGCCGCTCCTGCAGGCGGTTTTAAGGCTACTAAAAATGGTAGCCCCGTTAACTCAAACCCTAGAACAAGTTCTTGGAATTGGTCCTTTTCAAGGATCAATTGGCTTCCAAATGCACAGAACACAATGGAGTTGGGCTTGACCCCCTCCAGCCACCTCGCCCACTGGTCTTCAAGCGGCCTTTCCATTTTCATCACTTCATACAGGACAGGTCCTGTTAGAAACATAGGCTTTCCATACTGGCTTCCTATGTAGTCACAAAATTGTCCCTCAATTTGTTGGCATGTTCTAATAGAGATTGCATCACATTCTTTCATGGAGGTTGTGAAACGACCATGGAGCGTTATTCCACGGCCAAATTCAAATGATATGACCGGCGGTGCTAGAGCTTCGTGTCTGCGTAACACCACGGTGGAAGATGGGTAGCCTGGTGGTGGCTTTGCTATTTCGGCCTCCATTAGTGTCATGTCCTCGAAAACTTTACGTGCAGGGACTAGTTGGATTGCCACCGTCACTGCAGAAACAACATTATAGAACACGGTCTTCATGAAGCCAATCTTTGATGCTAGTTCTGGTATCCAATGAGCGGCGTCGAAGAGAACAACGTTAGGTTTTAATTTGCGTAGCAATGTTTCCACCTGATCGCAAGTGAGGTCCATGGCAGTCCCTAGGTGAGTGGTTAAGAGAATTGGTATGTCAGAAGCTGTCTCGGCGCCTAGAGGGAGGCCTTCGACGTGTGGGACGGTGAGGGGATAGAAAGTGATGAGGTCGAGATGGAGATTTGTAGGTTCCCATTGGATTTGGACCTTTTTTGGCAACAAAAATGAGATTTTGTGGCCTCTTTGAGCGAGCTCGTTGGAGAGATAGAGGTATGGAGTCAAGTGCCCCAAGGCAAACTGTGGGGATATATTTTCTGAGTACCAACACGTGGCAAGGTGACGCCGACGTGTTAGCCGACGTGCCACGTGTCATAGTAGTTACACGGAGGTGATCTCAAATTTGCCGAGGTTATCTCCGAAGATATCGGAATCCGAGATAAGCGGATAAGGGGCAAGAGTCCTAGATTGGGAGAAGATTTCAGTTTGGGTAGAGCTAAGACTCTTAGAGAGTTTATCCTGATCCCACTAGGAGTCCCAGATTGGCAGTAATCCTAAGTCCATTAGGGCTAGGCTCCTATTGGGACTAGGATTGTATTGGCTATAAAAGAGAGGCACCCCCATGGGTCTAAGGGAAGTTTTACTCAAGCTTGTGAGTTGAATACTTGATTATCTTTGAGAGATATACTGACTTGATCGTCGGAGTGCCCCCGGGTGGAAGAACCACCGCCGGAGCCTTTTCTTTCTGTGCAGGATAGTAGGGTGTCATCTATTCTGCCTGTGTTCTATAGCTGAATCACTAAGGAGGGCAGTGTGATCAGAAAATCACTCACACAATTTGGCGCCGTCTATGGGAAAGAAAGACGAATAGATGGCCAGTAACGTACAAAAAGAAAAGGTTGGGGACGACGCTCTCGCTGGGAGTGGCAGGCCTATCGACCTTGACATTGAAGGAGACAACCACAATGAAGAAACCCGTGACCAGGGTCACGGAGGAAAAAACGTCGGCCCAGGAGGGTAACGCTTCAAAGAAGACAGATCAGGACAGATACTACAACGAAGATAACCTCCAGGTATGGAGGGACAGGTGTCTACGGAGGGATGAGGAAATGAAAGAATTGGCAGACAAGTTGGCAGACCTACAGTCGGTTGTCAACTTTATGATGCAAAATAATGTCATGCAGCCACCATACCAGCTGCAGGACACGCCAATTCTAGCAGTTAATACTCAGAAGGGAGGAAGGAAAATAATTCCCGGAGCACCTCAGCACACTAGGAGCGCACGGCACTCCCACCCGCCTTCTAGGGAAATCGGACGAGAAAAGCCGAGACAAGAGAAATCCTAGAGGACATATCACACAAAGGACGCAGAGCCCAGAGAACATCGGCATATCCAAGGGCAGGCGCTCTGCTTTGACACAACCCATGGAGAAAGATCAAAACGGGCCCACCACGAGGCCGAAAGTAGTGTACCGAAAAGATTGAAATCAAAAGATAGCCGAGCTCCACGGAGGAGCAAAGAAGACTTAAGAAATTACCTCAAGAGGAAGGAACACAATGCTGAAGCCAAGGTTACCTCACCCAACAAGCCGAGGACACCATTCTCAGTAGAACTGGACAAATTCGAGGCAGCGAAGAGATTCAGCATACTGAGGTTTCAAATATATGATGGTAAGTCAGACCCTAACTTCCATGTCGGATTATTTTTGAACTCAATGGCATTATACAGTGGAAACGAGCTATTGCTCTACAAAGTGTTCTCCTCGTCCTTTGGGGAGATTGCATCAGATTGGTTCCACAAACTGCAAAAGGGAAGCGTGAAGACATGGGAAGGCCTGGCCGAGATGTTTGTGGCTAGGTTCGTAACGAACAAGCTGCAGCCATTAAAGGTGGATGCATTAATGGCTTTAAAGATCAGCAAGGATGAAGGCCTTAGGGCCTATGCAAAGAGGTATTATGAGGTGTTCAATCGAATACCTGAGTGCAACCAGGAAGTGGCAGTCATGTCTTTTAAGAACAGCCTGAAAGAGGATTGTTCATTACAGAAATCTTTGGCAAAGACATTGCCAAAAAGCATGGAGGAACTCATGGCAAGAATCGAGAAGTATGCCAGAGCCGAGGAGGATACATCGGGAAACAAGGAGGTAAAACAAAAAAAAGGGAACGGCTCGCCGAAGCGAGGACGAGGTAACAACGGATTCAAAGAAATCGAAGCGTAACTAAGGGACAAGCAGCGGTGGCGACTCTAATCGAATCCGGTCCACAAAGTCTGGATCAAATCCAAATCAACCCTATTTGAGCACCAAAGAAAGGCCCGAGGGAATACATGGGCAGGAACGTTGGTAGGCGTTGTGCTTACCACAATGAAGAAGGGCACCCAACTCAGGGTTGCAGAGCTCTAAAAGCATACTTAGAGGACTTAGTAAGACAAGGTCATCTGAGGGATCTTGTCGATGAAGCTAGGACCAGAGAAGAGCAGGCAAGGTTGCCTCAAGCACCAGTAGCCCCGCCTCCCCCAGCACAGTAACCACAGGGAGGGGGACCCAGGGTGGTTAACGTAATTCACTCCAAGGTGAACGAAAACGACATACGGGGGAAACCCAAAGAGTAAAACACCTGCAGCACGTTAACCAGGTCGGACAGAAAAGACCTCGGCCTGAAAAGTACCCAGGTTCGATGATAGTATTCACCGAAGCCGACCTAGAGATGGTCCAGCACCCGCATAATGATGCCTTGGTAGTAGTATCCCTCCAGGTTGGGGAATGCCAAGTGAAACGCATCCTGATAGATCAAGGCAGCTCTTGTGACATTATGTATGTTAGATGTTACAAGGAGCTGGGCCTTCACCCAGATGACATGGAGCAATCGAATGGCCCGATGGTCGGCTTCAATGGAACGCCGACGTGGCCACTGGGCGCTACAAATTTGGAAGTACAAGCCGGCACTAAGAAGATCAGGACAGAGTTCATCGTGATTGACACACCTTCACCATACAACATCATCTTGGGAAGGCCATGGTTGCATGCAATGGGGGCAGTTCCCTCAACGTTGCATCAACTATTGCGGTTCCTAACAAAACATGGAATTGAAGAAGTCAGAGGAGACTAGCTGCAGGCAAAAAATTGCTCCGTGGCAGTGATGAAAACAACCTGCAGCATACAAGAATCAGGGAAGGCAGAGATTGAAGATGAGGACATGGAGGTCCTAGATGATGTCGGCAAGGAGCTGACCGAGAAGAGTGAGGAAACACTAAAGAAAATCCTCATCCAGGAGGGCGATGAAGAGCGCTTTTTTCTTCTCGGCTCAGGCTTAGCCGAAGAAGAAGAAAAGGAACTGGAAGCCTTTTTGAGAACAAACATAGAGGTGTTCGCCTGGACACCTTATGAAATGCCTGGCATTGACCCCGAGGTCATGTCATATCCTGAGCGTTAATGGTCGGCCAAACCTATAATACAACGAGCCAGAAGACCGACGTTGATGCACGTCGAAGCAGTGGAGGAGGAAGTAGACAGACTTCTAGAAGCCAGGGCCATCAGAGAAGTTAATTATCTGACATGGCTATCAAACACTGTGGTGGTAAAGAAGAAGAATGGCAAATGAAGGGTATCCGTAGATTTTACAAGCCTGAACAAAGCCTGTCCCAAAGACAACTTCCCTCTGCCCAAAATTGACCAGTTAGTGGATGCCACATCTGGACATGGAAGGATGAGCTTCCTGGATGCTTATAGGGGGTACCACTAGATAGCCATGTACCAGCCAGACGAAGAGAAAACAACATTCATCACCCCAAAAGGCCTATACTATTACAGAGTGATGCTTTTGGGTTGAAAAACGCAAGAGCAACCTACCAAAGGCTGGTAACCAAAATGTTCAAGCACTTGATCGACCAAACAGTAGAAGTCTACATCGATGACATGGTCGTGAAGACCAAGGAGCCTAAGAGTCACCTTGCCGACTTAAAAAAGGTGTTTGAAATCCTCAAAATATATCGGCTCCGACTCAACGCATCAAAGTGCGCGTTTGGAGTTGGATCCGGTAAATTTCTGGGGTACCTAGTAACAAGGAGGGGCATAGAGGCTAGCCCAGATCAGATCAAGGCCATTTTAGACCTACAGAGCCCAACATCGGTAAAACAGGTACAAATGCTTACTAGAAGGGCCGCAGCCTTAAACAGGTTCATAAGCCGAAGCTCAGACAAATGTAAACCCTTCTTCAACCTGGTAAAAAAGAACACTGACTTCCTTTGGACTGAGGAATGTGAGGCCGCTTTGGCCGACCTAAAGAAATATCTGACCACGGCTCCAGTCCTCACAACACCTAAACCTGGGGAGGAGTTGTTTTTGTATAGCAGTGTCGAGAACACCGATAAGTCTTGATGCTAATCAAGAAAAGAACAAGGAGAACAGAAGGCTGTCTATTATGTAAGTAAAACCTTGGCCAACGCTGAAACAAGGTATCTACCACTGGAGAAATTAATGCCGGCCTTGGTAATGGCCTCAAAGAAATTGAACCATTACTTTCAGATACACAAGATTGTGGTGCTAACAGAGCACCCACTAAAGTCCTTGTTGCAACAAGGAGACTTAACAGGAAGAATTGCAAGGTGGGCAGTGGTCTTGGGCCAATATGACCTGGAGTTCAAGCCCAGAACATCAATTAAGGACCAAGTTTTGGCCGACTTTGTGGCAGAATTTACGCCTGAATCCATCGAACATCAGGCTCTGTTGAGCCAAGATGAACAAGGTCCCAGCAAGTAAGGAGAATCCCAGCCAAAGGCAAAACAGCAAAGGAAGAAAAAACTCAGACCTTGCAGTATCTACATCGGCGACTCCTTCAGACTGTTTGTCGATGGAAGTTCAAACCGACAAGAAGCGGGAGCAGGAGTACTACTGATATCTCTAGATGGAGAAATAATAGAACAGTCCATCCGTTTGGGGTTGAAGGCCTCAAACAATGAATCAGAATACGAGGCATTAATTGCAGGACTAAAACTGGCAGCAGCAGCAGAAGCAGATGAGGTAATAGTTTTTTGTGATTCACAACTTATTGTTAACCAGTCAACAGGAGAATTTGCAGCCAGAGACGAAAGGATGTCGGCATAAGCAAAAGAGGTCATCAGATTAGCAAACTTATTTCAGAACTGCCGATTACTCCAAGTAAGCCGAGATGATAACAGCTATGCGGATGCATTGGCCAACCTGGCAAGTTCAATACAGACTGGAAAAACAAGGACAATTATGATTGATTACATGTCGGGCCCGAGCATAGAACCACAGAACACAAAGCAAGAAGCAATGTGTGTGGATATGGGGCCAAGCTGGATGGATGCAATTGTTACATTCTTGAAAGAAAGAAAGCTGCCAGAAGACCGCGAGGAAGCGTACAAAGTCAGATTGAAGTCGTCGAGATTCAGCCTGACTGTGGACGGACATCTCTACAGAAGATCCTTCACTGGACCCCTTTTAAGGTGTGTACACCCTTTGCAGGTTGAAGATTTTTTATATGAAATTCATGAAGGAGTTTGTGGAAGCCACGCTGAGGGCAGATCACTAGCTCACAGGGCCATTACCCAGGGGTATTGGTGGCCCTACATGTAAAAGAATGCAGAAGCATACGTGAAGAAGTACGAACAATGCCAAAGGTTTGCACCTTTGATTCATCAGCCAGTTGCTGACCTGAATCCAGTATCCAGCCCTTGGTCAATTACCCAGTGGGGCATGGATCTGGTTGGACAACTTCCCCAAGCAACTGGGCAGAGAAAATACTTGCTAGTAGCAACAGATTACTTCACAAAGTGGATAGAGGCAGAACCTCTTGCCAAAATTCGAGATGTGGACATCAAGAATTTCATATGGAAAAACATTATCACCATATTTGGCATTCCCAGAGCCATAGTTGCCAGCAACGGAACGCAGTTTGACAGCAAACTCATCAAGAACTTTTGCGCGAAATTCAAGATCAAGAATTACTTTTCAACACCAAGTTTTTCCCAAAGCAATGGGCAAGCAGAGGCCTCCAACAAAGTAATTTTGGATGGAATAAAGAAGAGGCTACAGGCAGCAAAAGGGAAGTGGGTAGACGAATTGCCCAACGTGCTTTGGGCATATCGATCACCGAGAAGATCAACAAGGAATCCCCTTTGCCATGGCTTATGGCACAGAATTCCACTGGAAGTCGGCATCCTAGGGATCCGAACCCAGGGAGTTGAGAATGGGACTAATGATATACTTCTAGCCCGAGATCTGGATCTTTTGGAAGAACGAAGAGAGAGGCGCAATTAACTTGCGAGGTACCAAAGAACACTTGCGGAGCTTATAACAAGAAGGTCAATCCAAGAGATTTTCAAGTCGGTGACTTAGTCCTGAGAAAAGTCGTCGGCAATAAAAAGGATCCCAAAGAGGGCAAGCTTGGCCCAAACTGGGAAGGACCCTACAGAATTACTTCGGTATTAGGCAATGGAGCTTACCGGCTTGAAGATAATGAGGGCAAAGCATTGCCAAGACCTTGGAACACTTGTAATTTGAAAATTTTCTATTATTAGATGTGTATTATTTTTGGCCAATGTCATCAATAAAATCCTTTTGGAATTCTTCAAACACATATGATTGTTAAAGACATGTAATGTTGTTTCTGAGAAACATGAATAATGAGAACCCAAGTGGAACTTAGGTTCACATTGGGGGCAGAGAAGAGACAAAGACGCTTAACACTTGTTGAAATTTGTAGCAATTTACAAGTTGAAGTTAAGCTGAGACGGTTCCTTATCTTCACTTGTTGAAATTTGTAGCAATTTACAAGTTGAAGTTAGGCTGAGATGGTTCCTTATCTTCACTTGTTGAAATTTGTAGCAATTTACAAGTTGAAGTTAAGCCGAGATGGTTCCTTATCTTCACTTGTTGAAATTTGTAGCAATTTACAAGTTGAAGTTAAGCTGAGATGGTTCCTTATCTTCACTTGTTGAAATTTGTAGCAATTTACAAGTTGAAGTTAAGCTGAGGAGGTTCCTTATCTTCATTTGTTGAAATTTGTAGCAATTTACAAATTGAGGATAAGCTGAGATGGTTCCTTATCTTCGTGTCACGCCCCAAACCCGCCCCGAGAGGTTTGGTGACGAGACCGGCCAGTAATCCTAGATTACCACAGGCCTTACTGTACATAACATAATTGAACGGGGCTCGCGGAAGCGAAATCAAATAACCATAGTCCAAAGAGCTGTGCATAAATATGAACATACATTTACATGCCAAAAATGAGTTAATTACCCACATTCATTACATAACATGATCTGGTACAGCACGTATCATTCAGTTACAACTATACAACAAAACAAAACAAGAGCTCACAAAACGGCCTTCCAGGCCTGGCCCCAGCTCGGAGGCACACAACTCATGGTAGGCTTTCAAAACGGCGGCTCGACACGAGACTCCGCCTAGGCTTGGCTCCCTGAAGGCTCACCTATAAATACATAAATACAAACAATGAGCTAAAGCTCAGCAAGTAACATTAAAGTAAAGGGTTAGTGAACGAAGTCCGACATTTTATAAAACCATAATAAAACAGTCATAAACATACTTCAATCATTCGTCATTATAAGAACATACATAATGGCATACTCCATAGAACATAACATGTGTCGACTAACGACTAGAGTAACTTAGGTCCCGACACCGAGTAAACACATACCGAGATCTCGTAAACTGGTCATGGGCTTGTCCTTCCATGCCGTCCCCCATGACTCATGACGCATGGGCCTGCATGTTCTCGCCCCCATGACTCAACTGACTATGGATGCCATACTAGGTTTGCAATAGAACATTCGTTCACAGAAAACATTCTCATTTCAAAACGTATCATATCATAGCACTTTTAGAACATAATGTCATAATAACATATCTTTACAGAAATGTCACTTACAGAGGGTTTCCGAAACCGATGGCACGGTCTTCTCAATTTGACCTGCAACAATAACATTATAGCACATTTCTCAATATACAGTTTCATTAATCACGTACTTCATTCTTTCCTTTACTTCGTTTCATTCTTTCATTTCAGTCTCATGTAATTCATGTAATTCATACCCATTTCATGCTCATAAGATGACAAATGATGCAAGTAACGTGTTAACATTCATAGATACAACTTCCCAAAATTTTCTGGAAAAAGCCTTCCCGCTCGAGCGCCCATTTGTCCGCTCGAGCGATCAGAACCGTCCAAAAGCTATTTGGAAGGGTGATTTCTACGCTCGAGCGGGCTTATCTCCGCTCGAGCGGACAGTGCAAAAGTCCAAAAATCTGGAACTCTTTCTTGAATCCATGGCTCCCTTCTTCCTTTACAAAATCCATTCCCAATACATGAAATCCAAGTCTCAAAACCATTTAAAAACCAACTTGCTTTAACCCATGTGAATCCTATACAAAATTGAACCCATAACTAAGATGAAAAATCATAATCATGCATATACAAACTTCATGTCTCTACATCCATGGAGGCTTCTTCCTCAATATACAAAATAAACATGATTCACACTATCTAAGGTCATAATCTTGAGTTCAACATGCAAAATACCAAGAATCCACAATCTATTTCATGAAGTTAGAGAGAATTTCTTACCTTGAGTTCTTGATTTTCCCTTTCTTCCTCTTCCTCTCTTGGTCTCTCTCTCTCCCACGACTTCTCTCTTCTCTCTCTCTTTTCCCAGATTTTTCTTTCTCTTGTGGAGTCAAATGAGTCAAAGTCCTTATGTATAACCATATATATCAAATAAATAGCTTATACCCAAAAACTTGAGCCAAACAAGCCCTACGAATCAGACGAAATTCAGTCCTCAATTTATCATCCCAAATAGTTCCAAAAATTCCCAGTAACACATAGGCGTGTTCAATTTCATTTTCTAAACCCATTACGGTCGTCAATTTCAGTCCCGAAGTTGTAATTCCAACAGATATTTTACTAATTCAAACAGATATTTCTCAATTAAATCATATAAACACATAATGAATTACTGGTAATCATGGTATACGGTTCTGAGTCGTTACACTTCGCTTGTTGAAATTTGTAGCAATTTACAAGTTAAGGATAAGCTGAGATGGTTCCTTATCTTCACTTGTTAAAATTTGTAGCAATTTACAAGTTGAAGTTAAGCCTTCGCTTGTTGAAATTTGTAGCAATTTACAAGTCGAAGTGAAGCCGAGGTTATCGCTTGAACAATTGTAGCACTCTACAGATTGGTTAAACCAAAGAGGATGCTTAAACACTTGTTAAAATTTGTAGCAATTTACAAGACGATGTTAAGCTGACATATGATCATCAGTTGAAATTTGCAGCAATTTACAGGTTGAGGTAAAAGCTAAGTATTTTGTTTAAACACTTGTTGAAATTTGTAGCAATTTACAAGTAGATCATTGTTTAGCACTTGTTATAATTTGAGAAAATTTTACTGTATATGTTAATCCTTGTTGAAATTTATAGCAATGTACAAGTAGGTTAGACTGAGATCACTGCCTAAACACTTGTTGAAACTTGAGAAAAGTTTGCAGAGTTAACATTGAGTCGTATACATTTTACACTTGTTGAAATTTATAAAAAGTTTGCAGGTCAATATCTTGCCGAAGTAAAATTTGTAGTTATTTTATGTAATCTCGAGAAGATTGCACAAAGGAGGAAAAGAATGAAAGGCATGCAAAATATTCTAAGTATAGAATCATGCAGAAGCAATCAAGGGAAATTAAAGCATTCAGCGGAAAATAGTTGTAGTTGTATACAAAGATGGCACTATGGCCTACCAGAAGTACATTGTTTTGAAGAAACAAAGAAAGGCACATCGGCCATAAAAGGAAGCTTACATTGTGCAGAAAAACAAAACAAAGTATAAAAGACAAGGAAATAAAAATTAGGATTCTTCAGCATGAACAGCTGGTAGGGTTGGGACCTCAAAAGATTCTGGTGGAACCTTCTCGGCAACCTTTTCTGCCTCAATCTCGGCGTCAATCTCTGCAAGCGTTTCCTCAAGACTTTTTTCTGCTGGAGGAACGTCGGACGATACTTGTTCAAGAATAGCATCCTTAGCAACCTCCTCATCCTCCTCATGGGTCAGGTCTAGGACTTGATTATCCTGAGGAGGAGATTTGGTCTCATTGGCACCCTTGGGCTTCCTTACTAGAGCATCATCGTCATCCTTATCCTCATCCTCGGCTTCAGACTCAGATTCCTTTTCAGCTTGACTTGGAGGTGGAGGAGGAGGAAATGGAAGAGGAATAGCATCAGCGTTGCGGAAAGGGGAGTTAGAAGGAAGATCAAGTTTTTTTATTAGGGACATCCAACCAAGGGAGAATCCCCTGTTGCATGCCTGCCTGACTTGAAGCTTGTAATCCTCAGTGACGTCGGCCACGCCCTGGGCATAAGCCTTCTCATTAATCTCTTTTATTTCAGCTTCTTTAGTTGCCAAGGCTTGCTGAAACTCCTTCTCGGCTTGGGCCGCTTTTTCCTCGGCTTCTTTTTTCTGTGCTTCAGCCACCTTCTTTATAGCTTCAGCAGCATCAGCCTTTTCTTCGGCCAGGGTTTGGGCTTTAGTAGCAGCCTCGGCTTGATCTTCCAACTTCTTCATTTTCGCCTGAAGATCCTTGTTGATCTTTTGGAGGGCAGAATACTCCTTCTTCAAGTTAGTTAACTTCTCCCTGCTCTCGAAAGATTGCATGGAAAAGGAATGAGCATGCTGAACAGCCTGAAAGAACACAAAGCAAAAAGTTATTACAAGGTTTCACAAGTATGAAAAGATGAGCAAGTAAAGACACTTACTTGAACACAGCGTTGAAGCATGAAAGCGTAATTCTCGTATTCACTCATTTCAGCATTCTTTTCCAGATCACCTGTGAGAAGAAGAGCTGTACTGAGTGCAACACCGACATTTATGTCGTTGGCGCTGTCAGTAGCCATGACCGGCTTATTCTCTAAAGTAATCCCAGGCGTCTAAGGGACGTTTGGCACTTTGGACTTTGAAGTCGTTGCAGAGGAAGACCTCGGCTTCTTAGACTTAGAAGACTCTGATGGTTGGGTCTCTGCTTGCCTCTTCCCAGCAGAGGGTTGGGATTTGCTGCTTTCAGCCAACTTAAAGATGGGTAGGGCATCCTCAGCCTCAACCTCAGTCGCCTTGGCCTTAGGCTGGGCCTTCTTGATCCTTTTTGGCTTTAGTGGGGGCATAGATTGGGTTGGAACAGCATCGACGTCGGTTGAGAGGTCGGTTGGGAGATCTTGAACGACAGGCTTTGGGTGAACCATTTTGGCAGTTTTGACAAGTCTGCGCCGGCGTTTTGGTTCAGTTATTGGTATCAAGTACGGGGCCGAAGTTGATGGAAGATCAACTGGGTCAGATGTTGACTCCTGATCTGTTCGAAATGTAGAGGCAGTTTGGGTTGTGACAGTAGGTGGAGAGAGGCTCTTTTTCTTCTTCCTTGGAACGTCGGGCAGAATGGATTTATACATTGGGATGAAATTTAACAATAGAGGTGCTTTTCTTTTGTGGACAAGCAAGTCCAAAAGCTTTTTCAAATCCTTGCTGGGAACGTAAGATTGGCGAAAATTTTTCGATGGCTTGTGAACGTCTGTGACAAGAAAACAGACGTTAGAAACGGATAAAATATTGAAACACTTGAAAAGAAACAACTAAGTATTGACATTGGGCTCTTACCCTTGCCCTCTTTAACTGTTCGAGGAAAAGGGTAAAGATGGATATCCTCGTCTGGGGCAAATTTCCAATTTCCAGAAGCAATAACATAGTCATCTCCAGCCCCCTTGTTGGAGTCTGGGAGGTTGGCTACGATTTTGAATTCGGTAGACCTCGGCTTGAGGTAATAGACGAAACCTTTTTCTTTCAAGTTAAGTGCAAACATGGTATAACAAAATTGGATGTCGGCAAGGGTGATCCTAACGTTCTCTTGCCTAACTAAGGCTATGATACCGTTGATCACTCGGTAGGAGTTGATGGTAAGTTGCATGGGGTTCAACCTATAGTAATGAAGAACTTCACGAAAGAGGGGATGGAGTGGAAGCTGAAGTCCACATTCAGCAAAAGCGACTATGGGAAAGGGCATTGTATCGTCTGTGGGCATGATTGAGTCGTCATCCCCAGCCAGTCTCAAATGGACGTCGGCAGGAATTTCGAACTCTTCCCTAAAATATTCAAGTTTGGTCAGGGTATCTACCCTATGTCTCCACATACCCATGATTTCGGCATAAAAGAATTAAGTTACCAAGAAAAGATGTTCTTAAAAGGGTTTCTAGAAAACATCGGCAAAACCTAGGTAAATACCGGTAAAGATCGTTTCAGTTTTTTCCTAAGGATTGGTAAGGTTCTACAGACAAATACCAAACCTAAATCTACGAAAGCACAGATTGAAGGCACAGATCTGGAAGGAAACACAGAAAACATGAAACAAAGAACAAAGTTTCAGAATCAAGAACAGAGGCAGGGTTCTCAAAAAGCATAAAGAGTACAAGAAATACAGGCTCAAGAACAGTAGCACGAAAGTGGTGAAATAGTGCAAATGTTCAAAACATAAGCGAAATCATGGAATAGGCACGTCCAGATGAATAGTTCAACAAATCAAAGGTTTGAAGAAAGTGGTAATAAGCAACAAATAAGCAAAAGAACATAGAAAAAATCAGAACGAAAGGAATAGTTTCTTACCAGAAAAAATGGAGCCGGTGAGAAGATTGCCGAAGTCAGGTGACGGTTGCAGACACTACAGAGTAATGAAAACTTCGCTGGGATGGAAGAATGGAAACAATTACAGAGCTTGAGCCTGAGTAATGGCGAATCTGAGTAGGAGTTTTAGAGAGAGAGAACAAGAGAAATCGAAATGCAAAAGTGAAGAGCCAAAAGAGAGAGACAAAAGTTTTGTCAAAAAACTTGAAACGGCGGCAAAACAGACGCATAATGCGCCTGGAGTAACGCAGGTATCAGACGGCACAGAAAAATAAAAGACATCTTGCAAGCGTGTCATAGGCACGAGCCAATGGAAACAAAACGCGTAAGTGAAACGGTTGAGAAGTGATGCATGATAGCTCATGCGCGTGGGAGAGCTCATTTGAGTTCTTGTCCTTAAAAGAAGACATGTCGGCCTGAGATGAACGACCTCAGCTGAAGAGTTCTTGTGCCGAAGTATTGGAAAGAGGAACAATATAGGTTCCATCACCTCAGAATGCCGAGGTAATAGAACCTAAGGGGCAGTTGTGGGGATATATTTTCTGAGTACCAACACGTGGCAAGGTGACGCCGACGTGTCAGCCGACGTGCCACGTGTTGTAGTAGTTACGCCGAGGTGATCACAAATTTGCCGAGGTTATCTCCAAAGATATCGGAATCCGAGATAAGCGGATAAAGGGCAAGAGTCCTAGATTGGGAGAAGACTTTAGTTTGGGTAGAAATAAGACTCTTAGAGAGTTTATCTTGATCCCACTGGGAGTCCCAGATTAGCAGTAATCCTAAGTCCATTAGGGCTAGGCTCCTATTGGGACTAGGATTGTATTGGCTATAAAAGAGAGGCACCCCCATGGGCCTAAGGGAAGTTTTACTCAAGCTTGTGAGTTGAATACTTGATTATTTTTTAGAGATATACTGACTTGATCGTCGGAGTGCCCCGGGTGGAAGAACCACCGCCGGAGCCTTTTCTTTCTGTGCAGGACAGCAGGGTGCCATCTATTCTGCCTGTGTTCTACAGCTGAATCACTAAGGAGGACAGTGTAATCAGAAAATCACTCACACACAAACCATGGAAACATGGCTATGTGAAGCTTTGAATCATTGTTGTGAGCCATTAGTTAGCTCTTCAATGTTGTTTCTGGCTAGTCTGTGTAGTTGTATTTGTGTCTGTGTGGTGAGCTTGGTTTGCAAGTGCCCCTGTATATATAGTCAAATAATGGAGATTTCACAATATCGATATGTGAATTTAGATTCATTATACAATTAGAATTCACAATACACATTCAATTCAAAAAATAAAATATAGACGGTATAGAGCATAGTCGTCTGGCAAAAAGTGACACTTTTTGGTGAAACAAACGTAATTATTTTATTATATTTTGTTCCAATTCAAATGAATAAAAACAATAGATCAATAGAGTTGGCATGTGTGTGTCATACGTGTCGCAAGGCAGCAGCTCCAGTCCGGCCTACTATGGAAGTGTGTGTCACGAGGCAGCAGCTCCAGTCGATCTACTGTGGGTTTATATTGATTCTGTTTCCATGATTTTATTTTATAAGATTTGTTGAGTGAATTATTTATATCGAAAATTAAATTCATTAGATCACATTTGCTTAGAAAAATATAGACAAATTGCATGCATTTGAAGATAGTGTATTTTTTATTTTAGACAAACGTGATTCAATTAAATAGTTATTGATTTTCAATCAATTTAATTTTTTATATCAATTATATACTCAATGAACTCCACAAAATGAACAATTTGAATCATGAAAGTGAGATTAATTTTAAAAGACAATAGGTCAGATTGGATCTCTCTAATGGAAGAAGAGTTGAAATCGTATCAAGAGGAAGTTTTTAAGTATAGGATAAGGGAGGGTGCAGCCACAACAATTGAGGTTTGTCTTAGTTTTATTTTGATAATTCAAATCGTTTATGTTATAGAATTTCTCGATTATAGCATCTATATAAAACATGAAGTTAATTAAACATGTATAACCCCACAATTGGACCATAATTGCTTCTAAAAAAATTATTAAAATTATGTTAACCGTTTATTTTATTTAAACATAAATGTGATCCTGTAATGAGTTACAGATGTCTAATTGATTTGATTTTTTACATAAATGATTTACATGACAAACCCTATAATATACACCGTTCGAATCATCAAAATAGATTCGCACCCTCACAGGTTCACAAATATATTACATTCAGGGTTGCAAACGAACCGAGCTGAGTTAAGTTTTAGTATGTTTGGACTTATGTAATAAGGTTTTAACGAGTTCAAGCTCGAACCCAAGCTTTAAAAAAATTTAACGAACCGACCTCGAGTCGAGTTGGCTTAGGCTTGACTCGAATTCGAGTTTGTTCACGAGCCTTAATGAATTAAAGAAATTATAAATGCATACTTGTGTATGAAACTAAAATTACAATTGAAATTTTGATTATACAATTATATATATATATATAAAAACATATTAAAAAAAAAGTTAATATTTTATATAAATATATTATCTATAGTTAACTATTTTTTACATATAATAAATTTAACTATTATTTACATTTATATTATTTAAATATATAAATAACATTTTTATCTTATTTTTTATACATATTTTTATATTATTTAATATATAAATAATATATTTATTCTATTATTTAAATAAATGTTAAACGGGCTAGTTAACGAGTCGAGTTTTAGTATATTTGGATTTATTTATTAAAATTTTAACAAACTCGAATTCGAGCTTAAACGCAATAAAAATTTAACAAATCGAATTCTGTACGGGAAAGAATTTCACCTTCTCGTATAATCCTGTTGATCAAGTCTGCGTTCCTCAATACGTCGTCGTTCCACCACCTGAAAACACAAACGTGAAATTTGGCGGCGGGGTGTGCCGGAAACCTCTCCGATGCCTAAGTCAATAAACAAGACAAGAAGGCAAAAGCTCTGTGTATTCAGGAAGCAAAATTGTATTACCTTGGCAAAGGTGGCATTGACGAGCTTATATAGGTTTCGCACGGCACAATCCTAGTAGGACTCTAACTTCTCCATTCAAAGAGTCCTCTTAGAACTCACATTCCTCTATGCGTAGAGTCCTTCTAGGAATCATACTCCTCCTAGAAGATAATGCTTGTCTTCAACACCCCCCTCACTGCGTAAGCCAAGTGAGATGGCTTCATTATGGCCGAACTCCATTACGACCGAAGTAACCCGTAGTCCGGACTTCGCTCTTACTTCTCTTACCTCGGTTTCTCATGCACAACCGAGCCAACCATAAGAGAGTTCAACCGGACTAGGGCGCAACCCAACCAGACCACCGCGTCCGAACCGGAGTCAATCCAAGACCGGTCAGTCTTCCAAAATGTCTTTTAACCGACCTAGACTCGCTGACCGGACTATCTTGATAACAGCCGTAACCGAACTACGGACGCCCGTTTGGCAACCGAACTATCCGCACTACTCCACTTCGGCCGGTGTATTTACCATCTGCCGTTCTTGGACCTAGCTCGGCCCAACACCTAGCTCGGCCCAATTTATGAATATAAATCACCCTCTCAATTGCCCTTGATTCCATCCATAAGCGTGATAGGGATTACCTGTTTACCAACCGATCTAAAGTTCTTAACCTCTCCAGCCGAGCTAACCATCCGTTAGCCTCTCCAGCCGAGCTAGAAACCCCCAAGCCTTTCCAGCCGAGCTGAGACCTTTTACCTTTCCCAACCGAGCTAAGTCCGCACCGAGCTATACCTGTCCGGCTCAAACGTCCTTTCAAATGTAGAAACTGAATCGATTGTCCTTCCCAGACACGTGGCACACCCTGAATGGCCTTCTACAGCTGTCGCGCCGACCTCGTGTTTCGCAAAATTTGAACAGTTCCCTCCATTTTTCAATCCTTACACCAAAAGAACCCTTCACTTTTGCCTTACACTACTGTTCAACTTCTCTCTCTGTTCTTTCATTCTGAGCTGGGAGTTGCTGTGCATCCTTACTGCCTTCGTATCAATCCTTCAATCCTCCTCTTCTTCCTCTTGGTAAGTACATGAATCCCATTGTGCTTCTGTTTTTGCTTTCATTTCAATCCATAGCTTCCTATCTTGTGTATTTGCAAAGCATGTTTCCACTTTGTAGTTTCTGAAAATACCCCGCACAAGAACACTATGAACATGACGAAACATCACATAGAACACCTTTTCGATCTTGGCACACGCCCCAACCGAACTAGGATAGTGTTTGTGCTATAGGTAGATCTTATCTCAGATACAACCGAATCGAACTTGTGCAAATCATAGTAACTTCAGAGATCAACCGATTCTCTCTAGCGAAATGAGAACCCACCGAACTAGAAAGCTGAGATCTTGTCCAGAGAACTAGAACCGAATCGGGTACTTGTAAATAACATCGTAGTTTTAATAAGTAAGCACATGATTCACCTTAGCGAAATCAAAATCGACTTGAGATAGGCACCTCGCCTGCATCGAACTAGGCCTGACCAAGCTAAGCCACAGGGCTAAACCATCCTTTAGAGTTTCTAAACCGAACTCGTAAAGATGCCCTTGAGGCCTAACTAGTAAGAAAAACCATAAGTGAAACCGAGATAACCACAAACTTTTTGAACCGAGATAACGAGAACCTTTCACGAGCCGATGTAGGCGACTTAGCACCACCTAGAACCAAGTAAAACCAACCTTTTCTTGCTTTATTCTTGTAGCCCCGTCTCTGCTCTGTGCTTGACACTTGCTTTTTCAACTTTGCAGACTTAGGCTGTCCAGGCACTCCCTCTGTGTGTCCAACCGGACTACTGAGCACGCTCCTTCAACCGAGATAAATTATTTCTTAATTTATAAAATAAATGGGGAAGTACAGATATTTGGTAGAAACCCCTGGAGGTCTAGCCGATTTCCGAAGAGACTACCACATACCAACCGATGTAAACCTTACTTTGGCCAAACAAGGTGTAGACCCCTGGGGCAAGGAGGGCTTCGTCCCCTTTACTCTCCAGTCAATAATCGAGACCGGACTCAGATTCGATCCAAACCCTTATCTGTGAATTTCTTAGGCAGACTAGACTTTGCCCTACCCAACTATCCACCAACACATACCGAATAATAATGGGTATAGATGCCTGAACGACAAACCGTGCGAGCCTAGGTGCGGCGAGATACTATCGAGACTCAATAGGATCCAAAAACCAAGGTGGTGCTACTATCCGAGAGTGCCGAGGTAGAGAAAAGATTATAAAGCACACACCGGACAAAGATGTCAATGATGGCGACTTCTTACGGGTGTCTGAAACTTTGAGGACTTCGGGCCGAATTCGGTCAAGAATAAGCGGGAGAAAGGGGAGCAGATACACACTTCGGCTTTCATTTCGCCGTTCTCTTGAACTTTACTTTTGTGTAAACCGGACTAACACTTGTCTTCTTTTGCTTTGCAGATAAAGCTCATCTCATCTCCAACTACAACTATCCCAACACCGCCGTACTCCGCGCCGCACTCCGGGTGAAAGAAAGAGGCTGGGCTAAACTTCTTGACTTCGAGCCGACCTACACATACTCCGGTCGACGAAAAGCAAAAGTAACAGATTTTCTCCTCGAAGATCCACCAGAACCGGACCCAACCTTGCCCGAAATTGTCCTTGTGCGCCTAACCCCAGAAGAAGAGATGGCTAAGAAAAACAGAATGAGGGCCATGCTCACCGAAACAAACCCAACCGAGGTACCGCAGTCCGGCCAACCAACCGATGCCGTGATGGCTCTTCCATCCCAACAACCTTCCGCTTCTCGCCGAAACAAGCGTGCCCGGACTACCGAAACCGGGCCACAACTTGTCGATGAAGAGGAGAGTGTTCTGCCACCAAACCCACCAGCAGTTATTCAACCGAGCCCCCAGCCGGAATCGTCGAACCGATCTGAAAACCCCCAGTGGGCTCCCCCCCTAGTTTTCAACAACCGGGCTATCGACGAAGGTGACTAAAAAATTACCTATAATGAGCGGCCCATGTGTATCGTATTACACATATTTTTATAAAAAACTAAAAAATATATTAATCTAATACACCTCAAACAACCCAGATAAACAAATGTGGCCCCAAAAGAAATTACCTATAATGAGCGGCCCATGTGTATCGTGAAGGATAGTCGGAGAGAGTTGATCTCGATGATATGACATTGGCAAACAAAGAAAGAATTAAAAATACGTAATAGCTTCATCTAACCCCTTGTCCCCCAACCACATGATGGTTGGTCTAATGGGAGACGATTAGGGTCTAAAGGTTTACTTCTTCTCAAGTTTCATGTTCGAATTTTCTAGCTAGCAAATGTATACTTTAAAGTCATGGACCGCAGGATATAAGTCTTATTTCGGAAGGCTTGTTCGGATTGTAGGGACTTAGTCTGATACGCATAAGCTGCCTTAGAATACCCTACATAATCAAAAAAAAAAAAAAAAAAAAAAAAAAAAAAAAAAAAAAAAAACCTTATCCCCTCTATTCATGTCAAACAATAATTAAATTACGAATATTTTTTTAGGTAGAACTCAAGTGTCCTCCATCTGTCATTCTCATCAAAGGGTCTTTTGGGATCTAGTTAAAAAAAGTCATTAAATTATTTATTATTAATTTTAAAAAATTAAATGTAACATAAAATTTTAGAAAAATTATAAATAAAAAAAAATTAAGAATTTGAGCCTTATAGCCTAATAAAATATGAGTTTTTAATTGGGAGTTTTTTTAATAAATCCTCTTTCTAAGAGTTTTATTTCATCGAATCCATATTCATTTTAACTATTCCATCATGTCTTATTTGAGGTAAGAAGACCAAAACACTCTCAATCTCTCCTACCCCTATTAATGTTGATTGTCATTATGTTTTGATAATTCCCATACATCAAGATATTGATTATTATTATATTCATATTAATTTAAAATACATTTTTGTTATTGTGTAATTGAAATTAATATTCACATCATTATATTCACATTAATTTGAAATGAATTTATATCATTGTGTTGTTAATTACATGATGTGAATATTTATATTAAAACATACGAATGTGAACGTTTACATTACTACGTTAGATGAGAGAGAATGTTTACATGCTGTAAATGTTCACATCACTACATGTTGTGAATAAGAATATGTTGTCAATTAAAAATATAATGAACGTTATTTTAATATGTTGTTAATTAAAAATAAGAAGGTTCACATGTTGTGAACGGTCATATCAGATGAAAGAGAATGTTCACATTATTTAATTAATGTATTGTCAATTAAAAATATATTCACATCAGATGAGAGAATATGTTCACATTATTTTTAATGTGTTGTCAATTAAAAATATATTTACATTATATAATAATATAAAATAATAACATCAATATTATTTAATTTTTGTATGAAATTTTCTATGCCTTGGTTCTTTCACTTCTCTCTCCTCCCTTAACATTAAATATCAACATTAAATATCAATATTAAATATAAGGGCATAAGAGTCTAAGAAAATAATGTATAAATACATGGGACTAAGTGAATTAAAAAATTCTTTCATGGATTTCTTGGGTTAGAACACTTCTAAATGGGATTTATCAATAAAAAATCATTTGTAATTTTATCAATTTAAATCTTAATATTTGATTTGCTTTCAATTTAAACCATCTGTCTATTTTTTCTTTAGCAAAATTGTTGAAAAATATATATTTTAGTCATTAAACTCAATAGAAATAAATATTTTAGGCATTTTTTGTACATCTAAATTGTGTTTAATAATTAAAATATACTTTTTTTTGACAGTTAATGAAAATAAGTACATAGTTTAGATTGGACAAAAAATTAAAAGATTAATGTTTAAATTAACAAAATTTAAAACTCATAATTTCTTTTATTACAAGATTCAAACTTTGATATTTTTTTGTTGTTGTAATTTCTCTTAAATTTTTTCATTCACAAATAATTTTTTAAAAACATTAACCTTTTTCACTTTAAAAAATCAAAAAATTGAAAAGTCACGATAAATAAATAAATAAATCCCAAACACGCTATTAGCTTGATAATCAAACTTCTCCAAAAACTTGTGTATCATGGTGAGTTCAAATGTATTACCTTTTGTATTTTAAAATTCATATTATTATGTGATTTGGTGGTGGGACAGTTTATGTTTCTTTGTTATTGTTTGGCTAATTAATTATTTATACTTCTAGTGTTCAGGTTACTGTCAACTGAAATTTTTATTGGAGTAGTACTATAAAATAAATCAATAAGAATAAATTTTAAGATAAATTACACTGACTAATTTATTTTATTACAAGATTGTAACTCTGATTTTTTATTTATTTATTGTAATTTCTCTTAAATTTTTTCATTCACAAATAATTTTCTAAAAATATTAACCTTTTTAACTTTAAAAAATCAAAAAATTGAAAAGTCACGACACATAAATAAATAAATCCCAAACACGCTATCAGTGTGATAATCAAACTTGTCCAAAAACCTCCGTATTACGGTGAGTTCAAATGTATTACTTTTGGTATTTTAAAATTTATGTTATTATGTGAATTGGTGGTGGGACAGTCTATGTTTCTTTGTTATTGTTTGGCCAATTAATTGTTTATATTTCTAGTGTTCACATCGCTGTCAGCTGAAATTTTTATTAGAGTAATACTATAAAATAAATAAATAAATATAAATTTTAAGATAAATTACACTGACTACTTTTGAGAATTAGGGGAAAAAATATAAATTTTATAAACTTGACATAATCACATAAATCTCCTGTTTAGTAAGATTAAATTGATAAAAAGTAATGCATATAGTGTATAAATACTAAAATAAATGACAACATATTTTTTTTCTCTATATAAGACTAATGAATTATTGGGGAAAAAAATTAAGTGTTATCTGAATTATAATATTATAGCAGTATAATGTAATTATACCAAGTTTGTGAAACTTATTGCATTCTCCAAATCTCAAGAGTAGTTAGTATAATTTACCCTAAAATTTATAAAATTTTCTTATTTACTAATGTTATAATTATTAATTTGTATAGTATTTTTCTTCAAAAATATGTTAATAATTGTCCAATTTGTAGTTATTAACGGTTATGTATACATAAACAAAATGCATAAAAATGCATAAAAATGTGCCCACCACTTAAAACATTTTGTCATAAATGTCCACTTAAAAATAAATTGCTACGAGTACTAAAATTTTTAGGAGAATTTTTTTAAAAATCTTTGATATTAAAATTTTATAAGATATATAATATTTTAGTTAGGATCTCTCAATATTTTCACAGAGAAAATTCTACATGAAGAAATTTTGTCCTGACAGAGAGAAATTTCAAAATTTCTCTGATATGATCCCAGAGAAATTTCATCAATAGATCTTAACTAATAAAAAATATATATTGGACTTCTCCTACTATCCAAATTCCTACTTTTTTCAGTATTTTTTCTTTTTTCCAAATTCTTAATTAATGAAGGGTGTGCCTAGAATTGATTTAGTAATTTTTTTTTTTGATTTGTTTATTTTTTTGGTGAATTTTTTTTTAAAAAAATTTAAAAAAAATTTCATTTTTAGGATTTACAAATTAAAAAAAATAGAAAAAAAGCCCTTGAAAATAACCAAAAAAAAAAAAAAAAAAACCTGCATTTTTAATACAAGTTTTAAAAATAAATCACTAAGAATAAAAATGTTCAGAAGAAAATATATATTTTTATATAATGATCCCATACTGACACGAAATCTTGTTTACGTTTGTTTTGCATCCATAATTTATTTATAAATAAATAAATATGAAGTATCAATAATGATTGAGATTTTTTGTGCTCGTATTTTTTTTTTTTTTTCAAAATTTGTAAACTTATAAAAATGTCAACGGTTTAACTCATTTACCAAACAAGTTATGTAATGACCCCAAAATGCGTATAAGAAATCATCTTTATTTCCCTATGAAATGATGTGGTTTAGTTTAATTATATCTATTAGAATTGAAGCATTATCAGTTGAGTTACGGACTTAAAATGGCAATTACTGACCTTTATGGGTTCAAAAATCAAAATTGAGTACGTGAATATGTTAATGGGAATTTTTGGAATTATTTGGAAAAATTAATTTGAAATCTAATTTGTCTGATTCGTTAATAGACGTTTGGGTGATTAACTTTATACTGTAAATTAAAGGTCTTGGAGACTTCAGAAACCGGAACAGGGAACATATTTATGATCAGCATAATTTTTAGAGTCATCTGAAAAGGTTAATTGAAATTTAATTTCGTACGATTCGTAAGGCCACGTTTGGCTCCCCTTGTGTTAAGCTTGTGTGTGTTGTATATTGATATATAGAGATGAGCCATATGAGTTAGGAACTCATCTCTTTGGGAGTCAAAAACAAAATATCTAAAGAGAGAGTGAGGAAACCGTGAAAGGGAGAAAGGGAAGAGAGTTAAACTTTCTCAATATCCATGGAGGCTTGTAAGAGGATTGAAGAGAATTGAAGGAAAAGAAAGAAGATCAACCATGGAAGCTTAGGGAAATTGAAGAAAACAAAAAGAAAGACAAAGATTGAGTTAAGGTTTGACCATCTATCTTGAATCCCTATGTTTAAAGCATCAATTACATGAAATCAAGGGTTGATATGGAAGATATGAACTTTGAAACCCCAACTATGACTATCTTATGCTCTTATGTTCTTGTGTTTGGGAATTGAATCATATTTTGAGTTATGATGTTTGATGGAGATTAAATATATGAAATTTGTTATGTATTAAAGGGTTTTGGGCTTTGAATTACATGTAATTAAGGTTTGATTTTTGAAAATGAGAAGTCCCAAAAATTCTGCCATTTTCGGATCACTCGTCGAGGCCGCACGCGGCGTCTTTGTTCACCCTGCACGCAAGGGACAGCTCTGTCCAGCCAACTTTGAATAGACATATCTTTTGCATCCGGACTCCGTTTTGAGTAATTCTTGAGCCTAAAATCAAGCCCCAGAAGTCTAGTTTCCGATGGCGCTAGTCTCACTCCCAAATTCTAAATACAGAAAAAGTTATACCTAAATTAGTGACGACTGTTCACTTTCTGTCAACTAGTTTTGTACCATTTCTTCACCTAAACCATTTCCCATCGATTTCTCCTATTTTCTAAGACATGGATTACAACTTATTAAAGAATAATGAACTTGGTACCACCATGACTAATTGATTGAACGATCAAAGAGAGTAAGTAAATGATCGAGTATAACCTCATATTATGTGTTGTGCACTATAATTGTAGGTCGGGACGAGGACATTGTACCATTACCACCGGGAACTGATCACAGTGAGTAGTAGTATTGTAATCGTACGTTTACTTACCGTTAATAATTATTATTGTTAATGCACTGTTCTTTGTAAGCATTTATGTTGTTAGGGATCGGTGAGAACATTGAAAGATTATGTGTACCTCGGTATGACTCTGAAACTACTCTACATTCCGGTTAAGGTTAATGGTTGTCATTAATGTGTAATAATCTGTAACTTACCTATGACTTTGCACAAGAATTATTAATACCATGTGACTGGTTGACAAGAAGGAATTATGAATATAAACCCCGCTTAATGGGGATATGATATTTTGAACGTCCCATCCTGGACTTCTACAGCCTTATTTAGTTCGACACATGTTTTATGACATAGACATCTGCCTAGAATGGATTAGCGAAATTAAAATCGAATAGAACCATGGGTTGCCTTAAATGTCAAAGAATTGAATACCAATAACATTGTTATATGACCCACGTGACGGTGTGAATTGTTTTATCCTCATGAATAGTACTGTAACGACACATGTGTTTGTGTAAATAATTATTATTAATGCTTTGTTATACGTACGACGACTATGGCACCATATAATGAATCATAAAGGGAAATTTGTGTGCACCATTGTGAATGGTATTTGTACGAACCTAGCATTATTCTATTTTGTTTATCCACTTCGTTTATGCCATGACATAATATGAATTGTTCAGTCTTCACGAACTATAGATTTCTAGTATGGAATAAAGTGCTGTACGGAATAAAGTGCTGTACGGAACTAAGTGCTGCATTGCGAGTCACCTCTAGAATCCGTACGAGCCACCTCTTGAGTCCATACCTATGTGAACTGGGCTTAAAGCCGATGTGAAAGTTATGAGGCCTATGGCCGTTTTCTGAAAGATATAACTTGTGAAGTTATGAAAGATACAATTTGTGAAATTATGAACGATATAATTTGTGAAGATATGTAAGGTGTGACTTGTGAATCCAAAGGCTATTGTGCATGTGTGAACCCCTCAGGCTAAGGGCCGAACTGTGAAATTGTAAAACCAATAAAGTCCTCTGTAATCCAATGAACATGTGTTATGTCAACTCATGAGAATGTGAATTAGTCTCTCATTGTTAAGCGTACGATAATGACATGATACAACAAGCAATGCTCTAGTTATGATATGTTCCATTTGAATTAATGAATGATGTTCAAGTATGTTTCAGGCATGTTTCCAGTATGTTACACGTTCAGGTATTTTCAGGTATGTTTCAAGTATATGTTACAAGTTCTATAAATGTTATGCACTTATGTTGATGTTTTGAGGCATGTAAGGCAACTATGTTAATGTTTCAAGCATGTTATGTATTTCTGTTACCGTTAAGGTATGTTAAAAGTATGTAAAGAAAAGAAATTTTCAAGGGCCATAACTCCAATATGTTTACAAGGGCTTTATGCCATTCTTAAGGGCTTTATGCCACTTTCAAGGGCCATAGTGCCAACATGTTTACAAGGGCTATATGCCATTTTCAAGGGCTTCTTGCCACTTCCAAGGGCTGCAATGCCAACAAGTTTCAAGGGCCATAGTGCCAACATGTTATAAGAGCTTTATGCCATATGTTCCAAGGGCTTCGTGCCACCATTTTCAAGGGCTTATAGCCACCAAGTTATGTTACAAGATTAGGCCTAAGGCCATTATGTACGTAATACAGAATCAAACTAATGTATTGATATGTAATTTGTTTAAGTTAAGCAATGTTTTATTTATGTACTACTATTCACTGAGCTTGACTCATTTGTGTTATGTCTGTTTCTGTGGGCACTCCACCTGGAGGTCAGTTTTAACCCTTGGCATCCGTGCCTCTTTTGTCAACCTCAGAGTGTCCAAGCACTTAAGTGAAGGCAGCTCTTCTTGCTAAGCTTTTGATTTTACACTTTGATTGTCTGCGTAAAGTTGATGTATATATAATTCCTTTGCCTGTCCATGTTGTTTTACGCTCAATTCTAAGGGATGGGTCTATATATATATATAGATATGTACATAGCTAATTCTCTGATGCACGTCACTGTATGTTTATTTGCTTTATGTTCTGTCTGTGATCCTGGCATGATAGTGGTCGCTCAATGGATGCAGTTCTTTTATTTATGTTAATTTATATTGGTAAATGCTTCCGTTTAGGCCCCATATGAAATGTATACCAGGTTATGCGTCCGTGTTTGTGTAGGTCATGCCCAAACTTTTAGGGGCAAGTGTGGGGCGTGATAAGTTATTTGTTGGTTTTGAGACTTTATGTAGTGTCTCAAGTGTATTGTAATTAGTGAAGAGAGTAAGGTTTATAATTTTGTATTAAATTATTGGAGAATGTGATTTGTAATTGATTAGAGATATGACCACATTCACGAAATAATTTTTTATTTATGCCACGTAAACATTTTCATTAGGCCCATCACTTAGGACAACGCATCATACAAGTTTGCAGAATGAGCAATATTTAGATGGGTGTAGCACTTGTACCCTTCTAAAATTTTTGGAAAGTGTATTTGAATTCTTTATTTTGTTTTGGGAATCTTTGGTGTTATTTATGTTGGTTTTGGAGGAGTGAAAATTAATTTAAACTTGTTGAGATTGTTCGTTCACGCTTGTTTACAATGAAAAGTTGTTTGGGAACTTAGAAATTCTATTCTAGGGTCGACACCAGCCATCCTAAGGGTCGACCCTTACCTGTTGGTGAAGTTTCTAGGTGTGTTGTTGGAAAACAAGGTAGACACCAGACTGGAGAGTGTCGACCCTCTTATGTTTGTGTGTTAGTTGCTAAAAGATAGGGTAGACACCAGACTGGGAGAGGGTCGACCCTCTCATGTCTGTGTATTGGTTGTTGGAAGATAGGGACGACCCCCTCCTGTCTAAGGGTTGACGTCTGCGTGTTCTTTTATTTTTTTTTCCAAATTTTTGAAGTCCGAATGGGCCCTATCTAAGAAGGTTTTTGGGCCTATTATTTTATTTGACCTTGGGCTATTTGCTACTGGTATAAATAAACCCAAACCACTTTCCTCTCATTACTTTTTCTCATATTTTCCTCTTAACCCGAGATTTCTCTCTTCTCTCTCTAAAACTTAACTTTTCACACTTAGATCTTCAGATTTACTTACCTAGAGCCATCTTTTCACCTTGATCCTTTGGGAAATGTTGTAGATCTTGTCAAGGGCTTTCTATTGATTCAAGTGGTTCGTAGTTTCGTCGCCGGTGATTTTTGGATTGTTTCTCTTCGCTTCAAGAGGTAGAGATTTTTTTGCTCATTTCTAATACCTCATCTATGGATAGACATGTGGTAGTTTTTATTGTATAAAAACCATATTCATTATGGATTTTTCTTGAAAGCCATGAAAGGGGATCTAGGGTTTGATATTTGTGATTGGAGTTGTTAAGTTGTTTGTTGTTGGGTTGTTTAGGAAAAATGATTTATTATGTTTGTGAAGAGAGAGGAAAGCTCTAATTTAATGTTATTGAGTTAATTGATTTAAAAGGGAGGGAGTTGAATAATCCTTGTATTTTGCTAATATGAGTTGTATAATTATGTTTATACCAAAAGGAAATAAAAAGAGAAGTAACCACGGTATTGGTATTGTTTTAGACAAATCATGTGAAGTTGAGTTGCGTAATGGTTTTGATACCAATGGAATTGGTTTATAAAATAAAGATGATGGATTTGGTTTTGGTTTTGGTTTTGTAAAATGACGAGAATGAATTCTTAGAAAATGGTTGGAGTTGTGTGGATTGGAAAAGAAACAAAAGTGGTCTTTTTGAAAGAAAATAAAATCATCACTCTTTGTAAACGAATAATGAACTTGAGGTCGGATCTTGGAACCTTTACATATTATCATTGTTATTGGACTGAAAGTCATGCAAAAATTAAATTTTTGTTTTTCTTTCGTATTAGATGCAGAAATGGATAGATATGAATGTAAATGGTGCGGTTGGATATTTGAAATCTCTCACCCATGAAAATATGGATAGTTTATTTATTTTGGAGATTGTATATATATTTAGAAATATATATTTTGGGCTATCGGTGGAGGATAACTATGACTGTTGTAGAAATTGCATATGGACTAGGTGAATTGAAATTAATCACTTATGTTTGTCATTGAATATGACTATAATTATAAACATTGGATATGTATGGTTATTTGGGAATGTAAAAGGGATGTACTCCATATGTGATTATGCGTTTATATACATTGTGTATGTATTACACTTATGTTGTTATGCATTCTAGTATGTTGAAATGGTTGAGAATGTGCTTACGCTTAGAATGAGAGGTACCAGTACCTTCCAGCTAGTGCCTAGAGAATTTGGCAGCGCTTAGAATGAGAGATACCAATACCTTCCAGCTAGCGCTTGGAGAACTTGGCAGAGGTGTATCATTGACTTGGCATTTTGTTATGGAAAAGTGTATCATTGACTTACTGTGTTTAAGGCAGGTAGAGCAGAATTTATTTATCATTATTGTCTCAGTGTATCTGGGTATATCATGGGTTATGATGGTTATTGTTCTAGAAGGCTGCGTTGCCTTAATTGCTGAAGCAGATAGTTATTGATTGCTTGTTGTTTTCCTTTTGTATTAAAGGCATAGTTGTATAGTTATGAATGTGTTGGGAACGAATGTAAGAATTGTGTTGAGATGGTGAAAAACGTGAAAGACTTTGAATACTTGTGTAAACATGTCTTGAAAAGGCAAATCATGTATAAGTCTGGAAAGTGAGAAACAACATAATGGACTTGGTGAAATTGTTTTTTTCAGAAATTTTGTTATAGTCATATGAATTTTGGAAAAAGATAACAAGAAGAAAGAAAAGTGAATTACTTATGTTATTGGATGAAATGAATGACTTTGAGAAAAATTCCTATATAAGTATTTTTCTGGATAAACTATCGCATTATGTATATGATATGATTTAAAGCATTCATGATCATAGCTATCTGTATGTTGTTATTGTTTAGGATCATATTGGGATCCCTACTAGACTTTATGTTCATCCCACGTTGGTAATCCTTTTTCAGGTGAACATCGAGAAGTATTTCAAGGTCATGAATCTTCTTTACCTGTTGGCCATGGGGCCTTTTATTTGTGAGCGAATGCCATTGATGTAAAAGGGTTAAACCCTTTCTTTTACTTGTAAAGATGTAAGCCTACGAGCAATTTATTTAGTTATGCTCATGTTGTATTTATTTTGCATTCAGATGAGAGAATCTTTATTTATTCTTACTCGTTGATATAAAGAGTTTTTCGCATGTTGTCTCTAAAATTGAATTAAATTAATGAATCTGGTAATGGCTCCGAGAAATAAAAAGTGGGACGTTACAATGGGTGTAAGCCCTGTTTGTTTTGGGAGATAGAGGTGGGATTAGGATTGAGATGGAGGTAAAATCCACGATATGTTGTGTTTGTTTTGGGAGATGAAGTGAGGATTCATAATACCATAAGATTAGGATGGGCCTTGGTGTTGGGATTGTGATGGAGGAGGTCGAGATGGTATTAAGAAATTAGTCTCATGGAATTACGTTTTTTTTTTAAATTTATTTTTATTTTTACATGTTGAGCATTTTTTTCAAAAATTAATGTTTAATGTTTTTATAATTTTTGTTAAGTAAAAATCATAATTTTATTTGTTTTAATATTTTATATTTCTTTTAGAGGGTAATAATATAACAATCACCACATTAACAATTACTATCAAAATAAATATAATTTTACTTAATCCCCTCATTATTAATTCTCTCATTATCAATTTTCTCTATTTTACTTGTGAAAATGATATATGAAACTCAAACTTAGTGAGCATTGTGTAAAAATTTTAATAATTTTTAGGGAGACTTATTTATAAGTCCTTTTTCAGAACCTTATGCTAGGTTAAGTCCTGTGTAATTTTATATAGAGTCTCAAGTCCTATTTTCATAAGAATATATTCCATAAGATCCTAATCTTTTTAACCCCATTTTCACACCACCTGATAAGGGCACCGAGACCGTAATCGGCTCAGCTGCGCATTTACGGCACAGGTAGTGCATCACGAGCTCCTCATCCGTCGGATGGAATCTGAATCCAGGAGGTAACTCCAACTGACTGCTACTGCTCGTCATTCACACCTACTCTTTTTTCTCCCTAACTTTCCCGAAAAATTTTTCTTCTCTTCTTTTTCTCTCTCTCTCTCTCTCTCTCTCTCTCTCTGTTCTTGTTCTGGATTGAGTCTGAACCATGGAGAATAATCGATGAGGTTGCATTATATAGGGGTCTCACACAATAAAAGATATATACATAAGACTAGTATATTGACACGTGGATAACAATTGGGGGTCGTATCACTAAAGGTCGTATTTAGCTATAATTTAATAATTAAAATATATTAAAATAAGAAATAAGCAGATTTCAATATAGAAAATTTAGTATTTCTAAATTTTTATTCTTTTATCAAAACAATTTGTTAGTTGTTTGCTCGTCGAATAATAAAATTTTACAATTAATAATACAAAATAAAAATATATTAAGATTATATATCTATTTCAAAACAAACGGATTAAAAAAATAAAAAACTTATTAAGTTTGCGAAACGTAACGTGATACATTACATTACGTTTATGTAAATGTCACATTACGTTTATATGGGTGTCACGTTACGTTACGTTTATGTAGGTGTCACGTTACGTTTATATTGGTGTCATATTACGTTTATATAGGTGTCACGTTACGTTACGTTTATGTATATATGTCACGTTACGTTTATGTAGTTGTTACGTTACGTTCATATTGGTGTCACGTTACGTTTATATAGGTGTCACGTTACGTTACGTTTATGTAGATATGTCACGTTACGTTTATATAGGTGTCACGTTACGTTTATGTAAGTGTCACGTTACGTTACGTTTATATCAATTTTCCTATATATGGTTTTATTATTAATTACGATATTAACAACTAATATTGAGGGTAAATATGTCAAGAAACTTCTCATAGGACTTATGGAAACATAAGTTTTTTTGTGGGACCAAATGTAGCACAAGTCTCCCTAATAGGACTTCTAAATAATTTTCCCTAATTTTTATAAGATGTTTAATATTTTTGTTGTAGACCTGTGTCTAACTAGCCTTAACATTAAACAAAGGGAAAAAGTAAGAACTTAGAAAAATGCTCAGGAAAAAAAAAAAAAGAAAAAATCAGAAATTCATATGTATTTGTACATTTAAAACAATTATTGTGGTATCACATTACAAATAAATCTTAGCCGTCAATTATAAATTTTGGACTGTTTTAAGGTTTTTTTTTTCTTGTCTATAGAATTGAGGTGTGTGTATGCTGAGTGTGTACCTCTCAAATCACTCTCACCTGTGACACACTTTGCATGTGCAACACCTCACATACACACACTTGTACACATCTCAAGACACTCTCTCACACGTTAGAACATTCCTCACTTTTTTAATAAATAAATAAAAAAAACGTTTATTTATTTTTTAGTTATTTTAAATTGGTTAAAAAAACTGAGATAAAATAATTATTGTTTGAATGTGAGATTTTACTTTATTAATTTTTTAGTTTATTTTATCTTTTAGTTGGCTATATTAGTCCTAACTATCTTGCCAAATAGGATCTTAGTTTAGGAAAAGGCTAACAATATTTGATCAATTTAATTTTTTTCAAATTTACGCTACTCAACATACTTTAAAAAGTAAACAATTCAAATCATCTAAATAGATAAAAAAAAAACATCTGTTGCTAGAGATGGCAATTTGAAACCGGCCCGACGGGGATCCCCGATCCCGACCCCGATTTAAGCGGGTTTTTCCCGAAAAATACCCCCGCGGGGACGGGAATGGTATCGAAAAATGAATCCCCGATGACATCGGGGACGGGGACGGGGATAACTGTCTCAACCCCGGCCCGGCCCGCCCCCGGCCCGAAACTCCCCCGAAATTTCCCCGCTTGTATATACATATCTGTATTCTGTTTATGTTATATTAATATTATATTTGATTATATTAATATTATACCTATCTATTTGTTTAGGTTTTATTAAAATATTATATCTATCAATGATAGATATCTCAGTGCTCTCTCTCTCTTATTCTCATTCTCTCTCACTCTCGTTTCAGATCTAAATCTGAAAATGTCTTCTCTCTCTTTTCTCCTCACTCTCCCTGGTACGCCGATCTCTCTTCACTCTCCTTCGTCCGCCGAGCTCCCTCCTCCGCCGATCTCCATCGCCACTGTCGATCCTAGATCTGGTGGAGTCACAGCCACAGCCTTCCGATCGTCCATCGCCACTGTCGATCATCGATCTGGTGGAGTCACGTCGATCATCCTTCCGTCGATCATCGATCTGGTGGAGTCACGTCGATCATCTGTTGTTAATGATCTGTGTATGTCGTTGAAAATGTATGTGATGTTGTTGTTGATGTTGAAACAATTTAGGCGCATCTATTTCCATTTTTCTCACGGTAATGTGTAAAAAATTTTCAGATTTCAGATTTTCGGATTTTTAGATTTCAGATTCAGTTTTTTTTTTTTTTTTTTTTTCAGATTTCAGATTTTTTTTTTTTCAGTGTTTCTCTTCAATTTCAATTTTTTTTTTTAAAGGTGATGATTGTTGTTGTTGATGATGAGGATGATGAAAACAGATTAAATTTTTTTTGTTTTGTTTTGTTCTTGGGTTGTTGTGTTGAACAAAATCAAAAAAAAAAAAAAAACAAAGAAAGGATCGGGGATATTTTGGAATGGAAACCCGATCCCCGATCGGGGGTGGGGGTGGGGAGAGTGATAGCTTCCCCGTCGGGGATCGGGGCCGGGGACGGGGCCATGTTCACCGTCGGGGATCGGGGACGGGGAGTGTGATCCCCGGCCCCGCCCCGCCCCGTTGCCACTCCTATCTGTTGCGCCCTATGTGCAACAACCACCAAAACCCAAAGGAAAATGAGTGAGAGCACTAATTAGTGCTACCATTAATGATGTGGTAGTGGGCCCCACCATGAATGATTTGATGTTTTGGCCTTGGTGTTGTATTTTTTTTCTTTTTTTATTGAGTGTCATGTTATTAGTGATCTTTTTAAAATTTCAAAATTAGTGGTCTCTATCATTGTTGAAACCCAAAATGCATGAACACCTTTGCTTTGAGAGCAGTGAATAAGGTTCTGTTTAGGATTTTTTTTTTTTTGACTATAAAAAGTCAAAAATTCAATCTCAAGATATATATATATATTTTTGAGTTGTTCAAAATATATATATATATATATAATTTTTGAGAAATTTTTTAAAAATTTTGTGCGGTTCAAATTTTTTTAAAAAAAATTTTAAAATTACTTTTTCTCTCCTACACATTAATCAATTACTTTTTTTCTCTCATTTTTCCTTCTCAATTATTTTTTCTTTCTCACACACATCTACTCAATTATAACAAAATATCAAATTATCCCAAACTCTAAAACTATTTTCAAAATATACAACCAAACAAACAAAAAAAAAATTCTAAACTCTCTTCCCAAATTTTTTTTTTTTTTGAAAATTTATCTCAAAATATAAACCAAACACGCGCAAAGTGTTTCACCGTTTCACACAGGAAGTCACCTATTAGTTTGAAAAGACCAATATAACCTTAGTTTTACAATAAGGCTAATCCAAGCGTTGCTTTTTACGTAGACAAAATGAGAAATAATAGTAAAAATTAAATTATAGACATTAATTAATCATGTTTTTTTTATATAACTATCTATACAATTAAAAAAATTTATTTTGTAAATATATTAATATTTTTCATCTTATTAAAAAATTACTAAAAGAAATGAAGATTCCAAACGACACTCGCCATGCCACATCTTGTTCATAATTTGACATGTATTTTTTGAACAGAATTTAATTTGACATGTTGGTGGGATTCCAATGTTGGCCTAAATATTGGTGGGAAGTTAGTTATTTTAATAGTTTATTTTAATATTTAGTTATTTTAGTAGGTTCAAATTATTGTATTTGGGGAGAGAGGATGTGATGTTTGTGAAAGAAGAAGTAAAATAATTATAGATTTAATGTAACATTTTATCTTATTAACTATTTTAATCTATTTTATCCTTTTATAAATTTTAGTCAAAAAAAAAAAAAAAAACCTCAAACCCAAACCCTATTTGCGGCCATTGTCACACACAACAACCTAGAAGATATGATCTAAGAGTTAGTAGGTTTGATTGGGTTTTTATAAATTTATAAATTTTAATTTAATAAAATTATTGTATTTTAATAGGTTCAAATTATTGTATTTGGGAAGAGAGAATGTGATGCTTGTGAAAGAAAAATTATAGATTTAATGTAACATTTTATCTTATTAACTATTTTAATCTATTATATCCTTTTATAAATTTTATTCAAAAAAAAAAAAAAAAAAAACCCCCAAACCCAAACCCTATTTGTGGCCATTGTCACACACAACAACCTAGAAGATATGATCTAAGAGTTAGTAGGTTTGATTGGGTCTTTATAAATTTTTAAATTTTAATTTAATAAAAAATAATAAAACTAAAATACTTATTATTTTGGAAGAATTTCAAAAAAATTAAATGTTAAAAAAATTCCAATTAATGAAGTTACAAGATTTATTTGAATACTTGAATGTATAAATCACTTGTAGTTTCATCATTTTATAATTATTTTTTCACTCTCCACTTTTTTGATATTCTCCCTATTAAGTTTTATATAATTTTCTCTTTTTTGGGTATGATTAATATTTTAAAAAGTAAAATATAACACCTATTTTGTTGAGATTTCAAAATTTTTAATTTGACAAAAATAAACATAAAAAAAAATATTTTTGAATTTTTAAAAATTAATTATTCTCTAAATAAGATAAAATTATATGAAACTAATGAATATTCTTACTTTTTTCATATTTTATCAAAAATACTACAAACTCAGCTAAACATTTGTTTCTCCTAAATTCTTGAACAAATATTTTGTAAAAATCATGAACAAAGAAAGATTACAATGAGCTCAGTGCATGCTATGAAGAAAAATGAATAAATAAAGCTTTCATTTTAATAAAAATGTATGTTGTGAAGAATGTATAAGTATTTTAAATTTTATTAATTAATGTCCTTAGAATATTGTTAACAATATTCCTTAATAAATATAAAATAAATAGGTGGTAATTAATTTTTTTAGAAGATTCAGATATCCCAACACACACACCACAGTGGGGTGGCCATTGGCCCAGCGGCCTACTTAACTCAACTAGTCCAGCCCGATATTTTTAGGAAATTATTTTGCCCATAGGATCATATTGGGCTAAGATTTTATGCCTATATGGGTTAGGCTTGGATAAAAAGTTCTAACCTATCCTAGCTTGGCTTGCTCATGTAGGATTGGGCTTGAATGGTTAGATTAGGCCCGATATCAAGTCAGACCAGACTTGGATTGACACATATCCTCTAATTATATAGTGCAAGTCCAGGCCAAATTGAGGTTTTCCTACCCCTACACCACTGCCTTCGGCCTTTCATTGTTGGCAACAACTTTTCGACAATATTTTTGAACAACTTTCCTGGGTACCTATTTTGGAAAAAGTTACTCATTCTTTTAACAAAAGGAAGCAAACGTTTTATTGAAAATGAAATGAAAGGAACATAAATTTATAACAAATTGCAAAAAAAGTGATTTCATAATATCATGGTTTACAACAAGAGTTAAGTTGGGAGGGGCCTCCCCATACAAACAATGAAATTGTAACCAAGGAATTTTCCTTAGCCAAAACATTTGCTACTACATTTATCGCCCTGTACACAAAAACTAAATATGAGATTATGAAACTCAGATAATAGTTACAGGCAATCCTATAAAAGATGTTGATTCATCTGTCTGTTAGTTTGTTGCCTTTGAACATCACAAAGAGTTTACAAGATGTCAACTTCTATATGCAAATCTAAAAAAACAATTTGAATAATAATTTGTAAATTACACTTGAACGACCAAAATTCAACCACATTATTCGTAGTAATTCCAATGGAACAAGCAAAGGCACGAAGAAAATTTGCATGTAAAATACCACCAATACTTATCGGGCATGGATTCCCTTTAGCAGACCAATTAATATTCAATTTAGGATTATTTTAAGAATTTGTTATTTTAATTAATTTTTAAAAAAAATTATACAAAAAAAAAAAAAAAAAATTCAAATTTTTAAAATTGATTTTTTTACTTTTTAATTATTTTAATATATTGTAGAACTTATCCTTTAGGGCGAATTATACTAACCGTCCCTGTAATTTGGAGTTTGTATCACTTTGATCTCTAATATTTCAATTGTGATATATTTGACTATAAATTCTGAATCTCGTTCTAAATAAGGATAATTGAAGATATTGTTATTCCATTTCAAGGGCAAAATCATCAATTTAATAAAATATAAACTACCTTGACAAAAATAAATCTCAAAAAATTATTTTTAAATATTTAAAAATTATTTCTACTCACTAAAGATAAAATTATATAAAAATGATAAATCTCTTACATTTTTTTTTTTACCAAATTAATTTTTAGTATGTGTTTGGATGAAGATCATGTAATGGGGAGTTGTTTTTGTTGATATTTTTAGATGGTTATCATGTAATAGATGTCTTCAATTATCCTAATTTAGAACGAGATTTAAAATTTATGGTCAAATGTATTACAATTGAAAGGTCATGAACCAAAGTGACACAATCCCCAAATTATAAGGATTGTTAGTGTAATTCGCTCTATCCTTATTCACATTGGAGGAAGGGGCTCCAATGTATATTTGATTGGACGGATTGGATAAGGAATGATTGTAATCTATTGGACTGTTAATCTTGAGATACATTATCCCTGGATTATTTGGTAGGAAATGATATATGTATGCTATGTTTTTTTAGTCATAGGATTAAATGTTTGGATTGAACTATTTTATTGAATCATATATGTATATTATTTTTTTATTAGAACTTTTAAAAAATTAAATAAATAGAACATCAATAAAACTTATATAAATTAATTTTAATTTTTAGTTGAGATTTTAAAATTTTATTTTACTTTACTAAGTATAATTTTTACTATGTATAATTAAATACCACAAGCTCTCTGTTTCAACAAAAATGGGTATAAAAGCACTCACCGGTGGTCCCTCGGTCAATTGGCCAAAAATATAATCCCTTGGGATGAGTTATCTGAAACACCCCAACTTCCGGGCCATTAAATACGTACAATAATATAACACAAGTATGATAGATAACCAAAATATCTTAATATACATATATAACCAGAGTTAATATCACAGATAATTTGTTTATGTTCCATTACAAGACTACCAAAATATTATCAAACCCAAAGTCAAAAGAAAAAAAAAAAAAAAAAACCTAGTTTAAGTCTTCAATTGAACAACAACTCCAACACTTCATCTTATTTGCCTTCGAAATAACCTTCACCATTGTAAACTGCTTCATCACCTGGCATGCCACGCTGTGAGCTTGGAATGCCCAGTAAAAACATACACTCGTATATCTTTTATCAACCAATCAACCATACATAGAATAAATTGGGTAATATAACATACAATAGTTCTATGAATTAGTAGTTAGACTAGACATCTAGAATCCCCCCAAAAGATTCTTCTACCCACCCACAAGGACTGAACACCGAACTATTCAAAACTTTCCATTTTGCTGCTTTGCAGACCTTACCACCTATGCCTACCTTTTGGTTATTTACCAATCAGTGACATTGATGGACCTCAAAAGAGACGGCCAAACAAGTGGGCTCGCTTACACCCAAATCGTGCCTAGGGCTCGCTTACACCATGCACATACCATACCAAATCGTGCCTAGGGCTCGCTTACACCCTGCACATACCATACCAAAGGGTTCGCTTACACCTTGAAACCATCAAATAGAGTTTGAATACATCCGTGTCAACCTAGGGGCTCGCTTAGACTGCTTGCGCATGACTTGACTCATTTGGTTTTAATCCCATCATAATTCATGTCATTCATATGTATAAATTATTCCACAACACTAATGTGAATGTCACCCATTGCCAATCCCTTATCATTTCCCATTTATTAGATCTTTTGCCAAGCAAGTTAGTCACATTCGGTAATTCGGTAATATAAAGAGCATGAGAAAACATAAGAGAGGAAATATAGTCCATGATAATCATATATAAGTATGGTAAGGCAAGCAAACAACTAGGTATGTTTTGAAATACTTAGAGACAAATAACACAATAAAACACCATTTTCAGCACCGTTCAGTTTTGCAGGGCTAACAAGAATGCTTTGGTAAAAATATTTCCAGGTCAAATTAGGTGCTGAAATTGCACAGAAAGAATAATCAAACTGTCTAGTTTTAGTTCCAATTCTCAGAATATGCACAGCACCTCTAGAAATTCATTTACAAGCTATATTCGAAAACCTGTCTAGATTTGTCACCCTTTGGGAAAACTAGTTTTCCTCTCAATCTACTTGATGATTTTCACTCAAATAAATTCCGTTGGAAAGAGGACTCAGAAGTCTAAATTTTGACAGAAGAACCAGCATGAGATGATTTTTCTGAAATTTTATAAAATTAAAAGAAGTGGGCAGTTTTTCGGAGGCTCAGGACCAGATTTTTAAACACAATATCCAAGTCCTAAAATCACACAAGGAGGGGCTAATAAAATCATCACAAGCTCTAAACATACAAATATCCTACATTAAATTCAGATTTGAGAAATAAATAGGTTTGATATTTCTTTTAAATTAGAGAAGTTGCGGCAGTGCATAATTTGACAAACTTGTAAGGCAAAGTCACTAAATCAAATCCACACTTTTCATATACATCAAAAACCATATATACCATTAATATGCAACACAAGAGGGCATCTAGAAAATAGGATGAGATGGGTGGAAGAATTGGAGAAGACATGGAAGGGGTGTGTTCTTACCTTGACTCAAGAAGGCACCCTTTCTTCCTATTCTCTTTTTTTTTTTTTTTTTTCCCTTCTTCTTCTTCTTTTTCTTCTCTACTTCTCCCTAATCACACTCTCCTTCTCTCACCCTCTCCTTGGCTGATGAAATATGGGTGTGGAATTGAGGCAAGACTCTCAATTTATAGGCCATGAAGTTGGGTTAAAAAGACCATTCTACCCTCTTGCTTAAAGATAAGGAAAATCATAAATATCTAGATATTTTGTGTTCCACTAATTTGCTCAAATAAAGAATAAAATAAATAACAAAAATATTTATTTAAAGATATTTATTTGCTCAAATAAATAATAAAGATTCAAATAACTAATATTCAAATAGGCTAAAAAACATAAAATGTATGAATTAATTTTGAAACTAGGAGGTAAATAAATAAAAACCAAGTTTTAGGGTATTTTCAATTATAAAGTGGTGTTCTAGGATTTAATTATAATACAAAATAAAATACGGAAAAATTATTCTTTATTGGACCATTTTGTAAAATTTTATGAAATTTGGAACTAAAATGCAATTAACCTAAGGCTTAGTGTTTCAAGTGTAATTACCAAAAATTAGGGTCTCTCCAGTTATCTTGGGTTTTCACTACAAGAAATTACCAATTAGGGTTTTAGGGTATTTTCAATTATAAAGTGGTGTTCTAGGATTTAATTATAATACAAAATAAAATACGGAAAAATTATTCTTTATTGGACCATTTTGTAAAATTTTATGAAAATTGGAACTAAAATGCAATTAACCTAAGGTTTAGTGTTTCAAGTGTAATTACCAAAAATTAGGGTCTCTACAGTTATCTTGGGTTACAAGAAATCAACTTTTTAGGGACAAATTTATTTCGTCCCTAAAAGTGTAATATTTGTTGGGAAAAACTTTAGCCAACCAATTTCCTTCGTTGCGAAGTTTGTCCCAAATAGCTTGCCGGGAAAAGTCAAAATATGACTTTTAGAGAAAATTTTGCATTTGTCACTATAAATAGACTTTTAGAGACAAAAATATGTGGTTGCAAAAAGTTTTGATTTGGAAACAACCAAAAATTGTCTGTAAAAGTCTAATTATTATAGGGCAACAAAATTAATTTTTGAGACAAAAAAAATTGGTCTCTAAAAGTTTAGTTTTTGGGGCAAATGAAATTAATTTTTGAGACAACAGAAATTGGTCTCTAAAAGTTTAGTTTTTGGGACAAATGAAAGTGGTCTCTAAAAGTTTTAGTTTTTGGGACAAATGAAAGTGGTGTGTAAAAGGTTATAATTTTTTTGAGATAACTAAAATTGGTCTTCAAAAGTTTGATAATTTTTTTTTTTTTTTTTGGCCTTTTGATTTTGTAACAATTACTCTAAAAATACTAGTTTGAACATCAACTTATATTCCTTGCTTGATTTCTCAACCATCAAACAGAAAAAATCAAACACATCACCAGATATCAAATTCGTAGAGAAGAGATATATGAATCAGTAGAGAAGAGATATATGAAAAGAAACTAGAAATTTGAGAGAGACGGAGAGAGAGGGAGAGAGTGAGTGATGAAACTTTTTTTGTTTTTGTTTTTGATAGTCCCCGATTATTGAGTTCATAAATTAATATATAAAATATAATAATATATGATTTGGGTTTATTAGGGACCAATTAAAATTATAGAGAAAAGTGATTGATCCTTTTACAACCAAATAAATTTGTCTAGAAAATGTAATAACATGATTAAATATATATATTTTTAAAATTCTTTCATTTTGTCCTTAAAAGTATAATTTTTACAAACAAATTTCTTGTAGTGTTTGTGTCCCACATTCCCATGTGTCCCACATTCCCATAGGACAGAACAATCCAACATATTTAGGACTAATAGTCCGATGCAAAATTTCCAAACCAAATAATGAATTATTCCATTTACCAGATATGAAATCCTATCCCATAAATGAATTACTCCAAACAAACGTACTGCCAATGTATTGGGTAGTGGGAGAATATTCTTTTTCGCAAGTAAGGCAATGTAGGTAACATATCATTACGTAGTAGCCACAAAAAGAATTTTCCTTGTGAAATGGTTCGAATGCAAAACCAAGGATGTGGCAACTTGATAAGGCCTTACGATATAGGTTTTAAGGTCTTTAAGTTTTACTTTCTCCGGGACTAGTTATTTGGATGATTGTGTATATGGTTGGTAGGATGAATGTTTCAGGCGCATGAATGAACCGTACCTAGTGTCAAGATCGTGAGTTTGAATCTCCCTTATACGCGAGTCTGCGATTTACTACTACATGATTAAATGGCTTTACTATGTAACATTACCTAACGGTAACCTTTGGAGTCTCGACTCCTTAAGGTCTAACTGCAGAGGTCACCGTTCTATTATTAGACCTTTTGGTTCAAAACCACACAATAGATTTTATGGACAAATTTCTAAGTAGACTTTCTATGTGTATGTATGTAAGCATTATTCATTTTTTTTATTATTATTTTTATCTTCAATAATAATGTTAAGACGATTATCAAATTTTATTATATTTGATTTATTATTTTACCTGGCATAATCATATTTGTTGAGCATTACTGACATTCACGCGAGATCCATTCAACTCAACATATATGAATATGAACATGAGACACAACATAATAAATAAAATACAATATGATGTGATGATTCTAATTTTATTTTTTTATAAACATTCAAAGAATTAAAAAAAAAATATAGTTAATTACCTAAAAGTGCTATTTACAAACGTTATTGTAGCTCAGGTCCTATTTAAGATTTTTTGAACCAATAAATCCTATTTAGTAAAACTGAGAATATTATCAATTTTTCTCAATTTTTGAAATTAAGAACATTATTAATTTTGCATGGTAATGTTTCAAATAATTGTTTCACTAACTGATAAAAAAAAAAAACAGAGTATGATTTAAACGTTTTTGCTTTTCTACTTATTGATTTGATTCAACTATCCAATAAAACCGATAATATTATCAAATTTTTTTTTTAATTTTAAAACTGAGAACATTATCAATTTTTTCATTTTTACAATTTTTTTTTTCTTCTTAGTTTTGCACATCAATGTTCTATCATCATGCTCCTTTACAGACACAAAATTTTCAGTTTTACACAAAAAAATAATTCAGTTTTTTCAATTTTTTCAAAAAAAAAAATAAATAAATAAAAAATTTACCTATAAATCCCATCTTGAGGAATGGTGATCCATTTAATCTTAAAGATTTTCTTATAAACCAATTAGTCTCATTGATTTTGAAAATGTAGATTTAATATATTATTTAAAAATTAAATTTACAGTTATACTCTCATTTCTATTATGTTCATTCTCTTTTTTTCTTTTGTACTAATACACAATGTATGAAAATCAAATTTGGAATGAATTTGTATATGAAAATCTTTTTTTTTTTTTTTTTTTTTTAATTTGGAAAACATTTTAAAAGGAATATAAAATGACTTAAAATATGGAATTTTTTAAATATTTCAAAAAAATGTGGGATTCTTCAAACATTTCAAAAAGAGTAAAAAAAACTACTTAGTAAGCTTTGGCCAAATGTATAGTTTCAAATTGTAATACTCCATTCACCAGCAAGATTTCAGCTAAAAATTAATAGTACATTTGATTGCTAGATTATGATGAGAACATTGATAGAATTGTGGGCATTAATCATATATATAAATAGTATTCTTTTCTTTTTTATGTGGTTCACTTTAAGTACTTGTTTAAAAAAAAATAAAATCACATCAATATGTCTTTGTATTTACATATAGAATAATGTCTCGTAGCTTGAATTGCATTTGGCCCGAATGGCTCTACTGTCCAAAACGACGCCGTTTTGGACAGTTTGTTTGTTTGTTTGTTTGTTTTTTTTTTTTTTTTGGCCTCTGTTTTGTCTGTGAAACAGACAGAAGCAGAAGAAGAAAAAGAAAATGAGAAGAAGCAGAAAAGGAGGAGAAAAGAAAGAGAATGAGAGAAAAGGAAGAGAAAAGAAGGAGAAGAAGGAGAAAATGAGAGAATGAGGAGGAAGAACAGATCCAAGATAGACCAAAGGCAAACCATGGAAACATGGCTATGTGAAGCTTTGAATCATTTTTCTGAGCCATTAGTTAGCCCTTCAATGTTGTTTCTGGCTAGTCTCTGTATAGTTTTATTTGTGTCTATGTGGCTTGGTTTGCAAGTGCCTCTATATATATAGTCAAATAATGGAAATTTCAATTATTATTTATTACTTTCGGTAGTTTGTTGCTATAATACATATTCCCTTTTACCGTATATGATTGTCGGATTGATGAAGATAGATAGCTGTGCTGATTAAAAATTTAATGATAATAAAAACAGTAATGATAGAGATCACACAAAACACAATCCTCACAATTCCCAAAATCATCTGAACGTTCATGTCACTGTCAAACACAACTCTCCAAAAAAATTCAAACACATCAATAGTCAATATATTAGTGAGGTAGTGGGGGTCTTCCTTTGTAGGGATCCTAAACATTTTCCTAATAAAAAAGAGTTGTCCTAAAAGAGACGACTATTGTCCAATTCACAAATACTATAATATTACAAATTCATAAATTTCACTCAAATATTATTTAAAAATATCCATATGTGAATTTAGATTCATTACCCACCGAGAATTCACAATATACACACATTCAACCTCCATTGTTGTCCTCAATCTTTAAAAAAAAAAAAAAAAAAAACTCCTTGGTTCCCTTTTGTCATATTTCATTTTGTTCTTGCAAAATTAGGGATGGCAATGGGGTCAATAGGGTGGATATTAATTCTTTTTCTTCATTCCTCTATAATAATTTTTCTCTATTTCCCGTTCTCCATTCTCTATGGGTATTACTCTCCCCATCTCCTAATGGGTTTGGATTTTTTTCCAACCCAACTTGACCTTTATTTTTTTATTTTTTTTAAGATTCACAACTAAAGCTAAATATACATTCAATTTTATTTTATTTTGTTTGGCTCAACAACAAAATCAAATACACATTAATTAATTAATTAAAAATTTGTTTTAAAATAATCTAATATATAATTTTGAGACAATCCAATAAGTTTTTCATAATAATCTAGTTTTTAACTAAAAAAGCATTTCAAATAAGTTAGTATTATTTTTATTTCACAAAAAAAGAAAAAAGAAAAAAAAGAAATTGCTAAATGGGACACAATTTAAAGTGAAGGAGAGTGAGAGTGAGAATGAGAGTGAGAGTGGATACAGGACAATGTGACATGTCCACATTTATTTATCAATAACGATACATACTTCTAATATTAGAGCTCTAAATAGAGCTCTAGTGAGGTTGAGGTGGAAGTGAGAGAGACAGAAGTAAAGAGAGACAGAGAGAGGAGTGTAGGTCCTACTTTTACATGGGCACTCTCCACATCATTAGAGTTGCATTAGAGCTCTCAAACATTATTCTTTTCCACTTCACTAGAGCTCCACTTAGAGCTCTAGTATTAGAGGTATGTATCATTACTGCGTAAGTTGCCGTTTCCCTCTCTCTTTCATTATAGCCCTCAACTTTCTCTCTCTCTCTCTCTCTAGTTTCATTTCAATTAAAACTTTCTAGAATTGAAGAATAGAATAGCTACATTTCGATTCTTTCACTTGGAAAAAGGAACAGAAGAACAGAGACTCCAAACACAACATATGGGGAAATGGGCGGGTATCCATTCCCGACCCATACCATATGAATATTTAAAAAATACCACTTAATTGACCAGATGGGTAAGAAAAAAGAAAAAAAATTCATATATTTGGGTCAGATCTCCACGGGTATCCATAGGGTAGGATCTCCATTGCCATCTCTATGCAAAATGTTATAAAACTTTTGTGTTAGTGTGTACACTTCAATATAGTGTTTTAATACTGTGGTTGGTTCATTATAATCAATGACTATTCTTTTACAATGATAGATAATTATTCTATTTATAATACATGTTTTTATTACTTTTTAATGATAATTCTTCATATTTTATTTTGTGAACCATCCTCTAGGCTCATAACGACAATTTGAACTATTCATTCGTAAATTTTACAGTGAAAATTATTTGTACAAAAATTAACTTTATTGAATATTAATAAATAAATGAACAAATTGTATTTTATTTTATAAATAGACTGTTCAACTTTAAAATCATAATTAACGTCTATTTTAAAAAATAAAATTTAATTTGTTCATATATTTAGTAAGGCCTGATAAAAATGATTTTTGACACAACGTATTTTATTCTTGATAACAATGATACATCCCTTTAATACTAGAACTCTAATTGAGCTCTAGTGAGGTGAAAAATCATATATATATATATATAAAGGCCAAAACATCACATCAGATAGGCTCCACATACACATTAAAGCTATTAGAACTCACAAATTAGAGCTCCAAAACATTTTTGTTACTCTTGAGCTTATGTGATGACCGGCAACATAGAGACCTTTTTTGGTAAAACAAACATACAGTTTGTTTGGTTTTGATTTTTAGAAAATGCTTTTCAAAAAATTCTACGGTTTTATTTTCCATATATTTTTTTTTGTTTTCAATGAATTTTTTAATATTATAAGAATTTTTTTTTAATATTTATACACACTTAAACATAAATACACTTAAAAAAGTATAATATTTGTGAAAAAACAAATTTCAAAAAATTCACTAAATACCAAAAATACAATATATATATATATTATGTACATTTTTCATATTTTTGTATATTTATTAATTTTTAAAAATATTTTACTATTTAGATACATGTAAGTAACATGCATCTAAAAAAAATAATTAAAAAATCCTTAAAATTTTAAAAATATTTACTAAAAAAAATAAGAAAAATAAAAAATTCAATTAAAAAAAAATTGAATTCAGAAAACTGAAATCAAACACATTGATAATTATTTTATTATATTGCATAGGTGAACAGTTAGAAATTTTACTTTTTTTAATTAATTCTGTTAAATAAAAGATTATGACAGAGAGATATTTATAATTTTCCAAACCACAGGAGGCAATTCATATTTTCAGCTAACCTTAGGGGATGTGTTTTTAATTTACCCTTTTATTTTATAAGATTTGTTGTGTGGATTATTTATATGGAAAATTAAATTGATTAGATCACATTTGTCTAGAAAAATATAGATAAATTGTATGCATTTGAAGATACTGTATTTATTTTATTTTAGACAAACATGATTCGATTAAATGATTATTGATTTTCGATCAACTTAATTTTTTATATAAATAGTATACTCAATGAACCACACAAAATGAACCGTTTGAGTCGTGAAAGTGGTATTAATTTGAACCAGATAGTAGGTCAGATTGGATCTCTCCAATGGAAGAGGAGCTGAAATCGTATCAAGAGGAAGTATTTAAGTACAGGATAAAGAACATTGCCATGATTTTTTTTTGATCATTCGAACCATTCATATTATAAGATTTGTTGGTTATAGCATTTATATAAAAAATGAAGTTAATTGAACATGTATAACGCCATGATTGGATCACAATTGTTTCTAAAAAAATTATTAAAATTATGTTAATCGTTTATTTTATTTAAACATATATGTGATCTTGTAATGAGTTTCAGATGTCTAATTGATTTGATTTTTTCCATGAATGATTTACATGACGAATCCTGCAATATAAACCATTCGAATCATCAAAATAGATTCGCACCCTCCTAGTTCACAAATATATTACATTCAGGGCTGTAAATAAGCCGAGCCGAGTTGAGTTTTAATATGTTTGGGCTTATTTACTAAGATTTTAACAAGTTCGAGTTCGAGTCCAAGCTCAATAAAAATAACTGAGCTCGAGCTGAGTTGGTTTAGGCTTGATTAGAACTCGAGTCTGTTCACGAGCATTAACGAACCAAAGAAATTATAAATTCATATTTATATATGAAATTAAAATTACAATTGCAATTTTGATTATACAATTATATATATATATATATATATATAAACATATTTAAAAAATTAATATCTTATATAAATGTATTATCTATAATTAGCTATTATTTACATATAAATAAATTTAACTATTATTTACATTTATATTATTTAAATATATAAATAACATATTTATCTTATTTTTTATACATATTTTTACATTATTTAATATATAAATAATATATTTATTCTATTATTTAAATAAATGTTAAATGACCAGCTAACAAGCCGAACTAATGAGATGAGTTTTAATATGTTTAGACTTATTTATTAAGATTTTAACGAAGTCGAATACGAACTCGAACGTAATAAAAATTTAACGAACTAAGTTCGAATAAGTCTATACCGAATCGAACTCGAGCATGTTCAAAAACAGTTCTGTTCATTTGCAACTCTAACTAGCATTACCATTCTAGGAAAAAAAATCACAAAAAATGTTGAGAATTTCAACCATTTATCTAAAAATCTGAGATAATTTCTGAATATTTTCATTGATTGATAGACTTGTTGTATTTAGTGTGTATTCACAATGAATCAAACAATTATTATTTTATTTTATTTTTGTGATGTGCTGATGCATGAGTCTATGTTCAAAGATACAGTTCGATTGCTTCTGTTTGGCTTATTTGTGATTGCTTGATGGGTACTGTTCGATCTAATTATTTTTTACAGTGAAATGAAGGAAAAAAAATAATCTGTGAAGACATAATTCCTATAATATTTCAATTCTTATATTATTATTTAATTTTTTATATTAGTATTATAATTATTCTAGGTTTGGTTTTGGCTTTTTTGGTTAAAAAAAGCACAAAAGACAAAATTAGTTACGTAAGCCAATAAGACAAAATATCACATCCAAGTCACAATCATTACATTTTTTCTCTCACAAAATTCAAAAAAGTCAAAAATAAAAACCAAACGAGACTAAAAAAGTCAGGCTAAAATAACAAAAAAGTCAAAAAGTTAAGCTATTTTAACTCTTCTCAAACAAAGACTCACAGAGTTTTTAATACTGTGAAAAAAAAAAAGAATTAAAAAATAGAGTAAATTATCTAAAAGTCCTATTTACAAATGTTATAGTAGCTTAGGTCTTATCTAAAATTTTTTGAACTAACAAATCTTATTCAGTAAAACTAGGAATATCATCAGTTTTTTTTCAATTTTTAAAATTAAAAACATTATCAAATTTGCATAGTAATATTTCAGACAATTGTTTCACTAACTAATAAATAAATAAAAAAAAGCATGAGATTAAACGTTTTTGCCTTTCTAATTATTGATTTGATTTAATTATCCAATAAAATCGAAAACATTATCAATTTTATAGCGATCCCGGTTTTACCCCAACCTTCTTGTATCCCAGATTCGGGTTTCGTGGTTTAAATATTGTATCTATGTATTGTTTTCTCCTTTGACTATTTGTATTTAAGTTTTAGAACATATTGGGCGAGTTTGGAACAGGTTGGTTGTTAGTTGGGTTAGATTGTTACCTAGATTTTGGCTTTTTGCGCTCCAGCAAGATTTTTGTAGTTTGCTTCTTCGTTTGAGCGAGGCTTCTTGCGCTCGAGCGAGAATTGGGAGTCCTCAGGTTTCTTTCCTAGATGCAGAGTTTTCTGGGAAAATGAAGTTCTTCGCTCGAGCAAGACTTTTTATGCTCGAGCGAGCCTTGTGTTATTTGTTCGTTCACTCGAGCGAGGCTTCTTGCGCTCGAGCGAGGGTGTGTGTATAGCGCTCCAGGTTTTTTCCCGTCATTTATTGTATTCCGGACTCGGGATCCGTGGTTCTATGTTGTTGTTTATATCTTATTTTCATCATTTATTCTTTGTATTTGGGTTTTGGGATGTGTTGAGTGAGTTTAGAACAGGTGGGTTGTGAGTTGGAACAAATGGTCGTTGCCCAAGTTTTGGCTTCTTTGCTCGAGCAAGGCCTTTTGCGCTCGAGCGAGCCTTGGGTACTTGCTTCTTCGCTCGAGCGAGATATGTGTGGTGTGTCTCTTCACTTGAGCAAGCACTCTTGCACTCAAGCGTGCGTCTACGTCTTTGAAGGACCTGAAGGTTGGTATTCTTTGCTCAAGCGAGCACTCTTGCGCTCGAGCTAGCCCTTTGTTATGTGTTCGTTCGCTCGAGCGAGAACCCTTGCGCTCTAGCGTGCTTCTGCGTTGCAGACCTAGAGCTTTGCATTGTTCGCTTGAGCGATGCTTTTTGGGCTTGAGCGAGGTTCTTTTGTGTCTGGTCGCTTGAGCGACAACTCCTTCACTCGAGCGAGCCTCGTGTACATCAGTTCGCAGCAGATGTGAAATACTCCATTTTTGATCTTCTTCCTTTTTTAAAACCCTAGATTGGCAACTCCTCTCTCTAAAACTCCCTTTTTCTTTACAAATACTCCATGTTCTAGGGTCATTCTACCCTACTCCCTTTGTTAAAAAGCTAGAGTATTGCGTGGGCTTCCTTTTGATGGGATTTGGAGCATCTTTGGGTTTCTCTCTTCTTTTCCTTTGAGCTTCTCCATTTGCGGTAGGGATCTTCTACACTTGCTTATGATTTTTAACCTAGGTATTTGTTGTTATGAAAATATGGTGAGACTTGGGATGTTTGGAGAAAACCTAGGGTTAGGCTCAAATTCATGAAAGAGGGGTTTTTATGTATTGTTGTGTATTTGACCATGGGGTTGGAATATGAGGCGGTCTTGTGTTAAAATAGACGAATGTGACCATTGGATTAGTATTTGGAATAAGAGGGAAATTTGCCCTAATATGAGCTATGTTAGGACTCTTTGTTGTCAAATTCCATGGATCAAACCCAAGGTTGTAATTTTTTAAATTCACATGTTGGGTCAAACTAGGATTACTTTGGATTTCTCTAAGAAGTTGATTTTCTTCCAAAACTAGGATTACTTTGGAGTCCTTTAAGAAGTTGGTTTTCTTTCAAAAACAGGATTACTTTGGATTTTCTATAAGTAGTTGGTTTTCTCCCAAAACTAGACTACTCATTAATTTTTCCTCCAGATCTTCTTTGTGGTTCTTAAGGTTTATATCTGGAGATATTTTGTTAAGTTTTCTTTGATATTTTTATTGAGTATTCAACTCATGGTTTAAAAGAGAGTACATCAAAGGTTTTGTTTTTTTTATACAAAAGAGAGAGTTGTTCTTCGGTGGATTCTGAAGAATTCGAGCCTGAAGCTTCCGTGGATTCTGGAGTGGCTCATCAGAAAGACAATTCCGTGGTGAAGATGGGGTTGGAAGAGGCACATAGAGGTTGGTTCAATTAAGCATTGTGGATTCGCTAGATAATTGAGAGTATACATGTGTAATTCGTTTAAATCTTCTTACTGGATTGTTCTTGTGGCTGTTGCCCGTGATTTTTTGATCACAATTGGAGGTGTCCAATTGTGATTTTTTCACGTAAAATCGTTGTGTCTCTTTGTCTTGATTGTTTGATTGGGATTGTTATATTCTGCTTAAAATTGATACATAATCACAAATCAACATCTAGGAGGTTTCTAGATTTTTCAATTAGTATCAAAGCGGGTTGTTCTATTTTTTTTTTTTAAATTTCTTTTAGAACGCTCTATTTTTTTTATAAAAAAAAAAAATCTTTTAGAACGAGATCTTGTTTGATTTGTGATAATGGATTCAGTTCGTGAGGGAAATTCTATCACTGTTGATGAATCCTCGGGGAGTGAAGATGAAGAACTTCAGCAAGCATATCAAAAGTTGTATAAGGAATCTCTTAACTTATTCAAATTGAATGACAAACTCATAAAGAAACTCAAAGCTTGTGAAAGTGAGAATGTCAAACTTAAGGAGGAGATTTCCGAGGCTAAGATTGATGCCGTCAAGATATCTAATGATCGATAAGTTCTTTGTGTAAAACTCTTGACTTGTGAGACAGAGAGGAATGAGCTACAACAAATCTATGCAAAATATGAAGAAAAGATTGAAACTCTCGAGATGTCTCAAGTTGCCTTGGAAGAACTAATGATCAAGAAAGAGGAAGAGCTCAAGTGTGCCATGGTTACCATTGGTCTTTGGAACAAAAGATCAAAGACTTTGGAGGATATCATTGGGTCTCAACAAATCTGTTCAGACAAGAGTGGCATTGGCTTTGGAGATAAGAGAGAGTAAAAACAGAGTGCTTCCACATCTCATGATACAAGAACTCAAGGAAAGGGAGGACAAAAGATTCAATAAGAGGAAATACTTCTCAAACTCCCTAGAGTTGGTAAGATAAAAGAAAAGAAGGTACACCCTGTTTTTATTTGTCATCATTGTGGTATGCATGGCCATATTCGCCCTTATTATTATAAATTGCATGGGAGAGTGCCTCAAAAGGGTAGAAATTCGACTTACATGTCTAGGCAGAATACCAAGATTCATGAGGGTGTTCACAACACCACGACACTTACCAAGACCGCTAGACCTGATTTTGTTAAGACCAAAAAGATTTGGGTTAGAAAACTTGACTTGTGTTAATGTGTTTACTCTTTTTTTTTTTTTTTTTGGTCTCTGTGTGTTTTTTTCAATGAAAAAAAAATGTGTGCATGTTAGTTTTTTTTTTTTTTTTTTGTCTTGCTTTGTTTAAGAAAAAAAAAATCCAAAAAGATTTTCTTAATATGGTTTTCCAAGCTTGAAATTTTTGAGTGGTCCTTGGTGCATATTGGAATTGATGAGAATATCCATTACATGCCAATATGTGTGTGCTTTCTATGGTCCTTACTCATTTTGGAGTGTGTGTTCTTTGATTAGTATGTCTCATTCTGTACACACTCTTGGATTAGCAAATGTTGGAGTCTTCCGCCTTAGTGTTTATTTTTTTTTATGGACCTTTGGCATTGTATCTTTTGCTTTTCTAGAGGAATTGACCTATACTAGCATATCATGGGTGATGTTGAGTCTCTTAACCACCTTCCATCTTTTTGCATCTCCATGGCTTTCCCCTCTATTTTTTGTAGTCCAGACATGATGAAAAGGCTACCTCAGAGTCACCAACCAAGCCATCTTTATTATATCCATGCTTCTCTGGTTCGGTTGCCATACTCTTGAGCATGTCAGCCGCCAATGAATGTGCAAAAGAAAGAAAGAAAAAAAAAATTTGTGCAAAAGAAAGAAAGAAAAAAAAAATGTGCAAAAGAAAGAAAGAAAAAAAATGTGCAAAAAAAAAAAAAAAACAAGAAAAGAAAAAGATGTGAAAAAAAAGGGAAAAATAAAAGACTCATTGATTGAGGGGGAGCCTCCGTCTTTACTCACTAAATACCCCTTGATTCCTCGTGGTTTGACTTTCCTTAGTTGTGCTTAGATTCTCTTGTTAGAGGTCCAGCTATCAGATCACTACTAGGATTTGAATCTTGTGTTTGTCGAACTCCAAGAGTCACACACACACTTTTCTCATGGGATCTATGCTTTTCACATAATGCATCACTTTCTTTCATGAGGAATCTTCTACAGACTGTGCACATTGTGTTTTCAAGTAATTGTGCTTCTTGGATAGTCTTGTGTGTTTTAAGGTACAAATCTGAAATTCCTTACTTGCTCCACTATATTATTTTTGTCAGTTTTCTTTCTGTTCATTTTTTTTTTCAATATCTGTGGTTGCTTTTAATAAGGGAGAGTTCGGTTAATCGTTATCATGTCATTGCTTGTGTGGGTTTTGATCTTGATTTTGTTATTTGAGATTTCTTTGTCAATTCAAACAGGGAGAGAAAGTTGTTTTTTCATGCGTCTTAGACTTTCATGTTTTTATGCCATGTGTCGGGTTCAGGTTTTCATGCTACATGTTCTTAAAATCTCCAAGTTGCATCTATTCATGTTTTTCATCTCATACTTCAAGATAATCTAGCCATATGTTTATTGCTTTTTCATATACTCTTGTGGGACTAATAGTTGTTTTGGAGATTGTGGCACTAATAGTTGTTTTGCAGATCATGACCTTGGGAAATAAGTTTGTAAAGAGATTTGGTTATAAGTGCTGGTTCCTAATTGGTGGTGTTGTTCTTGTTTTGATTGGAAAATTGTTTTAATGTTTTTGTTAAGAAAACTGTTGTAGCATGGTTTTGTCTAGGATTTGACAAAGGGGGAGATTGTTAGGACTCTTTGTTGTCAAATTCCATGGATCAAACCCAAGGTTGTAATTTTTTAAATTCACATGTTGGGTCAAACTAGGATTACTTTGGATTTCTCTAAGAAGTTGATTTTCTTCCAAAACTAAGATTATTTTGGAGTCCTTTAAGAAGTTGGTTTTCTTTCAAAAACAAGATTATTTTGGATTTTCTATAAGTAGTTGGTTTTCTCCCAAAACTAGAATACTCATTAATTTTTTCTCCAGATCTTCTTTGTGGTTCTTAAAGTTTATATCTGGGGATATTTTGTTAAGTTTTCTTTGATATTTTTATTGAGTATTCAACTCATGGTTTAAAAGAGAGTACACCAAAGGTTTTGTTTTTTTATACAAAAGAGAGAGTTGTTCTTCGGTGGATTCTGAAGAATTCGAGCCTGAAGCTTCGGTAGATTTTGGAGTGGCTCATCAAAAAGACAATTCCGTGGTGAAGATGGGGTTGGAAGAGGCACATAGAGGTTGGTTCAATTAAGCGTTGTGGATTCGCTAGATAATTGAGAGTATACATGTGTAATTCTTTTAAATCTTCTTACTGGATTGTTCTTGTGGCGGTTGCCCGTGATTTTTTGATCACAATTGGAGGTGTCCAATTGTGATTTTTCCACGTAAAATCGTTGTCTTTTTGTCTTGATTGTTTGATTGGGATTGTTATATTCTGCTTAAAATTGATACATAATCACAAATCAACATTTAGGAGGTTTCTAGATTTTTCAAGCTGAATAATTATTTGGTATAAATAATGGTATTGGGGTGAGAAATATAAAATTTGGAAGTTGTGTGATTGAATGGTGTAGTTAGATTTGTTAAATCACTCACCTATGGAGAAAAAAATTAATAAATTATCTGTGGGTAAATTTATTTATCAGTTTAGAGATAACTGTTTTGGGGCTATCGGTGGAGGATAGCTGTGATTGTTGTAGAAACTGCACGAGGACTAGGTAAATTGAAACTAGTCATATAAATAGTGTCATGAATATGACGGATTGGTTGGATTGTTGAATATGTGGGATAGTGGTAGTCATTGTATATGACATGCATTTAAATACATTGTATATGTATCATTATTTTGGAGGAGATAATGGATGGACTCCATTCATAATTAAGTTGGCCGGAGTGTCCACGGTGAAAGTTCCGAAACCTTGCATATATGGGTGCCGGTTCCCTCAGATGGAAATTCCGTAAAGTGGCAAATCTTGAATTCATGTGCATATATGGGTGCCGGTTCCCTCGTATGAAAATTCTATAAAATGGCAAAGTTTCACATCTTATGCATATATGGGTGCCAGTTCCCTCGGATGAAAACTCCGTAAAATGGCAACATTGAAATGTTTTGATAATAGTGGTATTGAGTTGTGAATTATTGAGTTGCAGCCCCATTTTGGATTGTTTAGATAACAATAAGCTTGTCTCATGAATTGACTCGGAATTAATTGAAGTAGTATGAATTGGATAGATGGAAATGGAATTGAGTTATGGGTATTGGTATTGAATAATTATGGAAAGAATGTGAGCTGGTTATGAATGTGGAATATTTATCTAGCACTTGTATCTTAGTTAAACCTCATATATTGCGTTAGTATATCTCTACTGGGTTTTGGCTCACCCTACTTGGGAAACTATTTTCAAGTACCGGTGACATGCCACATCCAAGGATGTAGCTTGAGAGGATTTAGGAGCTGAAGGCTCTATTTTGTTGTTTTGCTATTTAGATGTTTAAATGTTTATTCAAGCCAAGGGCTTTATATGTATAGAGTTTATGACACTCTCTTTGTTGTAGCCAAGTATGTCTTGGACAGATGTAAGCCCGTAGGGCATTCGTTTATGTTAAACTCTTTTGTATTATTACTTCATGAAATGAAAGGGTTACTTACATCTGATTTATGTAACTATTATTTATACTGTTGTGAATCATATATATGATATTTATTTTGTGGGCGTTACAGTGCGTCTGTGTAAGACTTGAAGGTTTGTATTCTACGTTCGAGCGAGACTTCTTGCGCTCGAGCGAGCGTGTGCATCTGAAAAACTTCTGAAGCTTTGTATTCTACGCTCGAGCGAGGCTTCTTGCACTTGAGTGAGGTCACTTGTTGTGTCTGGTCGCTCGAGCGACAACTCTTTCGCTCGAGTGAAGACCACGTATATCAGTTCGCAGTAGAGGATTTTTGTATCACTTTTTGTATCTCTTTTCACTCAAAACCCTAATCCGACAACCTCTCTCTCTAAAATACTCTCTCTCTATAAATACACCTTGATTTGGGGATCCCTCAACCCTAGTCTCTTTATTAAAAAGGCAGAGAACCTCGAGGGCTCCGTGTTGATCTGAATAGATCGTGGTGTTGGCTTGTTTGAAGTTTCTCCATCTTCTCCTTGCTCTCCTAACATTGAGGTAGGGATATTCTACTCTTTAATATGAGTTTTAACCTAGGTGTTTGTCATTTTGTATAAATGGTGGGATTTGGGTGAAGTTAGAGTTTGGACTTGAATTTTTGAAAGAGGGGTTTTCTATATTTGGCTCCATATATGTATGTGAGGTCTTGATTATGATGTTATATGAGAATAAATTGTGAGATTGAGCCTTGGGGTTGATATTTGAAAAAGATGGAGATTTGCCCTAATATGAGTTAAATAAATCATTTATATAAATAATGAAATTGATTCGAGAAATATGAAATTGGAAGGATGTTTAAATGATTGGTGTAGTTGGATTTGTTAAGTCACTCACCTATGAAAATTTGATGAAAATTATCTATTTGATAGATTGTATAACTTTTTTGAAATATCTATTTTGAGCTATTGGTGGAGGATAACTATGATTGTTGTAGAAACTGCATGCGGATTAGGTGAATTGAAACCAATCAATTGAATTTGTGATTTGGTTAGTCATTGTATATGATAACGTTTTTAAATGAATTGTATATGCATCATTGTTTGGGAGGAGATAGGAGATGTACTCCATTGTTTGGGAGGAGGTAGGGGATGAATTCCATTGAAAATTAAGTTGGCCGGAGTGTCCAGGGTGAAAGTCTCGAAATCTTATATATATGGGTGCCGGTTCCCTCGGATGTGATTCCGTAAAATGGCAAGAAAAATGTAAGTGTTTGAATAATGGTTGTTATTGAAGTGTTAATAAATAAGTTGTAGTCTCGTTTTGAATTGTTTAGATAACAATGAACTGTGTCAATGAATTGATTTGAAAAAAATGAATAGAAATTTGACTGAGATGTAGATGTCGGTGTTGATTGGTCGTGGAAAGGGTGTAAGTTGGTTTGCAAGTATTGAACATTTATCTAATGCTGATATCTTAGTTAAATCTCATATAATGTTTTAGGATATCTCTATTGGGTTTTGGCACATCCTATTTGGGGAACCATTTTCAAGTGCAGGTGACATGTCGCTTCCAAGTACATAGCTGGGGAGGTTTAAGGGCTGAAGGCTCTATTTGTTGTTTCGTTTTGTGTTAAATGTTTATTTAAGTCAAGGGCTTAAAATGTATAGAGCTAGGACTCTTTTGTTGTAACCAAGAGATATCTTGGAAAGATGTAAGCTCGTAGGGCATTTATTTTGTTATTAACGAATAGTGTCACATGCTGTAGTTTCAGAATGAACATTTATGAAAATATAATGCATGTAACACCTTTTGTAATACAACCTCTGATGAATGAAGTACACTATTCTATTATGTTTATAGATCGTATGAATGGATTGTTTATATTGTATTTTGAGGGCGTTACAAATTTTTTCCAGTTTTACAACTGAAAACATTATCAATTTTTTTTTTAAAAGTTTTTTTTTTATTCTTTCAGTTTTGTAGATCAATATTCCATAATCATACTATTTTATAAATGCAAATTTTAAATTTTGCACAAAAACATAATCCAGTTTTTTAAATTTTTCAAAAAAAAAAATTCAGTTTTCTGGAAAATGAATTTTTTGTTTTTGGTTTTTTTTTTTAGTGAATATTTTTTAAATTTTATGCAATTTTTTACTTTTTTAGATGCACTTTATTTAGATGTATTTAAATAGTAAAATATTTGTGAAAAAATATTTTTAAAAAAACTAATAAATACACAAAAATACAAAAAACGTACTAAATTTTCTTATTTTTTATATTTTTGGTATTTAGTGAATTTTTTAAAGATTTTTTTCACAAATATTATACTTTCTAAGTATATTTATATGAGGTGTATCTAAAAATTTAAAAAAATTGCTTAAAACCTTTAAAAATTCATTGAAAACAAAAAAATATGAAAAATTAAAAAATAGAATTTTCTGAAAAGTGTTTTCTGGAAATCAAAACCAAACAAGCTAATTAGTTTTTTTTTTGCAAATATTTTTTTTCTTTTTGGGTTTTTTCAATTTGAAAAATCTTAGCCGTTAATTAGAAATTTTGGACTGTTTTAAGTTTTTTTTTTCTTGTCTATGGAATTGAGGTGTGTGTATGTTGAGTAGGGGTAGACGCTGGTCGGTTGCGGCTACGAAACCTTCAATCCGTTATCTGTCTGCCAGATTAGCGGATTGGAGAAAATCAATCCTTATTCGTCCACCAATTCGGCGGATGTGGATTGAGTAGATTGGCGGATGGATGCGAATCGGTTTGGCGGTTTAAAATTTTATAAATTTTCAACATAATTCAACTTGTGCACTTAATAAAAAAAAATATTTATCACAGTCAGTGACTTAAAAAAGTATTACAATCATTGCATGCCTCATCTAAAGAAAGAAAGTTTGAAATTTTAGAATATTGCAATAACTGTATACCTCATCCACATATTATAATCACAGCATGTCTCATCCACATAAAGTATTATAATCTGTGGTTCTTAAAATATAAAAATAATTTAAACCATCAAAACCATAAATAAAGTAGTTGTAGAGATTGTATACCTCTGTATTGTTACATTTATATTTGTTTTTGAAAACAAAAACTAACCAGCATATATATCTTATTTATTTGTTATTTTTAGAGTTAGATTTAAAAATCAAAAAATATAGATAAGTAATACATTTATTTTTTTCAATTCAAAAAATATATTCAAGTTGAAAAATCTTTTTTAACAGAATATATTTAACAGAATATTTAAACTTTTTCAATTGAAAACACAAATAGAATATCTAAATAAATTGAAAATACAAAATCTTACAAATTACTAGGGGTGCTTGCGGTTTGGCGATTCGGTTGCGGCCAAAGGAACTTCAAATCCGCCATTCGTCCAAAACTAGGCAGATTGAAAAAAATCAATCCGCAATCTTCCGCTCGTCATCACGCATCTGTCCAAAATGTGACGGATCGATTCAATTCGATCGGTTTAGATGGATCGATATATCCACTGTTCATCCCTAATGCTGAGTGTATCTCTCAAATCACTCTCACCTTTGACACACCCAGCATGCACACATCTCAAGACACTCTCTCTCATACGTTAGAACATTCCTCACACATCTCAAGACACTCTCTCTCACACGTTAGAACATTCCTCACTTTAAAAAAAAAAATTAAATTAAATTAAATAAAGTAAAATAATTTTTTTTTAATTTTATTTGGATAAAATGTATATAATTTTAAGTATATATATCTGATTTTTATAAAATTAATAATACCATTCAAAAGATATTAATGAAATCTTTAAAATGAGACTCAATATTTAACATATTTAGCTTTTGTTTTGGAAGAACTTTTTATCTATTTTAGATTGGTTAAAAAAGTTTCATTTATGATGAATTTTTTTATTTTTGGTAGTTTTGTGAGAGAAAATATAAAATAATTATAATTTGAATGTGATATTTTATTTTATGAGTTTTTTTTTTGCCTATTTCGTCTTTTAGTTAGCTAAATTAGTTCTAACTATCTTATCAAACAGGACCTTAATTTATGAAAGGACTAACAATATCCAATTCACTTACTCAACATACTTCAAAAAAAAATAAACTATTCAAATCATTTAAATTGATCCAAAACATCTATTGTGCCTATGTGCAGCAACCACCCAAATCCAAAGTGAACCTTTGCTTTGAGAGTAGTGAATAAGGTTTTGTTTGCAAATATATATATATATATATATATTTTTTTTGACTATAAAAAGTCAAACATTCAATCTAAAAACCAAAGGGTCACATCGATTCACACAGGAAGTTAGCTATTAGTTTGAAAAGACCAATATAACCTCAGTTTTACAAGGCTAATCCAAGCCTTGATTTTTTACCCAGACAAAATGAGAAATAATAATAAAAATTAAATTATTCACATTAATTAATCATTTTTTTTATATAACTATCTATATAATTTAAAAAATTATTTTTAAATATATAAATATTTTTCATCTTATTAAAAAATTACTAAAAAAATGAAAATTCCGAACCACACTCGCCATGCCACACCATCTTCATGATGATGGTTGGCAATTTAAATTTAATTTGGAATAATATTTGAGATCCCAAATATTTTATCAAAAGTTTTATCAAATGTCTCATATGGGTGTGGGATCCACACATGTGGGTCCCACACCCATGTGAAACATTTGGTAAAATTTTTGATTGAATTTTTTAGACCTCTAACATTTTTGTTTAATTTGACATGTATTTTTGACATGTTCGTGGACAAAGACATGTGGGTGGGATTCCAATGTTGGTCCTTAGTTTTGCTTTATTTGGGAACTTAATTATTTTAAGTTTTGGGAACATGTGGGTGAGATTATTTTAATTTTTAGTTATTTTAATTACTTAGAATTATTGTGTTTGGAAAGAGAATTATATATATATATATATATATTTTATAATTAGATGTGATATTTGTGAGAGAAAAAAATGATCACATCTTATTAATTATTTTAGTTTATTTGATCTTTTTATAAATTTTAACCAAAAAATATCCAAACCTAACTTGTCTAACAGGGCCATTGTTACACACAACAGCCTAGAGGATATGATCTAAAAGTTAGTAGGTTTGATTTGGGTTTTTATAAATTTATAAATTTTAATTTTATACTGGGAGAAATTCAAAAAAAATAAATGTTAAAAAAATTCCAATTAATGAAGGTACAAGATTTATTTGAACAATGAATGTATAAATCACTTGTACTTTTATCATTTTATAATTATTTTTTCACTCTCCACTTTTTTTATATTCTCCCTATTAGTTTTATATAATTTTCTCTTTTTGGGTTGGAGTAATATTTTAAAAAAGTCAAAAATAACACCTATATTTTGTTGAGGTTTCAAAATTTTTAATTTGACGAAAATAAATATAATATATATATATTTTTGAATTTTTAAAAATTAATTATTCTCTAAATAAGATAAAATTATATGAAACTAATGAGTATTCTTACTTTTTTCATATTTTATCAAAAATACTAAAAACTCAACTAAACATTTGCTTCTCCTAAATTCTTGAACAAAAATTCTGTAAAAATCATGAACAAAGAACGATTACAAATGAGCTTAGTGCATGCTATGAAGAAAAGAAATAAATAAAGCTTTCATTTTTATAAAAATGTATTTTGTGAAGAATGTATAAGAATTTTAAATTTTATTAATTAATGTCCTCATAATATTGTTAACAATATTCTTCAATAAGTATAAAATAAAATAGGTTGTAATTAGTTTTTTTAGAGGATTCAAACAAAATATAATTTTGAGTTTTTTTAGAAATTGGTTCAAATTTTATTCTTTTGAGTCGCAATGACAACTTATATTACCTCTAATTGTAATACCAAGTTCCCTTTCTAAATAAATAAATAACTATCCCAATACTCGTACCACACTGGGGTGGCCATCGGCTTGATGACCTACTTAACCTAGCTAGTCCAGCCTGATATTTTTAGGAAATTATTTTTCCCATAAGATTAGATTGCACTAAGATTTTATGCCTATTTGGGTTAGGCTTGGCTAAAAAGTTCTAACTTAGCTCAGCTTAGCTTGCTTATGTAGGACTGGGCTTGAATGTTTACCTTAGGCCTGATATCAAGTCAGACTGAACTTGGATTGACACATATCCTCTATATAGTGCAAGTCCAAGCCAAATCGAGATTTTCTTATCCCTACACCACTGCCTTCGACCTTTCATTGTTGGCAACAACTCTTCGACAATATTTTTGGACAATTTCTTGGCCACCTATTTTGGGAAAAGTTACTCACCCTTTTAACAAAAGGGAGCAAACATTTTATTAAAATTGAAATGAAAGGAACATAAATTTATAGCAAATTGCAAGAAAAAGTGATTTCATAATATTATGGTTTAAGACAGGAGTTAAGTTGGGAGGGGCCTTGTCACACCCTCAAAATAATACATAATCCCAACATTTAAACAGTTCTGTAATTATGATAGATAATCACATTTTCATACATACATCAGAGTTAATATTATAGAAGGGTATTTCATATAAGTTTCAAATGTTTACAAAAATAATAGAATGCCCTACGAGCTTATAACTTTCCAAGTCAACACTTGGTTACAAAAAAAGAGGGACAAAAGCCCTTTACAAGTTTAAGCCCTTGGCTCAGAAATGAAAACATATAACATATACAAAACAACCAAAACAGAGACTTCAGCCTCGAGACCTCCCAAGCTATGACCTTGGAGGCGGCATGTCATCTGTACCTGAAAATGGTGTCCCAAGTAGGGTGAGCCAAAGCCCAATAGAGATATGCTAAACCAAATATGAAAAATAACTAAAACATTAGCATTCGGTAAATGGTTAACACATATGAACCAATTTATATTCTTTACAAGGCCACTAATAAGTACATCCATATTTCAAATTCACTTCTGTTCATTCACCCAAGTTAATTCATAAGCGAGGGTCATTATTCACTTATATAGTTCAAGATGAGACTACAACTCATATTGTTAATACTTTAATCATTAACAATTCGAAATGAGACTACAACTCATAATTAACACTTCATATGTTCAACACTTCAATTATCAACATCATTCAGATGTACATAAGGTTTCGGGACTCCCAGGACACTCCGGCCAACTTAATTATCAATGGATTCCATCTCTTATCTCCTTCCAAATAATGGAGTACATCCACTATCTTCTCCCAAACAATATACATATACAATGTATTTAAACAAGTTGTCATATACAATGACCAATTCAATAACATATTCAATGTTACAATCCATTCGTAATATTCAATGACACATTTCAATCGATTAGTTTCAATTTACCTAATCATCATGCAATTCTACAACACTCATAACTATCCCCCACCGATAGCCCAAAACAGTTATTTCTAAACAGATAATAAATTTATCAACAGATAAATTATCAACATTTTCATAAGTGAGTGATTAATTAATCCAACTGCACCATTCGACCACAATTCCATCTAATTTCATGATTTCCAAAATCAATTTCATATTCCTACAATTTACCAAATTAATTATACAAATTAATTATTTAAACTTAATTAGGGCATTTTTCCCATTTTCTTAAACATCAACCCTAAGGCTTAATTTCATCAATTCTACACCAATAACCCCATTTTCCAAGGTCTCACATACACATGGTGCTCAACAATTGAGAACCCTTCTTTTATAATTTCAAATCCAAACCCTAACTCCCCAAAATTTCCACAACTCACCATTTATACAAAATGACTAAAATTTATGTTAAAACTCATAAACAAAGAGTAGTTTATCCCTACCTCAAATGAAGAGACTCAAAGGAGATGAAGAGAGGAATCCAAGATGCTCCAAATCCAATATTTTTCGGATAAAAGTTTAGCCCACGCGATACTCCACCCTTTTTACGAAGAAAGTATGATAGAAATCCTCTAGATCAAGTGTATTTGTAGAGAGAAGAAATATGTAGAGAGAGAGTGTGTGGGATCTAGGGTTTGGAGAGAAATGGAGATGAAAAAGTGATGTATAACCCGCTACTGCGAACTGATATATTCGAGACTCGCTCGAGTGAAAGAGTGGTCGCTTGAGCGACCAGACACAAACGGACCTTGCTCGAGCGCAAGAAGCGTCGCTTGAGCGAACAATGCGAAGCTTCAGGTTTGCAACCCAGAAGCACGCTCGAGCGCAAGAGTTTTCGCTCGAGTGAAGAAACACGAAACATAGAGCTCGCTCAAAAAGCCTCGCTTGAACGAAGAATATCAACCTTCAGGTCTAAAAGAGACACAGACGCACGCTCGAGCGCAAGACTGCTCGCTTGAGTGAAGAGACACACTAGACCAGGCTCGTTCGAGCGCAAGAAAGCTCACTTGAGCAGAAGCTGTGTTTGAAAAGAAACCTAAAGACCCTCAATCCTTGCTCGAGCGCAAGAACTCTCACTCGAGCGAAGAAGCAAATACCCAGGCCTCGCTTGAGCACAAAAAGCCTCGCTTGAGCGAAGAAGCAAAATCCTGGGTAGCAACCCTTTGTTTCAACTCACAACCAACCTGTTTCAAAGTTGCCCAACACATCTCAAAACTCAAATACAAAGAATCAAAGGATGGAAACGAGATACAGACAACCACATATAACTACGGAACTCAAGTCTGGAACAAAATAAATGACGGGGAAAACCAGGATCGCTATAGGCCTTCTAGTACAAACAGTGACAAGGTAACTAAGGAACTTTCCTTAGCCAAAACATTTGCTACTACATTTACCTCCCTGTACACAAAAACTAAATATGAGATTATGAAACTCGGATAATAGTTACAGGCAGTCCTGTAAAAGATGTTGATTCATCTGCTTGTTAGTTTGTTGCCTTTGAACGTCACAAAGAGTTTACAAGATGTAAACTTCTATATGCAAATCTAACAAAAATAGTTTGAATAATAATTTGTAAATTACACATGAACGTCCAAAGTTCAGCCACATTATTCGTAGTAATTCCAGTGAAACAAGCAAAGGCATGAAGAAAATTTGCATGTAAAATACCACCAATACTTATCGGGCATGGATTCCCTTTAGCGGACCAATTAATATTCAATTTAGGATTATTTTAAGAATTAGTTATTTTAATTAATTTTTCAAAAAAATTATACAAAGAAAAAATGAAATTTTTAATAGTGATTTTTTTTTACTTTTTAATTATTTTAATATGTTGCAGAACATATCATTTAGCATGAATTACACTAACGGTCCCTGTAGTTTGGGACTTGTGTCACTTTGATCCCTAATCTTTCAATTGTGATATATTTGACCATAAATTTTGAATCTCGTTCCAAATAAGAACAATTGAAGATATTGTTACTCAATTTCAAGGGCAAAATCGTTAATTTAATAAAATATAAACTACCTTGACAAAAATAAATCTCAAAAAATTATTTTTAAATATTTAAAAGGGTTTTTTATTCATAAATCTCATTTAGAGGTGTTTTAACCCAATAAGTCCACCAAGAAAAATTATAATCTAGTTAGTCCCATGTATTTATATTTTTATTCCATGAGATCCTTTTTTCCTGATTTATATTGTTTGTTGGACTATTATACCCTTATGTCTATTGTTGATATGTATTACATAGAAAAATGATATATATATTTTCTTTTTATTGCTACCTCTATTTTGGTAGTTACCATGATTCACATTTTTCTTTTGATCAGTTTCATTCCCATTTGTGGTATTGTTTCATTATGCTAGGGTTTAGAAACTATAGTTTTACACAAGGTGATGAAATAATATTATGTTCCTCCATTGTTGTAGTGAAACTTTGTATTCTTCCATTTTCACTTTGTGTTTGAAACTCTGTGTTTGTCCATTGTTGCTTTGTGTTCGAAACACTATGTTTCTCCATTGTTGTAAGTCGAAACTCTGTTTATGTAGTGAAACTTTGTATTCTTCCATTTTCACTTTGTGTTCGAAACTCTGTGTTTGTCCATTGTTGCTTTGTGTTCGAAACACTATGTTTCTCCATTGTTGTAAGTCGAAACTCTGTTTATGTCCTGCCAATTTTCTTAGAAAATATTTTCTTAGAAAACATATTTTTCAAAGGTGGGTTTGGTTTTGATTTGAATTGGTGGAATAGTGAAATTGCATAGATTGTTAATTATTGTGATAATGATAAAGATGATGATGAAGATGAGGATGTAGGTGATATTTTTGTTTTTGCTTTTGTTTTTGTTTTTGTTTTTTTTTAATGTTTTTTGAGTGATTGAGTTTTTTTGGATTTCTAATTCTATTGTTACCATTGTTTCTATTTTTTTGTCAATCAGTGTGAATGTTCATATTTCACATTGTTTGAAAGTTTGAGAAATAAGTGTTGAAATATGAATATGGACATAATTATATATTTTACAAAATGTGAATGCTCACATATTATTGGTTATTTGTTACTATACTTTTGTTTGAACAATCATTTTTTATTACTATTAAACAATTGAAATAGTCATTTTTTTTTTCCTTTCAATTTTGTTTCATATTGCAGTGTGAATGTTCACATTTATATGAATTTAATTTTTCTTAGTCCTCGTTTGGGAACAGATTTTTTTAGTAACTTTTTGACTTTTTGACTAAAATATGATATAAAAAAAAAACTATATGTTTGGAATGACTTTTTGATTTTTTACGAAAATATGTATAAAAAGTGAAGAGAAAATGAAGTCTTTAACATTTTGGTATAAGTTGTTGGTATTTTGATTTTTGTAGTGACTTTTTTGGTTTTGAGGCTAAAAAGTAATTTTACCAAACAACAGTTGTATGTTACTATACTTCTTGTTTGAACAAAGAGTTACATCAATTCACATAGGAAGTATTTGTTTGAAAAGACCAATATAACCTCAGTTTTACAACAAGGCTAATCCAGGCCCTGATTTTTTACCCAAACAAAATGAGAAATAATAGTAAAAATTAAATTATACACATTAATTAATCATGTTTTTTATATAACTATCTATATAATTTAAAATTATATTTTTAAATATATTAATATTTTTCATCTTATTAAAAAATTAGTAAAAAAAATGAAGATTCCAACTCGGCATGCCACACCATGTTCATGATGTTGATGGTTGGCACTTTAAATTTAAGTTGACATGTATTTTTTGAACAGAATTTAATTTAACATGTTCGTGTTCGTGGACAAAGACATGTTGGTGGGATTCCAATGTTGGCCTAGATATTGGCGCGAAGTTAGTTATTTTAATTTTTAGTTGTTTTAGTAGATTAAAATTATTATATTTGTGAAGATATTTGAATATTTTTTTTGTTTGATATGATATTTGTGAGAAAAAAAATAAAATAATTATAGATTTAATATGACATTTTGTCTTATTAATTATTTTAATCTATTTTATCCTTTTATAAATTTCAATCAAAAAAAAAAAAAAAAACCAAACCCAACTTGTGGCCATTGTCACACTGTTGGCTTTTTGGCTTTTCGAAGGGTATTTTTGTAAATGCGAGCGTGCCAGCAAGGATCAATCAGTCCTTACAGAAATTGTAATTGCCAACCAATTATCAGACGATTGTGTTTTAGTTTTTTCAGCCTCAATGAAGAGGACTTTTACTGGTGGCTTGACTTAGGAGAAATTAAGAGAAATAACAGTTAATATGAAGAACAATGGAAGTATTTCATTAAAATGAACACTTACAATGATCCAAACTCAGCCTCGAAGAGGTTTACAGTAACGATCTACTTGAAACTACTCCTATGAATCGAAGTGCAGAACAGGTATTTAAAATGCAAGAAAGATAAAGACTGAAAATGTAAAAACTGGAAAAGAAAATATGTAAAGTAAGCTGGTTTGTATGATCTGAGTCTGGGGGTTTTTTCTGGGGACCTCCTTACTATTTATACTCCTCAAGGATGACCATTGAACTGCACTTCAAACCGTCGAACTGCCCCTCCATGATCGCTGATCATGCTGCCTTAGAAGTAGTTCCACTACGCCATCATTTGCAGTTGGGTTTCCCTCATGTATTTGAATTTGAATATGAGTAACCGTTGAAGCCACGTCATCTTGTATCTCTTTACTGCTCTAGTGTTACTCAAATCACGTGAGAACCAATTTTCACTGCCACGTGTACGATCAGGATCGAAGACTTGAGTAATCTTCCTATATTACCCTTACTCTGCCACGTGTCAAACTGCGAAGATTTGTTCTTCTGACTAGCTTGATTACATTAATGCCTTTGTTCCTTCTGCTCCCGTGCCATCTTCTATAATAGAAGCATCCACACATTCTTCTCTATCTTCTGAAACGGAAGCATCTGTTTCATCTTCTGAAGCAGAACCATCTACCCCTTCTCCTCCACCAACCCTTTCTTGGACAGAGAAACTGAGGATTGCCCTTCCCATGGATAAGGTCTTCCCACCTTACAAACCTCCATCTTCCCCTACCCCAGCTGAGCGGAAACAAGCTCAACTTCTGCTTACAGCTTTCTCTCACTTGCCCTTCAATGTTCTTGAGGACGACGTCCCTCTCAAGAACCTTCGATAGGCTTGTGATATTCTGACTAGGGGCCATGTCCTTAATCCCCTTGCCCAAGCAGAACTTCATATGTTCCTGGACCAACTTCCGGTGCTCCTCTACTGGCATCGAAATTCTATGGTCACTACACAATCTTTGGATCAACTTTCGTCTCTCCAAATTCATGCCCAGTACGAAGCAGAGAACTTCATTGAAGAGTTCGATGATTTCAAGAATAAAGATTCTGCGTATTGGGATGATTTGGTCATAGATGAATTGGAACAAAGATTGAGGGAGGAGGCTTTCGAAATAAAAGCTGAAGAGCTCTACTATGAAGTGAGAGCACACCAACTTATGCAGCAAACATTAGAAGAAATAGAAGATATAATAAAGAAATAACAAAAATTCATTGATCACTGTTGGACCAAATTTCATGATCTTGTTATTCATTCTATTCCTTATTTTTATGAGCTTGAGTTTGTACCCAGATAGGGTTACTTGATGTAATTGCCTTGGCTTGAATACAAACAAAGTTCTTCTGTATTTGATATTGTTTGACTCTGTTTCCTTTTGCCTTTAAAAGCCAATTCAGAGCCTCGAATTGAACAATCTCATCCTTCGAATCTGGACTCAATCATCTTTAATGAAAACACTAAAAGGAACCAACATGTCTTTCTCCAATTTATGGAGTACAATTGACAATTTTAGCTGATATCATCTAGAATTAGTGCTTCAAATTTAACAACCTTACCCTTGAAGACTAACTATAACCAATATATGGTCATGGTTAATATAGCCAATCAATTTTAAATTGACTACTTTTGCTTTGAAGAGCAGTCTATGCTGTTTTAATTCAATAGACAATCTCCTTTTATAAAAACCAACGATTGGTTTTGATGTTTCGAATAGTAATTCTCATCCTTAAAGAATCCTAAGTTTTGCTCCAAAGGTCGTTACTTTCATTAATAACCCTCAAACAGGTCTCTAAACCCTTTGAAGTAGACCAATACTCGAGCATTCTAGCATCTTTAAGCATGTAGCATGCTTCGAAGCCGGTTTCTCTGTTTCGAAGCCGTTGTCCTTTGGTTTTTGGCGCCAAAATTTGGCTTCGAAGCCAAATATTTTACTTCGAAGTTGACTTCAGTATTTGGGCTGTGTTTTCTTTCCCTTCAAAAGTATCAATATTGAAGGAAACTCTTCGTATTCGTACTTTTAGTACTTAACAACTTACGCAATATATTTTTCAGGCACAAAGCTTTTAAAAACCCCTTTGTTTCGTGTTCTGAAATCACTTGCTCTTTCAACACAAAAACCCTACCGATCTTCTGTTAACCCTCTCTTCCTTACTACTCGCTATTAATGGATCCTTCCTCATTGAAAGTGCCCGCTGGCGATCGTCTCAGCCCTACCATGGCTTTGAAGAAATGTATTGATGAAGAAATCGCCAAGCTCACGACTGGTGGGCCAAGCGACATAGATGGGCGTCTCTTCGTTCCTCGCCACAGCCGCCAACAAGAGTATGTCCTAGGACCCATCTTTCGGGAAGCTCCTGCCCAACTTCCAGTTTTATACCCTCGTTTGGAGGATCACCTTCTTCTATACGAATGAGGGCTTGACTGGGGCAACTAGAGAATGACCCTGCCTCATCGCTACTGGCCGACATTAAGAATCGAATGGGAGGAATGGTATGACAGGGTTGTACCTGTGAGGGAAGATGACCTACAAGAGCTCTACATCCTCGACGCTCTTCGCCTTTCCAAGTTCATCATTCCTAAGGACCCCTTTTTGATTCCAGTTGCTTTATGTTTTTGGAATATGTCTTTTAATTTTTTCCAATTTCGGTGTGGCATGATGGCTCCCACCGTTCTCGATATTTGCCATCTTTTAGGGCTTTCCCCCCATGGCTCTCCTTTTACTCCCAACTACCCGGACCTTCCTGTCAAATTTTCCCTTCCAGCCTTAAACTCTTCTTATAGTGACTTCGTAAAGGCTGAAAATAAAAAGGAAGGCCCTGTGAAGGACAGAGAACTCTTTTCCTTTATTTTATACTGGTTATGCAAATTTCTTTTTTGCACCTCATCTCAGAGGATTATGCCTGAGTTTGCTCCCCTCGCGAAGGCACTTGTCTTGAAAAAACATATAGCTCTTGCTCCTTACCTGTTAGGCCATATATACAGAGCTTGCTCTCAATTTTGTGAAAGACCACTTGATGTTAACCAAGGAGGTCCCCTCTAGGTGCTCTAGCTCTAGCTCTTCGCCTATTTTACTAATCTTCATTCCAAATGCCTAAAATTTCTTGTCCAGGATCCTAGCACTTATGGGGAGAAGTATGCTAGGATTGCCCTTTATCCTGCTTCTTTTGTTTATTACTTTACTTTCTTTTACCAACTCCCTATTTCTCCATCTACCTCCTTCTTTTGTCCCTTCGAAGCCAATAGAGGACCAACCTGGCTGCAAACTTTTCTGGCTGATAAAGAGTGCTCCACCTTACCTCATAAAGATATATGGGCCTCCACACTGCTACCAAGGGAATTGTTCATTGACACTTTGAACCCTCGAGCCTATAAATGTATATCTGAGGTGTATTGCCCTTCCCAGTTCGCCAGACAATTTGGGCTCACTCAAGGGATTCCTGTTCCACTTTGTAATCTCTTGAATGTCCACCTTACTACTAGAGATTTGAGAATATCCAAATCCAAGCTAGAGACGACAATACTTAAACTGCTGAAGGAATTGAATGAGTTCCAATTTGTCAACTTTCTTCCATCTGGCTTAGTTTTGAAAAGATTCCAGAACTAGTGGACAGCCAATATGGAAGTGCACCTATCTATGCACCCTCATGACTTGCTAATAGGGTTGGGAGTGCCTTCAAAGGCTAAGTCAGCAAACAGTTGAGAACATTCCCCCTCTTCCTGTCACACAACTACTGTGACTTTATCCTCCAACTAGAGTTCTGGAGTCGCTTCAAGAAGGGTAAATATTTTCAGATTTCCCTTTTTCTTTCTTTTGAATCTTTTGTTCGTTTCCCTTACACTTATGTTCTTTGGTGCAGGGTCTCCGCAAGAAGAATCCCCCAAGAAAGCTGAAACTATAGCTTTTCTCAAAAAGAAACAACAACAAAAACAGAAAAAGAAGCTAGTCCTCCCTCCTGAGGAACCTGAATCTCTGGAAGAAGAAGAGGTTGAGCAAGAGCAAGAAGTGCCCTTGCAGAGAACAAAGAGACAAGAGGTGGCTGTCTCCCCTTCTGATACAATCGAACATCCTTCCCTCGAGACAACCACTACAATAATGGGGAAAGAACTGACCTCTGAAGAGTCTGAACCCCAAATTGAAGAGAGGGAGATCGAAAAGGAACCAGTAGCATCAATGCCAAGAAGGAAGAGAAAGAAGGTGACTGTTCCTGCTACTGACTTGGTTGAAGACCCCATTCGTGAAGCAGCTGTCAAGGCAGTAGAACAGGAACATTCCAAGGCAATGATTGTCTTTGAGAGAGCCGAGAAGAGATGGCAACAACAATTTTTTAGAGATGATGAAGTTGCTACTGCTGAGGCACTTCAAAGGGAAGCTGCAAGAAGGCAACAAACTGCCGAACATTACTCCCTTCGTAGCTCTCCCATTAGTGCTAATACCTCTGGAACAAGTACTTTCTTTCACACTTCCGCTATTTTTTCCTTTGTCGACTTTTGATACTGAATTTTGACAGTCCTTCGTATTTCTTCCTTTTGCAGCAACACCTACTGCGTTTCTCTTTCCAGTAAGCCCCCCCTTGGTTTCAGTTGAAGTTGACCAGATACAGGATGTGAGGACTACTCAAATTATCTTCCCACTTCCAAGGTCTATACTTCCTGCACTTTCCCTGAGGCCAAGCATTCCTGCATCTCTCCTTCTTGGCTTAGAGCCATACCTTCATTTCCTGACTTTCGATCTACCTCAGTCCACTTCTTCTTCGAGCCTTACTCTTCCTTCGCCCTTCACAGAAAAGGGATTTTCAAGTGTCAAAGCATAAGTATTTTGTCATACTATGTTGTTGCATTACATCTGCTTTCTCAGTTTCAAATAACAAATGTAACTCATGTTCCAAGATTCTTGAACAATAGAGCTAATGATGTAGCTCAGAAAGCTTCGAACTTAAGAGAATGGATAATACCCAAAGGGACATAAGCCAAACAACATATCAAAGATTAATACAACCTTTGAATAAAAGGAATGTGGTCTTGGAAGTCAATCATAATGACTTACAAGAACAAGATTGGAGGCATCCAATAATGCAATACTTAGCTGGTCCATCTTCGATGGCCAGCAGGAAAATCAAATTACAGTCTATGCAATATATGATATATGGCAATGCTCTCTACAAAAGGGGGAGAGATGGCTTATTGCTGGAATGTTTAGGCCCAAAAGAAGCATTATGACTATGGTGAGGTTCATGAAGGCATCTGTGGTGCTCATCAGCCTGGTGTAAAGATGAGATGGTTGCTTTGAAGGCATTCCTACTATTGGCCAACTATCCTTAAAGACTGCATAGAATATGCCAAGGGTTGCCAGGCATGCCAAAAGCATGGCACAATAAGGCATGTGCCCATAACTGACCTACATGCAGTAGTGAAGCCTTGGCCATTCAAAGGATAGGCTATGGATATGATGGGAAAAATACACCCACCTTCTTCGAAGCATCATTGTTTCATTCTAGTGGCTACTGATTACTTCACTAAGTAGGTCGAAGCCAAGCCATACAAGGCTGTAAACCAAACAGAGGTCATTGGGTTCATTAAAGATTTGATCCATAGATTTGGCATCCCACAAAACATAACTGTGGATAATAGGATTGTGTTCGATGGAAAAATGGTGAGGTCTTTTGTGGTAAAGTTTGGAATTAGCCTTGTTAATTCCACACCTTATTATGCACAAGCCAATGGTCAAGCTGAATCATCCAACAAGTCTTTGAAAAAATGAATACAAAAGGTTGTGGAAGATAACCCCAGGGATTGGCATAACCTTTTGTTGGATGTTTTATGGGCTTACAGAACTTCTCCAAGATCAAGCACAGGAGTCACTCCTTATGCCTTAGTATATGGGCATGATGCAGTTTTACCTGTGGAAATTAATGTTAAATCTTTGAGGGTAAGATGCCAAGATCAGTTAGATCCTGAGCAATACCATCAAAGTATGTGCTTAGAGTTAGAAAGCATAGACGAAGTCAGAATTTTGGCATTAAATAGCATTCTTTTCTCAAATTCATAGAGTTCTGCCTTTTGGAGCATACCATTTGAGAAATTTAAATGGGTATGTACATCTCAAAAAGATTAATGGCTGATATTTGAATCCTTATTTTCCAACCATTTGGGAAACACAAGGAATAAAATAAATATTAAATACAAAAACACAAGACTGCTCAAATGATAGACAAAATTTGTTCTTTTATAAAGAATTAAGTGCATTGTGCCACAAATTGGCCTAGAAATCATTACAATGTTTTAATTGTTTTTGTACAGTAGATTCCCTATTGTTAAGTGATGGAAATAATTGAATAGCTGCAGCCATCTCTCCCTTTCGATCGGCCAATTCTTGGTTGGTGATTTGCAATTTAGTGTCAGTTCGAACCAAGGCCTGGTTTACTGCAGATAGCTCCTCTTCCAGTTGAGCTTTCCTCTCCAATAACTGGACTCGAAAGTGGGAGGTCGAGGAGTGTTATTCCTTAAGCTTTGATACTTCAGCATGTACTTGGGAAACAAAACTCTGGTCGCCAGTCAATTTCTCAGCCTCAGCCTTGGCAGCTCGACAAATGCTAATGTAAAAATCGATGAGCTGGCACTCGAGGCAAATGACTTGAAACATCCATGCTCGATGTTTGACAAATTCTGACCTTGGAGGAACTCATTTCTTATTATAGGCTTCTGTAGAGCCTCGAAGGGAATCCTCGAAAAGGAAATCAGTAGTTCCAGGCATGTGTCCAGGTCTATTGAAGGCACATAAGGTTTGCAGCTGGAAGAAGAAGAGCTCTTAAGAATTTCCAACAAGGAGTTAACCAAAACTAATGGCTCAGCTTCAACACTGGATGTTGGGGAGGTAGAAGGTATGTCAAAAAGACTAGCTAATCTGGCCTCAAAAACATCAACCTCATCCATAGACATGAGGGGTGCAGAGAGTGTTGTGGTGAAAGGCACAGAAGACTGCATGGGGATAGGAGAAATGAAGGGAGCATCTTTGGCAGCTTCTATGGTCTTAGCCACCAATGAATCAAGAGAATAGGGGCTGGAAGTAGGCAAAGGTGATGAACTATGGGTTGGAAGACTACCAGCACCCTCTATAAGGGGATCAACTGCCATCAGAGATAGAGTAGCAGTTGGAGTTTACTTGGTTAACCACTAATTGAGAGTCTCCAAATATGTCAACTACATGTACTTGTAATCCAATAAGAATTTCTAGTCCCACTATTAAGGCTTCATATTCAGCCTGATTATTGGAATATGTGGCTTCATCCACTCTGAAACCATGTGTAGTTTCTACCCCTTGTGGAGATTTAATCACAACACCAATTCCAATTAAGCCATTGGCTTTCGACCCATCAAACCACATCTGCCATGGCTTAACACTAGCCATACCAAGTTCCATTATCTCTTGGCTCTCTGTTTGAGATGGATGGTCTGCCAGAAAATTGGCTAAAACACCGTTCTTATCGCCTTTGGGGGACATACTCTAGATGAAATTCTGATAAGGCTAGTATCCACTTGCCAATTCTCCCCCTCAACATAGGTCTAGATAACATGTATTTAACCAAATCTGTGGTTGCAATTACCAAGACAGTTGTAGGTAAAAGATAATATCTTAATTTCATTGCAGCAAAATACAAAGCAAGACACAGCTTTTCAATAGCTGAATATTTACATTCACAAGAATTTAAAAACCTACTAAGGTAGTAAATAGCTTGCTCCTTGCCTTCTTCATTGTCTTGGGCCAAAAAAGCTCCCAATGAATCTTCTGCTGCAGCTATGTACAACTTCAAGGGCTTGTTCTCCTTTGGTGGCATCAGCACTGGAGGGTTGGCCAAGTAGGCTTTGATACCTTCGAAAGCAATTTGATGCTTTGCTGTCCACACAAATTCCTCTTCATCTTTCAGCCTTAACAAGGAAGAAAATACTTTAGTTTTCCCTGCAGTGTTAGAAATGAACCTTCAAAGAAAGTCAACATGCCCAAGGAACCTTTGTAATTCTTTCTTACTTGATGGAGGCCTGGCTTCAATGATGGCTTTAGCTTTATTTTGATCAATCTGTATTCCTTTCTTGTGCACTACATAACCCAAGAAGTTTCCAGATGATACACCAAAAGCATACTTAAGAGGATTAAGTTTTAACTTGAACTTCCTCATTCTTTCAAAAGCTGCTTCTAAGTGAAACAGATGCTCCTCCATGGACTGGGATTTCACTACAATGTCATCAATATAACACTCTAGATACCCTCCAATGAGATCATGAAAGATAGTGTTCATAGCCCTCTGATATGTAGCCCTAGCATTCTTCAGACCGAATGGCATTTTAACCCATTTGAAGGTGCCAATATTCCCAGGACATCTGAATGCCGTCTTGTGGATATCCTCCTCTGCAATGCAGATTTGGTTATAACCAAAGTGCCCATCCATCATTGATAAAATTTGATGCCCTGCTGAACTGTCTATCAGTAGATCCACTATAGGTATAGGGTACTCATCTTTGGGAGTTGCTAGATTTAAGTTTCTGAAATCGATGCATACCCTCATTTTGCCATTCTTCTTAACTACAGGCACAATATTAGATAACCATTCAACATACCTGGCTGTCCTAATAAAGCCTGCCTTGAGTAGTCTAGGAATCTCTTCCTTGACCTTCTGAATTACTTCTGGACTCATTCTTCTTGGTTTCTGCTTTTATGGCTTGAAATTAGGCTTCATAGGGAGCCTATGTTCCACTAATGACCTATCCAATCCTGGTAGTTCATTATAGGACCATGCAAAGCAATCTTTGTATTTCTTCAGAACAACCAACAACTGGTCTCTGTCCAGAATATTTAAGCAAGCACTTATATAGGTGGGCTGTTGTATAGAACCTTCCCCTAAATTTACTTCTTCTAAGGGGTCTTGTGTCTGAGAACTTATTAAAGCTTCTTCCTTGGTTTCTTTGACCTTCGAAGCAACCTTCTTGCTTTGTTCTGCTCCCAGGTTATTTAGTTCAACATCTTTGCCCTCCTTCTCATAGACAAAATCTATCCATAAGGCATCCTCCTCCTGTATCTCATGGACTTTTGTCTCAATGTCCAATGCACAGTATTTCCCAAGGGTCAAAATTCTAACTTGCTGCTGCTCTTGTTTACAGCCAATTATCATGGCTTCTCTTTCTTGCTCCTGTACTTTCTGGACTATAGCTTTTACATCAAATGTTGAGAATTTAATCAGAGCCAAGGACTTGGCTTCTTGTTCTTCATCTCTTTGCCTACAACCAGGCATCATTGTCATCTTTAACGACAATCTCTTCATCAGCACTCTCTTGGACTAAGTGCTTCAGGTGTGTCACTTCCTCATCGGTAGTCACTTGGCCGAGCCATCACTTTCCTCGATTATCTTGAGTGGTGTCACTCCCTCAATATACAGCTTGGCCTCTGCAAAGTCTGCATAGGCTATGAAGGGTTGAGGATCTGCATCTATTTCCTCTGTCTCTACATTACCTAAGGCCATCATGATTTTCTGATGCAAAGAGGAAGGCACACATTTGTTAGTGTGGATCCAATCTCTCCCAAGTAAAGCATTGTATTTAGCATTACTGTCGATTACGAAGAATCTTTGTCATGCAAATTCCTGGTTCCCACACTCAAGTTAATGGGTAAAATCCCCTGAGCCATCTGTTTGTCCCCAGCAAAACCAGCAATGGTTGTGCTAGTTGGGATCAACCCGGGATTATTTTTTCCTAATTTCTTCAAAGAAGATTTCGGTAGTAAGTTCACTGCTGCTCCATTGTTTATCAGGACTCGGTTTAATTGAATTCCATCGAAGAAAGCCTTGATGTACAAAGGCTTAACATGTTGTGTCATAGAATTCGAGGGATATTCAAAAGGATATGAGAGGTTAAAGCTCACCTCTTCTCCACTCTCGTAGTCAGTTTCCATTGGGGTAGCCATGCTGGAGTTATCCTGTACCATACTCACTTGCGAATCTTCACTAGAGACTAGAATTGGATCAACTCCTTGATCATCTTGGTTCCCATCTCCAGCTTCGAACTCATGAGGTAGTATATGTACCATGTTGACTGATACTGGAGGAAATGAGCCAAACAGGATGGCTAGTTGTGTCTGTTTCCTCTCTTGGCTACCTTGATCAGTTACTTCAAAAGCGTCTTCCATGTTGCATTCTGGCACTTCACTGCTAATAGGTTCCTTCGAATGGTTTTCCTCGACTGGTTTTTCAACCAAAAATGTTTGCTCAGCCATGAAGGCTTCGAGCATCTCTTCTTCCACCATTTCTTTCTTTTGGCCTATGCCAATCTCTTCTTCCGTCTCGCTACCACTCTCCATCAGAGCCTTCTCCAGCCCTGCTAAACTAGCATTCTCTCTGGCTTTCAGTTCAGAATGAACCTTGGCCAACTGCTCTCTGCTGCAAACCACTTTGTTCTGTAGAATTGGCTTTGGAGCATGGTCTGACTATGGATTTTTCTTTCTTTCTGTCTTGACCAGTGAAGAACTCTCTCCACTTTCTTTCAGATCTTGCTGGTACTGGGTGTACCTGCGTTAAATCTTTCTCCTTTGTGATCTTGAAATGACTGGGATCATATCTGGTTCCTTCGTCTTTGGGTGTTTAAGCAATACCCAATTGTTCGGAGCCACCAAAGGAGGCTTGACCATCTTGCCTAGGATTCCAACATCTCTCCTGGCAGGCACTTCCCTAGGTTTGTTTTGCATTACAAACCAGTCTGGAACTCCAGGTACCCAAGAGCTTACTGACTCAGATGTTGAACCGCATTTTTCTACTTTCGAAACCATCTTTGAAGCTGGCTGTGGAGGTAAGTGTTTGGCTCTGACCTCATGTTTTGAGCCTGATTCAGACCTTCGATGTAGATAGCCACTTTCTGTCCTACGTGAGGTTGGTCTAAGGGGCCAATCCCTGGCTTTGATCCCATAAAATGAGCCTCTTTCCAGTCTTCTTTCAGAATGACTGCTCTCCATTCTGTAATAGTTAGGTGGCCTAGATTCATGTAAGGGCCTCTTGCCTTTAGTATGCATTCTGTCCATTGCAGGCTCAACCACTGGTGGTCGCTGCCTATCACTAGCCGGATACGGCCTTTTGTTGTAAGCGTTGGTTGATTTATGACGTCTCTGAACATCCCTGTAGTATTGTTTCCCATCAACTGGAAGCCCCTTCAACCATTTATAACTCATTCTGCACCTGGGACACATCCTCTGCATTACAGCTGCTTCCAAGGAATCATCATCCAGTGTTTCTTCATCAGAGTGTTCCTTCTGGCGTGAGAAACCTTGTCCAATGGCTGGTGGGTTTCCAGTGTCGTTCTTGGTAGTTGTCTGGTTGGCAATATGCATCTGCACATTGACCTCTTCCAACTCTTGCAGAGATAGATTCTGGAAGTTTGGTACAACACATTAGTTGTGCTCTCTCAAACTTCTGGAAACGGATTGCTGTCAATCCCCATGACCTGTTCTGTTTTGGTTGGAAATTTCAAACTCCCTTTCCGAATTTGTTCTTGGATCCTGTCTCGAAAAACAATGCAGTTTTTAGTCGAGTGAGACCACGAGTTATGCCATTTACAATATACTTTTCCCTTAAGTTCATCTGGAGATGGCAATTTTACTCCTTTAGGTAACTTAAGGAAGTTGGCCGCAAGCCAATAATCAAAGATGTTATCTACTTTTGTTAAATCGAAAGAGTATTTTCTGTGAAAGTCTTTCTTTTTAAACTGCTGGTCAATTGTTGTATCCTTATGAATTAATGCTTCACAGATTACAGGTTCTTTGCCTACAATCTCTGCTGCATCGATCTCATAATTAGGATCTCTATAATATGTCTTGTACGATGCATTATTTCGATCTTGTTCCTCCTCTAGTAATGCTTCGTATCTAGACACCTTATAGGTCAGTTCCACCAAATCTCTGAATTCAGTTGAGTCAAACTTCTTTCGAAGCCTGAACTCTAGGCCGTTTTGAGCCAATCTTACAAATTCTGATTCTGGCAGGATGACTCTACATTTATTTTGAGCTCTTTTAAATCTGGCAACAAACTGAGTAGCCTTTTCTTCAGGTCTTTGACTCAATCTAGCCAAGTCTGCCATAGAAACCTCTAGCTCCGATTGGAAGAATTGGGCATGAAATGCCTCTTCCATTTGTTGCCAATTTTGAATGGAGCCAGGTGTAAGGTTGATGTACCATACAAACGCTCCTCCAGTTAGAGAATTTGGGAATAATCTTAGTTTCATAAAGTCATGATTAGTAAATTCACCGCATTGAGCAGCAAACCTAACAATATGCTCTATTGTTGGTGATTTCGATCCCATAGAAAAGGGTAAAATCTGGTATCCTGAACCCCCTTGGGTATTCATGTACCCTATCCACCCATTCTGGGTATGGTTTTCTGTATACAAGAGTCTGGACCCCCCGAGCCATCGGTCCACACATCTCCCTAACAATATCAGCAATTTGGTCCCTAGGCACCATATTTTGTGCCTGCTGAACCACTACTGGAGGGATAAACACAGGATTTGGTGGACAAATTTGTGTTTGCGGTCCTCTTGGTCCATAAGGTGGTACATTTGGGACTGGTTGCCCCTATGGTGCAGGTTGCTGTTGGGGGTGTGGGTAACCCCTTTGAGCCTGTCCAACGAAAGGTGCTGGGACAGGTGTTGTGTCCCTTTCATTTGCAGGCCAACCTTCCAACCTCCTGGGTATAAATTCGAATAAGGAATTATTATACTCCCTAGTGCCAGGTATGGCTTCGAACATGGGATTTGTAGCCATTCTTACGCCAGTTTCTTGTACTAGACCAGATCCACCAACTTGTGTGACTTCATTGTTAAGTACTGAGGCATTTTGGCCTGTTATAGGCCTCGAAATGGGTTCATACCAAGATTGAGGTGATGCCACACCATGTTCATGATGTTGATGGTTGGCACTTTAAATTTAAGTTGACATGTATTTTTTGAACAGAATTTAATTTAACATGTTCGTGGACAAAAGACATGTTGGTGGGATTCCAATGTTGGCCTAGATATTGGCGGGAAGTTAGTTATTTTAATTTTTAGTTATTTTAGTAGATTAAAATTATTATATTTGTGAAGATAGTTGAATTTTTTTTTTATTTGATATGATGTTTGTGAGAGAAAAAATAAAATAATTATAGATTTAATATGACATTTTGTCTTATTAATTATTTTAATCTATTTTATCCTTTTATAAATTTCAATCAAAAAAAAAAAAAAAAAAAAAAACCAAACCGAACTTGCGGCCATTGTCACACTGTTGGCTTTTTGGCTTTTCGAAGGGTATTTTTGTAAATGCGAGCGTGCCAGCAAGGATCAATCAGTCCTTACAGAAATTATAATTGCCAACCAATTATCAGACGATTGTGCTTTAGTTCTTTCAGCCTTAATGAAGAGGACTTTTACTGGTGGCTTGACTTAGGAGAAATTAAGAGAAATAACAGTTAATATGAAGAACAATGGAAGTATTTCATTAAAATGAACACTTACAATGATCCAAACTCAGCCTCGAAGAGGTTTACAGTGACGATCTACTTGAAACTACTCCTATGAATCGAAGTGCAGAACAGGTATTTAAAGTGCAAGAAAGGTAAAGACTGGAAATGTAAAAACTGGAAAAGAAAATATGTAAAGTAAGACTAGTTTGTATGATTTGAGTCTGGGGGTTTTTTCTTGGGACCTCCTTGCTATTTATACTCCTCAAGGATGACCATCGAACTGCACTTCAAACCGTCGAACTGCCCCTCCATGATCGCTGATCATGGTGCCTTAGAAGTAGTTCCACTACGCCATCACTTGCAGTTGGGCTTCCCTCCTGTATTTGAATTTGAATATGAGTAACCGTTGAAGACACGTCATCTTGTATCTCTTTACTGATCCATTGCTACTCAAATCACGTGAGAACCAATTTTCACTGCCACGTGTATGATCAGGATCGAAGACTTGAGTAATCTTCCTATATTACCCTTACTTTGCCACGTGTCAAACTGTGATTGACTTTTACAAAATATGTAGCCAACACACACACAACAACATAGAGGATATAATCTAAAGTTAGTAGGTTTGATTGGGTTTTTATAAATTTATAAATTTTAATTTAATAAAAATAATAAAACTAAAATACTTATTATTTTGGGAGAATTTCAAAAAAAATTAAATGTTAAAGAAATTCCAATTAATGAAGGTACAAGATTTATTTGAATAATTGAATGTGTAAATCACTTGTATTTTCATCATTTTATAATTATTTTTTCGCTCTCCACTTTTTTGATATTCTTCCTATTAATTTATATAATTTTCTCTTTTTTGGGTAGGAATAATATTTTAAAAAGTAAAAAATAACACCTATATTTTGTTGAGGTTTCAAAATTTTTAATTTGACAAAAATAAATATAAAAAATATTTTTGAATTTTTAAAAATTAATTATTCTCTAAATAAGATAAAATTATATGAAACCATTGAGTATTCTTACTTTTTTCATATTTTATCAAAAATACTACAAACTCAACTAAACATTTGTTTCTCCTAAATTCTTGAACAAAAATTCTGTAAAAATCATGAACAAAGAAAGATTACAATGAGCTTAGTGCATGCTATAAAGAAAAAATAAATAAATAAAGCTTTCATTTTTATAAAAATGTATGTTGCGAAGAATGTATAAGTATTTCAAATTTTATTAATTAATGTCCTTAGAATATTGTTAACAATATTCTTTAATAAGTATAAAATAAAATAGGTGGTAATTAATTTTTTTAGAAGATTCAGACAAAATATAATTTTGTGTTTTTTTGAGAAAATTGGTCCAAATTTTATTCTTTTGAGTCACAACGACAACTTATATTACCTCTAACTATAACACCGAATTCCCTTTCTAAAAAAATAAATAAATATCCCAACACTCACACCACAATGGGGTGACCATCGGCCCGACAGCCTACTTAACTCAACTAGTCCAGCTTGATATTTTTAGGAAATTATTTTTCCCATAGGATCAGATTGAGCTAAGATTTTATGCCTATTTGGGTTAGGCTTGGATAAAAAGTTCTAACCTAACCTAGTCTGGCTTGCTCATGTAGGACTAGGCTTGAATTGTTAGATTAGGCCCGATATCAAGTGAGACCGGACTTGGATTGACCCATATCCTCTTACTATATAATGCAAGGCCAGGCTAAATTGAGGTTTTTCCTACCCCTACACCACACTGCCTTCATCCTTTCCTTGTTAGCAACAACTCTTCGACAATATTTTCAGACAATTTTTCTGGCCACCTATTTTGGGAAAAGTTTCTCAGCCTTTTAACAAAAGGGAGCAAACATTTTATTACAAATAAAATGAAAGGAACATAAATTTGTAGCAAATTGCAGAAAAAGTAATTTCATAATATCATGGTTTAAAACAGGAGTTAAGTTGGGAGGAGCCTCCCAGTACAAACAGTGAACAGGTAACTAAGGAACCTTCCATAGCCAAAACATTTGCTGCTACATTTACCTTCCTGTACACAAAAACTAACTATGAGACTATGAAACTCGAATAATAGTTACAGGCAGTCCTATAAAAGATGTTGATTCATCTGCTTGTTAGTTTGTTGCCTTTGAACGTCACAAAGAGTTTACAAGATGTCAACTTCTATATGCAAATCTAAAAAAACAGTTCGAATAATAATTTGTAAATTACACCCAACGTCCAAAGTTCAGCCACATTATTCGTAATTCCAATGGAACAAGCAAAGGCATGAAGAAAATATGCATGTAAAATACCATCAATACTTTTCGGGCATGGATTCCCTTTAGCGGACCAATTAATATTCAATTTAGGATTATTTTAAGAATTAGTTATTTTAATTAATTTTTCAAAAAAATTATACAAAGAAAAATTAAAATTTTTAATAGTGATTTTTTTTTTACTTTTTAATTATTTTAATATGTTGCAGAACATATCATTCAGCGCGAATTACATTAACGATTCCTGTAGTTTGAGACTTGTGTCCAAGGTTACAGCGGGCGGTTGTGGGTAATGTGAACGGCGGTGGTGACGCTTGCGTTAAGGGTGTAAAGGCCGTAGTGTAACGGTTGCGGTAACCGGAACCGTGAATTTTTTTATTTCTCGCACAATTTAAAAAAAACTTACCGATACGCATATTTTTTTTCCATGATCATATTTATTGGGTTAAAAATAAATATTGATTAATTTTTGTAAATTTTTAAGTATGATCCAATATATTTTATATTTTTAAATCACTATAAACTGAGTTTTTTAAATTTTATTTTGATAATTAATGACTTTATATTTTACAAAAAATTAATCACTAACTATTATATATAAGATAAATAATGACAAAAGTAAAAGAATAAATAAGAGCCTAAATATATATATATACATATTTTAACCAAGCCAAATAGATAATGACCACACTTATTATTATTATTATTTTCAAACAATATATAGATAGATACACACAAACAAAATGGTTTAATGATAGCAGCTGAATAGAATAACATAGGTCTTATAGTTTCAACAAATCAATAACATGTTCTTCATCTTCCCTCTTCTCTCTCTCTCTCTCTATCTCTTGCTCCTCTACTTTCGCTCTTTATCTTCCCTCTTCTCTCTATCCCTTTTTTCTCCCATTTTCAGTTTTTTTTTGCGTGCTTTTTCGAAAGAAACAATTTGGGACCGTTACATAACGATTGCATAACAGTCGTTATTTAGATCATACGACCAATGCTACGGCAACCGCTTCTGCCGACACACTGTGAATCTCAATCACATTGCAAAGCGTCAGAACGGTGGCGGTATCATAAAACCGTTACGTAATGGCGTTACGTAACGGTTGCGGCCGCTTTTTAAAACCTTGCTTGTGTCACTTTGATATTTGACCTTTCAATTGTGATATATTTGACTACAAATTTTGAATCTCGTTCCAAATAAGGACAATTAAAGACATTGTTACTCCATTTTAAGGGTAAAATCTTCAATTTAATAAAATATAAACTACCTTGACAAAAATAAATCTCAAAAAATTATTTTTTAATTTTTAAAAATTATTTCTACTCAGCAAAGATAAAATTATGTAAAAATTATAAATCTTTTACATTTTTATTTTTTATCAAATTAATTTTTAGTATGTGTTTGGATGATGATCATGTAATGGGTAATTGTTTTTGTTGATATTTTTAGATGGTTTTCATGTAATAGATGTTTGTATTTGTTGTTAATAGATATTTTTGAATGGTTATCATGTAATGGGTGGTTAATAGGTTTTTAATGGATAATCGATATGTTTAATATATGAAATATTTTTAGTTTTGAATTTTTTGATTTAATGGATTGGTAATGACATTAAAGTTGTCGCCATGTTTTATTTTTGAAAAAATAAAAACTAATTTAACGAAAATAAGTATTAAAAAAAATTAGTTCTATCCTCTCAAAAGATAAAATTATATAAAAATGATGTATCTTTAATTTTTTTTTGCCAATTTAATTTTTAGTTTCTTAGAAAAATTTTCTGAAAATAGATTATGAAAACCAAATTAAACAAAACTTTATAACAAAAAAATGTTGCAACATTATTCATTAAAAACAAGGCAATTATATTTCAAACAACATATACGTTAACAAACACAAAATAAGTTGTATGACGACTTTACCCTTCAAATGAAGTAACAATGTTTTCAATTGTTCTCATTTGGAACGAGATTCAAAATTTAGGGTCAAACAGAATAGATGGCATGGTTTTAAGAACTGGATCGGATCGGCTAGTTCGACCTGTTGAACTGTCGACTGGTCGGGGTTTCAGTCCGGATATATCCTCTAAATCGTTCAAAGTAAAAAATCGGCATATTTAGAGAGAATTGAGAAAACCAACAGTTGAACCATCAAACTAGTCGACCTGGGAGCAGTTCACCAGGTCAATGAAATTGAAAATTTTGAACTTTTTTTATTTATATTTTCTAACTTTTTTTTTATTCTTTCTTTATTTTCTTTCTTTCTTTCATATTATTTATATATATTATATATAAGAAAATTTTAATTGGAAACTCTTTTTCAAGGGTCTCCTTTTGTGAGGAATTCCGTTTGAAATTATTATAAAAGTCTCTACCTATTTATAGGGAAAAAAATCTTCCAAAAAATTAAAGAAATCCATGTGGGATTCAATCAAATTTATTGGATAGAGTCTTGAAATTTTGATATTCCTCGAAAATTTTTGCTATTCTTTCAATTAAATTATTTAAATTAAAATCATATGGAGGGAATATTGAATATTTGATTTCCTCTTCCAAAATTAAAATTAATAATATTTTAAAATATGTTATTATATTTTTTTGTAAAAAAAAAATATTAGGAGATATATTTAATATAATTTAATATTTTTATATAAATATAATTTTAATATATTTATTACGTCATGGTTTGATTTCGGTTCAATTCGACGGTTGAATCGGTGACCTGTCCATCTGATCCCTTTTCTGGTTCGCTCATCGGTCCAATTTTTAAAATATTAATAGATTGTTGATTACTTGGAGACAATTTGACCTCGTATTTTTATATTAGAATTTTTTTTTTAGTTACACAGATTTTGATAAACTGATAATTTCTTCGTGTGGTTTTTAATTCAAAGATGATATCAAATGAAGATTAAAATGAGAAACACTTTATGGAATTTTGTGATTTTATTTTATTTTGTTTTTTTTTGTGGTTTTCAGGCTTTTTATTTTTGGTTATGAAATGATTTTAGTGTTAAGATTTGGTGATTTTTTTTATATTTACTAATCAAAATGGTTTTGACTACAAAGATTTTGTGATTTTTTTTGTTCCAAATTAAATTTGTCTTGGTTATGACCCCAAATTGATGACAATTATAAATAATTATGACCGAACTGTTGGTACAATTTGGACTAAAAGGTGCGATTTAGAGATTTATGAGTCCATTTTAGCTCTACTTTGGGGTGATTTGAACTGTTTAAATTTTAGTGTCTATAAGATAAATTATGCATCTAAAAAATCAGAAAATTATCTCGACGAATTTGACATGTGGGACGGCGAGGGGTGGAAAGGGATGAGGTTGGAATGGCGATTTGTAGGTTCCCATTGGATTTGGGCCTTGTTTGGCAACAAAAATGAGATTTTGTGGCCTTCTTGAGCAAGCTCTCCATTAGAGAGATGGAGTCAAATGGCCAAAATGTTGAAAATCACTAAAAGGTCATGATGAGGACAATGTCCTACAACCCTTAGGAGGGATTCCTACTTCCACCTTATAAGCGTACTAGCCTCTTTCACTTTGCATAAAGCCTTTTCTCCCAAGGAGGAACAAAACCGTGAGGGGAGGACGACAAGATCTGTCTCTCAACCTCAAAGTGGACAATATCTAGGGGTGCAACTTGGGCGGGCTCAACTTGAACCCAGTCTGAATTTTTTTAGGGCTTGGACAAAATATTTTCAAATTTAGTAAGGGCTTGAACAAAAATTCAGAAACCCGAATTATACATATATAGATATATAAAAATATTAAAATATATATATATATATATATTAGTCATTACACAATATTATATATACAAATAACATAAATCTTACTTTTTTTTTTTATATTTATTTTCACTCATAAATTATAAAGACTACTATAGTGGCATCTCTCTTACATTATATAAATTATTTGTTTTGATAGTATTAATGATTTTCTATATATAAAAAAAATGTAAATAAAGTCAAATTTTAATAATTTAATAATGTAGCTACAAAAAAATATATTTATATATATATACAATTCGGACAATTCGGGTTTAACTCGGGTCGGACTTGAGCAGGCAACCTTGGGTTACAATTCAGGCTTGGGCGGGCTTGGGCAGATCTCAGTACAACTTGGGTTAGGTTTGGACAACCTTTCAACCAGACCGAACCTGCTCGAGTTACACCCCTAACAATATCTGCAGGGGCGTGAGAGAACATGCACGCAAGTTTGACAATGTCCCACATCGCCTGAGAGGAACTTACACTTCCACCTTATAAGCGTATTGGCCTCCTCCACCTTGCATAAGGCCTTCTTCCCTAAGGAGAAACAAAACCGTAAGGAGGGAATGACAAGATCCATTCTTGAACTCCAAAGCGGATAATATCTGTAAGGAAATAAGAGGACATGCATGCAAATTTGACGCTACGAGGAGGGTTGTCTGACAAACTCTCTGTGAGGTCCTTTGTTGCCAAATCCGCGAACAAACTCTATTTTATAGAGTTGTAATTTTCCCTTGTTTTTTGGTATTCTCGCTCGAGCGGGACCATTTGCACTCGAGTGGAATGTGCACTATCTCAATAGTTGGGCTTGTCTGCAAAAATACTGGGAATTGTGATTTCGCGCTCGAGCGTGGGTTCCAGAGCTCGAGCGAAAACCTATTTATTTGCACGTGTGTTTTAGTGACCCCACTCCAGCGGAATGTTCTGTGCTCGAGCGGAGTACGCGGCCTTTGTTTACTACATATATGTGTTTAAGCCTTATTTTAGGGTTAAGTCTTCTAGATCTGTTTTGGGAGCTCTAGGGTTTTGTTTTGGGGCTTGTTTTGCTAGTTTTCCTTGATGTTTTGACTAAGTACTAAATGTTGGAAAATTTGGTTTATTAGGCTTATTTTGGGCCGACTTTGAGCCCAAAATTGAGTGGGCCTCAAACGTCTTTTGGAGCGAGTCCGAATAGGTGAAGTGTTCATTGCCGTATGGCAAGTCACACGGTGAAGACGGTTCGTCAAAACCATTTATGAGTGAATGAGAAGTTGACGTTGTTTTCGAGTTCGTGGAATTGAACATTTAAGTTTTAAATGTGGGTTTCTTTGTGAGGCTTGTCCCACATTGAAACTCTAAGAGAGTTTTGTTGAGTATATAAGCTCTAGCCTACAACACTTGGGTTGGGCCCCAAGGGGCACCCTAAGTTTGTAGAAGAGCGGAGTTATGGACAAAGTAAACCTTAGCCCAAATCACCACACACACGCGCGCGCGTCGCCGCCGTCCGTTCGGCCGGGTGGGAGTGGTGGGTTGGGTCGGGTCTAACATTAATTTTTTGGACAAAATTTATTTGAATTTTTTCAATAAATTCAAATTTTGCATTTTTTTATAATTTGAATTTGAATTTAAATTTTAGTCCAAAATTTGTGCCTCATATAGTTCAAATTCCATACAGAATAACTGCCGTAACTATCCACCAGTTCCAAACTGTTTTCCAGACAGATTCGGGTATGTAACTGCTGTGAATCTGTTTAAAATTCAAACTATATCTGTTTGAAACAGTTTACACCTGTTCACTTCCATAATGCACCTGTTCGGGTCAATTTTAGTTGCCTATAAATACTAGCATTCCAGCAGTGTCTAATGATCCGAAAACAGTCTAAAATTATTGTGTTATTACTGTCCAGAATTTTCTACTTTGCATTATTCTTCATATTAGATTCAGAATAAATTAAAGAGAGTATAAGAACACAAGGTTCTAGTTCGCCGTACAAATTTGTGTGGAGTGCTACTACAAGTTTGTGAAGATCATTGTATCCTGGGAGATAGATTCCATTCAACTGTAAGCACCGTAGCGGGGCGAATCTGTCTTAAGGATAGAGTGTCACACACTCGACTTGGTCTTTAATTATTTATTCGGTTCAACAAAATAAATTCTGTAAGTTTTATTTTATTTTATTTGAATTAGTATCCATTTATTTTATTTACATAGAAGATTGTTTCAACAATCTTAAGATAAATTCGAATTATTCTGTTTACAGAATTTTTCGTTTGTTTCCCTTTCTCTTTCTTCTTTTAAGAAAATTATTTTATGTGGATTTATAAAATAATATTCTAGTTGGAAAAACAAATAGTGATTATATGCTATTTGACAAATAATAGTAATATACTGTCTATTTTCTTTGACAACTAGTAGTAATATACTGGTGTCATTAACAATTCAGAATTTTTTTTGTGAAATTTTGTCAGGAAATTAATTTTGGTTTTTAGAAATTATTTTCTGAGTTTTCATTAATTAAAATTCTGTTTCAGTATTTTAATTATTGAAGTGTTACAGAAATTTAATTTTCTGTATGGAATTAATTTGGTTAAATAAAATTTTATTTTATTTCCAAATTAATTGGAAAAAAAAAAGTTACATTCTTGTTTTTTTTATTTTTTACAGAATTTAATTCTGTGAATTTGGATTAATTTTCTGTGTAGTATAAATTCTAATTAATGGCTACTGTAACAAATGCTCAAACAAGTACTACTATGGTGGCTGCAATGACGCCAACCTCCTCTCTTGTGGTGACAGTATCGGTAAATCACGGTGAGAAGCCAGAGAAGCTCTCAGAAACTGATTTTAAAAGATGGCAATAGAAAATGTTATTTTATTTTACAACTCTGAACCTGACTCGTTTCCTCCGTGAGGATGCTCCGATTTTGAAAGAGGATGAAACCAACCGGCAAGTGGTTACTGTGGTCGATACTTGGAAACATGCTGATTTCTTTTGCCAGAACTACATCTTGAACGGACTTGACAACACATTATACAACGTCTACAGTCCTATCAAGACATCAAAGGAACTTTGGGAGTTGTTGGAGAAAAAGTACAAAACGAAAGATGCCGGCTCAAAGAAATTTGTGGTTGGCAAATTCCTGGATTTTGTAATGGTTGATTCTAAAACTGTGATCAGCCAAGTTCAAGATCTCTAACTCATTCTGCATGACATTCAAGGAGAATGCATGTCTCTCAGTGAATCTTTCCATGTTGCAGCCTTAATTGAAAAATTACCCCCAAGCGGGAAGGAATTCAAGAACTACCTCAAACACAAGCGCAACGAAATGTCTATGGAAGAATTAATTGTGTGTTTGAGGATTGAAGAGGACAACCGCAATTCTGAAAAGCGGGCCGGTAAGCATCTTATGGAGTCTAAGGCAAATGTGGCGGAACATGCTTCAAAAACCAAGAAACGAAAGTCTTCTGGAGAAAGTTCATCACAAGGCTCTAAAGGGGAGGAAAGTAAAAAGTACAAGTTTAATGGCAAATGTTACATCTGTGACAAAGAGGGACATCGGGCCAAAGATTACCGTAGCAAAGGCAAAAGCAAAAGAAGAACAAGCAAGAAGCCTACTCAAGCCCATATGACCGAAGTGGACAATATTTCCAATGGTATAGATGATATCAATCTTTCTGCAGTTGTTTCCGAAGCAAATCTTGTTCGAAATCCTAAAGAATGGTGGGTGGACACTGGTGTTACTTGCCATATTTATGCCGACAAAAAGATGTTCACATCTTATTCTACAGTGGACAATGGTGAACAACTTTTTATGGGCAACTCCTTAACTTCCAAAGTTGAAGGACAAGAAAAGATTGTACTCAAGATGACATCTGGAAAGGAACTCACTCTCAACAATGTGCTGCATGTACCGGACATTCGCAAGAATCTTGTTTCCGGATCTTTGTTGAGTAAGAATGGGTTTAGGCTAGTATTTGAGAGTGATAAATTTGTACTTACTAAGAATGGGATGTATGTAGGAAAATGTTACATGTTTGATGGCCTTTTCAAGTTAAATGTAATGACCGTTGTACCCTCAGTTATTAATAAAAATACATCTTCTTCTTACTTGCTTGAGTCTTCAAATTTATGGCATGGTAGACTAGGACATGTTAATTATGGATCTTTGCGTAGATTAATTAATATGGAATGTTTACCTAAATTTCACATTGATTCAAATCATAAATGTGAAATTTGCGTTGAGGCAAAATTATCTAAAACTCTTTTTTATTCAATTGAAAGAAGTACGGAACCACTTGAATTAATTCATAGTGACATTTGTGATTTTAAATCAATTCAAACCAGAGGTGGAAAAAAATATTTTATCACTTTTATAGATGACTATACTAGATATAGTTATGTTTATTTAATTCGAACCAAGGATGAAGCTTTGGAAACTTTCATTCAATATAAGAATGAAGTTGAAAATCAACTTGGTAAGAAAATCAAAAAACTAAGAAGTGATAGAGGTGGTGAATATGAATCACCTTTTGGTGAATTTTGTAAAGAACATGGAATAATTCATCAAACCACCGCTCCTTACTCACCTCAGCAAAATGGAATTGCTGAAAGGAAAAATAGGACTTTAAAAGAAATGATGAATGCCATGTTAATAAGTTCTGGATTACCTCAGAACTTGTGGGGGGAAGCAATACTTTCTGCTAATTATATACTTAATAAAGTACCCCGAAAGAAAGTGAATCAAACACCTTATGAATTGTGGCATGGAAGAGTACCATCCTACAAATACTTAAAAGTGTGGGGGTGTTTGGCTAAAGTGGCTATTCCTAGTCCTAAAAAGACTAAGATAGGTCCTAAGACCATTGATTGCATTTTCATTGGTTATGCCAAGAATAGTAGTGCATATCGGTTTTTGATTCATAAATCAGGACATTCCGAAATGCATGTAAATACTATTATTAAATCTCGGAATGCATCTTTCTTTGAACACGTATTTCCAAATAAAACTGGATAAGAGACTAGTAACAATAAAGATCTCATGATGCTATTACTAGTCAAGATCAAGAACATGATCAAGAACAAGAGTTAGATCAAAATGAGGAAGAGGAACCTAGGCGTAGTAAACGTGATAGAACCTCAAAATCTTTTGGTCCAGAATTTCTAACATTTTTATTAGAAAATGAGCCCTTAACATTTAAAGAGGCTATGTCCAGTCCTGAAGCTCCTTTATGGAAAGAAGTTGTCAATAGTGAAGTTGAATCCATCTTGCAAAATCACACTTGGGAATTAGTGGATTTGCCACCAGGTTGTAAACCTCTTGGGTACAAGTGGATTTTCAAAAGAAAATTGAAAGCGAATGGATCAATTGACAAATACAAGGTAAGACTTGTGGTCAAAGGTTTTAGACAAAAAGAAAGTCTTGATTACTTTGACACATACTCACCGGTTACTAGAATAACATCCATTAGAATGCTAATTGCTATTGCGTCTTTGTACAATCTAGAAATTCATCAAATAGATGTGAAAACAGCTTTCTTAAATGGTGAGTTAAATGAAGAAATTTACATGGAACAACTAGAAGGTTTTTCTGTTCCAGGAAAAGAAAAGAAAAGAAAGTGTGTAAATTGGTTAAATCATTATATGGTTTAAAACAAGCGCCAAAGCAGTGGCATGAGAAATTTGACAAGGCAATGTTGTCAAATGGTTTTAAAATTAATGAGTGTGACAAATGTGTTTATATTAAAAACACAGACAAAGGTTATGTCATTGTATGTCTTTATGTGGATGATATGCTTATCATAGGTAGTAATAATGACATGATTAAAACTACCAAGAAAATGTTGAATAAACATTTTGACATGAAGGACATGGGCATTGCTGATGTAATTCTTGGTATGAAAATTACCAAAACATCAGAAGGATATGCTTTGTCACAATCTCATTACATTGAGAAAATACTTGACAAATTCAGCAAAGATGATGATCATCTTGCTAGAACACCTGTAGATGTTAATTTGTATCTTTCTAAGAATGTATAGGAAAGTATTTCTCAATTAGAGTATGCCCAAATTATTGGAAGCTTAATGTACTTGATGAACTGCACTCGCCCAGATATAGCTTATGCAGTAAGTAAATTAAGTAGATATACGAGTAATCCAGGAGTAGAACACTGGAAAGCAATTATAAGGGTTCTAAGATATCTCCGATTTACTCGTAACATTGGGCTTAATTATACTAGATATCCAGCAGTACTTGAAGGATACTGTGATGCAAATTGGATATCGGATACTAGAGACTCAAAGTCCACCAGTGGGTATGTCTTTACTCTTGGTGGGGCGGCTGTATCTTGGAAATCTTCCAAACAGACTTGCATTGCTAGGTCTACTATGGAATCAGAATTCATAGCTTTAGACAAAGCAAGGGAAGAGGCAGAATAGCATTGCCACTTCCTTGAAGATATTCCAATATGGCCAAAATCGGTGCCTGCTATATGCATACATTGCGATAGTCAATATGCAATAGGTAGAGCACAGAGTCATGTGTATAACGGTTAGTCACGACACATTCGTTGTCGACATAACATTATAAGACAACTACTCTCTAATGGAATTATTTCCATAGAATATGTTAAGTCTAAAGACAACATAGCGGATCTACTAACCAAAGGGTTAGCAAGAGAGTTAGTTGAGAATTCATCGAGGGGAATGGGACTAAAGCCTATTAAATAAGAGTTACCACAACGGCAACCCAACCTAGTTGATTGGAGATCCCAAGATCTAGGTTCAAAGGGACAACAAAGTTGTGAATGACTCAGAAGGATCACTGGGAAGTCCAACTCCTACCAATTTCTATGATGAAATAGTGATGTCTGCAGAGTTTTAGGTTAAGTATTACTTTTAATGATTCTTATATCTAGGTATACCTAGTGGAGTATGGCAGGATACTCTTCATAAGAATCACCTATATGAGTTTGAACTGGGCCGGTTCTATGAGATTTGTGAAGGGCTACAATTCTCTAGAGCACTCATGAAAGACCAGGTTGTTCAAGGCCAAAATGAACACAATAGTGAGAACTAAACTGTGTATGGGGATATACTGTGTGAGTTCTATTGTCTTGGTTTACACAAACGGCTGTACAGTTCAAGACATCATGTTCACTGGTTAGCTAGTAAATCCGATAATGTCTCACAAGGGAAGGTTCAAAGCCAAAGCTACCTATCCTTTGCAGAATATTTCCAATTTCTGTACTCTTTGTAATTAGATCATGTTGTTGCATTTTCTCTCCTTCAAATTCCATTCATGTGGGGGATTGTTGGAAAATTTGGTTTATTAGGCTTATTTTGGGCCGACTTTGAGCCCAAAATTGAGTGGGCCCCAAACGTCTTTTGGGGCGGGTCTGAAGAGGTGAAGTGTTCCTTGCCGCATGGCAAGTCACACGGTGAAGACGGTTCGTCAAAACCATTTATGAGTGAATGGAAAGTTGACGTCGTTTTTGGGTTCGTGGAATTGAACATTTAAGTTTTAAATGTGAGTTTCTTTGTGAGGCTTGCCCCACATTGAAACTCTAAGAGAGTTTTGTTGAGTATATAAGCTCTAGCCTACAACACTTGGGTTAGGCCCCAAGGGGCACCCCAAGTTTGTAGAAGGGAGGAGTTTTGGACAAAGTAAACCTTAGCCCAAATCACCACACATGCGCGCGCGCGTCGTCGCCACCATCCGTCTGGCCGAGCTGTGCCGTGTCGGGCGTGGGCACGGGTGGAGGTGGTGGGTTAGGTCGGTCTAACATTAATTTTTTGGACAAAATTTATTTGAATTTTTTCAATAAATTTAAAATTTGCATTTTTTTATAATTTGAATTTGAATTCAAATTTTAGTCCAAAATTTGTGCCTTATACAGTTCAAATTCCATACAGAATAATAGCTGTCAGAATCGCCCAAAGCATTTTCGCATTCGGGTATGTAAATGCTGTGAATCTGTTTGAAATTCAAACTATATCTGTTTGAAGTTGTTTACACCTGTTCACTTCCATAATGCACCTGTTCAGGTCAATTTTAGTTGCCTATAAATACCAACATTCCTACAGTGTCTAATGATCCGAAAATAGTCTGAAATTATTGTCTCATTGCTGTCCAAAATTTTCTACTTTTGCATTATTCTTCATATTAGATTAAGAATAAATTAAAGAGAGTATAAGAACACAAGGTTCTAGTTCGCCATACAAATTTGTGTGGAGTGCTACTACAAGTTTGTGAAGATCATTGTATCCTGGGAGATAGACGCCACTCAACCGTAAGCACCGTAGCGGGGCGAATCTGTCTTAAGGACAAAGTGTCACACATTCGACTTGATCTTTAATTATTTATTCGGTTCAACAAAATAAATTCTGTGAGTTTTATTTTGTTTTGTTTGAATTAGTATCCATTTATTTTATTTACAAAAAGATTGTTCCAACACTAAACTCATGTTTTGACAAGCACACATCAAGGAGGTTGATTGTTCATATTCAAGAGTGTTCTTCTTCGGTAGAATCCGAAGATTCAAGCGTGGAGTGTCGAAGGAGTTTGATACTGTGCGTGGTCGTTGATTCGACAATAAAAGTTGTGGATTCAACTTCAACCTAATCAATTCCGAGTCGAAGGTTGCAGTGAAAGATATACAGAAGATTTGAAGACAAATTGAAAGCATTTGGGTAATTTGTTTGTTATCTTTGTAATATTTCTTTCTTCAGTAGTGGATTGATTAGTGGCGTTTCGCCCATGGTTTTTTTTTTTATCACAATTGAAGTGCTTCAATTGTGGTTTTTCTACGTAAAAATCGTTTGTGTTAATTTATTGATTTTCGAAAACAGCAATCTAAATCACTTTCGTAAGGGCTTGATGATTTAGATTGTGAGTTTTAATTGATTGGGAATCGGAATAATTAAATCTTGAACTAATCACAAATCACTTAGGTTTTTTAATTGGTATCAAAGCAGGTCACTCTTTATTTTTATCAAAACTATAGGAGTGTGATTTTGTGTGATTGGTGATATGGATTCAATTCGTGAAGGTAACTCGACCCATAGACCTCTGTTACTTGATGGTACAAACTATTCTTATTGGAAAGCTTGTATGAGAGCATTTTTAAAATCTATCGATGAGAAAGTTTGGCACTGTGTGATCTATGGGTGGAGTGAACCTATTGTCACTATTGATGGTGTTAATATTCCCAAATCCCTTGATAAATGGGACACATTTGATTATCAAAACTCGAGTTGGAACAGTAAGGCTCTCAATTCCCTTTTTTGCTTCGTCACACCTAAAGAGTTTCGTCGTATTTGCACGTGTGAGGTAGCACAAGAGGCTTGGAACATTCTTGAAACGATTCGCGAGGGTACTATTTCTGTTAAAAGGTCAAAACTTCAATGTCTCACCTCTGCCTTTGAAACCCTTTTATGCGTGATGATGAGACGTTTGATGATTTCTATGCTAAACTTAGTGACATCGTGAATTCCTGTTTCACACTCGGTGAAAAAATACCTGAAGTAAAGGTTGTTGGAAAAATTTTGAGGTCTTTACCCGAGAGATTCCAATCAAAAGTGACAGCTATTAAGGAGGCTCAGAATATTTATACCCTCTAGCTTGATCAGTTGGTTGGAAACTTGCAGATTTATGAAGCCCACCAAATTTCTAAGAAAAAACAAAAAGATAGTGTGGCTTTCACTAGTGCTCATGAGACTGCAAAAACTCCTGAGATTGAGTTTGATCTAGAATCTGAGATGACGGCTATGTTTACTAAACAGTTCAAAAAAAATTCAAAGAAAAAGAAGCCTAATTTTTAGAGACCCTATTTCAAAAAACAAGAGTAATGATAAACCCAAAACTTTTTCACCAAAACTTGCTCCAAAAACTAAAAAACAAGATGGTAAAGGGGCAAGGGGTCAAGTGTTATGAATGTCAAGGGTTTGGAAATATTGCTCTTGAATGTCCATCAAAAAGGAATCGGAAGAAAGCCTATACAGTGACTTGGAATGATGAAAGCGGGTCGGAGCAAGAACCCGAAGAAACTGAATCCGGTGAAGACGGAGATAGTGCTTTCATGGCATTCTGGTCCACTTTCACTCAACCTCCTCTAAAGTCGGTGGAATTTGCTCGTGGTTAGAACCCGCATCATGCTCCCACTTTTGATAGAAGTAATTACTTGTATTGGAAGATCAGAATAGGAGCATTTCTGAGAGCTTTCGACCCTAAAGGATGGCAAGCTATTGAAGAGGATGTTGAAAGCACTGACAATCCGAGTAATCAGAGAGTTCTGATTACTATTCATGAAGCAATTTCTAATGAAAAACAGCAACGGGTTGCTTACTGCACAAAGGCCAAAGATGCATGGGACATTCTGAGCCAATTTCATGAAAGATGAGAGTCATCTTCACCACCATCTATCACTTTTCCTGCCCTAGTTGCTCAACTGGATGAGGTCCAGGAGAAAGAGGAGCAAAAACAAGATGATGAAACTTCAGAACACAATGATGAGATTGATGGTGATGATCTACAACAATCTTATGAAAAACTTTATGATGAATCTCTAAATTTGTCCAGGATTAATGACAAACTCACTCTCAAGCTCAAAACATGTGAAAGCGAGAATGTCAAGCTAAAAGGAGAACTTGTAACAGCAATGCAAAATGTCATCAAGATCTCTAGTGACAGGCAAGACCTATGTGGGAAACTTTTATCTTGTGAAACTGAAAGGAATGAACTCCTGAAAATATATTTCACATATGAAGAGACGATTGAAAGCCTTGAGATGTCACAAACTACATTGGAAGAGATGGTTTATCATAAAGATGAAGAACTTAGAATTGCTAGAGCCACAATTGCCATGTGGAACAAAGGTTCCAAGTCATTAGAAGACATCCTCAGGTCTCAACAAATGGGTTGTGATAAAAGTGGGCTAGGCTATAGTAATGCGACAGCTCACAAGGGACAGGCCTCTACATCTCATAACCTGAAAACTCAAGCAAAGGGAAAACTGAAGGTGCACCAAGGTGATCCCTCTCTTCATCTACCTAACAGGGGTAAGATCAACAAAAGAGAGGTAAAACCTATTTTTGTTTATCATCATTGTGCTAGGTTTGGCCACATTCATCTTTGTTGCTTTGAATTGTTTGGTAAGGTGTCTCAAAAAGGTAGATATTCTAATACTTTTTGGGTTAGGAGACAACCTTACATGTCTAGGCGGAACACCAAGATACATGAGGGTGTTCACAACGCTAAGACTTTTACCAAGACTGCCAGTCCTAATTTTGTTAAGACCAAAAAGATATGGGTGAGAAAATATGACATGACTTGTTTAGTTGTTCACACTGCTCTAAAAAGCACGTGACTCACACATGTGGTACCTTGATAGTGGGTGCTCTCATCACATGTCAAGTGACAAATCCTACTTCACCTCACTTGAAAAATATGAAGGTGGAATTGTTACCTTTGGAGATGGTGGCACTTCTAGAGTCATTGGTATGGGCTCTATAAGTGTGGCTGGTCTTCCCAAGCTTGAAAATGCATTACTTGTTGATGGCCTTAAAGAAAATCTTTTGAGCATCAGTCAAATGTGTAATTCCCACCATGAAGTATTGTTTTCAAAAAATAAATGTGAAATTTTGAATAAAAAAGGAAATACTGTCATGCATGGGGTTCCCACATCTAATAACTACTATGGGATTGTTACTACTAATGATCTTACTTGCCACTCAGCCATCATAAGTAACATTGATCTGTGGCATCAAAGATTAGGTCACATGAATTTCAAAGACCTAACTAAGATAGCCAACAAAGAGCTTGTGAAATGCATACCTAAACTGGGTAAGAATCTGAACCATGTGTGTGGACCATGTCAACTTGGAAAGCAAACCCGTGCCCCTCATAAAAAGGTGAATAGCTTTACAACCGAACGTCCTCTTGAATTGGTTCATATGGATCTAATGGGACCTACTCGCACTGAAAGGATTAGAGGTAAAAGATACATTTTTTTAACTGTTGATGATTTTACTCATTTTTCATGGGTAAGTTTTTTAAGAGAAAAATCTGATACGTTTGATGCTTTTTAAGCCATAATCCTTAAAATCCAAAATGAAAAGAGTGTTTCTATTAGGCGTATCATAAGAATCTGAATTGATCATGGTCGTGAGTTTGAAAACAGTTCTTTTTCAGATTTTTGTGATATGCATGGAATTAAGCATGAATTTTCTGCATCTATTACTCCACAAAAAAACGCAGTTGTTGAGAGGAAGAGCAGGGTTGTTCAAGAGATGGCTAGGGTCATGCTCCTTAGTAAGAAAGTCCCTCCAAAGTTTTGGGCTGAAGCCCTAAATACTGTTGTTTATGTAATAAATCGTGCGTATTTAAGGCCCGGTACTTTACAAACTCCATATGAATTGTGGAAGAGATTGAAACCTAATGCAAAATACTTCAAAACTTTTGGGAGTAAGTGTTACATTTTCAAAGATAGAGAGGCTTTGGGCAAATTTGACTCCCGAAGTGATGAAGGTATTTTTCTAAGGTATTCAACCACTAGTAGGGCTTTTCAAGTCTATAACCTGCAAACTTCATCTTTAATGGAATTGATCAATGTGGTTATAGATGACACAGGTTCTCCTACTTCAGCAACAAATGAGGAAAAAAATGGTGACTCTCCAATCCTGGATACTGAACCACAAAGTCAAAGAGAAGCTGAGGTCCAAGCACAAGAAGTTGAGATAGCACTAACTTCACAGGTAAGTCAGAGTCCAAAGAGTGCACAGAGAGACACCACTTTTGATGCTTTTGTCACCACAAGTCCTGAGTTTAAACCATCAGCAAGGGTGAAACTGAATCATCCAGCTCAACAGATAATTGGAAGTGTCTCGGATCGAATGAAAACCCGAAGATAAATTCGAGATGAGGTATCTCATATGTGTTATGTTTCATTAATTGAACCTAAGAATATAAAGAGGCCTTACTAAATGATTGTTGGGTCAATGCTATGCATGAAGAATTAGGTCAATTTGAACGTTACAATGTTTGAACTCTAGTTCCCAGACCTAGAGACACGAATGTGATAGGTACTAAGTGGATCTTTATGAATAAATCTGATGAGAATGGTACTGTGGTTAGAAATAAAGCTAGGTTGGTTGCTCAAGGCTACATACAAGTAGAGGGTGTTGACTATGATGAGATGTTTGCCCCAGTTGCATGTCTCGAATCTATTCGTATTTTACTTGGTGATGCATGTTTTCTTGGTTTCAAATTGTTTCAAATGGAGGTGAAAAGTGCCTTTTTAAATGGGTACTTGAAAGAAGAGGCTTATGTTGAGCAACCAAAAGGGTTTGAGGACCCTAAATGTCCAAACCATGCCTATAAGTTAGACAAGGCTTTGTATGGGTTGAAACATGCCCCTTAGGCTTGGTATGATGGACTTACTACCTTTCTTCTTGATAATGACTTTCAAAGGGGTAGTGTGGATAAGACTTTATTTGTGAAAAATACTAAGTCTCATATTCTTGTTGCTTAGATTTATGTTGATGATATTGTGTTTGGATCCACTACTGATCATCTTGTGAAATATTTTTCAGATTGCATGATACATAAGTTTGAGATGAGTATGATGGAAGAGTTGTCTTATTTCTTGGGTCTTCAAATTAATTTGGGTATGTTTGTTTCTTAGACTAAGTATGCCAAAAATCTTGTGTCAGAGTTTGGTCTTGAGTCAGCCAAACATGCACACACTCCTATGAGTACCAGTCTTCACTTCCCTAAAGATTCCTCTGGTACTAATGTTGATCCTACCCTATATAGGAGTATGATAGGGAGTCTTTTGTACCTCACTGCCAGTCGCCCTGACATTGCTTTTAGTGTAGATTTGTGTGCCTGTTACCAAGTCTGTCCTAAAGAGTCTCATCTGATTGCTATCAAACGGATCATGAAATATGTGAATGAGACTTTGGGGTATGGGATTTGGTTCTCAATCAACATTACTGATGAAATCACTGGTTTTTCTGATACCGACTGGGCAGGGTGTGCTGATGATCGTAAGAGCACATCTGGGGGGTGTTTTTACCATGGAAATAATTTGGTTGCCTGGCATAAAAAAAAGCAAAATGCCATCTCTATTTCGACCACTGAAGCTGAGTACATTGCTGCAGGGAGTTGTTGTGCACAAATGATGTGAATGAAGCAAATGTTTCATGATTATGGAATAGACCAAAACACTCTCACTCTTTTCTGTGATAACACAAGTGCCATTAATATTTCAGAAAATCCTGTCCAACACTCTCACACCAAACATATTGACATTCGTCATCATTTTATTTGAAAGTTAGTGGAAGAAGGCCTTGTTGTTCTTGAACATGTTCCCACTGAGCATCAAAAAGTTGATATTTTTACAAAACCCCTTGATCTTCTTAGGTTTGAGTTCCTTAGAAAGACCTTGGGTGTAGTGCTTAGTTACTAGGGTGTTACCTATTCTTAAGGGTGTGTGAGTGATTGTTTTTATGTGTACTTAGATGCTTTAATCTCATTCTCATTGATTCATGTCATTCCTGCATTTAGAATCATATGAACACCTCTCATGTTGCTTGCAAGATTTCACTTTTCTTTGTTCATAGCTCATGTTGAATGGCCATGCTCATTGACTTCATGAACTCATTTTGTACACGTTCTTGAGATAAACTGTTGTAGGGGTTTCCGCACAAGTGATCAAAGTTCTCTATGGAGCACTAACAGTGTAACTTTTACATTATTGGAGGAATTGACCTATACTAGCATATCATGGGTGATATTGAGTCTCTTAACCATCTACCATTGTTTTTCACTTTCACGGTTCCTCCCTCAGTTCATTACAGTCTGGCATTAGGAAGAGGCTACCTCAGAGGCACCAATCAGGCCATCCTTTTTGATTTCCTGCTTCTCTGGTTTGGTCTCAATACTCTTGAGCGTGCAAACCACCAGTGAGTGCCCACAGAAAACAAAAGTCACATAATAAAAAAAAAATGGGACTCATTGATTGAGGGGGAGCCTCTGCCTTTACTCAACAAATACCCCTTGATTCCTAGTGGTTTGACTTTTCTTTATGATGGTTAGTTGCTTTTGCCGGAGGTCTAGCCATTCGATCACTACAAGGATTAACTCTAGCTACATGGCCTCTCAAGGATTGCACACACACACACACACACTTTCAGTATGTGAGCTCACATGTTTGTTTTTAAGTTGTGCATTCTCATGTTGCTTGTGCTCATTGATCAATTTTTATCGGATTTGCTCATGATTTTGTATTCATTAATGTCAAAAATTTGCGAGTTTTCAGTCGTCATGGTTTGTGGATTACCTCATTTTAATGTCACATACTTGCGATTGTGCTCACCTTCTTTTTGTTTCAGGTCTTTCTCTTGGTTGTGTGAGATGTTTTTAAACTGTTCAGAAAGGTGTTTTTGGTCTTTGTTGTTTTTTTCTAATCTGCTCGAGCGGACCTCTTTGTGCTTAAGTGCGGTTTTACCTCATCCAGCATTTTTGCAGCAAGCGTGAGATTCTAAGAGCAGCTATTTAACACTCGAGCGTTCTTTTCTTCGCTCGAGCGGTTGGACATGCATAAGTGAACCCGCTCAAGCGTTGTGTATCCCGCTCGAGCGGATTGCCCAAAGAATAAAATCCTTCCCCGCCGTTTCAGTCGCATTTTTTTTTTCATTCCTTGCAAGGGGTTTCTCTCTCTCACCTAGGGTTTGTGGATACTACTCTCTTGGGCTTTGCTTTGGATCTCTTTCTTTGTTTTCCTTCACTGATTCAACCTAGGTAAGTCTTTCCTTTCCTTTCTCTTTGTTTTGTCCTTCATTCGGCACTTATGGAGGTTGTTTTGGGTTTTTGATTTTTGGCTTGGTTTCTACTTAGGTCTTTTTTCTTACACTTGATTCACACACTTTCACAGAGTATTATTAGGCTTAATGTTGAGTTTGGGCATAGTTTATCTATGTTACACTTGTTTTCTTCCCTATTTCTTTTTGCACAGTCTGTTATTTTGTCATGTGTGCCTCTTGATTCTCTGAGTTATTATATTAATTTTGTTTTTATGGATCATGCTCTGTAGACTTATACTCTGTAGAGTTGTGCATTTTGAAACTTGGTTTTATATCTCTGATTATTACTCTTATTTCAGTGCATTATTGTCTTTTGGATCTATTGGGTTACCAATGGTTTTTGTGTTTGTCTAAACTGTTATGTTTTTTTGGCTTTGGGTTTGGGGGTGTCTTGTTTGGGCTTTAGTTGTTTCGTCTTTGGAATCACGATGTCTGCTCCCAAACGTCGAAAGTCTACTGTGTCTCGTCCTTCGTATAACCCCAATAGATTTCCTTCTGCCCAAAAAGCCAAGTCATTCAGAGAGTCCTTCGCGTCTAGGACAGTTCATCTCAAACGTCATGTCCAGCTGGATACGTTCGAGTCCATTCCCATCTGTCCTTTATTCGATCCATTAGGAGGAGACTTCGTTTTGTTCTTCTCTAGACGCCAAAACCTAGACTGGGTCCGTGAGTTTTACTATAATATTGAGGCTACAGACGATATTGGTCCTTCCTTCCGGACATGGGTCCGTTCTAAGTCCATCTCTGTTTCACCCAATCTTATTAGAGAGCTCCTTGGTATTGACTGTGTGTTTCCGGAGCATTATCATTTTCTTGTTCGTCATACTTGTGATTTTAATGAGGTGGCCGGTGTCTTGTGTGGTGCTCCTCGTAATTGGATCAAGGGAACTTTGATTAAACAATTTGAACTCATGTCCGAGTTTCAGCTGCTTAATCTTATTGTTTGTGCTGATATCATTGTCACCACTCACTCTTTTGAAATCAATCAAGAACAAGGGTTTGTTCTTTCCTGTATTGCTTGTCATATGCCCATCAATCTAGCCACCCTCATTCTTCGTAAGATGATTGCTGTTTTTGGCAACAAGCAATTAGGCCTATCTTATGGTTGTTTAATCAAACCGTCTTTTGTCCCAGCTTGAAGTTCCAGTCTTAGAGAACGACGAGTATGCCTCCCTTATTAAACCCTTCACTAAGAAGATTGTTTCTCAGAGTCGTGCACATGTCAAGGGGGAGTCTTCAAGGGTTGGTCTTTCTACAGGTATAGCGGATGTTCTAGTTGAGGAGGTGGAGATTGATATAGCGATAGCCGGTGCCGAGGAGGCTGATGTTCCCCCCCTGACTTTTTGTGGCCAGCTTCTCTGTTTTGAGGAGGCTATGACTCAGTGATTAGATCTTTTGGATGCTCGTCTTGATGCCTTCGACGACCATCTTGGACATTTGGAGCAGTCCGCCGCCCAGACTACTACTCAGCTTGATCATATTATATCCTTGCTTCAGCTACAACAGCCTCATTATCCTCCAGCTGATTCTTGATTGAGGTTTTTGTTTCTTGGAATGTTTTTGTACTGGTCTCCTGGCCAAAAAGGGGGAGAATTTTTGGTGGTAGTATATTGTGGATATAGTTTAGTATTTTTGTGGATACAGTTGGTTTTTGGATATAATTGCTACAGTTGTTGGTTTTGTGGGCTTTAATTTATCTCATATACATTAGTTGTCTTCTTATGGAGTTCCACAGTTTTTGTTTTTTTTTTTGGTGTGTTGCTTGTTGTTTCACAGGTGGATGATTAATGGATTGTTCTATTGGTGAATTGTTCTAAATTATTGTCAACTCAACCTTTTGTATGGTTACAGCTTTGTTTTGTTTTGTTTTTTCTTGTCCAATAGGTTGTGTTCGTGACGTTGTCTAGTGAGTGTGTTTTTAGGAAAATTGTTAAAAGAGTTTTGTCTGGAAATTGACAAAGGGAGAGATTGTTAGGTCCCTTTGTTGCCAAATCCGTGAACAAACTCTATTTTATAGAGTTGTAATTTTCCCTTATTCTTTGGTATTCCCGCTTGAGCGGGACCATTTGCGCTCGAGTGGAATGTGCATTATGTGGACTCGCCTTTTTCCGCGCCTCGCCTTTCGGAAAGGGTTTGAAAAGAAGGCCTCACAGTTCAAACTCCTGTGGTTCTGAATCTAGTTTCACAAGTGCAATGTGAAACTGATAAACACCAAAGAGTCCAAATCCGGCAAACCTTTTTTGGAAAATCGATTTTAAATCAAATAATGCTAAAATTGGACTATTTTGTCAGATACAAAATCGCTACCTAAATATTTTGTTTTTGGAAAAATTTAGGAAACCCTGACTCGTGCCAAAGGCCACGTGTCCGTCATCACCAAAGTTCACTCGGCTCAGGAACTTAGGTACAAAGGGGGAAGGTCATGAAATGAGCACCCTCGCTCACCCAATCAAAGATCGACCTTTACTAATTATGATATGATATTTTATAAACATTATGTGTTCTTAATCCAGTTATTAAACTAGCTTTACTATGTGACGCGCACAAGCAAGTATAGACTAGTTTGCTCAATTTGGAACAATTCAACTCATGTTTGTTTTCGAAAATGGTTTGAATTTGCCACCTCAAGTGGGCTTAAAAATTTGCGGATTTGCCACCAAACATAGTGGGCTTAAAACATAATTTGCCACAACAAAGTGGGCTTAAAACACACATTTGTTGAATCATTCCAATTCAAACAACAAGCCTTCATCCATAGGTATTCATGCAGTTTAGCATTTAAGCACATAGCCTCATAGTAAACATGCTAAATATGGCAACAAGGCAATCATACTCATGCAAGTATGCTAAAGCGTAAAGAATTACCGAGTTCTCTGAGTCAAAACAAAAACTAGTTAGAAAGATGTGTGATCCAAACTATACAAGATGTTTAATGCAACGCATGCAAATAATGCAATTAATAGGCTTGGCTACTAACATGGCATATGAATCGATTTGAACAACATGCGATAAACACATATTCAAAGAAAATATTGAAATTGCGATATAGTTTGAATGATGCACCGAGCCTCGATGTATTCAATACAAAATGAATAGATGTAAGCATGCAATATGCTAATTGAAACATGTCCCTAATCTAACCATCAAAAGTGATTAAATAAAAGGGAGAAAGACGTGGGGTTGAAAAACATACAAGCACGCATGCACACTTATTACAACATTATGCCCTCGCGAAGGAGGGTCCGAATGAATAAGAGCTAACTAGCAACGCTAATTAAGCTAACTATTACAAAACGAAACTAATTAACTAATTCTAGTTAACTAATTATTACAAACTGAAATTAAATAACTAGTTAAACTAACTAATTATTTACAATACTTTAATTAGCTATAACTAATTAATTATAACACATGCTTGATCTAATGCTAATTAAACTAACTAGCTAATCTCGGGAAGCGAGAAATGCATGCATGCTTCATTCTTCACCTGAAAAATCACTGTCGTGCTGCTGCAGGCCTCTGTTTGCACATTTGATCATTGAAAATTATGCCAACTTCCAGAACACCTCTGCTCCACCTCAGGAACACACTGTGCAAAAATCATTGATGGCCGACAAGAGGGACAAGGGGCCGGTCGGCTACCAATGGTGGTCGATCGGCTACCATTGGTGGTCGGTCGACCACTGATGGTAGCTGTTGGCCACTGCTTGTTCACACCTCCATGCTGCAATAGAGAGCAAAACAATGTATTCTCACAAGTTGTTTGTACTGTTTACCCTCCTTATCATCACACAAGCTCAAGGGAGAGAAATTCTTGGTCCTCAAACCATCAATCAAGCAATTTCCATTCATGATGGCTAAGGAACCAAGTTTGTACAAGTTTCAATAAATGCACAAACAAGACTCAAATGTCCACCACCCTATCATGCATGCCATTTTCCTTGTGTTCGAATTAACGTCAGATTCGAACACATGCAATGCAACACGAAAGATGCTTATCTTACACACTTTTACTTGTCAATTTTTGTTTACTCATTTTAGTTACTAAACCATTCATTAATCCATTTGTCCAATGGTGAGTGTCTTCTAAAATGAAAGAAGTGTCAACCAAGGGGTAGTTTAAGGCATGAGAGAAGCTTCATGCCGTTGGTAATGAACCCTCAAAGGAGGATTAAACCATTAAGCATGAGCCTCAACCTCAAGCTTAAACAACCCTAAGGCTGAAACAACCCTCAAAACAAATGAAAAAGTGAAGAAATGAGGGAGGTTGAAGAGATTGTATGTGTTGAAATTGAGTGATAAAAGCACTAAAAAAAAAACATGCAACCAACTCACACCAATGATGGTTAATTCCTTAAAACACTAAGCTAGTGAAGGAATTAACACTACAACTATGCAAAACAAGACTCAAACAAACTAACTAGCCCAAAATAGAGCTAAAACAGGTTATTTTAGAGACTAAAACATGCTGGACTTGAGCTAAGTTAAGCTAAAAAGACATGCTAACACATGAAGCTAAGTAGGCATGCAAACAAGACATGAGGAGGGGAGGCTAACCCTACAATTTTGGACTTCAAAACAATTTTTTGGCCACTGAAAATACTCTAAAATTCAGTTGTTAAAAGGCCCAAAAAAGTTGGTTTGAAAGTGATGAATGAAAAGCACAAAAGCTATACAAGCTAACAAGCAAGAAAGGTGAACCACCCCTAACTAAAAAAAGGCTCAAACCACCACTTTTAAGACACAAAAATAGAGCTTTTACGGTTCAAAACCAGCCTCAAAACAATTTAAAAGGATGAGAAAACAAGTATACTAAACAAGTGAACAAAGCAAGTAAACTACCTCTTGAAGCAAAGAGCAACTCTAGGCACAAATCCAAGCTAAAACCTCCTCAAAGAAAAGAGAAGTAAATCATGTAGTGTATGTAAGAAAATGTAAAGCGAAACTAGCTTTAAAGCACAAAATTATAAGAGAGAGAGAGGGAGAGAGAGAGAGAGAGAGAGAGAGAGAGAGAGAGAAAGAAAAAAAAATCTAGAGAGAGGGGGAGAATTTTGTTCCAAAATTTCCAACCTCTCAAAATAGAGGAGGAACCCCCATATTTATAGAAGAACACTCTCTAAGCTTGGAAACATCCCACCATACACGTGTAAGGAGATGCAGCTTATTGTGCCAACAGCTGGCACAGCTGTCAACAAATATCTAGAAAAAGGCATTGGTGGCCATCGGCCACCACTGGTAACTGACCGGCCACACCTCTGGCCGACAACCATCATCCATGGCTAATAGCCTATGGTGGTGGCCGACAGGTCACCATTAGGTCCAGGCAAGAAAAACCAAGGTTTTAATCCAAAACGAGGCACAAAACAGATAAGATTTCAAAGCTCAAAGTCAGGGCGCTCCACCGGGAACTTCAAGCACTCAAAAAGAACATATGCAATCATAATCACTGAGTGCATAAGCAATGACGTCTGAGTCTTAAGGACAGTAAAAAATGGGGTGTCTACACACTATCTCAGTAGTTGGGCGTATCTACAAAAATACTAGGAAGTGTGATTTTGCACTCGAGCGGAAACCTCTTTATTCGCACACGTGTTTTATTGACCCCGCTCGAGCGGAATGTTCTATGCTCGAGCGGAGTACGCGGCCCTTGTTTACTATATATATGTGTTTAAGTCTTATTTTAGGGTTAAATCTCCTAAATCTGTTTTGGGAGCTTTAAGGTTTTGTTTTGGGGCTTGTTTTGCTAGTTTTCCTTGATGTTTTGACTAAGTACTAAACTCATGTTTTGACAAGCACACATCAAGGCGGTTGATTGTTCATATTCAAGAGTGTTCTTCTTCGGTAGAATCCGAAGATTCAAGCGTGGAGTGTCGAAGGAGTTTGATATTGCGTGTGGTTGTTGATTCGACAATAGAAGTTGTGGATTCAACTTCAACCTAATCAATTCCGAGTTGAAGGTTGCGGTAAAAGATATATAGAAGATTTGAAGACAAATTGAAAGCGTTTAGGTAATTTGTTTGTTATCTTTGTAATCTTTCTTTCTTCAGTAGTGGATTGATTAATGGCGTTTCGCTCGTGGTTTTTTTATCACAATTGAAGGTGTTTGAATTGTGATTTTTCCATGTAAAAATCGTTTGTGTCGATTTATTAATTTTTTAAAACAATAATCTAAATCACTTTAGTAAGTGCTTGATGATTTAGATTGTCAGTTTTAATTGATTAGGAATCAGAATAATTAAATCTTGATCTAATCACGAATCACTTAGATTTTTCACTCTTTCACTGTTGCGGCCCAGTACGTTGGGTGGTTATGATAAGGACAATGTCCCATATCGCCAGGGAGGGACTCCCACTTCCACCTTATAAGCATATTGGCCCCCTCCACCTTGCATGTAGCCTTTTCTCCCGAGGAGGAAAAAAACAATGAGGGGGGGATAACAAGATCCGTCATTCAACCCCAAAGCGGATAATATTTGTAGGGGCATAAGAGGACAGGCATGCAAATTTGACGCTAGAAGGAGGGTTATCCGCCAAACTCTCCCGTTGTTGCGGCCCAGTATGCTGGGGGGTTATGATGAGGACAATGTCCCACATCGCCTGGGACTGCGAGGGACTTCTACTTCCATCTTATAAACGGACTAGCCCCCACCACCTTGTGATTGTGGGTTTGATTCCTACAAATAGCACCAAATTTGCGTGCCTGTCTTGTCACGCCCCTGCAGATATTGTCCGCTTTGGGGTTAAATAACGGATCTTGTTATCCTTCTCTCATGGTTTTGTTCCTCCTCGAGGGAAAAAGTCTCATGCAAGGTGGAGGGGGTCAGTACGCTTATAAGGTGGAAGTGGGAGTCCTTTCTAGGCAATATGGGACATTATCCTCATCATAACCCCTCAATGTACTATACCGCAATAGCGGGAGAGTTTGCCGGACAACTCTCCTTCTAGCACCAAATTTGCGTGCCTGTCCTATCATGTCCCTGTAGATATTGTCCACTTTGTGGTTAAGGGACGGATCTTGTTGTCCTTCCCTCACGGTTTTGTTTCTTCTTGGGAGAAAAAGTCTCATTTATGATTATCTATAAAGGAATATGATGATTTGACATATATTTTGATTTTCAAAACTTTGAAATATCAACTTTCAAATTGAAAAAACTAAAAAAAAATTATGTGCAATAAACAAAAACTAAGGTTGTGTTTGGTAAGGCTTTGAAAAGTTGATTTCACCCCTGGTTTGAGTATAGTGTTTGGTTAACATTTTCAAAAATTGATTCCACACCCACTTTTCAAAACACGTCAACCTGCTCATCTCGCTAGACATCCCTTTAGACGTCTGGTCGGTTGACTGAAACAGTGTTCGGGTTTTTTTCATTTTTTTTTTTTTTTTTTTTTTTTTTTTTTTTTTTTTGCACCTACTATTTTTATATTTTAAATAAAAAATATTTTCAGATTTTTTTTTTTTAAATTTTTTATGTTCTTTGAATAGAATTTTGGATTGTGTGTTTGGTTATGAGTTGTAAGTTTTTTAATCAAATATCATATGTCACATCATTCATTTCAAACTCAATTCAAAACTCTTTTCAAAACTCATAACCAAACAAATTTTTCACACTCAAATTATAATTCCAAAAAACTCACAAAATCAAAATACAACTCTATTCTCAAATAATAATTTTAAAACTCTGCCAAACGCTACCTAATTTTTGTTGAAAAAATTTTAAAAAATGAATTATTTTTTTGTGCAAAACTAAAATTTTTGTGTCTATAAAGGAGCATGATGATGCAAAATTGATGGGAAAAAAGTACATTTAAAAATGAAAAAATTGATAATGTTCTCAGTTTTAAAATTGGAAAAAACTAATAATATTTTTGATTTTATTGGATAGTTGAATGAAACCAATAAGTAGAAGGGCAAAAATGTTTGATCTCATGCTCTGTTTTTTTATCAGTTAGTGAAACAATTATCTAAAACATTACTATGCAAAATTGATAATGTTCTTAGTCTTAAAAATTGAAAAAAACTAATAATATTTTCAGTTTTACTAAATAGGATTTATTTGTTCAAAAAATCTTAGATAAGACCTCAACTACCATAACATTTGGAAATAGAATCTTTAGGTAATTAACTAATTTTTAAAAAATAAGAATAAACCGAACAACACTTTTTTTTTTGCTGATTTTTGAGAAATATTAAGTGTCACTACCTAAATAGCATGGAGAAATATTCTAAGACCCTTAAATAATTCTCCAAATAAAGAGTTAAAATATTAGTTTTGATAAGTAAAATTGTTAAATATATATACATATAATCATTAAACTCAATGTAGATGTACGAAAAATGTCTAAAACACCCGTATTCATTGAGTTTAATAACTAAGTTACACTTTTACAGACAGTTATACTTAACAAAAATACACAAATAATATAGCAATTCCGGTTTTTCCCTGACCTTTATTGCGTTGTGGACACGGGTTCCGTGGTTGAATATTACATCCATGTCTTGTTTTTCTCCTTTGACTCTTTGCATTTGAGTTTTGGAACTTCTTGGGTGATTTTGGAACAGGTTGGTTGTTAGTTGGTTTAGATTGTTGTTGCCCAGATTTTGGCCTCTTCGCTCAAGCGAGGCTTCTTGTGCTCAAGCGAGCTTTTTGTTATTTGCTTCTTCGCTCGAGCGAGGTTTCTTGCGCTCGAACGAGAATTGAGAGTCCTCAGGTTTCTTTCCTAGATGCAGACTTTCTGGGAAGGTAAAGTGCTTCGCTCGAGCGACACTTCTTGCGCTCGAGCGAGCATGTGCGTCTGTGAAATTTCTGAAGCTTTGCATTCTACGCTCGAGCGACACTTCTTGCACTCGAGTAGTGTCGCTCGAGCGAGGCCACTTGTTGTGTCTGGTCGCTCGAGGGACAACTCCTTCGCTCGAGCGAAGGTCGCGTATATCAGTTCGCAGTAGGGTGATTTTATATCACTTTTGATCTTCTTTTTCCCTAAGAACCCTAATTTGACTCTCTCTCTTTCTCTCTCTCTATAAATACACCTTGATTTTGGGTGTCTCAACCCTAGTTCCTTTGTTAAAAAGGTAGAACACCTTGAGGGCTCCATGTTAATCCAAATAGATCGTGGTGTCGGCTTGTTTGAAGTGTCTCCATCTTCTCCTTTGCTCTCCTAACGTTAAAGTAGGGATATTCTACTATTTGATATGGGTTTTAACCTAGGTATTTGTCATTTTGTATAAATGGTGGGATTTGGGAAGGTTTGGGTGAAGTTAGGGTTTGGATTTGAATTTTGAAAGAGGGGTTTTCTATATTTGGCTCCATATATGTATGTAAGGTCTTGAACATGATGTTACTTGAGTATAATTGCTGAAATTGGGTCTTGGGGTTAATATTTGGGAAAATGGGAAAATTTCCCTAATTTGTGTCAAATAGCTATTTTGTATAAATAATGAAATTGATGTGGGAAATATGAGATTGGAAGGGTGTATAAATGGATGGTGTAGTTGGATTTGTTAAATCACTCACCTATGGAAATTCGATAGATTATCTGTTTGATAAATTGCATATCTATTTAGAAATATCTGGTTTGGGCTATCGATGGGGGATAGCTATGATTGTTGTAGAAATTGTATAAGGACTAGGTGAACCAAAACTGGTCATTTGAATTATGTCATTGAATATGACTATTTGATTAAGCCATTGAATATGTGATTTGGTTAGTCATTGTATATGACAACGCTTTTAAATACATTGTATATGTATCATTGTTTGGGAGGAGATAAAGAATGTACTCCATTGTTTGAGAGGAGATAGGGGATGGACTCCATTAAAAATTAAGTTGGCCGGAGTGTCCAGGATAAAAGTCTCGAAATCTTATATATATGGGTGTCAATTCCCTCGGATGTGAATTCCATAAAATGGCAAGAAAATAGAAGTGTTGGATTGATGAATGTATTGAATTGTAATCTCATTTTGGTTGATTAGATAATTAATGAATTTGATTAATAGATTTACCCGAAATGGATGAATGGAAATGAATCAAGGTATGGTTATCTATATTGAATGGACTTGGAAAGAATATGTGTTGGTTAAGAATATTGCACATTTATCTCATACTTTTATCTTAGTTAAATCTCATATATTGTTTTAGCATATCTCTATTGGGCTTTGACTCACCCTACTTGGGAAACCATTTTCAGGTACGGGTGACATGTCGCATCGAAGGACATAGCTTTGGACTTTTGGGGGCTGAAGGCTCCATTTTGTTATTTTGTTTTGTGTTAAATGTTTATTCAAGCCGAGGGCTTTAAATGTATAGAGCTAGGACTCTTGCTTTTGTTGTAACCAAGAGATATCTTGGAAAGATGTAAGCCCATAGGGCATTTATTTTGTTAAAATCAATTAGTGTTACATGTTGTAGTTTCGGAATGAATATTTATGAAAGTGATACATTTTCTATTATGTTTATGGATCTCTCGGGTTGGATTATTCTCTTTATTTTGAGGGCATTACAACTTGGTATCAGAGCATACCGGGTTTGAATACTTTGGGTACGTGGGAAGTGGTTAGTACCACAATGGGTTTGTCTCGCTTACTAGAGACTTAAGTATGATGTCATGTGCTTATATGATAATATGCTTATGTGATTATATGGGTATGAAATTTAATTTCCAGGATGTTAATCGGGTCCATGGGTTTCTTGGAGTCTTGTTGGAAAGGTACTTGATCATTACTGTTTCTAACTGGAACTCTAGCAATGCCACGAGACGATTAGTATCTAGAAATGAATTTCGTATGTGTTTATATGATTATGTGCTTACGTGAAGTGAATTACAGTTGTCCATCATATTAGGATGTGAGTGAATTATCTTCGGCACATTTGTAAATGTGCTAATCCCCTTGTTATCTTTATTAGGATGTCAGAACGAGGTCATGGTGGTAGGCGCGGTAGGCCTAGGAGGCATGAGATGCCTATACCAGATAAGATTCCGGCACACGAGGAAGGAGTTGGTCAAGCCAATGTGGTTGAGCCAATAGATCAACAGGCCATGGACGCCTTAGCCTGTGAAATGGCAGGAGCATTGAGGGAATCCATGGACATTCTTAGGGTTGAGAATCAAGTCCAGGCCCATGTAGCTGAAACAGGGCCATCGTTCTTAAAGAGGGAGTTCTTCCGGTCGAATCCGGATGAGTTTTTAGGTGATCATAAAGAGCCACTAAAGGCTGATGAGTGACTAGAGCAGATGACGAAGACATTTGAGATGCTTGGTGTGGGAGCCAAATTTAATTGGATCAATAAGAACGAATGGACGAGTCTAGTCCGGGACATAATCTTTATTCGGCACTGATCCTGGTCAATTGAAGAGCCGAATAAAATAATAGGCTTTCCAATCAGTAGAACAAAGGCCAAGTAGAAGTATATGTAAAGGATCGAGGATGGGCCTGGCCCTAGGGCCCAAAGAGAATAATATAAATATAGGATCATCAGTCAGAGAAAGGTATGTGAGAACTAGTGTGCTTAACTTAAGACATAAGCAACCAAAAGAGTATACACTGACTTATCTGTCGGAGTGCTAATTCTGGCATCCCCGACCGGAGTGTTCATTTCTTTTCAGATGACTAGCTGAGGATCACGAGTGTCCCCCAGGATCAGAAGAGTATTTCCAAACCACTTCCCCACAATTGGCGCCGTTTGTGGGAATATTCAAGTACATCCATGGCGGGCGTAACGGAAGACCCTCTAATAGTCACTGACGAGACCACACAGAGAGACGACCTCACTCCAACGAACATGCTTGGACCAAAGACTATCGCCGCAAGACGCGCCTCGAACTTCGGCTCACCCTTGACTTCAGCGCATGAGACAATGCAAGAGATCATGGAACAAGCAAAGAAAAACGAACAAAGGTTGGAGAACATGATCACTGAGAACGAACGTCTCCGTCAGGATTTGGCCTTGGAGGTGGCAAGGTCCAAACAAGCTGTACGCCAAGATCTGGAATGACCTTTGAGGTCAGGTGGTCGACGACCTCGAGCCCGACAACAAGACACTGATAGCGACTCCGACTCCTTATCCCCAGAGCCCAAGAAGAAGGAACGACCCAAAACTACCAGTTCCTCTGAAGAGAGTCCACGTATAAGGCATAAGCGAAGAAGAAACAGTTCAGACGAAAAAGACTAGCACGATCCCTTTAAACGACGGATTGCAAGGGCAGTACTACCCAAGAAGTTCAAAGCCCCGTCGTTCACCTTGTACGACGGGAAATCGGATCCCACGGATCATATCCATCACTATAAGCAAGCCATGACGTTGCATGCAGATGACGAAGCTCTCATGTGCATAATATTTCCAAGCAGTTTAGGACCACTGGCTGTCAGGTGGTACTATAAACTGGAGCCGGCTTCTATCAAGAGCTTCCACCAACTCCAAAAATCCTTCAAGGCAAGGTTCATCACTAATGAGGTCCAGCCAAAGCAAGCTGATTCCCTCTGGGCAATACAGATTCAATCGGGGGAAACCCTTCTTGCATATTCGGCGTCGTATTGGGAGTGTTTTAATCTGGTAGATGATGCTTGCAATGACTCCATGGCCATTACCACTTTCAAGATGGGGTTGCATCCCGACAGCGCCCTCCGTAGCTCTTTGACCAGACGGCCCCCAAAAACGGTCTGGGCGTTGATGAAAAAAGTTGAGGAATATTGCAAAGTCAAAGACGATGCCCTTCGGGTCAAAGACGGGAATAAAGCCACTAAGTCGGCCCCGCCTGAAGTCATGCAGCTGATAAACGCCGTACCACCATGGAGCCTCGAATCATGGAATCGAACCAAGCGAGATCGAAGACGGGATTCACGCCGATCAAACGACCAGTGTCCACACCGAGCTAATGAGCAGCTTCAAGTGGATAGTAGGTGCAGGAGGCGTGCTGACAAAAAATACACGGAGTTATCAAAGCCGATCAGTGTGGTTATGGCTAAGGTTCAACAACTCCCATTCTTCAAATGGCCGTAAAAAATGGTGGGACCTCCCGATACGAGGAGACAGGATAGGCGGTGCGAGTATCATAAAGACCACGGCCATCATACTGACAGTTGCTATGCTTTGAAAGACCACCTAGAGAAGTTGGTACAAGACGGTCGACTTCAGCAACATGTCCGAAAGAACTCGACCAAAACAGTTGCCCTTCGACAGGACTCACCCCCGCTCGACGTCATCCATATGATATATAGCCTGCCGATAGCCCCAACCGTGCATGCAATTTAGTCGCACCCAATAACCCAAAAGCACATCACACCAGCAAAACGGCCCCATGAAGCGCCGAGTATTACCTTCGACGATTTTGATTTGATCGGCGTAACGCTCCCCCACATTGATCTGTTGGTTATTGAGCTGTGCGTAAACCGGTTCACCATTGAGCGCGTACTCATTGATCCCGGGAGCACATCGGAAGTTATGTATTACAAGACATTCACTAAACTCGGCTTCTCCGAATCTGATCTTTCTCCAACTCCTTATCCACTATTCGGCTTCAACGCTAATCCAGAATACCCGTTGGGGAAAATCACACTACCTGTTCGAGCAGGCTCCCGAACAATGGATGTGGAATTCTTGGTCGTCAAGCTGCCATCACCATATAATCTCATCATGGGCGAACTTGGTTGCATACTATGCAGGCCATGCCAAGCACCTATCATTAGCTGCTACGCTTCCCGACTGAATGCGGCATTGAGCAAATCCGTGGCTCCCAGAAATCGGCACAAGCATGTTATCTCCTTGCTGGAATGACGCCAAGAGAGTTGCAAGTGAATTCTATTGAGGTGCCGGATCAAGAGAGCCTCGACGATGTTGAGAAGCTTCCAAGTGAAAAGGCCACGGAAGCCCTAGATCGAGTTGAAATTGACAGAAACGCAGACAAGTTCTTCATGATCGGCGCTTCCCTGAATCAAGCCGACAAACAGCAGCTAATTTCCTTCCTGCTCGGCAACCGTGATGTATTTGCGTGGACTCCATATGAGATGCCGGGTGTAGATCCGTCTGTTTCGCAGCACCGTTTAAATGTTGACCCTAAATGCAATCCAATTATCCAGAAGAGCCAACGTTTAGCCGCAGAGCACACTGCCGCCGTTATTGAAGAGGTTGACTGGTTGCTTGATGCCGGGGCAATCAGGGAAGTGACCAACCCTACATGGCTCTTGAATACTGTGGTCGTGAAGAAGAAAAATAGGACTTGGTGAGTCTGCGTTAATTTCACGGACCTAAACAAAGTCTGCCCTAAAGATTGTTTTCCTCTCCCCAGAATAGACCAACTTGTAGATGCTACGCTACGTCATCAGTGTATGAGCTTTCTCGATGCCTACAGAGGCTACCATCAAATTGCCATGCATCCGGAGGACCAAGAAAAAACTACATTCCTCACCCTAAGAGGAACCTATTGCTATAAGGTTATGCCTTTTGGGCTGAAGAATGCAGGGGCAACTTACTAGAGACTAGTCACCACCATGTTCAAGGAGCAACTCGGCCACACTATGGAAGTGTACATTGACAATATGGTGGTCAAGTCCAAGGAAGAGCAGAATCATATAGCCGATCTTGAAGAGACATTTGGCATTCTACACAAATATAAAATGAAGCTGAACGCTTCCAAATGTGCATTAGGGATCGGCTCTGGAAAATTCTTGGGTTACATTGTCAACCACCAAGGAATTAAAGCCAACCCAAGGCAAGTCACAGCAATCCTGGAACTTGGCTCCCCTCGATCGGTCAAGGAGGTTCAGAAGTTAATGGGGATGGCCGCCGCACTCAACAGGTTCATCAGTTGTTCCACGAACCGCTGCCGACAATTCTTTCATACACTACGGCAGGGAAAGGCTTTTGAATGGTCCACCGAGTGCGAAGCCACGTTCAACGGCCTAAAGACCTACCTCCGATCAGTTCCACTCTTGACAACACCTTCGGCAGGTGACTCGCTCATTTTGTATCTGGCAATTTCTGACTGGGCCATCAGCACCGTACTGATAAAGGAAGAGCTGGGGGAGCAACGACCAGTGTATTATGTGAGCAAGGCAATGGTTGACGCTGAAACACGTTACCTTCCGTTGGAAAAACTCATTCTGGCCCTCGTCATGGCAGCGAGAAAGCTGATGCATTACTTTCAGGGGCATACCATCGGGGTACTAACGAACCACCCCCTCCGGTCGGTACTCCGTAGTGCAGAAGCATCAGGGCTCATTTCAAAGTGGGCTCTTGAACTTGGTCGGTATGATATTTAGTTCCTGGCTAGAACCTCAATCATGGGACAGGTGCTTGCCGACTTTGTGGCCGAATTCACTGGAGGTCTCGCCAACTTCAAGTTTGATGAAATTCGATCTAAGCCGAACTGGAGAATTTATGTTGGGGACATTTGGCAGCTGTACTGTGATGGATCATCCAATCAACGGGGCAGTGGAGCCGGGGTAGTAATCATGGCTCCCGACGGCGCAATAATTGAGCAGGCCGTCAAACTCGACTTCGAAGCATCAAATAACGAGGCCAATACGAAGCCTTTCTAACCGGTTTGCGCAATGCACATCTTCTGGGTGCTTGGCATTTGATTGTATTTTACGATTCAAAACTAGTGATCAATCAGCTAAAGGGGGAGTACGTGGCCAAAAAATGACCGTATGCCGGCTTACATGAAAATGGCCAACTCCTTGCTGACAAAGTTTGACCACCATGAATTGAATCAAATAACACGTGATCAGAACACACATGCAGATGCCCTGGCTTGCCTAGCCTCCGCCATTAACTCAAAGATTAAATGGACCATCGAAGTAGGTTTCATCACGGAACTGAGCATTGGCCCTTCGGAGGAAGTCCAGGTTAATATCATAGAGTCAAGACCGAGTTAGATGGACCTCATTGCTGCATTCCTGTCTTCCGAGCAGCTCCCAACGGACAAGAAGGAAGTGCATAGGCTGCGAAACAAAGCCCTGCGATACTACTTGGATCCGCAAGGAAAGCTTTATAAGAAATCCCTTTCTAGCCTATACCTGGAATGCGTGTATCCGGACAAAGTCGAAGAGCTTTTGACTAAAATACATAAAGGCAGTTGTGGCGCACATTCTGGCGGGCACTCTTTGGCTCATCAGGCTGTAACACAGGGGTATTATTGGCCGACAATGAGAGCAAATGCCAAATGTTATGTGAAAAAATGTGAACAATGCTAGAAGTTCTCCCCCTTAACCCATCTGTCTGCTAAAAAGTTAAGCTCTATCACCAGTCCCTGGTCGTTCGCCCAGTAGGGACTTGATATCGTCGGACCATTACCAAGGGCCCCAGGGAACAAGCGGTACTTGATTGTCGTGATTGATTACTTCACAAAATGGGTCGAAGCGGAGGCATTAACACACATTCGAGATGCTGATATTAAGCGTTTCGTATGGAGAAATATCATAACACGATTCGACATTCCAAGAGCACTTATCTCAGACAACGACACCCAGTTTGATTGTAGCGTGTACCGAGAGCTGTGCAGCAAGTATGGTATCCGGCCTTACTTTTCCATGCCGGCTTACACACAAAGCAATGGTCAAGCTGAAGCCTCTAACAAATCCATCTTGGACGGTATCAAGAAGAGGCTAGGGAAAGCTAAAGCCAAATGGGTCAAAGAATTGCCGAGTGTGTTGTGGGCTCATCGAACTACGCCGAGGCGATCCACTGGGGAAACGCCGTTTACTTTATGCTTTGGAACCCAGGCAATCATACCCTTGGAGATCGGCCTCCCGACCTTAAAATTGAAATTTTTTGATATCGTCCAAAACGACATGATGCTGGCCTTAGATTTGTTCATAATTGAAGAACGAAGAGACCGTGCCCTTGCATCCATGGCACGGTATCAGCAGCAGCTGACTAAGTCGTATAATCAACGTGTTCAGCTGCGCCGCTACACACCAGGAGAGTTGGTCCTGAAGAAAGTAATCCCAGTTACCAAGAAACTGGCTGATGGGACAGTCCCTATCAGGTCGATTCAATCGCGGGAGTAGGGGCATATCGGCTCAAAGACATGTTTGGAAGGAGCCTGCCACGGCCTTGGAACTCAACGCACTTGCGTAAATTCTATCATTAAACCTGACCTGTGGGAAATGATACTAGTTTTGAATGGTTCACCATGTACATATTTCACTTTTACAATGCAAAGTTTCCAGTTTCCTCTTCACACAATTCAGTTCAAAAGTCTCTGGAATCGAAACCCCCTTTGTGCATGTCACTTTTGGACCAATTAAGCCTCCGGATTCGGAGAGCCCTTTGTGGATATCACGATTGGCCAAGACAAAAAGCCTCCGAATTCGGAGCCCCATCCGTGCATGACACATTTGGGCCGATTAAGCCTCCGGATTCGGAGCGCCCTTCATGGATATCACGATTGGCCAAGACAAAAAGCCTCCGAATTCGGAGCCCCATCCATACATGACACGTTTAGGCTGATTTAGCCTCCGGATTCGGAGCCCCTTTTGTACATGTCGCTTTTGGGCCGATTAAGCTTCCGAATTCGGAGCGCCCTTCGTGGATATCACGATTGGCCAAAACAAAAAGCCTCCAAATTTGGAGCCCCGTCCGTGCATGAAACGTTTGGGCAGATTTAGCCTCCGGATTCAGAGCCCCTTTTGTGCATGTCACTTTTGGGCTGATTAAGGCCTCGTTTGGGAACAGGCTAATTTAGTAACTTTTTGGCTATTTGGCTAAAATAGTCACTCAAAAAAACTAGTATGTTTGGGATGACTTTTCTAATTTAGTAACTTTTTGACTTTTTGGCTAAAAATGATGCTTCCCAAACGAGGCCTAAGGCTCCGAATTTGGAGCGCCCTTCATGGATATCATGATTGGCCAAACTAAGCCTCCAGATTCGGAGCGCCCTTTGTGGATATCACGATTGGCCAAATCTCCGGATTCGAAGCTCCATTGGTGCATGACACCTTCGGGCCGATTTAGCTTCCGGATTTGGAGCCCCATTGGTGCATGACACCTTTTGATCGATTAAGCCTCCGGATTTAGAGCGCCCTTCGTGGATATCATGATTGGCCAAGTCTCTGGATTCGGAGCCCCATTGGTGCATGACACTTTTGGGCCGATTAAGTCTTTGAATTCGGAGCCCCATTGGTGCAAGACACCTTTCGGCCAATTAAGCCTCTGGATTCGAAGCGCCCTTTATGGATATCATGATTGGCCGTCTTCGGATTTGGATCCCCATTAGTGCATGATTGGCATTCAAAATGAAATGGGGCAAGCCATATAATCGAAGGCTAAAACATGTAAATATTCAAAAAGAAATGGGGCAAGCCGAATAAACATAGGTTGAAACATGCAAACATTCAAAGTAAAATGCAGTGTACTAATATAATTAGAAGGTACGCTAACACTTGAAATAAAAAATGTACTATTATTCAATTAGCCAATAATTACATAATTTTGCATTGCAAGGTCTACAATGTCTGCTTTGAGTATTACAATGTCTACTTTTATCCGACGCCTCCCTCATCGTCACTCTTCTCAACTTCGAAGGCGGAAAAGGGAAAGTGGTCACATTGGTATAGCGGTAACGCCGAATCAACGCCCTCTGCTCGGAGAGCCTTTGCAGCTTGAAGTGCCTTGATCTAACCGTGCTTAAATCCACGATTTTCATATCGGCAAACTTCCTCGGTGAGCTTTTCCCTGGTCTTCTCTATCCCTACTTTCCAACCTTTATGGAAGCCTTTTTCATAAGGCCCCTCCATTCACAGACTTTATGGCAAACATGCTCACTGTATCACGATCAGCAATTGCATTACTGATAAGGCGCTGGGTCACCCTTTCTTCCACAACTGGGTTAGCTTGTCCGGCTAGTTGTGTCTGACCGGCCTTGACCTTCCTTAGCTCGCGCTCAGCCGCTTCCGCGCGAGCTTCCAAATTTTGAATGCGTTCATCCTTCTTTTCTATTTCTCGTCGCGCTGCACGAAGGTGCATGCCGATTTCATAGGTGGTGTAGAGCCCTTTCACCGCCCCATGAACGCCCTCTCGAAACACCTCGAAGTCAGGTCGACCAACCATCAACTGCTGGACTTCTGGCGGGAAAATCTGTCGCGCAAATTCAACCGCCACGTTCGGGTCACGAATAATGGAATCTGCCTGTGTCATCAGTTTGTTCCCAACGAAAACAGAAAAGCTCAATAGATGTGGTGGTGCACTAGCCTCACTTTGCAAACGAGGGGAGGTCCCCCACTGGCGCTTCTCCTTCCGTGGTGACCTGTTTCGTCGATACGGAGAGTGGCGCCTCTCGTGCTCTGCAGATGCCCTACCTCCCGTACTGGGAGGCTCGCCACCTTGATTCATTGATAAGTCCAGCTTCGCCAGAGTTCTGCCCTCTCCCTTACTATTAAAGAAAAGTCTGGTTGACATTCACACTTTTCCGGCCACGAAGGACGAGTAGAATCGAGTCACTTTATGAAACTCAAATGGAAACCCCCTTTTTAATCACTCAAGAGTGCACCCCACTCCCAAGGCGACCTCATCAATGCACGCACTCCTGCAACCATCGATATTCGGCATTGTTGATTCATCCCGATATTCGGCATTGTCAATACATTCTAATCTAGGAGATATATTCGGCATTGTCAGATTTATTAATCTGATCGGCCAAATACCTAAGCCCGATGCCGATCGATTTGTGCCGCAGCCACTCCATGAACTAATGGTATTCGGCTTTCGGAGTTCATACATTGGCTGGGGCAAGGTCAGATTTATTAATCTGATCGGCCAAATACCTAAGCCTGATGCCGATCGATTTGTGCCGTAGCCACTCCATGAACTAATGGTATTCGGCTTTCGGAGTTCATACATTGGCTAGGGCAAGGTTAGATTTATTAATCTGATCGGCCAAATACCTAAGCCCGATGCCGATCGATTTGTGCCGCAGCCACTCCATGAACTAATGGCATTCGGCTTTCAGAGTTCATACATTGGCTGGGGCAAGGTCAAATTTATTAATTTGATTAGCCAAATACTTAAGCCCGATGACGATCGATTTGTGACGCAGCCACTCCATGAACTAAGAATATTCGACAAGATCACATTTATTAACCCTTAGTTATCTAATCGACAAGTGTACACAAACGTTTAGCTACCGCGCAACAGACAACAATAGTTTTACCCAAAATAGCAAAAACAAAACAGTAATTTTCATTGATAACAACAATTAGATATAGGAAATAATGCAAGGCAAGGGAAATATTCATTGATAAATTGAATACAGCATAGTCATCATTTTATACATGAAGATTACCCTAAGCAAATAGATGTCTACTAAGAAAACAAAACATGTTTACAAGAACATACATTGAAAATACCTAACAAAACTAAAATGTCTCCCAAATCAATCCTCGGGATCAGACTCAAGCGGCTCAACGTCCACTTGCTCGTATAGAATTGGCATGGCCAATGTCACTCCAGCAGCAGCAAGGGCTTTGAGCCAACCGTGTTTGAATCCCGATTCTCGAATTTGGGGACTTCTTCTACATAGTTTTCAAGGGCGGCGCTCTTCCCAGCCTCAAACGCCGTGGAAGTCTCGGAGTCGGCTTTTTCCTTAGCCTTCTTCGACTCTTCCAATTCGGCCTCCAGCTTGGCAAGCACCTCCTTGGCTAACTTGACTGATTCCTCGCTCGCGTTTGCCCTCTCCTCGGCGTCGGATCTGAGCTGGTCAGCAGTCAGCGCCCTCTTCTTCTCAGCTTCGGCTCATGCACTTTCCATTATGGCTCTCACCGCCTCGAACTCGGCCTTGCTCCTCTCACCCTTGACTTCCTACTTCAACCGGTTAATTCTTTCAATGGCATCATGTTGGCAACGGCCAATTTCGTCTATCCTTCCAACCATCTGCAAAACAAGTTAGGATCATCACATACCAAGAAATACCATTTGCAAACTAAACCAAAACAAGGAGTTAGGATCAAGTCACATACTAGAAAGGTCGACTGAGCAGCTAATGCTATTGCTACCAAATCTGGCTCCGCACAAAAGGTTGCCTTGTCAGCCGGCAATAAGACCGAGGCAGCCAAGCTCAACACCACAGCTGGATCTTTCAAGGCCGACGCATCGGAGGAGATCGGCATGTTTTTTATTTTGGTTCAACAACAAAAGGAGCAACCACACCCAACTCCTCTAAGCGTGGCCGTTTATCAACGGGGTTCTCTTCAGAGCTAGCGTCGCTCTCGGCGGTACGTTTTTCTCCCCGATCTTCTGGAATCGGCCGTTCGACATCCTTCTCCATCTCAGCCACATGAACTTGAGCCATTTCTTCTACAATAACAGGTTCGAAAGATTCAGTCGGGGCAAGTCCAGAACGGATGGGCTTGGCTTTCCGTCGGGCGGCCATGCGTTCGGCGTTTTTCTTTCATGCCAACTGCGTGTGACTTTCCCCAACCATGCCCTCAGAATAATCGCCAGGAAGGTCTCCCAAATTTGTAAAAATATTTTTGAAGGAGGCGTCCCCTCAGCCTGATGTGGACGAAGGGTCGGACTAGTTGAGTCTGGCTTCCTCAAAGGCCGAGTTAAGAGCTTCATCAGCCTCCGCTGCCAACTGGTCCGGGTCCTCGACGATTGGTTTGGCCGCTTGTTCTTCTACTTGTTCCGAATCGGATGTTTCTAAACCAATCTGCCTTAAGTTCTTGAAGCTGGGAAAGATAAAAGCTATAAGATCGTTGTTGCCTCGCGGGATTAGAATGTTGTCTGCCGCCGAAAATGGCGTGTAAGTCAGCTCGTACTGCAGGAGAATGTGGGTCGTCCTCCCTTGTTTTTGAAGGTTTGGACGGCCGACGAACTGTAGCGCGGTTTTAATTTCTGCAAGCACAGCGTCGTCGTCTGAAACCAATACTCTCTTCAAGTCATTGCCTGCATAAACAAAGCGGTTAGATGTATATAATGCCAAATATAAATATTGTAATAACAAAAACAAAAGTGATCTAATCGGCCACCTGGTTCACCTTTTCGCCTTGGCACAGGGTCTAGGCGATCTTCATCCTCGCCGAATTTCCAATTGCCTCGGACAACGACCATCGCGTCATCAACACGCTTGCCAGAGCTAGCAAGCATAGTCACTAAGTGATGATCAGTATCCTTAGCTCTGAGAAAGTAGCGTCCTAGTCGGCGAGTAGATTTGGCTAGGACATAACAATGCCGAACGGCGGGTATACCTACATTAATCCTAAGACGCCGGTTTAGCTCTACAATCTCCATTATGATGCGAAAAAAATTCATGTTGGGCTGGGAAGGGATTAGACCCTAATATCGAAGAACGGCCCTCAAAAACGGGTGAAGGGGAAAACAAACTCCGCCTTCAGCAATTAACAGGAGAGGAAAGACGATTGTGCTCTT